>OU342745.1:290449130-291049130 GCA_910589775.1 Avena eriantha | reverse complement strand
GAGATTGCTCCGACTCAGGGAGGTCAGCAAGCTAAAAGATGGAGTATCTCAGTATTGCAAATAAAACATACAAATAAGCAAGTATAGGGGAAGTCAGTCGAAAATCTTAAAGGGGTCAAGGGCGTACATGCCGTGCACATGTCCAGAGAGACATCTAGAATCTTCCAGTCTATCCGCTCTTTGATCAACCATTGAACCCGAGTCTCATAATCTTTGTTGGGAATCAAGAGCCTGCAAATCCTCAGGTTACCTTTTTTCCCTTGGTGATTGTATGCATCAAATGATCCCCATGGTGCTCGAGAGGTTGAATCTGACGAGCTAGCTAGCAATGGCCTAAGTCGGATCCTTTCAATCCTCTATGCTTTCCTTTCAATCCTCTATGCTTCATCAAAACTTCAATCCGCCTCTTGTCACGAATCAAATCTTCAGTAAGAATCGGTGCTTCCGTGTCCCATAATTCTTGGGGAGTGGCGGCACCATCAACAAAAGCATGCAAGCTTTCCTGCTTGCCCGGAGTCGGCTTGTCCTTATGATAGAAAAATGTGCACGCCACCTCTTCACTGATTCACTAGCTATGACCTTAGGATAGATTCAGTATCTCCTAAGGACTAAGCTAAGGGTTCCAGTTATCTATGGAACGCCTGCAGTGATGGAGTTTTTCCTAGTACTAAAATAGTACCAGAAGAAAGTAAGACTCGACTTGATTCCAAGATAACCCTCACAGACGAAAGTGCTAAGCTCTAGAATTGAATTGGGAGGAAGATTGTGGAGTTGAACACCATAATGTGAAAGCACCTCGGAAAGGAAATCTAAGGGAGGAAAGCTCAAACCTCTATAGAGGTGAGTACCAAAGTGTACTCGCTCGTCGTTGCGAGGGGCGGGAAGAGGCTCTTCGAAGCCACTCCACCACTTGCTAGCACGAAGAAGACCTTCTGCCTCGTTGCCGTGAAGCTTCTCGTCATCCAGGACACAGGGGATCCAGACCCCGTGATGGCCTTTGTCCTCCGCCATCGCCATCGATGCCGCCACTGCGGAGCTGGATGCGTTTACCATCTTGCTAGAGGGAATGACCTTAGGTGGGCGGCGCTGTGGAGATTTGGGGGCAAGGAGTAGGAGGTGGAAATGGAAGCACAGATTTTGGCTCAGGGAGAAGGAAGGCAATGGCACGGGTGAGAAGAAAATGTAAAGATTTTTACCCCTTATAATCCTTCTCTGCGCCAAGATTAGTGTAAATGCATAAACATTGCACCACGTGTCATGCAAGGAGCAAGGTAACTCCCCCGAGAAGATTGCACTGCCTCGATCTCCGTGCACATGTTGAAACGGCTCCTCGGTTCCACGAACCGTGGAACCTCCAATGGTCACACTGACAAGAATGTTTGTCAGTGACAAGACTAGACCTTGACTGACATTAGGTTGCGTCACTAACCAAGTTGCGGCTCAGTTTGAAATCGAGCAATAAAGTAACAATGAGATATTGAATGGTCTAACTCATGTTTGAGAATCAGGTCTCGTTTTTGTTCTGAAGTTTCAAGAACCCTTCAAGATTCTACATCTAAAGAAGAATCAAGCTAGACAATGAAATCTGACTTTGATCTTGGAGGATTCTAGAGGCTACTGTTGGGGATATACTCTCTAGGTATACCCACTGTGAGTCACTAACCAGGGTGGCCCACTTCAGCCCAGTTAGGGAGAGAAGTTGGAAGCCCATCCGGCTATGGGAAGGCCCAGAAGACTTACAGACTTAGGACTGTAGTGTTGCTTGTACTCCAAGATGTACTATGTAACTGACTACGTATCATAGCTGCATAGGACTCTCATATAACCCTAGGACCGGATGCCTATATAATCCATCCTAGGCATAGGCCTTTAGGGCAATAGTTAATCGACAACCACAACCTCAACTCGCATAGGCGAAATCAGTACAAGAATCTGGGCGGTTCATGATGATCTGATATCATCGTGGATGAGGGTCAAAATGTTGTAGATGGCCATCCGCGACAAATTCTGCGACAAAAAAATAGGTCACGGACCACACGTCATAATTCAATCCGTGACTTTTTTCTGTCTAAAAACGTCACGCCTGATCGCGACGTTCCTATAATTTTATCAGAGTGAACTAGACTGGCCCGACCTAGGCCTGGTCATTCATGACATTTTTATTTCGTCATGACCGCAACCACGTGGCAGACGGCACTGCGGGTGGCCATCAGCGATGTTTGCTGATGTCATGTTGGCGATCTACAACGTCATCGACTTCCTGACGTTTTTCTGCCATGGCATGATTCCATTGTCTCCATATCCGTGACATCATCCAACCCATTCATGATGCCATCCATCCCATTTATGATGTCACACGGGCCGTGAAGAATTTTGTTCGTTGCCACCTTTCGACGCCATGCTGACATGTGGATGGTTGGCATGGCCAAGCTTGTGCCAATCGGATCAGGCCATGTGGGAAATCCGCAGAACGACACGTTGACAAATCAAAATGGGACAAGTATCACCTACCGAATTCTGTGTGATGACATCATTGTTGGCCGTGAAGTTTCTATTTTTTCTAGATAGTTGGCCAATGAAAGGCGGCCACATCGACGTTTACCTATGACGGAAATGTTTCGTCAAGAATAACTGAGACGATTTCATTTTCGTCGCGGATGCATGCTGGCGTCACTGTGATATCAGGGGGGGCATTTGTGCACGTAAATTTCTACTAGCCCTAATTGTTTGTGACCCATTTCGCATCACATGAATCAAATAACATAATTAGACAATGAATTTCAGGACAAGTTTCCATATAAATTTCCACATTAGTTTCTGAGCCAAAAGCCTCAGAAGCTTCCACAGCCAAAAACTTTCCACAACAGTTTATGAGCCAAAAGCCTCACAAGTTTCCCTGCCCAAAAGACTCACAAGTTTCCACACCAGTTAACTTCCCTAGCCCAAGAACTCACAAGTGTCAACCACAAGTTCACTTACCTTGAGACAGCTGAAGGAGGTCATGGCGTTTCGGGATGGAGAACTTGACGCTTCGATGGTTCAGTTCAACTTGATCGGTCTTTGGATCTTCGGTTTTCGAGGTCTTCATGGGTACCATGTTCAACCTTCGACTTGTCGACATCGGGTTGGTACGGTGCTTTGCCCAAAGGGTGGGCTCGAATAGCCGCATCAACAACACCGCACAACAGGAGGCCTTGACCTGCAGTAGCACACCACGACATCACGACACCAACCGAGCCAAGATCAACCAGAAAACAAAACAAAACCATGTTCCTACAGCCAGCGCGAGGGAAGCTCGAGTCAGAGAAACGGAGACCACGGTCGTTGCAGGACGGAGCCACGGCGACAGGAGGCCGACGTCCTGGCAGCAACGGGGGTCGAGACGGCAGGTGCGCACGAGGAAGAGGGCGGCACAGCGAGCACGACAGCTGCGACCAACGCGAGGGCGGTAAGGCGCTGGAAGGCGAGCTCGCGGCTACGGGAAGGAGCTCGTTGGGCGTTGGCGGATCGCCAGAGCAGGAGAGACGCCGTGGTGAGGGCGCTCGTGGCCGTCGGCGGTCGAGACAGCAGCGATGACACGACCTGCGCGGGACGGAGATGGAGGCTCGACGATGAGGGAGGCCAGCACTCGAGGGCGGCCCTGCTGTAGGGGAGGTAGGGACGCGACGCGGTGAAGGAGGAGGGCCGGCCGAGGCGACGGCGAGCCTGGCAGCGGAGGCGGCGGGGAGGCGGCTCGCCGGCGGCGCCGCAGAGCGGGGCCGGGCATGGCGGCACGTCGGCGGAGGAGGAGACGGGGGCGCGGGTGGTGGCCGGAGATGCCCCGGGTGGCGACGGCCGGCGCCGGTGACAGGGAAGCAGCGGCGGGAGGATGGTGGGGGATCGAGAGGGGAGAGGCGGTGCTGTGGGGCGATGTAGAGGCGGAGGGGAACGCGGCAGGGACGACGTGGTCGTGGTGGGGCCAAGCGGGGAACGACATCACGGGGGCGTGGGGAATACCTGGTCGGGGTCACGCTCGGGGTTGACCACGGGGGTGGGGGGGTTGGTGGCCCTGGGGTCCGATCGGCAGAGGGTGGGCCAGGGGAAGCGGGGCTGTGCACGCGTCCATGCTATGCTGCGGGTGGGGAGTGGCGGCGGTGGAGGGATGTGGTGTGGGATTAGGTGTAGCTAGGGTTTGGTGGCTGTGGGCTAGGTGGCCTCCGGTTGGGCCTTTGGGCCTGGCCGTTGGCTGCCTGCCCCCCACAAAATATTTATTCTTCTTATTTTGTTTTTAGAAAGGATTTTATAAATAGTTTTTAGACAAATGAAAGACCCGGGAAAGACCGGAGTTTTGATTTGAAATTAAGACGGGGACTATTTAGAAAACAAAACTAGGCTTTTAGAAAAATAGTTTTATGCAAATAAATGCAAGATGACATGACGATGCTCAAATGCAAGGTGGCATGATGACATGAGCATGCGGTCATGATGATGCAATGCACAAAAACACCGCGATTTTCTAGTAGTGGTTTTTGCGGGGCGCCACACGTGGTGAGCACAACTCCCATGAGAGACATAATCAACAACAGCGATGCCACAGGATGCATTGCTATGTGGGGAATTGAGCTAGCAACTTTTGATATTGAGTATAAACCTCGTACAATAATCAAATCCCAAATACTTGCCGATTTGTCACTGATTAGACAGAGACGACAGAAAACACAAGTCTCGAGGAGTCAGAATATTGGACCTTGCACTTTGACGGGTCGAAAGCACTCGGGGGCTCGGGGGATGGCATGGTACTCAAATCACCCCAAGGAGTCAAACTATTCTATGTGTTACAGATTCACTTCACGACAATAAATAACATTGCTGAATATGAAGCCCCGCTACATGGAATTTGAATTCCAAAAGATACCGGCATTCGCTGACTCATGTGCTACGGATATTTGGATTTAGTTGCTTAGCAAGTATCCAACATCTGCAATGCAAATAAGTGCATGGCAGAGGCAATGAAGGACAGCGTGGACGTGGCCGAGGAACCAACAGTGGCTAGTAGAGGAGTGACACTACACCCTCAGCGCCCCGCGTTCCCCAAACCAATCGAAGAGTACCGAGATATGCCGTGTTTTGTTATCTCGACGTCAATGGCAAATCCACCCATACCAATCGCTAGTGCAAGTTTTTCAATGATCCAAGGAGGACCTCGAGTCCGGCTACAAGCAAAGTCGGAAGAACAGACCCTGCGGAAAGGGCAAGGGGAAGAACAAGGACGAAGAACCCAAGGAATCAAGTGATATGGATGAGGACGTGGACCCAAAATCTTTCAAAAAGGGAGAGGATAAAGGGAAAAATCCCTTCGAAAAGAAGGCTCTATATTATCACACCTTCCTTGGTACCCCAACCGTCTGGGCCTAGAAAACCTCTCTAAGGATACTGATGGCTACCCTCCCTCTAGTTCCCCAGTACGTCAGGTGGTCGGAAGTTCCAATTACTTGGGATAGGAAGGATCATCCAGATCTTATCCCAACACAGAACCAATATGCCATGGTCATCAACCCTTTGATTGACGGCACAGAGTTCACCAAGTGCCTCGTGGACAGTGGAAGCAGCATCAACATCATGTACCTGGATACACGGCATAAGATGAACTTGACGGAGACCCATCTAAGGAAGAGCAACACCATGTTCCATGGGGTTGTCCCTGGCCGACAAGCAAATTCCCTGGGCTGCATCACCCTTCCGGTCGCTTTTGGCGATGTAAACAATTACCGCCAAGAACACATGACCTTTGAAGTGGTGCCTTACAAGAGCGTGTACCACGTCATCTTCGGACGCGACATCTTCCACTCCTTTCTCGCAAGGCCATTCTTTGTCTACAACAAACTCAAGATTCCCGGACCAAATGGCGTCATCACCATTGATGGAAGCTTCACCAAGGCACGGGAGTGCAAGCTCAGTGAAGCCGCCTTCGCCAAAGCAGTCCTCTATGGTGAGGAGTTCAAGGAGATCCAGAACCAGGTCGATGCCTCAGAGATGCTGGCTTCGAAGAAGCAGATCACTGCTGCCAAACCCGCCTTCAAGGCCGCCATCAAGACCAAGCAGGTGGAGATTGTCGAAGATGATTCCTCCAAGACCACCACCATTGGCACGGACCTGGATCCCAAATAGGAAAGAGCGCTCGTCGAGTTCCTCTGTGAGAATAGAGACATATTTGCCTGGCAACCTGCCGACATGAAAGGTGTACCTAGGGAACTTGCCGAGCATAGCTTGAATATTGATCCTAATGTCAAACTGGTGAAACAACCTCTACGACGCTTTGGTGATGAAATACGAAGGGCTATAGGCAAAGAAATAGCTAGGTTACTTAAGGATGGGTTTATCCGAGAAGTTATTCACACCCGAGGGGTGGCAAATCCTGTACTTGTCCCCAAAAAGGGAACCAATGAATTAAGAATGTGCGTTGATTACACCGGCTTGAACAAAGCATGTCCGAAGGATCCGTTTGCTTTGCCTCACATTGACCAAGTCATTGACTCGACGGCTGGCTTGAAACTTCTGTGTTTTCTCGATGCCTATTCAGGATACCACCAGATCCGGATGCGAAAGTGGGACCAATTGGCCACTTCGTTTACCACACCCTACGGCACATATTGCTACGTCACGATGCCCTTTGGGTTGAAAAACGCCGGTGCTACGTACCAGTGGACAATGCAACATTTCCTACATGACCAAATAGGTCGCAACATACACGCATACGTGGACGACATCACGGTAATGTCAAAGAAATCAAATGATCTTATCGCTGACTTGCAGGAAACCTTTGACAATCTCCTGAAATACAACATGATGCTGAACCCAAAGAAGTGTGTCTTCGGGGTACCATCCAGCAAAATGTTGGGCTTCATTGTTTCGCATCACGAAATCGAGGTGAACCTAGGGAAAATCAAGGCCATCCTCGACATCAAACACCCAACATGACTGAAGGACATAGAAAGCCTCACAGGCTGCATTGTAGTAGTAAGCCGGTTCATATGCCGACTTGGTGAGAAGGCTATGCCACTCTACAAGTTGCTCAAGAACGCGGACAAATTCACATGGATGGACGAGGCTGACGCAACACTTCAGGAGTTGAAGAGAATACTCTCCTCCCCACATATACTTGTAGCATCGGTGCCAAGGGAGCCTATGTTGGTATACATGGCGGCGACCAACCGAGTAATCAACATCGTCATCATGGTGGAGCGCAAGGAACCAACACACGAATATGGAGTTCAACGACCAATTTACTATGTGAGCGAGGTCTTGACGGAATGCAAGCAGCGCTACCCACACTACCAGAAGATAGCTTATGGAGTTTTCCTTGCTTCGCGTAAGCTAAGGCATTATTTCTAGGAGCACCCCATCACAGTAGTGAGCAAAGCTCCATTGTACGGCATCATCAACAACATCGACGCTATAGGGAGAGTGCCAAAGTGGGGCATTGAACTTTCCATATTTGACATCACCTACAAGCGACGCGATGCTATTAAATCAATGCATTGGCGGATTTTCTTGCAGATTGGACAGAGCTGCCGGAAGACACTCCTATGCCAGAACCAGAGTATTGGGTCATGCACTTTGACGGATCCAAGTTACTCAATGGCTCAGGGGCTAGTGTATTATTACAATCACCAACAGGAGAGAAGTTGCAATACATCCTGTGGATCCACTTCAACGCTACAAATAACATGGCGGAGTACGAGGCCCTCATTCACGGACTTCGTGTAGCCAAGGATATTGGCATCAAGCGCATAATTTGCTGTGGAGATTCCGACTTGGTTTCCTAGCAAGTAGCTGGCACCTAGAACACGCGGAACCCTATCATGGCGGCATATCGAGACGAAGTAGACAAAATAGCCAAGTGCTTCGATGGCTACGAAGTCAAGTATGTCAAAAGGGAGGATAATGAGGCGGCAGATCTACTGTCAAAGCTTGGATCAGCCCATTGACCAATTCCGCCAGGTGTTTTCCTGGAGCATTTACGGACTCCATCCGTTAAAGGAGCAGACCCTGACAACCTGGATAGAGTGGACTCATTTGTTAATGCAGTAACAGTGACCTCTCCAGCTTAGACAAAACCGTTCATGGATTATATACAAGACGGAACTTTGCCCGCTAACAAAGTCGAAAGCCGTTAAATAGTACACAGAGCAAAAGGTTACGTCATCATTGACGGCCAGCTATACAAAAGAAGTACCACATGAGTCTTCCTATGGTGCGTCTCCCAGCAGCAAGGTATTGAAATCCTTAGAGAAATACATCTCGGAGATTGCGAGCATCAGGCCACCCCCGATCGTTGGTGGTCGAGGCCTTCCGACAAGGATTCTACTGGATAAATGCCAAGGTGGACACCGACAAGTTGGTACAAACATGCCTTGGGTGTCAGTTTTATGCAAGACAACCAAATGTTCTAGCTGTAGAATTGTGAACAATACCAATAACTTGGCCGTTTGCAGTCTGGGGCTGGACATAGTGGGACCTTTGCAGACAGCACCCTGTGGATTCACACACTTGCTAGTAGCAGTGGTTAAATTCACAAAATGGATTGAAGCTAAACCCATTAGAAAGCTTGATGGGCAACAACCCTAAAGTTTGTTCGGGATCTAGTGGTGAGATTTGGTCTCCCTCATAGCATCATCACCGACAATGGTAGAAATTTATCTCTCAGAGAAGTTGAGGAGTACTATGATGAGAAAGGCATCCGCCTTGACCTAGCATCTGTGGCACATCCACAGTCAAATGGGCAAGTTGAAAGGGCCAATGGACCGATTCTTCACGGAATCAAGCCACGCTTGGAGGCACCGCTACATAGAGCAGTAGGAGCCTGGGCGGAGGAACTACCATTTGTTTTGTGGAGTTTACGAACAACACCTAACAGATCTACCGGCTTGACTCCTTTCTTCATGGTTTATCGAGCAGAAGCAGTTCTCCCATCCGACATCCTCCACGATGCACCAAGAGTTTTCGCCTACAAGGAAGATGACGCTGAAGAATCCAGACGGCTATCTGTCGACCTACTCGAAGAAGAGCACGTGCGAGCATGCCAGAGATCTGTCATCTACCAGCAGAAGCTGCGTGGCTACCATAGTCACCCTGTAAAGCATCGCTCGTTTAGAGAAGGGGATCTGGTGCTTAGACTCAAGCAGGAAAAAACACACAAATTATCCCCGCCTTGGGAAGGACCGTTCATCATAAGCAAAGCATTGCTCAATGGTTCCTATTACCTCGTCAATATTCGCGAGTTGAAAGATAGGCCAAAAAATCGCAAGCGCAAGCAACATGACTCCGATGATGATTACCTAGAGACAGATCGGCCATGGAACATAGCACAACTACGTCCCTTTTACACTTAGCACATTTATATTATGTAATAAGTTTCTTATATGATCAATGAAACAAAGCATTAGGTTCACTCATATTCTCTGAGTCTTTTACCTCCTTTAGTTGTTCATTTTTGGATCATATAAACCCTTTATGCGGAAGGTTGCATTTTCCCTTGTGAAAATTCCGCCTACGAGCATTAGCTTAAGTTTTCTGGTGTACATGTTTTCTGAAGTTTTTACGTGGATTCCGGAGTAGTGACTTTTCGGCACTCAAAGCCGACAATTTTGTTCTTAGGTTCTGGACGGTGCTATTAAGCATCATCACCTGAATGCATAGTTCTGTGCTGAGAGTTTTCCGTCTCACGAAAGTTCAAGCATACAAACTAGAATAATGGATAAGCCAGCACTAGCTTAAAAAATATATACATATGCTGGAAATAGATAACTTGCAGGAAGCTTAAATACAAGTTTTCTGCCTTATACAAACATAAGTTTTTTCCACATACATTTTGGAGAGACACATTTAATACATAAATTGTTTTTCATGGCTATGCTGCGGGGGGCTTTGTGGTGGCATCATCAGGAGAGCCAGGCCGGGAGAGCTCGTCAAACTCGAAAGGAGAGGGGCTAGACTCACACGAAGTCATGTCATCATCCAGAATCTCGGTAGGCACAAAGACATCCGCCTTGACCATCTTGGCAACCCTGGTGTCGAAGCCGGTGAGAGAATTCCAAATAGCATTGCTATCGATATCTCGACCTTCCTCGTCTATCTTGGGAAAGTCGGAGGTCACCAGGTCGATGTCAGCATTATCATAGTGTGCCTTGACTAAGGACAAGGTCATCCTTGTACCAGCATGGACGCAAGAGGCTTTCCAGTCCTTGACTTTCTCGAGGGCTCGGGGCAGGATTTCCATGAACTTGGTCGCTGAGTCTCCCACCTTGATATTAATACCCAGAGGTTAAGCTATCTCCTTGGCTTGGGCGATGGCGGTGCTGACGAAGTTGCCGGTAAGAATCATGCTTTCCTTGGAACTTGGAGTGCCCTCACCGAAGTTGTATAAGCCAATGGGAGCTGCGGTTTGCACAAAACACAAGGACCATGAGTACAAACAAGTAAAATGGTTGTCCAACTTACAAAAAAGACCAAAACAGAGAAAGGTTACCAAAGATGCTCATTTCCGCTTGCATGCATGTCTCCGCCAAGACATCACACCCCTTCTGGACTGACTTGAACATCTCAAGACTCCTAGCATTTTGCTCTTTGGCAGCTTAGTTCTGGTCTTTGAGTTGTGCAATCTCATCCTTCAGGTGCTGTATCTCGATGTCCGCAGACTCTTGCATAGCCTTTATAGTTGCCTCATGGCCCTTGACAGCATCGGCTAGGTCCTTCTTCAAGATCTTATTTTCATCATCAAGCTCCTGGATATGCTTGGATTGCTCGACGATGCTCTTGTCCTTAGCATGGCTTCTGTAAGACGGAAATCAAAAAGTGCTACCAGAAGACGGAAAAATGACTCAATGGGAAAGCAAGGAGCTGTCGTAGGAAACAGACTCTGGCTATTTTTGATATGTTCCTTCAGGAATTTGGTTTTACCCTATTCAAGGTCCATCTCCTTCCGAAGAGCAGCAAATCTCTCATTGGCGGCTATCCTCCGTTTATTCTCATTCTGCACATGATATAAGCATGCTTAGTTTCTCTAGAGCTTCTAGCCGGAACTATTCAGTTTCAACTAAACGCTCGGGGGATACAGTACACGATTTTAAAGTAAGCTAGTTTCTCTAAGAGCATCTAGTCGGAACTTTGCAGTTTCAACTAAATTCTCGGGGGCTACACGGACAAGTTCTATGCTTAGTTCTCTAGAGCACTTAGGCCAATAACTATTGACTTATCCTCCTAAGAGCTCGGGGGCTATAGTGGGACATACTACACAAAGTAAAGCAAGTGAAGTTCAAAAAACTTACGATGGCATTGATTTTGAGAGTGTTGGCCAGATGAGCATAGGAATCATGAAAGGCCTGAGCATTCTTATAAATTGTGTCGGCCTCCTTGATGAGATCATCTAGGCTCAACGTCGGAGGAGTCGCAGCCAATGAAGAGGTCGAAGCTAGAGGCATGGATGAAGCCCTAGCTGCCTCCTGCACCTTCAAGGAAGTAGATGGCGCGGAGGCTCTCGCCTCGATCGCAGCTTCCATGTCCACCTCTTCCACTTCCTTCCCCTTCTCGGTGGGATCCTTAGCCGGAGCTTCGGCCACTTTAGAAGAGGTGCTATCCTGCATCGCCTGGCCGCTGGGAGCAACGTTTGCCTCGATAGAGCCTGAGATATCAAGGTTTGGATTGATATCTATGTCCATGGCGGAGGTCTCAGGGATGATGGGAGATGACGGCCTAGTAGGGCCAGCAGAGGGAATGGCGGCAGGAGTAGGGGAGCGGTGGCGGGAGAGGGCTTGGCAGACGGACCCTTGGTCAACATGTCACGAATGTTTTTTGACCCTCCAACATCTTTGGAGGATCTCTTCAAACTAACACCGGCTTTCCTCCTTAAACATACAATGTATAAGTACAAGAGTTGAAAAAAGGTATGGGCTGAAAAGCACAAGTCGGAGAATGAAAATACTTACTTCTTCTTCTCCGCCTCTAAGGCGGAAGTGGATTGTTTGGAGACTCCACTCTCTGTTTTCTTCTTCTTCTTGGCCTCGGCAGCTGCGTTAGAGGTGGAGCTCTTCCGCTTTTGCGCTGTCGGAGCTGGTTGATCCTTGGAGGCGTCGTCATCGGACACCACCTGGATATCCTTCAGCTTAGGATCATAGACCTGGGAGGCCATTTGATCTGCCGCCAAGGTCGCTAGCTGGGATACATGGCAATGTTAGATGCACAACTTCAAGTCAGAAAAACCCTAGAGTATATAATGAGCAACAAAGGAAACATAAGCTACCTTTGGGCACTTGCCACAATCGAACATGTCGAAAGTGATCTTGAAGCCATGCTTGTTATCCTTCACTTTGACGATGTCCTTTGGCTGGAGCTTGATGGATTCAGTAGAGAAGTTATCCCGCGAAATTCGCATGGGATCCCTCCTGTCGTGGCTATATTTGCACATCAGCTGGGCGCAGTGCTGCATAGGCTAGATCTGCCTAACGTACCAGCACATGGAAAGATCCAAGCACGTTAGACCTCCGTCTATGAGCCATTCGATCTGCCTTATGGCGTGATTGGCTTCGTTGTCGGAGGAAAGAGAAACTGGGGTCCGCCATGCAGGCACGTTAGTGGCGGATCCATCGACAAAGTCAGGGTAAGTCTCAAGACGGTCTGGCAGAGGGATATCTGGCCGATAGAAATATGTGCGCTGCCAGTTCTTGCAAGACTCATGCCCAACGATGTCGGGGAAGCGCCGGCTAGGTTAGATCTTGAAGCTAATGGTTCCGTAGATCCGCAGTTCATCCTGGGACTCTACAGACTCTCTCTTGACGGTGAAGAAATATACAAACAGATCTAATCTAGGTTTGATTCCTAGATATCCTTCGCACAAAGCTACAAAATTGCTAAGGACTAGGATGTTGTTGGGAGAGAGGTTGTGGGGAAGTACCCGGAAGTGTCGAAGGACATCCAGGAAGAAGTCGGAGACTGGCAGGCTTACGCCATGTACCAGCTGAGGTTTGAGGTACACTTTCTCTCTGGCTTAGGGAGAAGGGACCACCTCGCCGGCGGGCGCCGCCCACCAGACGAACTTCTCCTCCGTAGGAAGATAGCCCTTGTTGATCAGCTCTTGGAGATCTTCGGCGGAGATATCAGAACCTCTCCACACCCCATTTTGGGAGTCGCTTTCCTCTTTAGTGGCTTCGGGCGCCGCTCGTTCTTGGTCATCACCGGCGGACTCCATCACGGCGGAGACGGGGACGACCACCCAGTCCGGCGGAACGATACCCCCCTGGAATGGCTCTGTCGTAGCCTCGGAAATCGCCGCCATGGCAGAAGCAGAGCTGCTGGAGGCCATTGCGACGAGGAGTGTGTGGAGGAAGAAAGGGCTCTGGTTAGGGTTTTCGCAGAGGAGCTTGAACGGTCACGCGGTTGGAGGAAGACGAAGACTAGGAAAGCGAATGCGGATAAAAAGAAATAAATTGACTGCGGTGGAAATATATAAGCCCCGCGTCAAGATTCGTGCAAAAAGATGTAATGGATGGAACGTTGCTGTCGTGGAAGCGAACATGCGCGGTAATTTTGCCATGTCCTCCGTCTTTTGCTGCTTCGCCATTTCGGATTTCGCGCTCGTGAAAATAGCTAATGATTAATTCTTTGCTTCTGTGAGTTTCGAGGTAGCGTAGGATGTACCCTACGTCATCCTCCTGATAGTTGTAGTGAAGGGTCAAGTCCAAAGATTCCATCAAAGACGGAGATCATCCGACTCTGGAAATGAAGACTCAAGGAATTCCCGGCTACATTGTGAAGCCAAAGAGGATTACTAGGTTCTTTGGGAGACCTTTGAGATATTGCTTGACGAATTGCCAGCATCACTTAGACGGGATTGCAGCGTACAACGTGCAACACCTCGCATAGCGAACCTATCTTTGTAACCCGGCGTATTGCCACTATAGTGATTTATAGCAGGAGTAGAGTTCCACCACCGTTGTGGGACTTGAACCTGGGTAAGCTGTGTTACCTTGTACCCGCCAACTCTCCCCCTTACCCCACGTCTCTAAACACGCACTATGAGGACCCCTGCATGGCGTACTCGTCGACAATACCACGACACGCATGGCAGCATATCGAGCTATCGTGGATGAACTAGAAAAATCGTTCGAAGGGTTTGAAGTTCAACACATTCCCTGAACATAAAACAAGGAAGCAGATGCTCTATCAAGAATAGGCTCTGCATGGAAAAAGGTCCCGAATGGTGCTTTTCTGGAGCACCTAAGAGTTCCCTCTATCACAAAAGATGATGAGGAGTATCCGACCAAATTTGACTCACCGCTCATAGCAGTTCTGGCTGTAATTCCTAGCTAGACAAAACCCTACCTTGAATTCTTGATAGATTATCCGACGAGCAAAATCCTACACAATAATCAGTGGTGAGCTCTATAGGAGGAGTGTATCTAGGGGTTTTTAGCGCCATGTTTCTCCAGAAGGAGTGGAAATCCTAAGGGAAATCCACGAAGGTGAATGCGGACATCACGCCGCAGCCAAATCTTTAGTGGAAAAAGCTTTTTGACATGGATTTTCTGGCTTATAGCTAAGGCAAATGCTGATAGGCTAGTCAGGACGTGCAAAGGTTGTCAAAAGTACGCCAAACAAGCCCATGTTCCAGCTGATCAACTCTGAACAATTCCGATTACATGGCCCTTTGCGGTCTGGGGGCTTGACATGGTAGGACCGTCTAAACGGGCTCCAAGTGGATTTACTCACCTCCTAGTGATGGTGGATAAATTTACGAAATGGATTGAGGCTAAACCGTTCACACATTGTGATGGAGCAACAACCAAAAGATCTGTCAAGGACGTCATAATCCGATTTGGCTACCCGCATAGTACTATTACAGACAACGGGAGCAACTTTTCCATGGGAGAACTTGTCAAATTTTGCGAAGATCAAGGGATCCGACTCGATATTGCATCAGTCACGCATCCACAAGCCAATGGACAAGTCGAAAGGGCAAATGGTTTAATTTTTCAAGGCCTCCAACCCAAACTCGAAGCACCACTTCATCGTGCTGCGGGGGCTTGGGCAGACAGATTGTCATCCGTTGTATGGAGTTTACGAACTACTCCTAATAGGTCAACCGGATATACACCCTTCTTCTTCGTCTATGGGGTAGAGTCAGTTCTTCCGAGTGACCTTATCCGTATTTCTCCCGGAGTTGCTGCGTATGTCGAAGAGGATGCCGAAGGTGCTCAACAAGATGACCTCGATATACTCGAGGAAGTATGCATCATTGCTGAATAGAGATCTATAGCCTATTAGCAGAAGTTATGCAAGTATCATAGTCAGAGAGTCAAAAATCAGTCTTTCAAGAAGCGCGGTCTAGTTCTCCGACTAGTGCAAAAAAGAGAGCACAAACTTTCCCCAATCTTGGAAGGGCCCTTTATGGTTAGCAGATTATTGCACAATGGTTCATACTACCTAACTGACTTGAAGCCAAAAAAAGAAAGACCTGGTACTAAGAAGAGAAAGAGAGCTGGAGGCAGTACATACTCAGATGATATAGACCATCCATGGAATATTGCTCAACTATGTACCTTTTATTCCTAAATTTCTTTCTTTGTAATCATATCAATGTACATGTTCAAAGTGAAATACAGTATTGGTCTCCTCAATGTTTTTTTTGAGATGTTTTTAAAAGTACCATCTTATTTCCAAATGATCATGTCATAGTTGGAAATACCAGAATACTTGAATGTACTTTATGCTCATGTTTGTTCTAGTTAGATTTCCGATTCTAAAAATGCTACCTTTGGGTATAAGTCTAATTTTAGTTTATACTTCGGTTTTTGTCTGATTGCTGGACGCGGGTATTTTGTGAGTAGTGAATTGTTGGGACTGGAAGACGGCTTTGATTCTAGGTTTAAACTGGTTTAGCAATTGAGCTCCGTTGCTCAGCAATGTTTCCGTGCTGAAGGTTTGCTAGCTCACGAAAGGGACGAGGAAGAAAGCCAGATAGACGATAAGTACAAAAAACAGTGCTTAAGTATTTTTCAAGCACAAAAAAATATGCATGCTAAGAGTAAAGTACTAGTTCTTACATAGCAACTCCTCAAAATGAATATGTTTAAACCATTACAGCAATGGCTTGTTTCAAAATAACACAAATTTTCTTGCAAATGTTTATGTTGCAGGAGAAGGATCTGTCGGTTCGCTAGTGCTGGTGCCCACGTTGCTTTGATCTTTTTCCGATATGGGGACATCAGACTTGGTCTCTTCGTCATCGTCTTCGGGAATTTCCTCTTCTACCTGGGTTGGAGGCGAATCGATGGGTTTGAATAATGGCTTCTCATAGTTCGTTGCATCGGCTACACAACAAGCATAATCAATGCAAGAGTCCTAGATAGCACCAACATTCTGATCCTTGCCATCTTTGTCAACAACTGAATAACCTTTAGTAACTTGCCAGATTTCCATGGGCTCATTACCAAAGTAAGGGCATTCTATGTTGCTGTGCGAGCATAGGATATCTTCCAGTCCTCGACCAACTGTGGGATATCCTTCACTTTGTCATGAAGCTCGAAGGCAGACAATTTGTCTAAGTCGGAGAGATTAACGGGTTCCCAATACTCAAAGGATTGGCGGAAATCATGTACCAAATATCTGACTGCGACAAGCCGGCTGAGGCGTGACTCAGATGAAAGACGAATCCAGGAGGTTGAGAGGCCCTGAAAAGGAAGAAGTGTTAGAAAAATATGTCTGTGAAAGTTGGACAAATCAAGCAAAGAGTCAGAATGGTAGTAAAGACGTACCGAAGATAGAGTCGTCTGCTTTGGTCTTCTCCTCCCTCAAACTTTGGAGTTCATCTCGGAGGGCCTAGGTGGTATCATTTTGCCTATCAAACTCATCTTTTAATTCTAGGAATTATTTATCTTGGCGAGCAATGGTCATGTAACGTTCTTTGGTGGCACGGTTGCTCGACTCAAGGATGTTGCTAACGCTGCGCTCATAATACTCTTGCAATTCCTTGAGCTTCTCATGTAGGCAAACATTCTCAGATTCTAGAGTTTTATAAATTTGAGCTTCCTCCACAAGTTTGTAGGATTCAACAAGCAAGTCTGGAGTAAGACATGCACGAGTTAGTCGAATTCAACTGAAACAAAAATCTGAGAAGAGATTGTCGAAAAACTTACTTTCGGCATCATACTTCTCAACTTTCAACTTAGCATTTTCATGATAGAGATTTTTGATTTCTCTCCGCTTGTTGTAGATGTTTTTAACAATTCCTGGATGTAATTAGAAATTTTCTATAAGTCAGAAAGCTAACAAGAGTCAGAAAGCTACTAAGACTCAAGCTCCTATTTTTAACTAAATTTCAGCACGAGCCTTGGGGGCTACACTACTTCATTCTTTGGCATCCTATTAAAAACTTGGAATTCTAGTTCTATCCAACTTCATGCTTGGGGCTAGAGGATATGATATTAACTACGGAAAAAGAGTCGAAAAAAGACTTACAAAATGCTCATGCGTCAGTTTATTGAGGCTGATGTTGACTTTAGCAAAAACCTTCTCAGTGAGGGTTAGAGGAATAACTGGTGGAGGCATAACCGCACCAGCCTTTAACTTCTCATCGTGAAGACGTACTTGTTCAAGCAGCTTGACAGTTTTACATCTTCGGCTTCTTGAGCCTCCTCCTCAGCCGTAATGTTTCTCGTCTCCAAGAAGTGGAGGGCCAGTTTCTGGATTTCTTCTATGCTTTTCTGAGTAAGGCTAAGTTTGGCGACACCCAGAGTTTGCAGAAGTTCTTTGCAAAAGCTTCAGCTGAGGGATCATTACCCTTAGAGGGTTCACCCTTATCAACTTCCGAGTCACCCATGGTAACATTGGGCTGTGAACCAATGTTCACTGGCTCTTCAGATCAAGCCATAAAATCCTCAATGCATGGAGACGGAATATCTTCCAGCACTGAGGATGGGTTCAGAGTAGGAGTCGCAGGCATAGTAGTGGGCGAGGCAATGGTCATCTTCTGCTGGTGCAAAACCTTTCCATCTTTCCTTTTACTTTCCCCTTAATGATTGATTTAGCTCTGGATAATAACAAAACAAGATCGTTATGATCCGTAAAGAACATAAATAAAAGAACATGGTTTTATGGAAGAACTTCCTTCTTGACAACTAACATCATTTGTGGGCCAGCTTGCACGACTGGAGCCTTGCACTTCTAGCAGCACTTCCACCTCTTCATCCTCTTGAGGAACTGGATCCTCAGGCGGATATCCCTCGAGAGGAGATTGCTCCGACTCAGGGAGGTCAGCAAGCTAAAAGATGGAGTATCTCAGTATTGCAAATAAAACATACAAATAAGCAAGTATAGGGGAAGTCAGTCGAAAATCTTAAAGGGGTCAAGGGCGTACATGCCGTGCACATGTCCAGAGAGACATCTAGAATCTTCCAGTCTATCCGCTCTTTGATCAACCATTGAACCCGAGTCTCATAATCTTTGTTGGGAATCAAGAGCCTGCAAATCCTCAGGTTACCTTTTTTCCCTTGGTGATTGTATGCATCAAATGATCCCCATGGTGCTCGAGAGGTTGAATCTGACGAGCTAGCTAGCAATGGCCTAAGTCGGATCCTTTCAATCCTCTATGCTTTCCTTTCAATCCTCTATGCTTCATCAAAACTTCAATCCGCCTCTTGTCACGAATCAAATCTTCAGTAAGAATCGGTGCTTCCGTGTCCCATAATTCTTGGGGAGTGGCGGCACCATCAACAAAAGCATGCAAGCTTTCCTGCTTGCCCGGAGTCGGCTTGTCCTTATGATAGAAAAATGTGCACGCCACCTCTTCACTGATTCACTAGCTATGACCTTAGGATAGATTCAGTATCTCCTAAGGACTAAGCTAAGGGTTCCAGTTATCTATGGAACGCCTGCAGTGATGGAGTTTTTCCTAGTACTAAAATAGTACCAGAAGAAAGTAAGACTCGACTTGATTCCAAGATAACCCTCACAGACGAAAGTGCTAAGCTCTAGAATTGAATTGGGAGGAAGATTGTGGAGTTGAACACCATAATGTGAAAGCACCTCGGAAAGGAAATCTAAGGGAGGAAAGCTCAAACCTCTATAGAGGTGAGTACCAAAGTGTACTCGCTCGTCGTTGCGAGGGGCGGGAAGAGGCTCTTCGAAGCCACTCCACCACTTGCTAGCACGAAGAAGACCTTCTGCCTCGTTGCCGTGAAGCTTCTCGTCATCCAGGACACAGGGGATCCAGACCCCGTGATGGCCTTTGTCCTCCGCCATCGCCATCGATGCCGCCACTGCGGAGCTGGATGCGTTTACCATCTTGCTAGAGGGAATGACCTTAGGTGGGCGGCGCTGTGGAGATTTGGGGGCAAGGAGTAGGAGGTGGAAATGGAAGCACAGATTTTGGCTCAGGGAGAAGGAAGGCAATGGCACGGGTGAGAAGAAAATGTAAAGATTTTTACCCCTTATAATCCTTCTCTGCGCCAAGATTAGTGTAAATGCATAAACATTGCACCACGTGTCATGCAAGGAGCAAGGTAACTCCCCCGAGAAGATTGCACTGCCTCGATCTCCGTGCACATGTTGAAACGGCTCCTCGGTTCCACGAACCGTGGAACCTCCAATGGTCACACTGACAAGAATGTTTGTCAGTGACAAGACTAGACCTTGACTGACATTAGGTTGCGTCACTAACCAAGTTGCGGCTCAGTTTGAAATCGAGCAATAAAGTAACAATGAGATATTGAATGGTCTAACTCATGTTTGAGAATCAGGTCTCGTTTTTGTTCTGAAGTTTCAAGAACCCTTCAAGATTCTACATCTAAAGAAGAATCAAGCTAGACAATGAAATCTGACTTTGATCTTGGAGGATTCTAGAGGCTACTGTTGGGGATATACTCTCTAGGTATACCCACTGTGAGTCACTAACCAGGGTGGCCCACTTCAGCCCAGTTAGGGAGAGAAGTTGGAAGCCCATCCGGCTATGGGAAGGCCCAGAAGACTTACAGACTTAGGACTGTAGTGTTGCTTGTACTCCAAGATGTACTATGTAACTGACTACGTATCATAGCTGCATAGGACTCTCATATAACCCTAGGACCGGATGCCTATATAATCCATCCTAGGCATAGGCCTTTAGGGCAATAGTTAATCGACAACCACAACCTCAACTCGCATAGGCGAAATCAGTACAAGAATCTGGGCGGTTCATGATGATCTGATATCATCGTGGATGAGGGTCAAAATGTTGTAGATGGCCATCCGCGACAAATTCTGCGACAAAAAAATAGGTCACGGACCACACGTCATAATTCAATCCGTGACTTTTTTCTGTCTAAAAACGTCACGCCTGATCGCGACGTTCCTATAATTTTATCAGAGTGAACTAGACTGGCCCGACCTAGGCCTGGTCATTCATGACATTTTTATTTCGTCATGACCGCAACCACGTGGCAGACGGCACTGCGGGTGGCCATCAGCGATGTTTGCTGATGTCATGTTGGCGATCTACAACGTCATCGACTTCCTGACGTTTTTCTGCCATGGCATGATTCCATTGTCTCCATATCCGTGACATCATCCAACCCATTCATGATGCCATCCATCCCATTTATGATGTCACACGGGCCGTGAAGAATTTTGTTCGTTGCCACCTTTCGACGCCATGCTGACATGTGGATGGTTGGCATGGCCAAGCTTGTGCCAATCGGATCAGGCCATGTGGGAAATCTGCAGAACGACACGTTGACAAATCAAAATGGGACAAGTATCACCTACCGAATTCTGTGTGATGACATCATTGTTGGCCGTGAAGTTTCTATTTTTTCTAGATAGTTGGCCAATGAAAGGCGGCCACATCGACGTTTACCTATGACGGAAATGTTTCGTCAAGAATAACTGAGACGATTTCATTTTCGTCGCGGATGCATGCTGGCGTCACTGTGATATCAGGGGGGGCATTTGTGCACGTAAATTTCTACTAGCCCTAATTGTTTGTGACCCATTTCGCATCACATGAATCAAATAACATAATTAGACAATGAATTTCAGGACAAGTTTCCATATAAATTTCCACATTAGTTTCTGAGCCAAAAGCCTCAGAAGCTTCCACAGCCAAAAACTTTCCACAACAGTTTATGAGCCAAAAGCCTCACAAGTTTCCCTGCCCAAAAGACTCACAAGTTTCCACACCAGTTAACTTCCCTAGCCCAAGAACTCACAAGTGTCAACCACAAGTTCACTTACCTTGAGACAGCTGAAGCTACTGCTGCTTTTTCTTCTGCTGAGTCATTTGAGACAACACTTGCTGAAGTAAGTCATTTGCATGGTTTTTTATCCCGCGTCTCTTCTTACTTCTTCTACATTTCTGTCATGGATTTATCATACTGCAGCCTCTCTACATCGGCGTCTTCTTTCGCTCTCTGCAACTCCTCTATGGTACAACGCAGTTTGTCACTCCCTGCTCTCTCAGCCAAAAGTTCCGCTTCAAGGCCAGACCTGCTTCGTCTTGATGTACTTGGATGGAGGCCGATGTTCTTCAGGAACATTGGCTTTCTGCTGTCCAACGAGAGTGCAAAGTGCACAGCCTCGGTGGTTATTCCCCCTAGACATCTGGAGCCATCTTATTTTGCATGATTTCCTACAGTATTAGGAATAGAAGCGAACATCAGAAAAATAGCAAGAAAACTACAATCATATCGTATAAAATTGAGAGATGAAGATAGCATTGAATTTTATGAAGATGAAAAGTATTCAAGAAGACTTACAATTGCTTCCTTCACATTTTGAGTGTAGTCATTTTTTGGGCTGGAATGCGTCTTTTTGAAGAGTTCGAAGGCATCGTCCTCACTGTTGCACACAACCTCATAGCTATGAGAACCTGTGGTAGCAGGGTACAAGACTTTGCTCCTGTTGAGCTTGTTTTTTACACAAGTACTCTACACAAGCAGAAACCATATAGTATAAGAGGCAGTTCCAATAAAACTATTCAAACATAGGCAGTAATAGTATAAGACTAAGCGAAAAGTAACCCGTTTCCTAGGGTCAGACCAAGTATCAACAAGCTTGCACCACTGCTCAT
Source organism: Avena eriantha (assembly GCA_910589775.1). NCBI lineage: Eukaryota > Viridiplantae > Streptophyta > Magnoliopsida > Poales > Poaceae > Avena > Avena eriantha. Next base: position 291,027,055 of record OU342745.1, on the reverse strand, counting down.
CAGTCATGTGTTTCACTTCATCAGGACATTTCCTAGTAACTTGGTTCATAGGGTAGGGATCAAAATACTTCTTCTTCAAAATATGCCACTGATTCCTTGCATGCCTCATAAACTGATTTGCGCAAGCATTTCGCATGTCAGGGTGATTTGTGTCCATGGCAAACTTTTGATGACATAAAACATGGAGCATCAGCATTTGCATGAAAACAAAAACGGAAAGGTAAAGGACAACTAAGTCACAGAACATACATAAACTTTGCCTATGAACTTTGATTGGACATCAACCCTCTTCTTGTACTCTTTCTAGTGGGGTAAGATAGGCATGCTAGTCCTTACTGTGACTGCACACTCACTGGCAAACTTGGCAGCAACACCTGACTCATCTAGTCTAGTTCTTCCTGGAAGAACATTAAGTGAAAGCCTCCAAGCCTCTTCCCCATGTTTTCCCCCTCACCACCAGAGCTTGACCATTATGCAGAACTATATCTTTAGAATTCAATGTTTCCGTGTCTTCAGAACAAGGTGCATCGAAGTCTTGAGAGATCTGGTAGCCATCATCATCTATAGGAATACAATGTGCTGATTTATTGTTCCATATTAATATGATGGGATTAAATGGATTATTATAGAGTAAGCAGTCGGTTTAACGCATTACCACGTTGAGACCAGTCACTCTAGTGTTGGCACGGTACTTCATGACTAGGATCAGATTCCCCATATTCGGTAGCTGACTCATCATATTGGGTAGCTGACCCCTAACCCTCAAATTGCGTACCAGAGTCCTTGACATCGCCAGCTGAACGCAGATGTTGAGTACCTGATGTAGCGCCTTGGGTACCTAACCCATCGGTTTGGGACAGTGCACGATTGCTTCGGCGAGGTGCCCGCAGACAGCTGGGAGGTGGCTTCTGGATTTCAAGAGGTGGCAAGTCACCTTTGGGGGATACCCGTGGGAAGAAGGATGTAGACTTCATCACTTGGGAAGGTGGCTTCTTGATTTGTGGAGGTGGTAGGTTGGCTTTGGGAGGTTCCAAAGGATAGCAGGATGTGGGTTGGGGTTCCACACCTTGGGTACATGGCTGTTGGCTTTGGGGAGGTGGCTGCTGGATTTGGGGAGGTTGCTGCTGGCTTTGGGGAGGTTGCTGCTGGCTTTGGGGAGGTGGTTGTTGGCTTTGGGGGTGGATGCTAGCTTTGGGGGGGTGCATGCTAGCTTTAGGGAGGTGGATACTAGCTTTAGGGAGGTGATAGACGACATACCAGCAGGTCGTAGGGAGTGGGCAGCTCGCCTTGGGCAGAGTGCTGCTCATGTTGGATAGCTACCAGATTGCCTTGGGCAGTTGGTTTCTTGCCTTGGGCTACTGCCTTCTTGGCTTGGATAGGTGGTAGATTGACGGCTGCTGGCTTCACGCTTTGGTGGGCATTAGGAACTGCAGCTTTAGCCACTTGGCTGGCACCAGGAACTGCAGCTTTGGCCACTTGGCTGACATTAGGAACTCCAGCTTTAGCCACTTGGCTGGCATCATGAACTACAACTTTGGCCACTTGGTGGGCATTGGGAACTGAAGGTTTAGCTACTTGCCGGGCATCAGGAAATGCAGATTTGGCCACTAGGTTGCCATCAGGAACTGCATCATCAGTCACCAGCAGGGGAATATGAAGTGCAACTCTAGCCACCTCCAGGGCATTCGGAAGTGCAACTTTGGCAGTTTGCCTGGCATCAAGAAGTGTGGCTTTGGTCATTTGCCGGGCATCAGGAAGTTTGGCTTTGGCAATCTTCTGGGTTGCACTCCGAGTTTCTTGTGAATGGGTCACATGAGTTGCCGCTTTTGTTGTTCGCCATGTGGAACCTGGAGGTGGAAGTCCTGATTTTAGCGGATTCCCCTTGGACCTCGTGTGTCTCTTACTTTCTGTGTCTGCAGATAGTACTGATGCCACGATGTGCTTGCGAGATGATCATGTGGAAAAGAACACATGTAATCTGGTCATGTGGATCATCAATGACTCTAGTGGAGATATCAATGTGTGGTTTAGGAAAAGAACACATGCAATCACTCTAGGGGATCCATATGTGTCAAACCATCATGGTCATAGAGACCAAAAACACATAGGAAAGTAGCTTCCACATTGCATGTTGCACTAGTGTGAAAGAAGTTGCATCATAGAATCCACTAGAGTGTATGTGGTCTAGATATCAATGTGGTTTTGGAAAAAGAACACATGCAATGTGTGACTCTTGAGAATCCAAGTGGAAAACCATGGTGTAAAAGACCAAAAACACATGGGAAAGCAACTTCCACATTGCATGCACCAGTGTGACCGAATTTGCATCACAGAATCACTTGAGCATGTGTGTGTGGTCTATATCAATGTGGTTTTGAAAAAAGAACACATGTAATGTGGTCATGTGGATCATCATCAATGACTCTAGTGGAGATATCAATGTTTGGTTTAGGAAAAGAACAGATGCAATCACTCTAGGGGATCCATATGTGTCAAACCATCATGGTCATAGAGACCAAAACACATAGGAAAGCAGCTTCCACATTTCATGTTGCACCAGTGTGACAGAAGTTGCAACACAGAATCCACTAGAGTGTGTGGTTCATGTAGATATCAATGTGGTTTTGGAAAAGAACACATGCAATGTGCAATAACTCTAGGGGGATCCAAGTGGCAAACCATGGTGTAGAATACCAAAAACACATAGGAAAGCAACTTCCACATTGCATGCACTAGTGTGTGACAGAAGTTGCATCCCAGAATCACTGGAGTAGGTGTGTGTGGTCTATATCAATGTGGTTTTGGAAAAGAACACATGTAATGTGGTCATGTGGATCATCAATGACTCTAGTGGAGTTATCAATGTGTGGTTTAGGAAAAGAACACATCATGCAATCACTTAGGGGATCCATATATATGTGTCAAACTACATAATGGTCATAGAGACCAAAAATACATAGGAAAGTAGCTTCCACATTGCATGTTGCACCAGTGTGATAAAAGTTGCATCACAGAATCCACTTGAGTGTGTGTGGTCATGTAGATATCAATGTGGTTTTGGAAAAGAACACATGTAATGTGGTCATGTGGATCATCAATGACTCTAGTGGAGATATCAATGTGTGGTTTAGGAAAATAACACATCATGCAATCACTCTAGAGGATCCATATATATGTGTCAAACCACATCATGGTCATAGATACCAAAAACACATAGGAAAGCAGCTTCCACATTGCATGTTGCACCAGTGTGATAGAAGTTGCATCACAGAATCCACTGGAGTGTGTGTGGTCATGTAGATATCAATGTGGGTTTGGAAAAGAACACATGTAATGTGGTCATGTGGATCATCAATGACTCTAGTGGATATATCAATGTGTGGTTTAGGAAAAGAACACTTCATGCAATCACTCTATAGGGGATCCATGTGTGTCGAACCATCATGGTCATAGAGACCAAAAACACATAGGGAAGCTTTTGGTATGCATGCATGGAGTATCTAGAGTAAAAATGATTTACTGAAAAATTAGAAGAAATCGAGTGGGTTTTGCATTTTCCATTGACATGCCTAAAAATGATTAACTGCAAAAGAAATCAAGCTATGTATACACTGTTTCCCAGTCATGCGTTTTGTATTGACAAGTGCGATGTACACGCTCCCACCCCGCGTGCGCTCCCACCGCCCAACTGACCATCGTCTCCTAGTCATTTCTCCACACTCCATCCCACTCTTCCATGGACTCCAAAAAACAGAAGGAAACCATAGCAACAATTATGAGATCGTTGTAGCAAAGATGAAGAGATGAAGACCGGTGGTTGCCAAGGACGCCAAGGTCATCATCGACAAGGAGGCAGGCAATGCCATCGTCGAGAAGGAAGCAGATACCAAGGTCGAAGAGGAAGCACTTGCAGATCCGGTGGCGGTGCAGGTGGACTACGATTATTTTGATGACAGCGAGGATGAAGAACCTACAAATCCATTCGCGTTCGAGCAAGAACCCAGCAACGGAGAACTGGAGGTACTTAGACCTGAACTGTGAATGGGGTTTTCTGATTTTACTATTCATATTTTAATTTATAGGGTTTTCTAATCTTGTAGAGTTTGATTAATTAATTTGTTCCACGCCTAGTGGTTCTATGCTCTTCTTTTGTTGGTCATTTTGATCTGCCCCTAGTCATTCCAGTTGCACATTTTCTAGTTTGATTTGATCTGCCCCTATTGGTAGTTCTAGGCGCCTAGTAGTTCTATGCTCATATTTTGTTGGTCGTTTTGATCAATATTTTCTAGTGATACATGTGGAGTTCAGATCTCTTATCTAGATTGTGTTCATGCTGTCCAATGTATAGTTTGATTTGTATGATAAAAGTCACATATATATAGTAATCATACGAGCTCCTGATTACATTAACAAAAAAATAATATTTCGTAACTGAAAGCCAATGTCTAATTTATTGAAACCTTGTTACAAATTAACTTAACAAACTATTTAGTAAGTTTATCTTTGTTTTATAGTAAGTTCTATATGTATATGTACAGATGCATTAAAATGCAGATAAATGTTTAGGGAAACAAAATTTTAATTCCTAATTAACTGAGTATATTTAGGAGAAAGTAAATTCCTATTTATACCATGTTTTAGTCATAACTTCTTTTTGTTTTGCCAATTTACTGATAAGATGAGTGGACATAATTACTCCATCTGTCTTAAAAAAGGATGTCTCAGTTTTCTTATTAAATTTTGGATGTATCTATATATATACTGAAACTTGTATAGATATTCATTCAAATTATTTGAACGAACAATATAATTTTAACTTAAGTGGAGTTACATATACATTAATGTATATGTTAAATACTGGATCATGCATGTTATCCAATCTCTGTTATAGTAAGTTCTGTATTTATATGAACAGATGCATTAAAATAATGCTGATAAATTAAATTTCTCTGTGTAGTCTATCTCTGTTATTTATTTAGGGAAATAAATTGTTAAATTCATAATACACTGAGTATATATTTAGGAGAAAACAAATTCCTATTTATACCATGTTCAAACTGAATAAAACTAGCTAGTCATAACTTCTTTTTGTTTTACCAATTTACTGATTAGATAAATAGAAAGAATTACTCCATCTGTCCTAAAAAAGGATGTCTCGGTTTTGTTAAAAATTGGATATATCTTTATATACTGAAACTTCTATAGATTCATTCAAATTATTTGAAAGAACATCATAATTTTATATAGCACTTATTTTATCATATATGTATGCAAACAAATATATGTTTGATGGACTAGTTTGTTCAAAAGCTAGTTCAACTTGTGCGCACATGCTAAAATTAATCTCTCAACACAGCCCTTTCCTAGTTTGATCTCATGATTTTGGGAGAGTAATTTTTTCATTCACTGACTTCTTCTCTCTACTTGCTAATTCGTAGGAACGAGATAGCGATGTCGGTGAAAGTATGTGGTCCAGGCACGCAAAAAGCCTCCACATCCTAAAGCAGATGAGGAATGGGAGGTTCCCATTCCGTCGAGGTCCAAACAAGTACAGATGCCCCTTCTACGTAAGAAGGACTACGGAAGACCTGAACAACATTGTGCAGCATGCCGGGGGCATTGCTCGTGGAGGACAGCGGTGTGCGAATCATACGAAGGCCAAGCATGTTGCCTTCATGGTTTACCTGAGCAAGTATGCCAACCTCGATCACATTGCTCTATGGCCCTAACTGCTAGCTCTTGTTGCCTCAGCTGCCTCCTATTGCATCTGCTGCCGCCTCTTGTTGCCTCTGCTGCCTCCTATTGCCTGTTGCTTGTTGTTGCCTCCTATTTATGTAATGGGTGTACTGTTATAGTATTATCGTTTGGGTTGTGTAATTAAGTACTACTAGTAGTATGTGGTGGTCGTGATTGAACCTATTCAACTAGTACCTGTATATATTGTCAGTACCTTTTAAGTTGTTTGTTATGATTGTTCCTGGTTGCACATATTTCTAACCTTTCAAAATATTTTTTAGTGTGAATCTTTAAGAAACACACACACGATTGTTCCTGGTTTTGCAACAATATATAAAATCCATGGTTATTGTTCCTGGTTGCACCATGTTTGAAATCAACAAAATATAAATACACTTTTGCAACCATGATTTTTCCTAGTTGCAACAATTTTGGTACAACAAGTTAAAGACATCTCATGAATACTGAAAACAACTAACTAGCTAGCTAACTAAACATCCAACAAACTCATTTCTCATACTGATTTCAAAAATGTCAAAACCAAGAGGAAGCAGAATACATCCATAATTCAATACTTATTTCCAGAATTGCCAACAACAAAAAGAAGAACACACCCTAAAGTCACTACGAGACTAAGCATCGTCATGAACCAAACATGCTTGCATTCCATTTCTTTTCTCATTTTCTTCAACCTTAGTTCAGATATCTATAGATATGTGTCTCTATCTGCCAGCCTCAACTCAATCATCATCTTATCATCTGCCTTCTTACATAGCTGGGAAAGCATCCTCTGCATCTGTGTTGGCCATGGGTTTTCCATCCAGTACTAATAACAACACACCTCATCTAGACAACCTAAAAAATTTCTACCAATATCTGCACCATAGGAGGCAACCTTCCTAGCAGGACCATGGTTGCACTAGCATCTCCAACTAGGATCTAGCTCCTTCCCACCAATTCCTTGATCTAGGATGGAAATTGGCAGCTCCCCATCGATTCCAACCCAACTCTGCAGAACAAGTCATGGAATCTCTTAAATTCCCCTAACTGCTAGAACCCTAGCTAGAACAGATTCAGGGATGGAGCAAGACCTAATTTACCTGGTCCACAACGTCGCCCTCTCCTGCCAGCTCACGCATCCCCGTGGCAGCAACGGCAGCGGAGATGTGACGGCAGCGACGATAGCTGTGTGGTGCAGTGTGGTGCGGCGTGGTGCAGTCTGGTGCGATGCGGTCGGGGAACTGGCTTGTTATGGGGGCCACTCGTCAGCTCCAACATGGGACCCACCTATCGTTGGGTATTACAGGTCCCTTCCAGACTAGGCCAAATCCACTCACCTCCCAGCGCTGGGAAAACCCTCTTTGGTGATGGCTGAATGCCCTCTCCGACCATCCCCGGTGACAGACAAATCCCGTCCCCTCCCCTGCCCGGCGACAGACAAATCCCCTCCCCTCTCGTACCCTCATGGAAACGGACAAATCTCCTTCCCTCTCGTACCCTCCTGGTGACAGACAAATCCCCTCCCCTCTCGTACCCTCCCTGGCAATGACCAAATCCCCTCCCCTGCAATGGCCAAATCACCTCCCCTCCCCTTCCCGGCAATGACCAACCACCCTCCCCTCCCCGACAATGATGGATACAATGTAAGTGCTCCTCGACCTACTTCCCTTCACCATGTCACCTCCTTTTTCTAGGTTCACCGTGTCAGTGCTCCATCTAGGTCACCGATGATGGATCTTGGCCTCAGTGTCACCGCCTCATTCTAGGGCAGAGTGGAAGCGTTGCTGTCTATGTCATTGGATGATCTTGAAGTAGTCGCCAAATTAATGCCCCAATTTTTTGTTTTTCATAGCTATATGTTAGTGTTGATGCATAATCTTATGATATTAATTGTTTACAACTAGCTAATGACTAATATGTGGCACTTAGCATGTTGATGGGATGATCTCCATCTACTTAGTGTCTTTGTACAACCACTATGTCTCTACATCTCCTTGGTAGATACAAATTCATCTCATTGACTTGTGTGTGTGCTATCTTACTATGTAGCCCACATTATATATTGATGTAGGTCATTGTCTTCTCTTCACATGCATTTGGCCAATGATTAAAGTGTGGAACTATCTATGTCCATGGGATAATGTGCATATAACACATGTTCTGTACAAACACATTTGATGTGCATTCTTCTTGCTATATGCTCGATTATCTCATTGATTTATATGTGCTTTGTTAGTATGAGGCCCACCAAATTGATGTTTTTCATAGCTATATGTTAGTGTTGATGGATAATCTTATGATATTAATTGTTTACGACGGGCCAATGACTAATATGTGGCACTTAGCATGTTGATGGGATGATCTCCATCTACTTAGTGTCTTTGTACAACCACTATGGCTCTACATTTCCTTGGTAGATACAGATTCATCTCATTGACTTGTGTGTGCTATCTTACTATGGAGCGCACATTATATATTGATGTAGGTCATTGCCTTCTCTCCACATGCATTTTTCCAATGATTAAAGTGTGGCACTATCTGTTTCCATGGGATAATGTGAATATAGCACGTGTTCTATACAAATACATTTGTTGTGCATGCTTCTTCTATATGTTTGATTATCTCATTGATTTATGTGTGCTTTGTTAGTATGAGGCCCAAATTCATGTTTTTCATAGCTATGTTAGTGCTAAGGGATAATCTTATAATTTTCACTGTTTACAACTGGTCACTTATGAAAATGTGGCACTTTGATTGTTGATGGGATCATCATCTACTTATTGTCTTTGCATGGCCACTATGGTTGTACATGCTCCTTGGTATATACAGATTCATATCATTGGATGATGCTTGTAGTTGTGACCAAACCATATGCTTTTAAATTTGATGTTTGTAGTTCACTAATTATTATTTGATTCTTATAGTTAGCAAGTCTCCAAATGGTTGCACTATCAAGGGAAGAATTAGAAAGAGGCGCCTGTAGAAATTGTGAATACTGCAAAATGGAAGGGCTGATGCAGAAGCATCCTACTGTACAGCATAGCATCCAAATGCAGGTTTAAAAATTGTTGCTACTGACTAAGATAGTAGTTAAACCTACTATATAGCATCAAAACAAAACATTCTAATTACTGCAATCTCCATTTAGGTTTCTAAAATCAATGTTGGCTTAATTGATGTCACATTGGATGATGATGATGATTATGATGTGAAGCAACCTGTAGTCAAGATACCTAAGAAAGCTAGGTTCAGAGCATCTGATGATGATGTGAAGCAACCTGTAGTCAAGAGACCTAAGAAAGCGAGGTTCAGAGAAACATGTACCCATGTCGGGGATAACCGTTCTCTATATCTATGGTCTTGGTGGCGAGGAAGACGTATATGAATCTACGGTTGTCGCCCAAACATGCCACCTTACTGATGATGAGATGGAACACCTCCTAGATACCCTACCGCCAATCAACACCTTCATCGGGGTTCCATTTGTGACCCGTTTGACAAGGACAAATCTTGTCCAACATAAGATGGTATGGCAACTACCTTTTGTTTGTTCCTTGTATGGCTCCATATATAACTTGTGGTGGTCATTTTCTGACATGATTACTTCTTTTAATCAACGGTGCGACATTGCAGAGATTACCTATGAAAGTGGTTTCCTCCATGGGTATCCCTGATGATGGCTTGGCTAGAGTACATGTAGGAGATTTTGAAATCACCCCAATTGCATACAAGACTAACTCGGATGGTCGTGCCATCTTCAGCAATCAGGGGTGGAATAAATTCCACCAGAGTGAAGATGATCTAAAGGTTGGACAAGCCGTGCTAATCACTGGCAGCAAGACCATAGAAGAGATATTGGACATGAAGTTTGTGTTCAAGACCATCTAGAGTGTAGTTGTGCTTGGGAGCTGTTAAGTTTAATTAGTGTGACGTAGTTTGGAACAGTTAATTAGTCGTTTGAAACCTAGTGTATATATATAATAGTTTTGCCTGTTTAGTCTACTTTTGAAAGATTTTGGTGGGTATGGTTATGATTGTGTGAACTGGAAGCTAGTACAAAGAATTATGGAAGCTACTAGTACAAAGAATTCAGAAAGCTTTCCTGTCCACATACATTCCGGTTGTTTAGGCTACTCGCGAGAGGGTCCCTGGTCGCGAGTTCGAGAGATTTCCATGAGACTCTGATCTCCGTTAGATTTTTTGAATCAGTAATTACAACTTGAGTGCTATGAATAAAAGCTAAAAGATAGTACTTGCACATAATTCTGAAAGCTAACACAGAGAATTCTGAAAGAAGCTACTAAAATAAATACTTTGAATTTTGAAAGTACTAAAATTAAATATATTACAATTTTATCTAAAAGGTAATATGCATAGTGCTGAAATAATATAAACAGAATACAAATTTCTACTTCGAAATAGACCTGAAAATGCTAGCAAATAACCTAGGATGAATATAGGATTCATTCTCCCCTATATTTTTCGTCGTCGGCTCCCGCGTGCTACAACACATGTTCAGAGAACTCTCTTCGTATGCAATGTGCTACCAGTATCTCGTCCAGAGGGTAAGGCCTCGGTGTATGTTCCAGACTTAAGCCATACATTACCATTGTTAGTTCCTCTTCCCAGGCTTGAACCTCATGATCGTATAGTCTGATATAATTCCTGTAGTATATGCAACCAGGTTTGACTATGGGGTGTAACCTGGTGTCTATGGAGATAGACCGATGGTAATCAACGAAGAGGGCATGACTTCCAATGTCACCGACGGCCTCGAGAGAGCGGTTCTCCGTGTCCACCCGGTACAACACCAGCTGCCCTTTGGCGAAATCCTCGTTCAACACAAAAAGCAGATCACCATCTGACTCCACAAGGTAAAAAATGTAGGTTACACATACATGTTCAAAGACTGGGGCTGCAATTATTGTGCCATCATGACCGTGCTTGCATGTTGCTCTAACTGGATGTTGGTCGACATGATTTATGCATTCTGAAGTAATGCATATACTTCCCCTTGGAATGCCATCATACAGAACAGACACATATCAGGTGGTGGCGAATACATTGCTTCTCCAAATGATTCATTGATTTGCCCGTTGGGGTCCTCTCATCGGCCCATGCAATAATATCGGGATAATCTGTGCAAACGAACACCATCGTCAAGGACTTCGTCACGATGATAGATTACATAAGATTAGATGGTATGTGTGCTTGAAACTCAGTGTTAGATTTATGAGTGATTGGGTTTAGAAGCCGAATCATGTACGACTCCACCCTCTGAGCAAGCACGATGACGCCACGAGAAAGACCGACGAAGTAGAATCTTTTGGAAGAAGAGGAAAATTAGCACTAAGATGTTTACAATGAAAAATACAAATAAATGAATGTTATATATATATCGGATGTGAATGTGAACCTGCGATGGACGTCCATTAGATTCATCATGAAGCAACGACCAGTGGAGAGGTTGAGGAAGGTGAAGTAGCCAATGTCTGGAAGTGTGTGATCTATCATGATCTAGTTGTTGAGATGGAATTTGGGCTCTTTCGAAGTGCGGAGCCAATCAGTGCAGACTTCCCGACAAGCAGCATAGGTGTCGATGTACTCCTCTTTCTCCAGCAAGTAGTCGACGATCTTGCGAAGAGGGTCGGCTGGGATATTGGACCAATTCCTCTTCATCCGGCTGCTGGCCATGGCTTACGTGGGAATAGTTCCTAATGATCAAGGAAGAAAGAAGAACATGGAGAGACAAGGAGAATAAGAAGAGGGGAAGAGATGAGGGAGACGAAGTGGAACTGCCACTGCGAGGAGACGAGGAGACGACGAAGAAGGAGCAGAACTGCCACTACAAGTTTGGATCAACATGCTTTTTTCTGAACTAGCTACCGCGTGAACTAGCCATGCACTACATGCAAGTTTGGATCAAACAGATTGGCATGTGGTACTGGATAAAAACCACCCCAAATTCCATGAAGTACTACCGTGCATAGTGCGCTGACAGGTGGGGTTAGTTCACGGATGACGCGGTCGTGCAAAAAAATAGATTCAAACATGTGGCACGACGATATCCATGACGATTATACGCAAGAGGAATTGGATAACTAGGCTTTAGGGCTAGGGACGAAATCCGCGATGATTTCACCACGACAAAATAAGGAAACATCATGAATGACCGGGCCGGAGGCCCTTCGAGCCTCTCCCAACAAAAATAACTAGACCGTCATGGATCCGCGATGTTTTTAGGTACCGTGACAAAAAAACTAGACCATCACGGATCCACGATGTTTTTAGGTACCATCATGAAAAAACGTCATGGATCTCCAGATTCTTTTAGTGAACCTCTCTTGTAATCTATAGTTCCGAATCTCCGGTATTATTGGACTACTAGTAGGATTAGGATCCGTCCACCGTAGGAGGATTTGAACCTGGGTAAAGCTTGTGTGATCACTATCCCAGAACACCATTGTATCACACCCCATCTTTCTCCACGCCCCGAGGACCTCCTCATGGCGTACTTGTCATCAATCCGACGACACCGTCTCCTTCTTGCAATAAATGGTTGCCCCTACGGTGTTTAGAAAGGTTCTTCCAAAAAAATGGACAATAAATATCAATAGACATCTCAACAAGTACAAAATCGATAGGGTACTTGTAATCTATAGTTCCATAGGGATTCAGAATGTCTTATTCGCTAGCATAATTGTCATATCAGTATCCTCTAATTCAGCTAGGATGAGTTCATTTTGGATTTTCAAGTTAAAATATAGAGATTTCTATTTTCGTGCCCATGGTTCATTAGTTGTACTCACTTTTCACCAGGCACTAAACTTTCCCTCACTTTTGCCCAACCCCTTGTCTAGAACTCCCACAGAGTCTATCCCTCAGCCTTACCGTTACGTGTTGGGTCGGCTCCTATAGTGGACACTTCTCTCCACTTGACATAGGCATGACTGATACGTTGCTAACGTATCCATAATTTTTGATGTTCCATGCTTGGTTTTATTTACTTTCTTATATTTTGTCCACACATTGGAGTACTTTTTATACACTTTCTTGGACTAACCTATTAACAAGATGCCACACTGCTAGCTACCTATTTTCTGCTGTTTTTGGTTCTAGGAAAGTCAGAAAATCAATATTCTCGGAATTGGACCGGACAAAAGCCAAAGTCGATATTTTACCGGAAGACTCACAGAGCTAGAAGACGAGACGGAGAGGGGCCACAGGGTGGCCACACCATGTGGTGGCGCAGGCTAGCCCTGGCCGTGCCACCAGGTGGTGTTGGCCCCCTGGCCGCCCACCGACCTTGCCTCTTCGCCTATAAGATGCCTCCTGATGCAAAAACCCTAAATCATCAAGCCTCCAGCCATGAAAAGTTCCACAGCGCCGCCGCCACCGAAGGGGAGATTCGGGGGACAAAAAGTCTCTATTCCGGCACCCTGCCGGGATGGGGAAGTGCCCCCGAAGCCATCTCCATCGATCTCCACCGCCATCTCCATCACCGTTGCTGACTCCCATGATGAGGAGGGAGTAGTTCTCCTTCGAGGCTAAGGGTTCTACCAGTAGGTATGTGTTCATCTCTCTCTCTCTATGCATGATCATATTGTGATCATGAGCTCGTAATCTATAGATCTACCTTGCTACTCAAGTGCTTTAATAGATCTCTGCTCTCCCCATGTGTGTGAAAGTGACAGCGTGCACACCATGGTGGAACTTAGGCTAGAGATTACAAATACTTGTTATGAGTTATATTTGGAGTTGGTGTCTTTATGAAATTCTGGTGTTTGTTGGAACCATCTAGTGCTCAAGGTGACAGTGTGGGGTTATAGCCCTACCATGGATTAGAGTGTCCAACCGGAGAGTAGTTAAGAGTAGTATCATAAAGAGAAGATATTTAAATGAGAGTGTTCACTAGTGAAAGTATGATCCCTAGGCCTTGTTTCTAAGCATTGATACACCATTTGCAATTAGATATGTTACATGTTTGCTTTCTTCCATCTTTATTTCAGTTTGCCTTTGGTCTCTTCCGCGCCATCAAGCTATTTTCTATCACCGTTACCACTTATAATTATCCATACCACTTGTATTTCACTATCTCTTCGCCGAACTAGTGCACCTATATACCTGACAAGTGTATTGGGTGTGTTGGGGACACAAGAGACTTCTTGTATCTTGATTGCAGGATTGCTTGAGAGGGAATACCTTTGACCACTTCCTCCCTGAGTTCGATAAACCTTGGGTGATCCACTTAAGGGAAAACTTGTTGCTGTTCTACAGACCTCTGCACTTGGAGTCCCAACATACAAGAATAGAAGTGCGTAGACATCAAGCTATTTTTTGGCGCCATTTCCGGGGAGGTAAGGTAAAAGGTATTCACACCGGACGATTAAAGAAGAAGAACCTCCCATGGCAAACGCCTATTTTCTTGCGCCGTTGCCGGGGAGGTAAGGTAAAAGGTACTCACATCCTCCGATGTGAGTGCTTGAAGTTATTTCCTTTAGATTCTGCAATTTTGTCTTTTTGTTTCTTGTTTTCACTAGTTATGCTTAATGGAAAACAACAACAAAATTAGAGAGCTTTATAGTATTTATCTTGAGTTAGGACATGAAGTGTTTGAAGATAAAATTAAAAAACCTATGGAACTTTATTTGCATGCTAATAGCAATGTTGTTAGTATGAATTCTTTGGACACCATTATTGCTAATGCTATGGAAAAGTCTAAGCTTGGGGAAGCTAGTTTTTATGAAAATGATCTTTTTAGTCCCCCAAGCATGGAGGAGAAAATTTACTTTGATGATATATGCCTCCAATATATGATGATTACAATGATGAATATGATATTTTTAGTCCACCTACTATTGAGGAGGAAATTAATTATGACTATAATATGCCTCCTATATTTGACGATTATGGTGAAGAGAATAATAATGATAGCTATTTTGTTTAATTTGCTCCCGCTACAATTAATAAGAATGACTATGCTTATGTGGAGAGTATTAATTCTTTTATGCATGTGGCTCATGGTAAGAATGTTTTATGTGATAGTTATATTGTTAATTTTATTCATGATGCTACTGAAAGTTATTATGAGAGAGGGAAACATGGTTTTATGTATCTTAACAATATTAAGTTTCCCCTCTTTATGTTGAAAGTTTTGAAGTTGCACTTGTTTTGCTTTCCTGTGCTTGTTGCTTTGTGCTTTCATGACTTGTTTCTTTACAATATTCCTATGCACAGGAAGTGGGTTAGACTTAAAATTTCTTTGAATTTGCTTCTTGGTGCTCTCTTTTACTTCAATTCATATTTCTTATGTGAGCATCTTCTCAAACTATCATGCCTAACTTAACGGAGTTAAAGAAAAGTACTTATTGGGAGATAACCAAAAAGTTTGAGATGAGTCTTGGAAGTTATTACCTCTGTAATAACCGCTCCTTATCCTTTTTATTTGCTTTTTGTGCCAAGAGTAATCTCTAATGAGAGAGAAGTAATGATTGGGAAACTTGCTGTCCCGAAACAGATTTATGTGCTTCACCGTTAAAATTCGTGTAAAATCTATGTACGTCCTTTTGAGGCACGAATTTTTTTCTTCTGCCCCGGGTTTTTATCTAACTTTCGTTAGTTCAACACTTTTTGATTTGAGAAACAGAATGTCTACGAAAAAATTTGTCTTTACCTGCTGGTCTGTTTTGACGGATTTTTGTCATTTTCTGCATTTGCTTCTTGTTGGTTCCTTTTTGAGTTCGTTTGGGGAATTGAGCTTTTTGAGAGAAGTGCTACAGTAGCTTGTGTTTTAATGGAAGTTTTATTGGTGTTAGAACTGAACCTTAAGACTTATTATCTTGAGTGCACTAATGTTGCTAATAAAGATTGTGTGAAGTTTTGTATGAAAGAAAAATTTCAGGTGTATGGAAGGAATGAGTAATGAGATGAAGGATGGACTAAAGCTCAAGCTTGGGGATGCCACACGTGTCACCCCAAGAAATATCCAAGAAGTACAAGCATCAAAGCTTGGGGATGCCTAAGGCATCCCCTTCTTCATCAATAAAAATCTCAGGTTTCTTCCAAACACTTCATTTTTATTGTTTCATGCACAGTTGTGTTGTTCTTAGCGTCTTCTTTTTCGTTTTTGTTTTTTTGTTTGCTTAGTTTGCTTAGTTTGCTGAATAAATTGGTTGGACCCCCTCTTTCATACATTGGTTTTCAAATAGTTTGGTTTGGTTTGGAAAAGAGTAGGAAAGCTCATGCTTAAGTGGTAAAGAGAGCTTGTTTTTGACTATGGCCTATGCTTTGTCATGCCATGCTTGATATTTTTTTGGCTTTATGCTTAGTATTCTTTGCTGTAGCATGACATGTTATAAATAATTGAGATTTCTTAATGTGCCTTGGATGAATCATGCGTTGTTTTAGCATATTAAAGCATAGTATAGTGGTATTCTCCTTTGATGCTTTATTTGGGTTGACTTGGCGCATGCTCACACCATGTTATGACTATCTCAAGTCACCATAGCCTTTATGATCCTTTAGTTTTCAACTTGTAGTATCACTTTATGCTTTGATCAATGATGTTTTGTTGCTCTGCATGATTATGGCCATTATTGCTCTCTTAGTTTGTCGCTCCTAGTCTTTTGCTAGCCTCCACAACCAAGTATGAGTTCCACTCATGCATCCAACTGCCTAAACCAAGTTATTCCAAAGAGTCCACCATACCTACCTACTAGCTTATGCTATTCCAAGTATATTCATGCTTTTGTTTACCTTCCAAATTAAACTTGTTATGAGAAAACTAGTGATTAAAGCTCTCACGAACTTGATGGCACACTTTACTTTCTGCATTTAATAAACTTGAACCATTGGGTCCATCTTTGTTGTGTATATGCTTGCGCTTTATAAGTTGAAATTATCAGAACCATGTATCATGGGGAACGCTTTTCAACATTGCACTTGTACTTTGTACCCCGTTGATATCATGTTCTTTTGCTTATGGATCCCGGCGGTGTGAAATAAAAGTGGAACTTATAAGATCATGGAGTTTGTATGTGTGTTAGAGAAACACCTGGGCCACTAGCCTAAGCCATGCCTAATCATGGTGGAAACTTGCAGCATCACAATAATGATCACGCTATGAAGCATCCTGAATAAAAACCTATGCAAATAGCAAATAAAAAGATCGCTGAGATGCTCATTGTCTACTTGCCTTGTCATTTTGATTATGGGATAGCTCGTGTATCATGTGCAAGGGGTACCCCGTTGGCGGTTCTTTATGATACATATGTACTTACAATGACAAGAGCTTACTTGTGACTAAAGTTGAGTAGCATGAGGTTCGGTCTTCGTAAGTAAGGGGCATGAGATTTCGGTTTATAACTTGTCAAGCATATCCTATTAGTTGTGTCACTTTAACCTAAATGGCCTTAAAGATGCTTATGATAGGGCAATGAGAGCTAAAAGCTAATAAGTACCATAATTTTTGGACGCTCTTTACGAGACTTGAATCCCTACTTCCTTCTATGCAGGCCTTTCTTCCACTTTTATGTTGAGTCACCATCTTCTATCTTTATGCACCAACTTTGAGAGCATAGTGGCCATTCTTAGTTCTATGTGAATTGTCCCAAGACTTGTTGATTGATGCTTAACTTTGATATTGCTTGTTTTAAACTATTTGTATCTAGTCACTCTTATGAACTTTGAAGGTGTCCTATGCATTTATGTTTGCTACTCTATGTGGGACAAGCTGAATGCCACTATGCTATGTTTTCTTTATGTTGAACAAACAAATGTCTTGCAAAGCATTGTTATTCATGAATCTTTTGTTTGTGCCTTTTCATGTTGCAACATAGTTTCTTTGTCTTATTGCTAGAACTTCGTCTTTCATGCTATGTTGAAGTACTATGATCATAGCTATCAATGTTTTACAAATACTTTGATCAAGTTTATGATGGTGCATGTCACCTCAAAAATTATTCTTTCATTTTATCACTTACCTACTCGAGGACAAGCAGGAGTTAAGCTTGGGGATGTTGATGCGTTGCTAACGTATCCATAATTTTTGATGTTCCATGCTTGGTTTTATCTACTTTCTTATGTTTTGTCCACACTTTGGAGTAATTTTTATACACTTTCTTGGACTAAACTATTAACAAGATGCCACAGTGCCAGCTGCCTGTTTTCTGCTATTTTTGGTTCCAGGAAAGTCAGAAAATCAATATTCTTGGAATTGGACCGGACAAAAGCCAAAGTTGATATTTTACCGGAAGACTCACGGAGCCAGAAGACGAGATGGAGAGGGGGCACAGGACGGCCACACCATGTGGTGGCGCGGGCTAGCCCTGGCCGCGCCACCAGGTGGTGTGGGCCCCCTGGCCGCCCACCGACCTTGCCTCTTCGACTATAAGATGCCTCCCGATGCAAAAACCCTAAATCATCAAGCCTCCAGCCACGAAAAGTTCCGCAGCGCCGCCGCCACCGAAGGGGAGATTCGGGGGATAGAAAGTCTCTGTTCCGGCACCCTGCCGGGACGGGGAAGTGCCCCCGGATCCATCTCCATCGATCTCCACCACCATCTCCATCACTGTTTCTGATTCCCATGATGAGGAGGGAGTAGTTCTCCTTCGAGGCTAAGGGTTCTACCGGTAGCTATGTGTTCATCTCTCTATATGCATGATCATATTGTGATCACGAGCTTGTAATCTATAGATCTACCTTGCTACTCAAGTGCTTTAATAGATCTCAGCTCTCCCCATGTGTGTGAAAGTGACAGTGTGCACACCATGGTGGCACTTAGGCTAGAGATTACAAATACTTGTTATGAGTTATATTTGTAGTTGGATGTCTTTATGAAATTGTGGTGTTTGTTGGAACCATCTAGTGCTCAAGGTGACAGTGTGGGGTTTTCTAGATGGGAAAGGCTTACTTTGAGGTGTGCTGTTATAGCCCTACCATGGATTAGAGTGTCCAACCGGAGAGTAGTTAAGAGTAGTATCATAAAGAGAAGATATTTATATGAGAGTGTTCACTAGTGAAAGTATGATCCCTAGGCCTTGTTTCTAAGCATTGATACACCATTTGCAATTAGATATGTTACATGTTTGCTTGCTTCCATCTTTATTTCAGTTTGCCTTTGGTCTCTTCCGCGCCATCAAGCTATTTCCTATCACCGTTACCACTTATAATTATCCATATCACTTGTATTTCAGTATCTCTTCGCCGAACTAGTGCACCTATACACCTGACAAGCGTATTGGGTGTGTTGGGGACACAAGAGACTTCTTGTATCTTGATTGCAGGATTGCTTGAGGGGGAATACCTTTGACCACTTCCTCCCTGAGTTCGATAAACCTTGGGTGATCCACTTAAGGGAAAACTTGTTGTTGTTCTACAAACCTCTGCACTTGGAGGCCCAACAACTGTCTACAAGAATAGAAGTGCGTAGACATCAATGACCTATCGGGTCCCCGTGATTAAATACCCCGGGCATATAAAGGCCTACGGCCCATGAAGCCCGTGAAGAATAAAGGAAAGACCAGGAAGCATCCGACAGATAGGAGCGAATCTTAGCAATTAAGAAAGAAATAGAAACCGGCATAATATTGGTGTTGTAATTGTAACTTGTACCCTATCCATATATGGCTTCGGAACCCAGACCTTTTATATAAAGGATGGGAGGAGCCAACGGAGAGGTAATGAAGCTTTGATCAATCTCTAATCATACTCTTCGGAATAATCAGATGATCTCGACTCCCTTGTTTGTCAGATCAGCCGACGAAATCCCCAGCGTTCTCTTTTCTACAAAACCTTAAGTCGATGACCATGGGCATTGCCGAGGTTACTCCTCGACAGTTGGTGTCGTTCGTGTTAAGGACCCTACATCGTCTCACCACTGCTCTTTGATTGGATCATCCTGTATCCTGTCAGCGGGTTGGGCTCAGCGTTTAAGATAGCAGCAAGATCATTAAGATCTGTGGGAACCTCCTTTCCCACAAAAATATCGGCATGAAGACTATTGAAAGCACGAGCGAACGGATCATAAGATTTCACCCATGGACACTATTTGCCTCTAAGGTGCCTACGACATCCGACAATGGATCGGACCTTTTTTCCTCATCCAAAGCCAGAGAGTGGCCAGTAATTTCCGTAGCAAAAAAGAATCAAGGCAATAGTGAAGGTGGAGAAATAAAGGAAAATTCAAGAACAACAGCACACAAGATAACAACTTATAGGTCAAGGAAGTATTGAGAGTCTCCAATCTATTCTGAATATTTTCATCCCTTTTGGGAATAGCAGCAGCTTGGTTCTTCCATTTTTGGGCTTCAGATTTGGCGTTTTGTTTGGATTCTTCTAGTGCCTTTCAGTGACCCTCAATCTGGCCTCAAGATCTTCAGCATGTTTCAACGCCTCGTCTCAAATAGTTTCAGCATCATTACGGATCTTGATGAAGCGGGAGGCCATGTCGACCATTGCATGCATCAACAACTAAGATCCAAAGAAAAATCACTTAGGGGTTGTAAAAGTAGCAAGCAGGAGCAAGCTACAATAATAGGAAAAGAATGTCACTTACAACTTTCATGTCAGCTTCACTATGGTTTTCGGCTATGGCCACGCCTTTACTCGAAATTTTCTTCTTCTTCGCTGGCAGAGGTTGGGCCACAGCAGCCACATCTTTCGGGTCTGGCACCACCACATTCACTTTTTTGGTTTCTCTGGATCTGTCGATGGGATCAGTGACATAATACTGGGAGATGCGACGGAGGCAGCAGCTGGTAGTCGCGGGGAATCCTCATCACCCCTATTTTGGCAAATAGATATTCGACTTTACTTAGAGAAGCGTGTTAAGTCTACAAAAAGAGTACAACAGGAATAACACTTATGAAGATATATCTTGGGTCACGCGGAAGATATTCATCCTTGGAGGAGCTGAAGACATAGGTTTTACCAATTTTGGTTTGAACCCATCGAATCGTCGGAGTCCTTGACTATTTTGATGGCTTCAGAGTGCTTCCGCTTTCTAGCCAAGGGTACCCTCTCAAAATCTTGGGAATGAGCCAACGGAACATACCGGGTATCCTTAGAAGATTCAACAGTAGATGCTTCCCCTTCTTCATCGGTTGCAAACCTAGTTCTAGTGAAATCTTCAGATGCAGCAACACTTTCTGGCAATTCACCACTTTCAAGAAGAGGAGGAAAGGAATGGAGGTGATCATAATCCTGCATCAGTATAAACAAAGTCAGGCGAGAAAAGCTTATCACAGCATACATGCATGGGAAAGTTGAAAGCTCAAAGGAAATCAATCAAACTTACATCGGGCAACAGGTTCTTCTTGCCATAGGGCTCCACCCGATAATCTGATGGAACAGGATTTTTCTTTATCAGGGTGGTAAAAGACTGCACCCTCTTCTTGAGCAGCGCAATGGGAAGATTCTCTATTGATATCCTCATTGGGTCCTTCTTGACGGTGTAGGCCCACATCCCAGTCAATCGGGCTGGATAGTCTTGACACGCACCCGAAGGAAATAGGCCATAATTTGCAAACATGATAGTTCACGACTAGCCTCAGTGCGCAGCTTCTCAATCCGGTGCAGTAGCGATGTGATTTCCTTCATCTCTTAGGCACTAGGGTTCTGATCCCATGAATTGAGCCTCCGGCAAGTTTTCTTTAGGTCGAATGGTGCCAACCCAAAGCTTTGAACTTGAACTTGCTGGTCCTTGATGTAAAACCACTTCGTCTTACATCCTTGGATAGAATCCGTGAACTTGAATTCAAAATAGGTAACTTCTCAGCGAACGGAAAATATTGTGCCTCCCACATCACGGATGATCGTGTCAGTGGTGTTTTGGCGAACATAGAAGAAGTATTTCCACAAACCCTAGCCGGGATGGATACCGAGAAAACACTCAAAAAGAGTGATGAAACAAGCAACATGGAGAACGGAGTTTAGTGTGAGTTGGTAGAGCTGCACACCATACACAAAAAGGAGGTAGCGAAGGAACTCGTGGGCTAGAAGAGAGAGACCACAGAAAAGGAAGGAGATAATCATTACCCGCCATCCTACTTCAGTCGTTGGAGTAGCTTCGTCCCAGGAACCTTGAGGCCAGCTTTGTGCGCTTCACGCAGCTCCTGCTCAGTGCACTTGGAGGGAGCCCATATAATGGCCCTTGCCCTCGTCACCTTGGCAGCAGTAGTGGAGGTGCCATCCTTGCTCTTTCCCATGGTGTCTAGGAGGTGACGCACAAGCGTGCATAGGAGATAGAAAGCACATGAATCGATGGAGCAAAGAATGTGGTGTGAGGAGGAACAAGAAGTGCGCAACGAAGGGGAATAGTGAGCAGTAAAAATCTTACCTTTAGCTTATAAAGAAAAGGAGTGCAAGGATCATCTGTCAGATTGGGGTGGCGAAATGACAAGACACCATGGATGAAGACACGTGGCAAGATTAGCTAAAAAGATAAAACCCGTGGGCAGTAGTTACCACGATGAATACGGATAAAATTCGTATGGCGCCTCGATATTCACACATAAAGGGGGGCGTGCGGGCAAAATCACCGCTGACGTACCACCCATGCGTCATCATTACTGCATCACGGTCCCACTACTGTAACATCCCATCAGGTCTTGTTTTATGAAACTATGACATGCCATCTTTGTTAGCACTGACGTCATGCGTGGCAACAAAGTGAAGAAATTGTCGGATGAGTACAACAAAGAATCAATGATGCACAATACTCGATGATTGAATTTTAGCCTATGCTTTGGTGCACGCACCCGAACATAGCCTCGGGGGCTACTCCTATCAGGAGCGCTAGCCGTGCACCCGATAAATTTTGTGGGACAACTTAATCAAGGCTTGAGTTGAGTACCTCCTCGGATGAAAATATTACACTGAGCTTATGCTCTGGTACAAGCACCCAAGCATAGAATCGAGGTCTAACCCCATCGGGAGCGCTGGTCACGCACCCGATAGAAAAATCCTCCTATGGAGTCGACATTAAGGCAAATGTTAGGAACAATTCTTTGAGCCTACACTCGAATTCAAGCATTTGACTATAGCCTCAGGGGCTACTCCCATCGGGAGCGCTGAACGCGCACCCGATAAAAAACACAATTCTCTAACGGAGTCAAAAAACATGAGCACTACAGTATTGTATCCTAAAAATGGTTACTCCCATCGGGAGCAATCATATCACACCCGATAATAAGAAGCTGACAACTTCAGAAATTCCAACAACCAAACAAGGTAGTCGACAAAAATTCAAAAATCCTTAGACCGCATCCGCCGTGATAACATGTGTAATGTTGTTTTCGTGACATGAAGGTAAGACCATAGGATCCATCCTGTGAGTCCTAGTAATCGCACATGAATGCACTCTGCTAGTATATTATCCGCATTCACGATACGATGAAAAATCCTGACGGACGCATTGGGTACCCAAAATAAACCACTGGAATTCAGTATTCGATAAGACCTCAATGGCCCGAACTGAATTATGCTAGCAAATACCTAGTTCGAGCATTGGGTCTTGAATTTGATGTAGGTTCACGGTGTTCTTGTCCAAGAGCAATTAACCGATTCCCGATCCATCGGATGCATCAGACCCGTTGTACCAAATCCCTATGATAACAAATATATGAGACACTAAATTATTTACTTATAGAAATCTTTGGCTCATAGCTAAAATTGTCTTTGAGGCTCAACCTGAATCTACGATTCGGATGGAGTCTCGGGGGCTACTGACATAGGCATGACCTATCGGTTCCCCATGATTAACTACCCTAGGCATATAAAAGCCTACAACCCATGAAGCCCGTGAAGAATAAAGGAAATACCAGGAAACATCCGATGGATAGAAGCGTATCTTAACAATCAAGAAAGAAATAGAAACCAACATAATATTAGTGTTGTAATTTTAACTTGTAACCTATCAGTATACGACTTAGGGACCGAAAACTATTATATAAAGGATGTGAGGAGCCAACAGAGAGGTACTAAAGCTTTGAGCAATCTATAATCATACTCTTCGGAATCATCAGACGATCTTGACTCCCTTGTTTGTCTGATCAACCGACAAAATCCCTAGCTTTATCTTTTCTACAAAACCCTAAGTCCGTAACCATGGGCATTTCTAAGGCTACCCCTCAACACCACTAATCTAGATCAGCGTGGTCCCCACAGCTTATCTACGTGAGCGCCGGACCCACAACTTACCCGGGTTAGCAATTCAAGATGGGAGCCCGAGCAAGCCCCGTGCCCGTGCAGTTGGCTCCCCTTACTTTTACTTCACCCCATTCTTCTTCTTCTTCGGCCGGCGAGTGATGTATAGATTCACTTCGGCCTCCCGTTCATCCCAAATTGTTCTGATTTCTCTCTCTATTTTCTCATTATTCCCTTAGAATTTGGGATTTAGGTTTCATGTTGCTGTTTTCAGATCCTGAAGAAGTGCAGGCATTTCGAGTTGATTGATGTGTACATTGATAGGATGATCGGAGGAATTAGTTGGCACAACTTGGGAACTCGGGGGTCTTGTTGTGGAGAATGCGGCCGATAGAGTGGCCATTTGATGATTTCCAATGCTAGTTTGGGTTCCTAGGAAAAAATCAATTTGTTTATCGAGTTAGTGTGTCAGCTGCAATCAAGTGAATCTATGAGGTGAAAGTCAAACTTTAAGATTTAGGGAGATGGAAGTATAAGAAATAAGAAAGAAAATGACACAACTCTTGAACACTTTCAAATTAAAAACATTATACAACTCTTGATGTAAAAAAGAGAGTTTATCATTTTTAGAGGGTGAAAAGTAATGCATTCACTAAAATGTTTATGTCTCATGCATATAACAAAATTATACAACTCTTGAAAACTTTCAAATTACACTTTGGACATGATAATGTTGTCCTAAGAAAATCTTGGGAGTTTACCATTTTCAAAGAGTGAAAAGTAATGCATGAACTAAAGGGATCACTAAAATAAAATATCTATGTATAATGCATATACCAAAATTATACAACTCTTGAACACTTTCAAATTATACATTGGACATGATAATGTTGTCCCAAGAAAATCTTAAGAGTTTACCATTTTCAGGGAGTGAAAAGTAATGCATAAACTAAAGGGATCCCTAAACTTAATTATTTTTGTCTCATGCATATACCAATATTATACAACACTTGAACACTTTCAAATTACACTTTGGACATGATAATGTTGTCCTAAGAAAAACTTGGGAGTTTACCATTTTTAGAGAGTGAAAAGTAATGTATAAACTAAACGGGTCAGTAAACTAAAATCATTTTGTCTCATGCATATAAAAAAATTATGCAACCCTTGAACACTTTCAAATTACACTTTGGACATGATAATGTTGTCCTGAGAAAATCTTGAGGGTTTACCATTTTTAGAGCGTGACAATAAATGCATGCACTAAAGGGATCCCTAAACTAAAGTCTTTTTGTATCATGCATATAACAAAATTATACAACTCTTGAATACTTTCAAATTACACTTTGGACATGATAACGTTGTCCTAAGCAAACCTTGGGAGTTTACCATTTACAAAGAGTGAAAATGAATGCATAAACTAAAGGGATCACTAAACTAAAATATTTATGTCTAATTGATGTCTACGCACTTCTATTCTTGTAGACAGTTGTTGGGCCTCCAAGTGCAGAGGTTTGTAGAACAGCAGCAAGTTTTCCCTTAAGTGGATTACCCAAGGTTTATCGAACTCGGGGAGGAAGTGGTCAAAGGTATCCCCTCTCAAGCAACCCTGCAATCAAGATACAAGAAGTCTCTTGTGTCCCCAACACACCCAATACACTTGTCAGGTGTATAGGTGCACTAGTTCGATGAAGAGATAGTGAAATACAAGTGGTATGAATATAAGACAACGGTGCCAGAAAATAGCTTGTTGGCGTGTGGTTGACGTGAGAAAATACTGAAGGCAAACTGAAATAAAGATAGAAGCAAGCAAACATGAAATAGATCTAATAGCAAACGGTGTTTCAACGCTTAGAAACAAGGCCTAGGGATCATACTTTTACTAGTGAACACTCTCACATAAATATCTTCTCTTTATGATACTACTCTTAACTACTCTCTGGTTGGACACTCTAATCCATGGTAGGGCTATAACAGCACACCTCAAAGTCCGCTTTCTGCATCTAGATAACCCCACACTGTCACCTTGAGTACTAGATGGTTCAAAAAAACACCACAATTTCATAAAGACATCCAACTCCAAATATAACTCATAACAAGTATTTGTAATCTCTAGCCTAAGTGCCACCATGGTGTGCACACTGCCAACTTCACACACATGGGGAGAGCAGAGATCTATTAAAGCACTTGAGTAGCAAGGTAGATCTATAGATTACAACCTCATGATCTCAATAAGATCATGCATAGAGAGAGATGAACACATAGCTACCGGTAGAACCCTTAGCCTCGAGAGAGAACTACTCCCTCCTGATCATGGGAATCAGCAACGGTGATGGAGATGGAGGTGGAGATCGATGGAGATGGCTCTAAGGACACTTCCCCGTCCCGGCAGGGTGCCGGAACAGAGACTTTCTGTCCCCTGGATCTCCCCTTCGGTGGCGGCGGCGCTGCGGAACTTTTCGTGGCTGGAGGCTTAACGATTTAGGGCTTTTTCCTCGGGGACTTCTTATAGGCGAAGGGGCAAGGTCGGTGGCCAGGGGGACCCGCGCCTAGGGGTGGTGTGGCCCCCTTCGTCTCTCCTTCTGGCTCTGTGAGTCTTCTGGGAAAATAACGACTTTGTCTTTTGTCCGGTCCCATTCCGAGAATATTGATTTTCTGACTTTCCTGGAACCAAAAACAGCAGAAAATAGGCACCTAGCACTGTGGCATCTTGTTAATAGGTTAGTCCAAGAAAGTGTATAGAAATACTCCACAGAGTTGACAAAGCAAAGCAAAGTAGATACCAAAAAAGCATGGAACATCAAAAATTATAGATACATTTGCAACGTATCAACATCCCCAACCTTAACTCCTGCTCGTCCTCGAGTAGGTAAGTGATAAAAAGAAAGAATAATTTTTGAGGTGACATGCACCATCATAAACTTGATCAAAGTATTTGTAAGCATTGAAAGCTGGGATCATAATACTTGAACATAGCATGAAATACAAAGTTCTAACAATAAGACATAGCAACTATGTTGCAACATGAAAAGGCACAGACAAAAGATTCATGAATAACAATGCTTTGCAAGACATTTGTTTGTTTCACATAAAGAAAACATAGAATAGTGGCATTCAGCTTGTCCCTCATAGAGTAGCAAACATAAATGCATAGGAAACCTTCAAAGTTCATAAGAGTGACTAGATACAAGTAGTTTAAGAACAAGCAATATCAAGTTATGCATCAATCAACAATTCTTGGGACAATGCACATAGAACTAAGAATGGCTACTATGCTCTCAAAGTAGGTGCATAAAGATAGAAGGTGGAGACTCAACATAAAAGTAAAAGAAAGGCCTTCATAGAAGGAATTAGGGATTCAAATTTCATAAAGATCTTCCAAAAATTATGGTACTTTTTAGCTTTTAGCTCTCATTGGCCCTATCATAAGCATCTTGAAGTGATTAAGGTTAAAGTGAACAAACTATGGAGTATATGCTTGACGAAGTATAAGTTGGAAATATCATGTCCCTTGAATACGAGGGACGCTCCTCATGCTACTCAAGTTTAGTCACCGGTAAGTTCTTGTCATCGTAAGTACATGTGTATCATAGAGAACCGCCAACGGGGTACCCCTTGCCTGATGATACGGAAGAATCGCCATATCAAAATGACAAGGCAAACAGAACACGAGCATCTCAGCAATCTTCTTATTTACCATGGCAATATGGTGCGTTTTTCTCTCTTTCCTCTTTTCATATATCCTTTTTTCTTTTTTCTCTTTTTTCTCAATATCTATCTCTTTTTAATATAAGAAGAATGCTTCATAGACAACTCATTATGGTTACGCTGCAGGTTTCCACCATGTCAGCATGGATTAGACCAGCGGCCCAGGCGTTTCTCTAACACATATACATAACTCCATGGACTTACAAGCTCCCCTTTCATTTCACACCGACGACATCCATAGACAAAAGAGCATGATATCAACTAGGTACAAAGTACAAGTGCAATGTTGAAAGCGTTCCCCATGAAAGCATGGTTCTGTTAATCCCCAACAAATAAGTGCAAGCATATACAACATAGAAGACACAATGGTTCAAGTTTATTAAGGGCAAGAAAAGTAAAGTGTGCCATCAAGTTCGTGAGAGCTTAATCACTAGTTTTCTCATAACAAGTTTAATTCGGAAGGTAGATAAAAACATGAATATACTTGGAATAGCATATGCGAGTTGGTAGGTATGGTGGACTCTTTGGAATAACTTGGTTTAAGGAGTTGGATGCATGAGTGTAACTCATACTTGGTGATGGAGGCAAACAAAAGACTAGGAGCGACCAACTAAGAGAGCAATAATGGCCATAATCATGCAGAGCGACAAAACATCATTAATCAAAGAATAAAGTGATACTACAAGTTGAAAACTAAATGACCATAAAGGCTTATGGTTACTTGGGATAGTCATAACATGGTGTGAGCATGTGCCAAGTCAACCCAAATAAAGCATCAAAGGAGAATACCACAATACTATGCTTGAATATGCTAAAACAACGCATGATTCTTCCAAGGCACATTAAGCAATATCAATTGTTTATAACATATCATGCTACAGCAAAGATCACTAAGTATAAAGCCAAAACAATATCAAGCATGGCATGACAAAGCATAGGCCACAGTCAAAAACAAGCTTTCTTTACCACTTAAGCATGAACTTTCCTACTCTTTTCCAATCCAAACCAAACTATTTGAAAACTACTGTATGAAAGAGCGGGTCCAACCAATTTATTCAGCAAACTAAGAAAACCAAGCAAACAAAAAACCAAAAAGAAAACAAAAAAGAAGATGCTCCAAGAACAACACAACTGTGCATGAAACAATAAAAATGAAGTGTTTGGAAGAAACCTGGAATTTTTCTTGATGAAGAAGCAGATGCCTTGGGCATCCCCAAGCTTTGACGCTTGTAATTCTTGGATATTTGTTGGGGTGACACGCATGGCATCCCCAAGCTTGAGCTTTAGTCCATCCTTCATCTCATTACTCACTCCTTCCATACACCTGAAATTTTTCCTTAATACAAAACTTCACACAATCTTTATTAGCAACATTAGTGCACTCAAGATAAGAAGTCTTTGGGCTTAGTTTCAACACCAATAAAACTTCCATTAAAACACAAGATACTGTAGAACTTCCCTCAAAAAGCTCAGTTCCCCAAAAGAACTCAAAAAGGAATCAACAAGAAGCAAATGCAAATAATGGCAGAAATCTGTCAAAACAGACCAGCAGGTAACAACCAATTTTTTCGAAGACCTTCTGTTGCTCAAATCGAAAAGTGTTGAACTAACTAAAGTTATATAACAACCTGAGGTAGAAACACAAAAATTCACTCCTAAAAGGACGAACAATGATTTTACACGAATTTTTACGGTGAAGCACAGAAATTTGTTTCAGGACAACAACTTTCCCAATCATTACTTCTCTCTCATTAGAGGGTACTCTTGGCACAAAAAGCAAATAAAAAGGATAAGGAGTGGTTATTACAGAGGTAATAACTTCCAAGACTCATCTAAACTTTTGGGTTATCTCCCAATAAGTACTTTTCTTTAGCGCCTTTAAGTTAGGCATGATAGTTTGAGAAGATGCTCACATAAGAAATATGAATTGAAGTAAAAGAGAGCATCAAGAAGCAAATTCAAAGCACATTTAAGTCTAACCCACTTCCTATGCATAGGAATCTTGTAATGAAACAAGTCATGAAAGCACAAAGCAACAAGCATAGTAAAGCAAAACAAGTGCAACTTCAAGACTTTCAACATAAAGAGGGGAAACTTAATATTATTGAGATGCATAAAACCATATTTCCCGCTCTCATAATAACTTTCAGTAGCATCATAAATAAAATTAACAATATAACTATCACAAGAAACATTCTTATCATGAGCCACATTCATAAAGAATTAATACTCCCCACATAAACATAGTCATTCTTATTAATTGTAGTGGGAGCAAATTCAACAAAATAGCTATCATTATTATTCCCATCACCACAATCATCAAATATAGGAGGCATATTGTAGTCATAATTCATTTCCTCCTCAATAGTAGGTGGACTGAAAATATCATATTCATCATTTCAATCATCATATATTGGAGGTATAGTATCATCATAAGCAATAGAATAGTTATATTCCAAAGTGTGTTCATTTGTAAACATATCATCATTGGAAGGAACATGGATAGCACTAATAGTATAGAAAGTATTAATATCATCATTTTCAGAATTGGTACCGAAGAGATTTTCAATATCAAAAGAAGTATGCTTTTCCCAATCATGATCACTACTATAGGTAACATGCATAGGAACATCACCGAGTTTAGACTCATCAAAAACTATAATAGGAGCAACATGCTTAGGGGAAAATACCATTTCCCCTCTCCTTTTACTCCTCCTCTTCTTCTTTTTCTTCTTCTCTTTAGGAGGGAGAGGCTTGAAAGGAAGGTCCTCCATATACCCTGGTTTATTGTTAGAGACAATAGAAGAAACTTTGGAGGATTCCTTCTTTTCATTAATAAGATTAAAACACATATTATTCCTGTCATATTTTGGTAAAATCTCATCTTCTATAATATTTTGTATGTAAGTATTTGTGTGACAATTATCAACACAATAAAGATGACAACCATGCAGGACGCTATTCATATCAAAAGCACGCATATCTACCAAAGAAGTTTTTCTTGATAATTCTTCACACCCCAAAAATAATGTAAGTTGATCATGCTGATTGGGAGTGATCATGTCATCACAATACAAACTTGCAGTACTCATTGGATTAGAAGTACTATTATTATGGCATGAGCATTGAAAATTGAAATGACCCACTTCAAAGAAAAGTTCACAAATAAAAGGATAGAGGGCATATACTTTTTTACCAAGATCATTTAGAGCCCTATACCACGTTCTAGTTTTTTCATTCCTGTGGGTGACACAATATTCTTCTTCAATTTGATTATTCTCACAAGGTCTATGTATTCCACAAAAATTAACATGCTTATAAGAAGTAGTACTTTCAGAGGCTTGAGCATGTTTATTGTTATCATTAATAACAATTTCATTTTCCATGCAAGTGTCTTTAAAAGGCTCATGATACATGTCCCATTTTTCATTAGGAGCGTTAATATGAGAAGCAAAGGATAGAAAACAATCAATAAGAATTTGAGGATCAAGACCATATTTAGCGCTAAGCTCTTGAAAATTAGTAGTTTCAGCGAAAGACTTAATGCAATCATACCTATAGTTTATACCTAGTTCTTTACCTTTGTTGTTATCCCAATCTTCAGTATTGCTTTGAATTGTTTCAAGAAGATCCCACTTAGCTTTGGCATCCTTACTTGTGAAGGATCCCTCTAAACAAGTATCTAGATAGTCCTTGTAATGTCCTGAAAGCCTTGCATAGAAATTATTAATAACAATATTACTAGAGAGCTCATGAATGGGACATTTGAGCCTTAGTGACTTCAATCTCCCCCATGCTTGGGAAATACTTTCTCCATCATGTGGATGAAAATTATAAATGTAATACCTATCTTTATGAATTTCATGAGGAGGATAAAATTTAGAGTAAAAGGAGATTCAAGTTCCTTCCACTCCAAATGATGAGGATCATCTAGTAGCTCACCACTCCCTTGCTTTTCCCTTGAGTGACAAAGGGAATAGCTTCCTATTAACTTGGTTCATTGAAATACCTGCACACTTGAACAACTCGCATAATTCGTGTATAAAGAGTAAATGATCACCAGGATGGACAGTTCCATCTCCCAAATAACAGTTGTTCATAACACGTTCAACACTTTTTATAGGTATTTTAAAAGAGATGCTTTCAGTATGTGGATTTAAAATATCACGAATATCATTAGAATTACCACATATGGGAGATAAAGTATCATCAGAGCAAATTTTCTTCCTTAAAGCTGGGGAATTAAAAAGATCATTTTCATAAAAACTATCTTCCCCAAGCTTAGACGTTTCCATAGCATTAGTAACAAAGGTGTTAAAAAGATTCATACTAATAACGTTGTAATTAGCATGCAAACAAAGTTCCATAGGTTTTTTAATTTTCTCTTCAAAGACTTCATGTCCTGACTCAAGATAAATACTATAAAGCTCTCTAATTTTGTTGTTGTTTTCCATTAAGCCTAACTAGTGAAAAATAAAAACAAGAAACAAAAAGACAAAATTGCAGAATCTAAAGGAAATAACTCCGAGTACTCACACCGGAGGATGTGAGTACCTTTCACCTTACCTCCACGACAACAACGCCAGAAAATAGCTTGATGTCTACACACTTCTATTCTTGTAGACAGTTGTTGGGCCTCCAAGTGTAGAGGTTTGTAGAACAGCAGCAAGTTTTCCCTTAAGTGGATTACCCAAGGTTTATCGAACTCAGGGAGGAAGTGGTCAAAGGTATCCCCTCTCAAGCAACCATGCAAATCAAGATACAAGAAGTCTCTTGTCTCCCCAACACACCCAATACACTTGTCAGGCGTATAGGTGCACTAGTTCGGTGAAGAGATAGTGAAATACAAGTGGTATGAATATAAGACAACGGTGCCAGAAAATAGCTTGCTGGCGTGTGGTTGACGTGGGAAAAGACTAAAGGCAAACTGAAATAAAGATAGAAGCAAGAAAACATGTAATAGATCTAATAGAAAAGCGGTGTTTCAGTGCTTAGAAACAAGGTGTAGGGATCATACTTTCACTAGTGAACACTCTCACATAAATATCTTCTCTTTATGATACTACTCTTAACTACTCTCCGGTTGGACACTCTAATCCATGGTAGGGCTATAACAACACACCTCAAAGTCCGCTTTCCGCATCTAGATAACCCCACACTGTCACCTTGAGTACTAGATGGTTCAAACAAACACCACAATTTCATAAAGACATCCAACTCCAAATATAACTCATAACAAGTATTTGTAATCTCTAGCCTAAGTGCCACCATGGTGTGCACACTATCAACTTCACACACATGGGGAGAGCAGAGATCTATTAAAGCACTTGAGTAGCAAGGTAGATCTACTTGATTTCAAAGCTCATGATCACAATATGATCATGCATAGAGAGCGAGATGAACACATAGCTACCGGTAGAACCCTTAGCCTCGAGGAAGAACTACTCCCTCCTCATCATGGGAATCAGCAACGGTGATGGAGATGGCGGTGGAGATTGATGGAGATGGCTCCGGGGGCACTTCCCCGTCCCGGCAGGGTGCCGGAACAGAGACTTTCTGTCCCCTGAATCTCCCCTTCGGTGGCAGCGGCGCTGCGGAACTTTTCGTGGCTGGAGGCTTGACGATTTAGGGCTTTTGCCTCGGGGACTTCTTATAGGCGAAGGGGCAAGGTCGGTGGCCAGCCAGGGGGACCACACTATGCCCTAGAGCGGCCAGGGGGACCCGCGCCTAGGGGTGGTGTGGCCACCCTATGGCCTCCCCTTCGTCTCTCCTTCTGGCTCCGTGAGTCTTCCGGGAAAATAACGACTTTGTCTTTTGTCCGGTCCAATTCCGAGAATATTGATTTTCTGACTTTCCTGGAACCAAAAACAGCAAAAAATAGGCAACTGGCACTGTGGCATCTTGTTAATAGGTTAGTCCAAGAAAGTGTATAGAAATACTCCAAAGTGTTGACAAAGCAAAGCAAAGTAGATACCAAACATGCATGGAACATCAAAAATTATAGATACGTTTGCAACGTATCACTAATGCATGTACCAAAATTATACAAGTGTTGAACACTTTCAAATTACATTTGGACCTGATAATGTTGTCCTAAGAAAAACTTGGGAGTCTACCATATTCAGAGAGTGAAAAGTAATGCATAAACTAAAGTGATCACTAAACTAAAATCTTTATGTCTAATGCATATACCAAAATTATGCAACTCTTGAACACTGTCAAATTACACTTTGGACATGATATTGTTGTACTAAAAAAATCTTGAGAGTTTACCATTTTTAGAGCGTGAAAAGAAATGCATAAACTAAAGGGATCCCTAAACTAAAATCTTTATGTCTCGTGCATATACCAAAATAATACAACTCTTGAACACTTTCAAATTACACTCTAGACATGATAATGTTGTCCTTTGAACATGTTCCCTTTATTTTAATTTGTTATGGAGGTAAAGTATCAGTGGCACATATAGAGAGGTGGCACAGATAGAGAGGGGGATCTTGCTCATTGGATCACAGAGGATCAACGGTTGGTGGGCATGATCCGCATGACAACTGTGTCGACTAATCAGTGCATATCAGCCAAAGTGAGTACACATTTGGGCTTTTGTGAGCAGGGGCAAAAATGAGTAGTATTAAAAAACCAAGGGCAAAACAGACTAAGGGATTCATATAGAAAATAGAAATAGATTTAAAAATGGAAAATAGGTTTTTTATACAATGAAATACATCTTGGCCTACATCAAATTATCGGCAATTCAAATATACATGAGTGTGGCAATTATGGCCTCATTCAGACAAACTATGTTTTTGGCAAGGATGTTTTGGGAAAGGGTTTTAGTAGAAAGCCATGCACATACATAGCTAGTAGGTGATTTTAGAAGTGGTGGTTTAGCATAAAACTTGATTTCTCTATGTTTCTTATGGTTTCCTAGGTGGCAAGTCACATAAGAATACTCCATTAGTAGGTGACACTATGTTTTGATCTTTTTTGAATTAGTTGTGTATAAAATGAGCCAATTAGCAACTAAACCCCATTCGTGGACTCTGTGCTGACTAGCCACTCGAGGGTAAAACTGAGTATATTGCACGCGAGGGTAAGTACCCAAGGATAACAGTGAGTACAACTAATGTGCCATTGTTACTCTCGAGGGGATAAATGAGTATGCCTAACGTGCTAGGGTTAGACTCGAGGAAAAAACATGACTTACCGTATAAGTGTCGTGGTGCACGGTGCTGTAACGGACGCCTATCGCGGTGCACCGTGTAATAGCATACACGGTCCATGGTGTAGTAGCATACGCGGTACACGGTGGTGCAAAGAAACGGCCCTTCCCTTCACCTTTATTATATAGTCCCTCT
The DNA here is from genome assembly GCA_910589775.1 of Avena eriantha. Taxonomy (NCBI): domain Eukaryota; kingdom Viridiplantae; phylum Streptophyta; class Magnoliopsida; order Poales; family Poaceae; genus Avena; species Avena eriantha. The sequence continues at coordinate 290,992,109 of OU342745.1, read as the reverse complement.
CCCTATCCTCCTACCACTCCCACTCACTCACTCATTCGCTCACTCACGCAACTGTCTCCACTATCCCATCACCTTATTCAAACCTCGAAGAAAACCCCAACCATGCTAGCGATGGAGAAGAAGGATGCGGTGGCTATCGTTGCCTCCAAGGCCAGCAGCGAGGAGGCCCCTGTCTCTATCCAGGCCCCTATCGAGGCATCAAAGGCAGTTGTTGTCCCTGTCCAGGCCCCTATCCCTGCTTCTGATATAGCCGCCGGTGAGGAGGTCCCCGCCGATCACAGGCAGATCCTGCTCGAGTGGGACCCCTATGAGGAGGAGGAGTACATCTGTTCGGTGAACCCCTACGAGAACGACATCGTCGACCCATGGTCAGAGGTAACTAGGTTTGATCCCCTTCCCTTGTTCTTCTCCATTCCCATCGTTGGATGCTAGATCTTGCGTTATTAGGATTCGGCTGTTCACATTTCAATCGTTGGATGCTAGATCGATGAATCCGCCTGTTCACATTTGAATCCTATTTTATTTGTGCTTCAAGTTGTAGTTATGGGATTTCCTGGTTAATACTAGTGCCGATCTTTAGTTAGAATCATTATTTGATTTTGTTTGAGATTTGGGGATTGGGGAATTTAACCCACTTTATTAACTTATGCAAATAATCATGGGATCTCAATCAGTTAATTTATGCAAATAATCAATCCCGATAATCAAGGGATTTCAAGCATGTGCTTATTATCATGCACACTACTATTTGTTCCAATAGGTACACAACACTAATGTCTGTAGCGACGCCAAGTCCAGGCACACCAAGACTCGTTAGGTGCTGAGGGGATGCAGTCCAACCAGTATGACGCGTACTTTGCCTGCGACATCTACATGTCTCGCTTCTGCAAAAGGAGACTCGGCGCCACTGACTTCAACTACCTCGTGAGGCATGCCGAGGACTTGATCTCCTCCAATCCAAATGTCAGCTAGACCGTGAATGTCTAGGCCTTCTTCGCTCAGCATTCACCTCTGCAACCTCTAGCAGGTGGCCATTGTTGAGGGTCACATGCCTCCGATCAAGCCCAATTTGCCTAAGATCAAGGGACAGGGCAACCAGAAGTGGAGGAAGCGCTAGAGGGAGGAGGCAAAGTCTAGGAGGGGTTGAACGTGTGTGCCGCTACTACTACAACTACTATAAAGCAGCTTCTTTTGTTTTTATATGTTGTGTGTTGGCTGTTGAGCAGCGAATGTATCGAACCTCATTAAGTACCCTACTATCTATCACTAATATAGCCTATATTAGCTGACGTGCGAAGCTTATCTACATTTGTTTTGTTTTCTGAATGTACTTCCTCTATCCAGAAATAAGTGACTTGTATTTGTCTAGAACAAAACTAGAAAACTACCAATTAATGACCAAAAAAACTGCCAATTTGGGTGAGAGAGACAGAACCCACTCGTGCGCACTACCAAACACGTTCTCGACCTACTGGCCCCACACGGTCCCACACGTTGCGGTCCCACGTGTCAGCATAACGCGGTCCTGACCTACCAGCCCCACATGATCCCACATGACATGGCCCCACATGTCAGCATAACGGCCAACCTGACGATAGCTGCCATTCGAGCTCTCTATGGGAGTTTCGGAGAAGCCCATGAGAAAAAGTGAGGAAAAGTTTAGCGGATGGGGAAAACTGAGGAACCAAGGGAACAAAAATAGAAATCCCAAAATTATAAGGGATTACATTAATAGTTGTTCCCATATCGCAGAGGCCATAATAAGAAGATTCACCAAAGGTGTAAGGAAGAATAGGTTTACCAACATCTTTAGCTTTTACCTTTTCAATGAATTGAGAAGATTCGGTGTCTAGCTCGATTACATTACAATGTGCAAACATGGTTAGTATATCTTATTTAGTTGGATCACCCATTTCTTGCATGCCTCCTTGATTAATTTCTTCTATGTTTGCCTCTTCTTCTAGCTTCTTGATGAACACTTTTCCCTCTTCCAGCAGTTCATAAAGTTTTTGGGCTACCATATGTTTTCTCACAGTCGTTGGAAAAGGAAGGGGTTCAACATAAGGTGATTCTTTATTTAATTGCTCTATAGGGGCCAATATTTTTATCTCAACATCTTCAACTTGCTCGCATGGTGGAGTATATTGAAGCCAATCTTTCTTTGGAGCTTCAATGTGTTCTGTAAAAGACTGAAGGATTTGCAGAATAATATCCTCATCAAGTTAAAGTTCATTAGCAGTTTCCTTAACCTTACTGGATTCCTTATAATCATTGAGACAATCATATTCAATTTCTATCCCTCCTTTGTCGCCTAAATGACATCCCCAAGTTTCTCTATTGCGACGAATTCGTTCTAGGAGTTCCCAAGATTTTGTTATACTTAAGTACATAAAAGAACCTCCGAAATTAGTGTCAATTCCACGCTTAATCTCTTGATTAAGTCCCCCGTAGAAAATATGTAGAATGTACCATTCAGGTAAATCATGATGGGGACATCTATTAATGATAGATTTATACCTTTTGAAGGCTCTTACCAAACCTTCTATTGGGTGGTTCTTAAAATTCGTGTTTGCCTTCCTTACTTCAGCAATTTTTACTTTGGGAAAGAATTGAAATACAAATTCTCCTTTAAGCTTTTCCCAAGTATGAATTTTCTCTATAGGGAAAATTCTTTACCAAGCTAAAGCAATGTTCGTTAGAGTTTGGCTAAACAATTTAAGTTTCAATTCATCATCAGAATAGCCTCTCAATTTTAGTGTCGAACATAATTCAGTAAAATGCAATAGGTGAGTGTAAGGATCCGCATCTATGTATCATCTCCTACAAAAGTTTCTCCTTAATAATAGAGATAAAACAAGGGTTAACCACATATTCTGGTTTGCTCCCACTCAGGAATTCCTTAACGACTCCTCTATTAAACTTCTCGAGGTATTTAGTTGCATCAAGCTGATTCATCAGCCCAAGTGCAGTCATGGTGATCGCCTGAAACTAGTAAACAACTTTAGTAAAACAAGTAGTAGGATTAGCAACTAAGAACAAAGACAAAAGGTGCTTAGCTCCCCGACAACGGCGCCAGAAAATAGCTTGATGACTGCAAGAGCATAGATCAACTATAGCTAGTTTCGAAATAAGAGTATTGAACCCATAATGAGCTATTTGGTTGAGGTCTTTGTGCCCCTCGTCACTATCTACCAAAGGATAATTGTAAGCTGCCTTTGATTTCAAGTAAAGGGTGTGAAAGATTTTCTATTTATGTGCAAGAAAGTAATAAAAGCAAGTAAAGTAAACTAGTAATGAAAATGCTAGGAAATGGTATTGGAACTCAATAAGGATAAAACGTTCTCGGGGATGTAGGATACACCACTAGCATATGACAATTATTCACGATTAGGATAATCTATTTCTTTCATCATAATATGTGTGGAGACAGATCCATAATAAGATGTTCACTACAAGACTCGTGAGCAGTCGCTTCTTCAGTCAAGTATTAAGGTCATCTCAAAATAACCACTATGATGCCTAAGAGCAATCACTCGTAGATGCCACCACAATTAAGGGTTTCCCATGGATAATGTAATAAGCTTAGTGAATCTCTCTTAATCCCCCCTTGACCATGTTGGTTATAAGCCAATGCTTACTGTCACAAGATAGCACTAGAAATACTCCCATGCACGTCTGGTATCTACCTCTCTATAGTCCCAAAGGAAAATGCTATGTGGTCGACTTCACATACCATCTAAAGAGAGACATTTAACACAATATAATTGATCAATGGATCATGGAACAAAGTAATACATCATCTTTATTTCATTTCATAATAATGCTAGGGTTTATCCATCTCCCCAAGAACAAAGGAAACTACTCACACATGGAAAAATCAACAACATCATCATATTCATATGGATGGGTGAAAGTGTAAAGATAAATCTAGTGCAACCCACAATTTTATTTAGAATTAGAACAAGATCAAATGTATGGATGAGGGGAATAGTAATGGTGATGGATATGCAGCAGTTGAGGATGAAGGGGATGATATGATGTCCTCCGATGATCCGTGAAGCAGTAAGGATTCGCCCTTCTCCTAGTTTCTCCAAATCCTTCTCATGTATGGTGTTTCGAGGATGGAAGTTTTTGTGAATGTCATATCTCAGATCTGTATTTGCATGGTAAGAGTATTTGACGAGGCGGAGATGCTGACAGGTGGTACGGGTGGCCGATATGGGCAAGCTTCACCCATACCATAGGTCGTTAAACCCTTTGAAGCCTTTCCTTGCATCCTCTCTTCTCCCATGTTTGTGGAAAATCATTTAAATGACATTTATCACTTAGAAATATCATATTACTACATAACATGATAGTCACAATTGATATATTCACAAAAGACTTAATAATTTGGGATCCTACTGGAGCAAGGACAAAAGGTGAGCATCAGCGCAGTAAAATACCAAAAATCCTACTCTACTTGTGCAAAAATATAAGGTAAATATGCTTCAAAAATGGACTCATCAATTACCTATTATAATTTTATATAATGATGATATGTCATACTTCTATTATGCGAGTCTCATGTGCAAGTCAAGTGGAACTTACTGGTACTACTATGAAGAGCATGGCTCAGCTCCATGGTGGATAAGGAGCTGGACCCAACTACGTTTCCTTTCTTAATTTAGGGTCCTTTATGCTAAATGTATGGACTTGGATGTAATTTTATCTTTTTTGAGGTCCTTGATGTAACCTATACATCCACTAACGACGTTAATTGAAGCATCTCGCTCCCTCGGGACATACCCCGGTCAAAAAAACAAAGTGCCACCACCCGGTTTTTAGAAAAAGTGGACCATGTTTTCTTACAATTCCCAAGCAGTCTTAGCACATTTTAAGCTTCCCTAGCTAACAACATCGACATAAATGACTTTATGTCGATTTAAAGAAATTAGGTCAAATTTGAAATACAAGTAAGCACGATAGATTCCTCTTGATTTTTTCCAAATGTTGTCTAAAGGTACACACGATGTCAATACATCAAGCACCACCGAGAGTTCTGAAAAATGCAACTAACTTTCATACTAAGAATATGCATGTTGACGAATTCGATCATGTTTTGAAAATACTCAAATAAAACAAAGAAGAGACAAAATAATTTCCCATGGCGTCCTCTTATGTGTATTACTTGCCTTGAAAAGGTGCTTCGCAATACTGGCCTACGGTGTATGAACACTCTTGTGTTTCAACCCAAACGTCCAACAAGGTCATGACCCTATTGACATCATAGTTTATGATAAAGTTCCCACATTAGGTAGATGGCTGCATCTTCTTGTGGTAAGTAGTATCGCTGGTGGGAGTTTCGAACTACCAGGAAAAACATTTTTGAAATTTGTAAGTGATTTCAGGCAAGTTCTTTTCTATAAAGGAAGTCTGAAGAATATGGCTCTAAATGCCACAAGACTAGTTTAAAGACATAGCGGGCCATGCTTAACTTATATTTCCCAAGTTTTATGAGTTTTCAAGCTTACCAGCTAACTCCACCCTCTTAAATGACTTTATGGTGATTTATCAAAACTAGCTATAGGTCATATAATTGAACTAATAAAAGTAGTTTAATTGTAGATTTCTTTTTAACTAAGTTCAACAAAAAGATTTGGGAGGGACCATTAGGCAGTCAATATATCAGAAACCACAGGGAGTTCTGATAGGTTGAACTTCTTCATAAGATTTTGCATCTTGACAATTTTGAATCCGTTTTGAAAATAACCACTGTAACTACCTCGGTGAATTACGCTCTTAGTTAATGCCTGGATGAACGAAAGTGGTTAAAATAGTACGGTGGGGCCCAGGGCCACTCACGGTAGACCTTTCGGCCGTCCTAACCACTTTCAGACAACGGGACAAGAACGAGCGGCGTAATCCGCAGGCGAAGGGATCAACTACATACACAAGTGAGTATGTATGCAAGCCACATACAACAGTACATCAGAGCCATTCCATCTAAAATAAATAGAAATAGTGCAACGCCATACGGCAAGATCCAAACATCCTAGATAGATATAATAATTTAGGATAGCTCCTCATACACCACACATCAGAGTATCAGGCGGAAGCGGAAAACAAGATCCGAGTACGGATAAGAAGCAAATTGGCATAAGATGCCCCATAAATAAACACATCCCGCCCACAGATCACACGGATCCCCGTTCCCGGAATCTCTACACCGAATGATCGTTGCCAACATCATCTGTCTCTTCCACCCAGTATCCATCTTGCGGGTACACCTGTTCATCTGAATCAAACAATTTATCGTGTGAGACCCTAGGGGTACTCAGCAAGTCTTAATGCCGCTAAAGGGGACGCAACCTGGGGTGACGCAATTGCAGCAAAAGATAATACCTATCAATTCTACGGATACTCGCTAACCTTCCGCCTAACCAATGATAGACGGAAGTCCGTGAATTAAGATCAACAGTTATAACAGTATAATTAACAGATCCATCCTCCTCCTCGCTTACCAACGAGGAAGCGAACGGACAACCCCCCATCATCCGTTGGTAGTTTTATTAACCATTCCACGAGTATTGCACTATTTACTAGTCAAGTACTTAGTCAAATTAACAGCGGTACTTTAGTTATACTTGTCTATGATCGAGAAACTGTGCTCCAAGTCGTCCATAACCGTGGACACGGCTTTCAGAAAGATTTACCCTGCAGGGGTGCACGAATAGCAACACACACTCGATCAACCTCGGAAAAACCAAATCAAAACCCAACGAGGCATTCACGACAAAGCAATCACAGGATTCAGAAATATTTCAGGGGGCCACCCCATTAAGCTACCCGCAACGAAGTTGGCCGGCTCCGAGACGGACCCAAGGTTTGTGTCAATGGCTGTAAACGACTGGGAACCCGAAAATGTGACTGGGCTTGTCGATACCGCGAAAACATTCCACGATCCAAAACAGTACAGGTGCTCCACGCACAATCTTAAATAAAGCAGTAACATGGCATAAGTACAGAATAGTAATAAAGCCCCAAACTACTTGTGGCCCCAAGAAATAAGAATGAATCAAGCTCTGACTCAGGGGGGTCCATAAGGCCTCCCGGATGTGGATAGTGCGAATAAACAAGGAACATGAATCAAGTACTCGGGGTCCTACGGGACACAAGTGAGCAGGAGAAACCAAATAGCAGATATTGCTCACCGGTGCCTCTTTCATTAGTTATCCCATTACTACTCAGGTTATGTTGTTTAGGTACCTCATTATCCATCAGACACTCACATACCCTACTCATGCTTTTCTACGACTCGCATGGCTCAAACAACTCCTGTAGTAATGGCTCATGGGACCGGAACAAGCTTAGTGTGGTTTAAAAGTAAAGGCTATGCAGTACTTGGGATTCAATTTAATGCAATCGCGACTCAATGATGCAAGAATAAGATAGAGGCAATAGGTACTGTATGTATGCAAGCATGTGGTAGTGCTTGCCTGACAGTTCAGTTGAAGCGAGAGATGGATCTGGGTAATACTCCTGTGATTCCTGGTAATTTTCCTGCTGGGCGTCTATTCGAAGAAGAACCAAACAAACAAGGGCCAACATAAATAAAGTGCGCAAGCATATGAATTAAAATACGACAAGAAAACATGCATGCCATGATGCATGATGCACAATTTACATGGCATTAAAGTAGCATGGCAAAGGTGGGGTGTGAATACAAGAGATAAAGCACTTTATTATTTATTTGCCCAAGTTTTATTGTCATAAACGGTTCAGATTTTAAATGACAACATGATGCATGCTTCAATTCAGAACAAGGATTGTATAAATAGAACGGGCTCGTCGCGCTGATCGATTTAGACATATTATTTGCCAAATTTGGAATTATAAAACAAAAGTTATTAATTAATCAAGCAAAAGGGCATTTTCTTGTAATTTTAATCAACTCGAAATTTATAGTGTTCAAAATATATTTTGAAGGGTATATTTGAATTCCTCACATTTTTCTGATTCCAAAACATATATTATATGTATTATTTGTATTTGTATTTTAAAAATGATTTGAATCTGAAAAGAATTTGAATTTAAATCAATTTGAAAAGATTTGAATTTAAAATAGACTCAGGGCAAAACTTCTGTCACCCAGGCGAAAACGACCCCAGACACTGACAGGTGGGCCTTTGCGCTGACTGGACCTGACACGGAAAAAGCTTTTGTCACCGCGGGCTCGCCTAGCCACTAAGGCTGCAGGGTGGGCCAACTGGCGCAGGCCTGCGTGTCAGCGGTGGGCGAGACAGAGGCTGACAGGTGGGGCTTGGGCTGGAGCACGGGTTGCGGCCGGGAAAAGCCAAGGGGTTTTCTGCAAAGGTGCTAGCGCGGCTGACAGGTGGGGCTGAAAGGAGCGCGGGTCGCAGTAATCAAAAAGGTGGGGGGCTTTTTGCAAATTGACCCGGTACTGTTTATCGTTTTCCTTCGTCTGGCGAGGAATCGCGGCGCGCGGCGCGAGCGATGACTCGAACCCGGGACGCGGGCGAGCGCGCTGAGGGGGCGGACCAGTGCGGCGTGCTAGGGGAGCTGTCAGGGAGGTGGGCGCGGGCTATATAGGGCGAGCGTGGCGCGGGAAAAGCTACAGAAGACGGCGAGCTACGGCGCACGGTGACTGTTCGATGAAAAGATCGGCAGCTCTAGGGCGGCACGGCGAGGCGGAGGTTGTCAGGGAGGGGGAGATGCTCACCGCGGGCTCGCTGGTGGGGTCGGATCGGGAAGGAGCGCGGTGGTTCGTCGACGATGCTGACGCTCCGGCGGGCTAGGGTTTCGGAGGACGGCGAGGTACGGGCGGCGCTGGGGAGCTCCTCGTCCACGTCGGCGCGTACAGGGAGCAACAGGGGGTTGTCCTGGATCTCCTCAGCCACTTCACGGTCGCGTGGCTCGGCCGGTTCGTCGGGGCGGGGTGGTTGCTGGCGGCGACCGACGTCGGCTGCTGGTGGCCGGAGAGGAAGGAGGGGAAGAAGGGGGCGTCTCGGGGTGGATCTGGAGAGGCCAGAGGAGGCGTGCGAGAGGGGAAAAAGGAGGGAGAGGGGAAGGAGGCAGCTAGGGCACGGCAAGATAAAGGTGGCCTCGTGCCACCTTTTTCTCCTCCTCGAGCACGTGCTCGGCCAGCTGGGCTGGCTGGGGCTAGTCCAGGGCGAGGCAGTGAGGCTGCAGGGTGGGGCTGGCACGAGGGAGAGAGAGGAGAGGGAGGGAAATGCTCGGGTTAGGTTATATGGTGACCTCGGGTTAGGTTTAGCTAGGGTTAGGGTTTGGGTTAGGCTAGCTTAGAGAGAGGAGTGGCTGGGGTGGTGGGTCAGGTAGAGAGAGGGGCTTGGCATGGAGGCCAAGCTAGAGAGAGAGAGAAGGTTTAGGGTTAGTGGAATTTAGAGAGAGAGAGAGAGTAAAAGTGGCTAGGTTAGATTTAAGTAGATATTTAGATTTGTATCTTGTGTATGGAGCTAACCCAAGAAGACACCTTGGCTTGATCTTGCATGGGCTAAAGTAGAGAAGAAACTAGAAAGAAAGAAGAAGAAAAGAATTAGGTGGAATAAGGCTCATGTGGTCATACATGTAGAGAAAGAGAAAATAAAAGAAAGGAATGTGGTAAGATCATCCCAAGTGTAGCATGGTGGAGGCTAGAATTACCATGGGGTGGAGGTGAAAAGAATTCCAAGAGAAAGAAAAAGAAAAGAATTAAGGAATAGGCCTCATGTGGTTCATGCATGAGGGAAAAATAGAATAAAAGAGATAGATATAGATGAGGATTTGGAATGGTGGAAGGAAAAGAGATGACCCATGAAGTAAAGATCCACTTAAAATAAAGGAAAACCAAAGGATCAAAAAGGTGGTGGAGAAATGTGCATGGCCCATGCAAAAATAATAATGCCATGATTTATTATGTGAAAACAATAATAATATGATGGCATTAACCTTATGCATTTCCAAGAAGTGGAAAATAAGCCAAGCAAAGAGTTTGGAAGATTGATCCACCCCAAACCACATGAGCTAGGATATAATGTCAAAAGAAAAAGAATTACAAGCTCATGATCTAGTAGGATGGTGGAATTGTAAAGTGATAGAAAGAAAGGTGGTGGAAATGAGATAAAAGATATGCCCCCAACTCAACTTGGGCATTGAACAATATATCAATAGCCAAATACAATATCAAGAGGCAAATACAATTAATAATGCATATGAGAGAAAAACCAAAAGAAAAAGGGTTTTATATGATGCTCAAATGCAATGTGGCATGATGACATGAGCAAGATACAATTATGATGCAACAATAATATCTATGGAGTAGCCAATAACTTACTAGGACAAGTAGCATTACAATTGTTAGACAATTGGGGTACTACAACTCTCCCCCACTAAACCGGAATCTCGCCTCGAGATTCTAGGAAGAAGAAGACTCAAAAGGGTAGGATACTTGGCACGGAGCTCATCTTCACGTTCCCAGGTGGCTTCATCAACGGAATGGTGCGACCACTGCACCTTGCAGAACTTGATGGACTTGTTGCGAGTCCTTCTTTCTGCGACTTCAAGAATTTTTGTGGGGTGTTCTTGATAAGAAAGGTCTTCTTGGAGATTAATGAGTTCATGGTCCACGGTCCTGCCGGGGTCCTTGAAGCACTTCTTGAGTTGAGAGATGTGAAAAACATCATGGACTTTGAGTTGTTCAGGGAGCTCAAGTGCATAAGCAACTTCTCGTCTTCCACGAATTTTGAAAGGACCGATGTATCTAGGAGCCAGCTTTCCTTTGATACCAAAGCGGTGCGTACCTCTCATGGGAGTGACACGAAGGTAAACGAGATCACCAGGGACATACTCCATGTCTGTGTGCTTCCTGTCATAATTGCTCTTCTGGCGACTTTGAGCAATCTTCAGATTTTCAAGAATGATATGAACTTTCTCCTCCGCTTGAGTCACAATGTCGGGACCAAACAATATTCTTTCACCTGCGCCCGACCAACCAATCGAAGTTCTGCATTTGCGACCATAGAGAGCCTCAAATGGTGCCATCTTTAGAATTTTCTGGAAACTGTTGTTGTAAGAGAATTCAGCATAAGGAAGACATTCTTCCCACTTCATGCCGAAAGAGATAACACAAGCACGGAGCATATCTTCCAGAATCTGATTGATCCTTTCAACTTGTCCTTGCGACTGAGGGTGGTAAGCTGTGCTGAAGTTTAACTTTGTTCCCAAAGCATTTTGGAAACTTCCCCAGAACTTGGAAGTGAAGATGCTTCCACGGTCTGAACTGATCTCAAGAGGAACTCCATACAGAGAGACAATTCTGTTGATATAGAGCTCAGCCAACTGAATTGCAGAAATTGTTTCCTTAACTGGAAAGAAGTGAGCTACTTTGGAAAGCCTGTCAATGACAACAAAGATTGCATTGTTGCCTTTCTGCGACCTTGGAAAACCAGTGATGAAGTCCATCTCTACTTTCTCCCATTTCCATTCCGGAGGCTTCAATGGCTGTAGAAGACCGGAAGGTTTCTGATGGACAGCTTTAACTCTACGACCGACATCACACTCCGAGACATACTTGGCACAATATCGTTTCAAACCAGGCCACCAATATTGTGTTTTCAAATCCATGTACATCTTAGTGCTGCCAGGGTGGATAGAAAGAACAGAATCATGCGCCTCCTTGAGAACTTGCTCCCTTAAACCCGGGTAGTTCGGAACAAACATCCGGTGTTCAAAGAAAAGAGTGCCTTGGTCATCTATGTGAAAAGACTCATACTTCGGAAGCTGAATGTTGGAGATGATCTTTTTAGTGTAAGGATCCCCAAGCTGAATGGAACGGACCTTTTCTTCCAAGAGAGGTGTTGCTAGAAGATTCAGAAGATAACCTTGATCCACAATTTCAAGGTTGAGCTTGCGGAATTCCTCGCACAAGAGAGGCTGTTGTTCTTCCACCATGAGATTGTTGACATAAGCTTTTCGGCTGAGAGCATCTGCCATGACATTAGCTTTGCCCGGGGTGTAGTTGATGGTCAAATCAAAATCATTGATTGTTTCAATCCACCTCCTCTGACGAAGGTTGAGATCAGGCTGTGTGAAGATATACTTCAGACTCTTGTGATCAGAAAAGATCTCACAACGGTTGCCAAGCAAGTAATGCCTCCATACTTTCAAAGCAAAGACAACTGCTGTGAGTTCGAGGTCATGTGTAGGATAGTTGATCTCATGCGTCTTCAACTGACGAGATGCATAAGCAACAACTTGCTTTTCTTGCATAAGGACCGCACCCAATCCTTGCAATGAAGCATCACAGAAAATCTGGAAAGGCTTTGATGTATCTGGAGGAACCAAGACTGGTGTGGAAGTGAGCTTCTCTTTGAGTGTTTCAAAGCTTGCTTGACATGCAGGAGTCCAAAGATATTTCTTGCCTTTCTTGAGGAGATCGGTAAGAGGCTTCGCAATCTTTGAGAAGTTTTGAACGAATCGACGACAGTAACTGGCCAAACCAAGGAAACTCCGGACTTCTTTGACATTTATGGGTGGAAGCCAATCCATAATTGTCTTAATAGTTTCTGGGTTGACGGCAATGCCCTTGGCAGAGATGACGTGACCAAGGTAGGTGACTTCAGGTAGCCAGAATTCACACTTGGAGAACTTTGCATACAGGCGGTTCTCACGAAGCTTGTTTAGGACACATCGAAGGTGTTCTTCATGTTCTTCTTTTGACTTAGAATAGACTAGAATGTCATCCAGATAGACCACAACGAACTTATCAAGATACTCCATGAAAACCGAGTTCATAAGCCTCGAGAAGGTGGCAGGTGCATTGGTTAGACCGAAAGACATGACCGTGTACTCATATAGGCCATAGCGAGTGGTGAAAGCTGTTTTGGGAACATCTTCCTTGCGGATCTTGATTTGATGATAACCACTTCTCAAATCAAGCTTAGAGAATACCACAGCTCCGGCTAGCTGATCGAAGAGATCATTAATCCGCGGAAGGGGATATTTATTCTTGATTGTTTTAGCATTGAGTGCCCGATAGTCAACACAAAGTCTATCAGTCTTGTCTCGCTTCTTCACAAAGATGGTTGGACTACCCCAAGAAGAAGTACTATGCTGAATGAAACCCAACTTCTCTTGTTCATCCAACTGACACTTAAGTTCAGCCAACTCAGCAGGACCCATTTTATAAGGCCGCTTGGAAATAGGAGCGGTACCAGCTTCAAGTTCAATGACAAACTCAACCTCACGACCCGGAGGCATACCTGGTAACTCTTCAGGAAAGACATCTGGAAACTCACAAACTCAACAGCTTACTCAGAGAGTTCTTTAACGTGTACCACCTGCCATGAAAAATGATAAACATGAGTGTTGACAACTTTTGAAAAAACTGCTTCACATAATTGGCCTACCATGTATGAACAGGTTTCAAACTGAACAACCAAGTTCATGTTAATTGAAGCATCTTGCTCCCTCAGGACATACCCCATTCAAAAAAATAAAGTGCCACCACTTGGTTTTCAGAAAAAGTGGACCATGTTTTCTTACAATTCCCAAGTAGTCTTAGCACATTTCAAGCTTCCCTAGCTAACTCCACCCACTTAAATGACTTTATGTTGATTTAAAGAAATTAGGTAAAATTCGAAGTACAAGTAAGCGCGGTAGATTCCTCATGAATTTTCCAAATGTCGTTTGAAGGTACACACGATGTCAATACATCAAGCACCACTGAGAGTTCTGAAAAATGCAACTAACTTTGTGTTAAGAATCTGCACACCAACGAATTCGGTTCTGTTTTGAAAACATTCAAATAGAACAAAGAAAAAACAAAATAATTTCCCTTGGCATCCTCTTATGTGTATGACTTGCCTTGAAAAATGAGAAACACGTGCTTTGACAGCTTTGAATAGAAAAGCCTACTTTGGCTGCTTCGTAGTATTGGCCTACATCGTATGAACATTAATTCTTGGGTTTTGACCCGAATGACCAACAAGGTCATGACCCTATCTTCATCATATTTTATGATATAGTTCCCACATCAGGTATATGGGTGCATCCTCTTTTGGTAAATAGTACCGCCGGTGGGAGTTTCCAACTATCAAGAAAAATAGTTTTCAAATTTCCAAGTGATGACAGGTAAGTTCTTTCCTGTAAAGGAAGTCCAAAGAATATGCTCTAAATGCCACACGACCAGCTTAAAGACATAGCAGGCCATGCTTAACTTATGATCCCAAGTTTTATGAGTTTTCAAGCTTCCCAGCAAACTCCGCCCACTTGAATGACTTTATGCCGATTTATCGAAACTAACTATTGTTGGGGATATACTTTCCGGGTATCCTCAACGTACCTCACTAACCAGGCTGGCCCACTTCAGGTTAGAGATTTTCTTCATAGGCGGCCCAGTCAGGGAGAAGAACGGAGTCCAATCTGGCTACGGGAAGGCCCAGAAGACTTACCGACATAGGCCCATAGTTTTACTTGTAGTTCAAGATGTACTCTCTAACCGACTCTTAGTCGTAGCCAGATAGATCTCTCTTGTAAACCCTAGGCCGGATATCTATATAAGCCGTCCTAGGGAGAGCCTTTAGGGAACCCTCACAATAGTCTACAATCTCAACTCGCACATGCGAAACCCTTGTAACCCATATTCCGGCTCTACCGTATTACTGGATTGCTAGCAGGAGTAAGATCCATCCAAAGCCAGTGGATTCGAACCTAGGTAAACTTGTGTGCTCACCGTCCCAGAATCCCGTACGACTCACACCCCTATCTTCCACACACCTCGAGAACCTGGGTAAACTTGTGTGCTCTTCGAGGAAGCCCACGAGGAAAGCCGTAACTACCTCAGGACCCACACGTCGCACTTCGTCGGATACATTGGATCTGTATCCGATTCTGCCGATGCTGGAGAGAACACCGACTCAGTGCTGGAGGCGATCGAAAAAAACACCGACTTACCCGCATCCTCGGATGACTCTATGACGTCAGCGGATTTCCAGAGGTTCTCCGCGGAGTATGAAGAGGAGTATAACTCCAAAGCTCCAGAAGAAGGAGAAGCCATGGATGATGGATCCATGGAAAACTCTCCCAAAGCGCAAGATGACATGGATATCAGAGATAATCCCGAGGTCCAGATGTCTGAAAGTACCGATCAGAGCTTGACTCCGGGAAACGGACCCAAAGCTGTCTTTGCTACCGGTGCCGCCAAGAAGGCAAAGAAGAAGAACAAGAAGAACAAGACCCTGACAAAAGACCCTCCGCCAGAGGAGGTGATTGCCGACGAATATGAGGAAGACTTGGATGGAGCACTTATCCCAGACGAGCCCAAAGAAGAGTCGGTGATGGACACATGATCACCGAAGGTGCGCGTAAACTCATCGATGCTGCATTAACCACACCTATTCCTATTGCTGCAGAACTTACTGCTGAAGAACTAGACGAAAGGGCCCAGGCCCTAGAAGCGCGTCGTCAAGTACTCCTTGATGAAGCCACAAACCTTGAGGAAGAAAAGAAGCGCATGGCAACCGCGGAGAAGTACAACTCTAGGCAACATCAGAAGACCAGGAAGCGTCATACTCATGACGACCAATTCCCGCAGATTCACAAAGTCTTCTTTAGAGGAGACCATGGGGTGCCTTAGTGCGACAGGAACGGAGATTGGGTGTATCCAACACCAGTGCAAAACACCGTTGCGGCACGAGAAATCCTATCTGCTAACCCAGGCCCAGAGCAGATCCGATTGGGCATTAAACTACTGACCAAGGGTCTGGAGCAGCAAAAGGCCGCCCTATCCGGAAGCGGAAAACTGGTCTCTCAATCTGACCAATGTCGCACGGATCCGGCCTGGAATGACGTAAGACCCCAACGTGCTCCGGAACAGTATCACCGTTCCGACCGCCGGGAAGACAACTACTTAAGAACCGGATCTTCAGGATAGCACCATAAAGCTGCACGCGACTGGCGTAATGTTACCCCAGATACGGAGCAAGAGGAAATTGCTGCACTGAATCCGAAGAATCCTCCCCGGCGAGAGTCGAACGATCGCAACGAAGAAGACAAAGAGAAACGTCAGGAGGAAGACCATCAAACCATGCCACCTCCTATACATACAAGCCGTCTGGCTGACAGACGAAGGAACGACGGACACCGCGCCGAGACAAGCCGGCAGGGGGCTCGTCGTAATGAAGATCCTCCCCGGAGCCGGAATAATGACGCTCTAGCCGGAGGCCGGCGAACAGCCGGAAACAATCCAGTTGTTCCACCCTCTCCACCAAGTAGCCATCACAACGGTTCCCAAGGAGGGGGTTGTGGTGGAGGAGGTGGTGGCAGAAGCCGAAGTCCTGCTCCAAGGCACCGCAGCCATAACTGCCATTTGGGACGATCTTTATCCCCAAGTGACGCAAGGCACAGGATTAACTCCAACATAGAGGTGCGGCGCTACGAAAACAACGATATATACATGCGCCCAAAGTGCTTCGGACCACGCATCAGAGCCACAAAATTCCCGGAAGGATTTGCTATCTCAGGACACATTCAAGCCTACGACGGTATAGCTCGGCCAAATACTTCGCTCCAGGATTTTTTCCAGGCTTGCTATATTGCCAAAGGAGGAAACAACCTGGTCGCAACCCGATATCTCCCACTCATGTTGCGGAATACGGCATGATCATGCCTCAATGAACTTCTAGAGAACACCATCCACAACTGGTATGACATGCAAAGTGCGTTCTTTCGGAATTTTGAAGGCACTTATCGGAGGACTTGTACGGTAGGAGACCTACAGCGTTGCACCCAGAAAGCCGAAGAAACTTGCCGGGATTATCTCGGATAATGGATCGACACCAAGAACTCCTGCGAAGGAGTAAATGACCAAACTGCGATTGAAGCTTTCATTGCAGGTGATGAGGGTTTAACTCGTCAATTCCCATTGTTATGGACTTGGGTTTTGGAGAAGGAGGGAGTGCTGGAAGCATCAATCGGCTAGCAAACAAGCACACAGGGGACTCCAAGATTTACCCAGGTTCAGGCCTCGTAGAGGTCCCTACTCCTGCTTGTCTGCTCGTGGAATTAACAGAGGAATCGAAGATTGCAATGGTGCCCAGATGCAATCTAGCAAGGGTTGTGGAAACTAGGGTTGCGTGTGTCCTCCTCGCCGCCCCCTCCTAGCCTTTATATAGATAGGCTAGGTCTCAAGTAGCAGGCCGAGTTGATTACAGGTTAGGGTTTTCCCTTTAAACTTTCTATCTTTAGCTTCTTCTTGTTTCGCAAGCAATCAAGAGTCCGTAGGTTACTCGAGTTCTCCATTTGGGCCTTGGTGACACCATGGGCTTCCGCTGTATTCAGGCCGTATATACCAAACTCGATTACCTGTAGGGTATACCCATGTCAGTAGCCCCTGAGTGTCCAGTGGACTCGCATATTTGACTGGGGACTTTATGAAGTCTTTTGAGTGCATGACTGAGTATTTTTTTGACTGCTCTGTTTGTGTCATAGGGATTGTTGATGTGCGTGCCTGATTTAACTGATGTATCAGTACCAGTTAACTACCTTAGGGTAAAACAACACAATCTACTCGAACTTGAGTCCCCGGACTCAAATTTGGAAAAGTGTTGGTGCAATTTGACTCAAGCCGCGGAGGTCTTACAGGAGTCGAATTCCAGTATATGGGTGTGAGCACTCGACGCGTCCGTCAAGGCATGTTCATCGTACCTATAGGCATGGATATATCTCTGGTAGTGCGCAGCGAATGCGTTGCCAGGCCTTATTCAGGTCTTATCTTCACGCTGCAAGCGCGGCATCCTAATTTTGTCATCGCGGAGATGATTCGGGTGACCCAGGAGACGCAGTCTCTTTGTAGGGAAAATATATGAGGCAGTGTGGCCATAAGCTTCGAGTGTGGATGTTATCAACACACAGTACGATGTACAAATAAGCATAGGGTGCGCGACCAGCTCTCCCTATGGGAGTAGCCCCCGATTGCCTGGTTGAGTCGAAGACTCAGGCAGGGACTAAAGAACTTTTGCGACTGCTGTCATCTTTTGCTTGCTTGTTTCAGTCGAATTTATTTCCGGCGCTCCCTATGGGAGTAACCCATGTCCATAGTCGAATCGCAGATTCGAGTGATTGGGTATGCTTTAAATGTCCATGTTCCTGCAGAAGAGAAAAATAAAAAATCATAGGGTGTACGACCAGCGCTCCCTATGGGAGTAGCCCCCGAGTGCTTGGTGGAGTCGAAGACTCGAGCAAGTACTAAAGTAGTCGAAGTCTTCTGCTGCTTAATTTTGGATGACATCAGTGCTAACGATGTGATGACCTTAGTTGCCTGCGTGAGCGGGTTTGACGGGACGTGACGAGCGGTGGGTCCCATTTTCTGACTCTGACTTGACCGGGCGTGCATATTCTTTGTTTTAACTATGACTCCTCAATTTCGGCGCGTAATGGGGGTAGTGGGGGACGGTTCGCGCTTCGGGTCCTCCACGTGTCGATCACGATGGACGCCACGCGTCTGATAGGGTTTTTGCTGGCCATTGGATTACATCTTCCAGGGGGTTAAGTAGCAGTGCTACGACGCTAATTTTTCCCATCTGCTCTTTTCTCTACCTTTGCCTCCGTCGCCATTGCTGCAGCTCATCTTCTTCCTAGAGTTCACCTTTCTCGCGGCACTGGACTAGCTTCGCGTATTCCCTAGTTACTTCCTCCGGTCACATGGCCACCGCAGGATGGGGAAGAAGAAGGGAGGTGCCGCGGCTGAATCCGCCGCCGCCACTATTGCTGCCAAGAAGAAGGGCAGCTCCGCCGCTGCGGGCACCAGCGCCGCCGTCGCTGGGAAGAAGAAGGGCGCGGGCACTCGCGTCACCAATGCCACGAGGCGCGCGTCCATTATCAAGTCTTCTGAGCTCCGTCTCCTGCGCCAAGACGGAGTTCTTTCTTCCGCGGTCGCTAACTCACGTGTCCCGGGTGGTGAGGTAACCCCTTGTCCTCCTGCCGGTTTCCGGGTGATGTTCCTAGCGTTCATCATCCGCGGTCTCTCGCTGCCCCTACATCCTTTCTTTAGGGGCCTTCTTTGTTTCTATGGGCTCTAGCTGCACCAGCTATCCCCCAACTCCATCCTCCATGTAGCTTGCTACATTACTCTTTGAGAGTGCTGGCTCGGAATCGAGCCACACTTCAGTCTCTTCAAACGTCACTTCAAGCTGAAGCGCTAGTCGGCGTCTGGCTCCGTAGTCTACGATGTAGGAGGTTGTGGTATCCACGTCGACTCCTTCGTCACGTACTTCGACATCAAACTCATGGCGTCCGTCCAAGGGTGGAGGGACAAGTGGTTCTACATCCGCGACCAGAAGGCCGATGAAGACCACTACGGACTCGCGCCCTTCGATCCCACGACGCCATGCAAGTGGAGGCGCTCCTAGAAGAACGTAGTGATGCTCGACGAATCCGCAGAGACAGATGTGATGTATGAGCGGGTCTACGACCACGAGAGTCGCATGGGTAAACAAGAGGGAGGATGCGCCCTCATTCGCACGTGGCTGCACCGCCGCGTCTAGCCCCTGCAGGCCAGAGTCCACCCTATGTTCCAGTGGGCTGGCACGGACGATGTCACTCGCGTATCTGTCGATGGCATTTCCGCGAGTGAGGTAGATAAAAGGGTGCGACTGGTCACCAAGTACACCGCCAAGGATGTGCTCCCCAGTGAACCAGTCGTACCTCCATTCGATGCTGCTTATCCTCCTCCTGAGGTACGGTTGTGCTACGAAGTAGCTTTGTTTGTCGAATGCTTCTCTTTTCTTGACTTGTGCTAACTTGTTTCCTGTGTGCAGGATTGAAGGGTGTCACCCTGTATGCCCCCTCTTCCTGAGGGGGTTATCCCACGTGAAGCCTTGGAAGAGGACGAGTCGGA
Organism: Avena eriantha; assembly: GCA_910589775.1. Taxonomy (NCBI): domain Eukaryota; kingdom Viridiplantae; phylum Streptophyta; class Magnoliopsida; order Poales; family Poaceae; genus Avena; species Avena eriantha. Next base: position 290,972,215 of record OU342745.1, on the reverse strand, counting down.
GTCAACCGTCCCATCTAAGAGGGAGGAGGAAGCCCCCGAGTCAAGTAGTCTGGACACTCACAAGCGTTCGCACAGCGAGGATTCGGATGTCTCATCTCCTTTGACTCCGAAAGGTGCAACTATTGGTGCAGAGTCGCCGATACCTGCCGTTCCTGAGAGTGCTGTGGCGCCGTCTTCTCGCAAGAAGATGCGGCTGCCGAAGGAGTCGTCGTTGGAGTCGGGGGCTCAAACCTTCAATTTTGACAAGTTTGATTGGTAAGTATACGAGTCTTCCTTTTGGTTCTTCTTTGGAGTTGCATTCTCTTGATGTTGCTTTTGTTCTATAGTCAGCCAGTGTCGTCATCTTTTGGCGAAGTCCAAATTTTGAAGGAATCTGGAGTCACGACCTCCAAGGCCAAGAAAGGGCCTGAGCGCACTCCTTCTCCTCCATTGGCGGCCCACTCCGGGCATAATTCATCAAGTTCTCCACACGAGATGGAGCACTAGATGGTTATCCAGACGACTGCGCGTCAATCGACTTTGGAGTCATTGGAGGATCATGTATGTGTAGTGTTGCTTCTTCAGATTTTTGCAGTCGAATTTTATCATCCATACCATCTGCTGATCCTTTACTGTTTCTCCTGTCGCAGCTCATTATGAAGAAAGCCGCTGGCCTGGTGGAGCAGGTGCTTGCTGATGGCTCAATGCACGGCGCCCAGAAAAGTGCTGGTGCGGTGTTGATGTAGAGCTCGTTGGGAACCCCAAGAGGAAGGTATGATGAGCACAGCAGCAAGTTTCCCTTAGTTATGAAACCGAGGTTTAATCGAACCAGTAGGAGCAAGGAAACACCCCAAAGGTATTACTAGTTGAGCTTTGGCAGGGCGCACTACCGGTGCTAGTAGCAACGTGGAGACCTGCACAACACAACCACAGAACTTTGTCCCCAACTTGCGATGAGGTTGTCAATCTCACCGTGTTTTGCGGAAAACAAAGGATTAAACGTATCGAATGGAAAGAAGTAATAGTTTTGCAGAAAGTAAACACAAAGCAGTAAACAGTATATAGATTTTATGTAAAAGAAAAAGGACCGGGATCCATAGTTCACTAGAGGTGGCTCTCCTTAAGATAGATAACATGCTCGGTGAACAAATTACAGCTGGGCAATTGACAAACACCGAGAAAGCAATACATGCATATACTAATCATCTTGACTCCTTTGAGACTTGATTGGGAATTACAACATTATACATAGACCACCATCCAACTACATCTATGACTAATACTCCACCTTCAGTTTATCATCCGAACCCCCTCTAGTATTAAGTTGCAAGCAACAGATTATTGCTTTACGAACTACGTGTAAAGTAAACAATACGATTGTTCTATGAACAAAGGATTGTTGTTTTCTCCCTAGTAGCAATAGCACATCTAGTACCTTAGAGATTTCTGTCACTTCCCTAGATTACCATAGGCATGAACCCACTATCGAGCATAAATACTAACTCTTGGAGTTGCTAGCATCTACTTGGCCAAGATAGCTACTAACAACGGAAAGCATGCAAGATCACAAATAACAAAGACATGATAGAATCAATAATCAATCTGAAATAACATCTCAATATCCATCGGATCCCCACAAACACAACATGCAGAATTACAAATAGATGATCTTGATCATGAACGAAGCTCACAAGATCTACACATGAAAGCACAAAGGAGGAGAACCAGCCAGCTAGCTACTACATGGATCCGTAGTCCAAGGATGAACTACTCACGCATCACACTGGAGGCTTGCTTGGTGATGAAGAAGGCCTCCAGGGTGAATTCCCCTCTCCGGCAGGGTGCCGGGAAGAGCTTCAGATCCCTCCCGATCTAGGGATGGAGATGACGGCGGCTACATACTCTTTCGTGAATTTTTGATCGGGTACTTAGGGTTTACGTCCCGAGGGAATCTTATACTCGAAAGGGGAGGCCGAGAGGGTGCCAGGGGCCACCACACCACCCGCTGGCATGGGCCAAGCCTGGCCGCGCGGCCAGGTGGTGTAGCCGGCCTCTGGCCCTTGTCCGTCTCGTATTCTGGCACTTGATGACTTCCGGAAAATAGGCACTTTGGCTTTTGTCCCGTGCAATTCCGAGAATATTCATTTTCTGACTTTCCTGGAACCAAAACAACAGAAAACATGCAGCTGGCACTGTGGCTGTTGTTAATATGTTAGTCCAAGAAATCATAAGAAAAGTACTCCAAAGTTGGAACAAAACACAAGAAAGTGGATAAAACCAAGCATGGAACATCAAAAATTATAGATACATTTGCAATGTATCAACATCCCCAAGCTTAACTCCTGCTCGTCCTCGAGTAGGTAAGTGATAAAAAGAAAGAATAATTTTTGAGCTGACATGCACCATCAAAGACTTGATCAAAGTATTTGAAAAACATTCAAAGCTGGGATCATAGTACTTCAATCATAACATGAAAGACAAAGTTCTAGAAATTAGCAAAGAAACTATGATGCAACATGAAAAGGCACAAACAAAAGATTAATGAATAATAATGCTTTGCAAGACGTTTGTTTATTTCACATAAAGAAAACATAGCATAATAGTATTCATCTTGTCCCTCAATAGAGTAGCAAATATAAATGCATATGACACCTTCAAAGTTCATAAGAGTGACTAGATACAATAGTTTAAAACAAGCAATATCAAAGTATGCATCAATCAACTAGTTTTGGGACAATGCACATAGAACTAAGAATGGCCACTATGCTCTCAAAGTAAGTGCATAAAGATAGAATGTGGAGACTCAATGTAATGGTGGAAGAAAGGCCTTTATAAAAGGAAGTAGGGATTCAAGTCTCATAAAGAGCTTCCAAAAATTATGGTACTTATAGGTTTTAGCTCTCATTGCTCCTACCATAAGCATCTTTAAGGTGATTAAGGTTAAAGTGACACAACTAAGAGGATATGCTTGACAAGTTATAAAACGAAGTCTCATGCCCCTTACTTACGAAGACCGATCCTCATGCTACTCAACTTCAGTCACGAGTAAGCTCTTGTCATTGTAAGTGTGTGTGTATCATTAAGAACCGCCAACGGGGTACCCCTTGCACATGATACGGGAGCTTTCCCATAATCAAAATAACAAGTCAAGCAGACAATGAGCATCTCAGCGATCTTTTTATTTGCTATTTGCATAGATTTTTATTGAGGATGCTTCATAGAGTGCTCATTATGGTGATGCTGCAAGTTTCCACCATGATTAGGAATGGGGTAGGCTAGCGGCCCAGGCGTTTCTCTAACACACATACAAACTCCATTATCTTACAAGTTCCACTTTTATTTCACACCGCCAGGATCCGTAAGCAAAAGAACATGATATCAACGGGGTACAAAGTACAAGTGCAATGTTGAAAGCGTTCCCCATGATACATGGTTCTGCTAATTTCAACTTATAAAGCGCAAGCATATACGCAACAAAGAAGGACCCAATGGTTCAAGTTTATTAGATGCAAAAAGTAAAGTGTGCCATCAAGTTCGTGAGAGCTTTAATCACTAGTTTTCTCATAACAAGTTTAATTTGGAAGGTAAACAAAAGCATGAATATACTTGGAATAGCATAAGATAGTAGGTAGGTATGGTGGACTCTTTGGAATAACTTGGTTTAGGGAGTTTGATGCATGAGTGGAACTCATATTTGGTTGTGGAGGCTAGCAAAAGACTGGGAGCGACAAACTAAGAGAGCAATAATGGCCATAATCATGTAGAGCGACAAAACATCATTGATCAAAGCATAAAGTGATACTACAAGTTGAAAACTAAAGGATCATAAAGGCTATGGTGACTTTACATAGTCATAACATGGTGTGAGCATGTGCCAAGTCAACCCAAATAAAACATCAAAGGAGAATACCACTATACTATGCTTTAATATGCTAAAACAACGCAGGATTCATCCAAGGCACATTAAGCAATCTCAATTGTTTATAACAAGTCATGATACAGCAAAGAATACTAAGCATAAAGCCAAAACAATATCAAGCATGGCAAGACAAAGCATAGGCCACAGTAAAAACAAGCTCTTTTTACCACATAAGTATGAACTTTCCTAGTTTTTTCCAAACCAAACCAAACTATTTGCAAACCAATGTATGAAAGAGGGGGTCCAACCAATTTATTCATAAAACTAATCAAACCAAGCAAACTAAAACCAAAACAAAAACGAAAAAGAAGACGCTCCAAGAACAACACAACTGTGCATGAAACAACAAAATGAAGCGTTTGGAAGAAACCTGGGATTTTTATTGATGAAGAAGGGGATGCCTTGGGCATCCCCAAGCTTTGACGCTTGTACTTATTGGATATTTCTTGGGGTAACACGTGTGGCATCCCCAAGCTTGAGCTTTAGTCCATCCTTCATCTCATTACTCATTCCTTTCATACACCTGAAATTTTTCCTTAATACAAAACTTCACACAATCTTTATTAGCAACATTAGTGCATTCAAGATTAAAGGTCTTAAGGTTCAGTTCTAACACCAAATAAACTTCTATTAGAACACTAGCTACTGTAGCACTTCCCTCAAAAATCTCAATTCCCCAAAAGAACTCAAGAAGGAACCAACAAGAAGCAAATGCAGAAAATGGCAGAAATCTGTCAAAACAGACCATCAGGTAAAGACGAATTTTTAGAAGACACTATGTTGCTCAAATCACAAAGTGTTGAACTAACGAAAGTTAGATAACACCCTGGGGCAGAAGCACAAAAAAATAGAGCTCAATCCGGCATACCGATCTCTCTCACGAATTTTTACGGTGAAGCACAAGAATCTGTTTCGGGACAGCAACTTTCCCAATCATTACTTCTCTCTCATTAGAGGTTACTCTTGGCAAAAAAAGCAAATAAAAAGGATAAGGAGCGGTTATTACAGAGGTAATAACTTCCAAGACTCATCTAAAACTTTTGGGTTATCTCCCAATAAGTACTTTTCTTTAACGCCTTTAAGTTAGGCATAAGAAGCAAGAAAAAGAATCAAGTGTTCTCAAATGAAGAAGTATTAAGACCAAATTTTGTTTTCATAGGAGAAGCAAAAGAAATCTTTTCTCTCTTTTTAGGGAAGTGTTCTATACCTTTCTTGAGTGGGATTTGATATTTAATAGTGCCTTCTTTCATATCATTATTTCACTTCTCATAGATATAATCTTAGCAGGAGGATAGTATTTTCCAATAAAAGCATATTTGCACCTAGTCCAAGAATCAATACTATTCCTAGTTAAGGAATTCAACCATTCTTTAGCTTTTCCTCTCAAAGAGAATGGAAACAATTTCAGTTTAATAATATCACCATCTATATCCCTATGCTTTTGCATCTCACAAAGTTCCACAAAGTTATTTAGATGGGAAGCAGCATCTTCATTACCAATACCAGAAAATTGTTCTCTCATAACAAGATTGAGCAAAGAAGGTTTTATCTCAAAGAAAGTATTTTCAGCCACAGGTGGAGCAATAGGTGTTCTCATAAAATCATTGTTGTTGGTGCTAGTGAAGTCACACAACTTAGTGTTTTCAAGGGTAGTCATTTTTTGGGGTTTTCAAATGAGAAAGCAAACTTGTAAAACTAATTTTTGTGTGTTTTTGAATAAAGAAAACAAGCAAACAAAGCAAAAAAGAAACTAAGAAAAACAAAAATAACAAAGTAAAGAGATTGGTTATGAGGGACTCCCCTTGTGAAGATGTCCTTGACTCCCCGGCAATGGCGCCAGAAAATCGCTTGATGGCTCAATGCACGACGCCTCGAAAAGTGCTGGTGCGGAGTTGATGTAGAGCTCGCTGGGAACCCCAAGAGGAAGGTATGATGAGCACAGTAGCAAGTTTCCCTTAGTTATGAAACCAAGGTTTAATCGAACCAGTAGGAGCAAGGAAACACCCCAAAGGTGTTATTAGCTGAGCTTTGGCAGGGCGCACTACCGGTGCTAGTAGCAATGTGGAGACCTGCACAACACAACCACAGAACTTTGTCCCCAACTTGCGATGAGGTTGTCAATCTCACCGTGTTTTGCGGAAAACAAAGGATTAAACGTATCGAATGGAAAGAAGTAAAAGTTTGCAGAAAGTAAACACAAAGCAGTAAAAGATTGTAGATTGTATGTAAAGAAAAATTACCGGGATCCATAGTTCACTAGAGGTGGCTCTCCTTAAGATAGATAACATGCTAGGTGAACAAATTACAGCGGGGCAATTGACAAACACCGAGAAAGCAATACATTCATATACTAATAATCTTGACTCCTTTGAGACTTGATTGGGAATTACAACATTATACATAGACCGCCATCCAACTGCATCTATGACTAATAATCCACCTTCAGGTTATCATCCGAACCCCCTCCTGTATTAAGTTGCAAGCAATAGATTATTGCTTTACGAACTGCGTGTAAAGTAAACAATATGATTGTTCTATGAACAAAGGATTGTTCTTTTCTCCCTAGTAGCAACATCACATCTAGTACCTTAGAGATTTCTGTCACTTCCCCAGATTACCAGAGGCATGAACCCACTATCGAGCATAAATACTAACTCTTGGAGTTGCTAGCATCTACTTGGCCAAGATAGCTACTAACAACGGAAAGCATGCAAGATCACAAATAACAAATACATGATAGAATCAATAATCAATCTGAAATAGCATCTCAATATCCATCGGATCCCCGCAAACACAACATGCATAATTACAAATAGATGATCTTGATCATGAACGGAGCTCACAAGATCTAAACATGAAAGCGCAAAGGAGGAGAACCAACCATCTAGCTACTACATGGATCCGTAGTCCAAGGATGAACTACTCACGCATCACACCGGAGGCTTGCATGGTGATGAAGAAGGCCTCCAGGGTGAATTCTCCTCTCCGGCAGGGTGCCGGGAAGAGCTTCAGATCCCTCCCGATCTAGGGATGGAGATGACGGGAGCTACAGACTCTTTCGTGGATTTTTGATCGGGTACTTAGGGTTTACATCCCGAGGGCATCTTATAGTCGGAAGGGGAGGCCGAGTGGGTGCCAGGGGCCACCACACCACCCCCTGGCGCGGGCCAAGCCTGGCCACGCAGCCAGGTGGTGTGGCCGGCCTCTGGACCTTCTCCGTCTCGTATTCTGGCACTTGATGACTTCCGGAAAAATAGGCACTTTGGCTTTTGTCCCGTGCAATTCCGAGAATATTCATTTTTTGACTTTCCTGGAACCAAAAACAGCAGAAAACAGACAGCTGGCACTGTGGCTCTTGTTAATAGGTTAGTCCAAGAAATCATAAGAAAAGTACTACAAAGTTAGAACAAAACACAAGAAAGTGGATAAAACCAAGCATGGAACATCAAAAATTATAGATACATTTGCAATGTATCACTTGTGATGGGTTGCCAGCATGCAATGCTAGACAATAGCCATCGCGTGGTTGAAAGTGAGTGTTTTTTAATTCTTCTTCATCCTTGTGATATATTCGACTAACGGTCTATCTTTGTTTGTGTCACAGCTAAGCATAATGCACTCCTTCGTGATGCCGCTTCCCTCGAAAAGGCGCTCGCCGCGGCGGTGAAGAGTCGCGAGGAGGCAATCGTAGCACATGACGAATCGCGGAAATGCGAAGAGGATATGCATGCCTCCATTGTAGCTAGGGATAAGTTGTTCGAAGAACAGCTTTTTTTGATTGCCAAGGCCCTCTTAGGTATTCCCTCGTCTGAATTTTCGTTGTGTCCCTTCTTTCAAATTTGTTGTTGTCCTGACTTTTGTGCCAATGCTTGATTCTTGTGTAGATGCTAGCGGTCTGAGCTTCGACGCCCAGACACTCCGTCGTGATGATGCCCTAGCGTGTGCCATCTCGGCAGTCGAAGATCACAGTGCTGCCATTCAGGGGATGCTCACCAAGGCCAAGGGCGTGCTTAGTCACCTCCGTGAGGAGCTGGCGCCCAGGGCTGAGTTAATCGAAAATATGGATGATCTGGTGGAGTCCCTTGCTGGAGGCATTCCTGCGGACTTCAAGAACTCACTCCGTGCGACTGGCGCTTCGATGTCACTCAGGATGGTTCAAGCCCATGGAGTCGAGGTTGATCCTGTTGCGGTGTCCAAGGCAATGCATGTCAGCGCGAATGGCCAATAGGTAGTCTTTGCTCCTTTCGAAGCTGCCTGTGGCAAGTACAGGCCGCAGCTAATCAATACAGTTGCGAAGTACTCTGAGGAACTGTAGAGAGCCAAGAAGGCGGCAAAGGCTGTGGCGTCAGGGGCCAGCGGGAAGTATGTGGCGTCTGATACTGCCACAGACTCAATGAGGCCCCCAAAAACAAAGTCCAAGTCGAAGAAGCCAGTTGATCCTCAGTAGTCGTGTCTGTAATAGTTAAATAGCTTGTCTATTTTGTTTGGAACATGCCTTTGGCGAGTGTATATGTTGGTATCTTATTATGCTTGAATGCACTCGAGATGAAGCGGAACTGCCACTGCGAGGAGAAGATGAGACGGGGAGAAGAAGCGGAACTGCCAATTCAAGTTTGGATCAACGAGCTTTTTTCCAGAACTAGCGCGTGGACCAGCCAAGCACTGCATGCAAGTCTTGATCAAATAGACTGACATGTGGGACCTGCTAAAAATTCCGTGAAGTGCTCCCCGTGTATAGTGCGCTGATAGGTGGCATGTTTTCTGACAGGCGGGCCCGCCTCCTCCACCTACGACAGCGCGCGTCCCAGGTTAGAGGGCTGGTGCCGCCCACCAACACATTATTGTGCAATTTTCCATGCTTTGTCTCAACCAGCTCCGCTCCGCTCCTCTCCTCTGCTCCTGCCGCCACCACTCCGCTCAGTCGTGCACCGCTCTCGTCGTCCCCTTGGGCCATCGTCCTCCCGCCCTCCCCTCCCTGCCATCCCCTCACGTCCCCTCCCCTCCCCTCCCTGCCCTGTCTCCTTGCCACCGCCCAAGCGCGTCTGGAAATGAAAACCGAGAGTCGGCCGTTAGGTTAGGGGCCCAACGACGCTGGTGATCCGGATCCTGCTCGGAGATGGATCCTGCGAGGCTTGAGAGCACGGATATGGGTCCTACGCGGCTGGAGAGCACTGAAACATGTGGCGGTGCGGATGATGATGAGAAAGCATATCTAGACGTGGCTGCTGACCCTGATAGGATGGAGAGTAGGGAATATTTGGTTTATTCGAACTTTGAGCCTGACTATGGGACTGATGAGGAAGAGGAATGTGAAGATGTGGAAATGGGCTGTAGATACGACGACGAAGAAGTGGACAGGCTAGTGATACACTTTGACAGGGACAATCCTACAATTTATGAGGGGACAGTCTTTGATAATGTGGAGGACTGCAGATATGCAGTTGCAACTTATGTAATCATAGTTGGGTTCGAATTTATCATTGAAAAGAGCGACAAAAAGAGATTTAGGGTGCACTGGAGGGAAAGTAATGTGTGTAAATGGAGATTACATGCATCTCTAATGCGGGTGGACACCCATTTCAGGTTGCAATAGCTACATTTAGTTTTAGTCTTTCTCATATTTTTTCTGCTGATAACTAGCTCTGAATTATTTGGATTCTTATCGAATGCAGATTAAAGTAAACACTAAGGAACACAACTGCCCTAATACTTCTTTAAGTGGTAAAATTAGACCGGCGACTACCAAGTGGATTGCTGCTGCTGTACTTGACTGGGTGAGGCAGGATCATAACATTAGACCAGCTGAACTCAGATCAAAGATTAGCAAAAAGTTTAGCATTCTGATTACTTATCACAGAGTCTTTGATGGGAAGGAGATGGCTCTAGACTTCATTCAAGGCAAGTGGAATGACAGTTTTCATATGTTGTATAGTTTCAAAGCTCATGTAGAGAAAACATCACCTGGTAGTGTTGTTGACATCGATTACGAGGTTGTGAAAGGGAGAGAAAAGGTCTCGAGGGGGGTCAGATATAAGCAGGCAGATAAGATATACTTCAGGAGATGTTTTGTCTGCCTGAAGGCATGCTGGAAGGGGTTCCTAGACGGCTGCAGGCCATACTTGGCAATAGGCGCAACTTCTTTAATAGGGAAGTTCAGGGGACATGTTGCTGCTGCTTGTGCTTTGGATGCGCATAATTGGCTTCTACCCATAGCTTATGCTGTTCTTGAGGGTGAACCAAATGAAAGCTGGACATGGTTCATGCAGAGACTACGGGAAGTAATTGGTCACCCTGAAGGCTTGGTGATACACACCGGTGCATCCAAGGGTCTTGAGAATGCTGTTGATGCTGTGTTTCCTAGGGTTGAGCATAGGGAATGCATGCGGCACCTCGCTACTAACTTCACGAAGAAGTTCGAAGGAAAGATCTTTGAAGAGGACTTGTGGTGATCAGCATACACATACATCCCAAGCACGCATGCTACTTACTTGCAGAACATCTATGTAGTTCCAAAGGTGAAAAAATACCTTGAGGAACATCACACCAAGCTATGGGCCAGAAGCAAGTTTGGTGAGTTAAGCAAGGTGGATTTTGTATTCAATAATTTGGCAGAGAGTTTCAATGATAAGATTTCGGGCATGAAGACACTTGGAATTGTTATTTTGTTGGATGCAATAAGACAGTGCATAATGGTGAAGATAGATTTAAGGCAAAGAATTTGTGCAAGAAAATTTTTAGGCCATAAAATAGTTCCAAAGGTGGTTATGTTACTGAATGCAAGAACCAGGGCAATGAGAATGATAAAGATGAGGGTGGTCAGAAGTTCCAGAACATTGGATGAGGTTTATGCAGAATACAAGCGTGGAAGTGAATGGAGGTACAGTTTAGACATTGGAAACAAGACTTGTTCATGCAGGCAGTGGCAGATTACTGGTCTTCCATGTCACCACGCAATTTAATTCATCTTAAAGCTTAGAGGTAACGGAGCTGAAATAGAGAACTATGTCGACAACTATTTCCCCGTGGACAAGTTTGCTGCAACTTATGTAGAAAACGTACCACCTATGGCCGATGAAAATGATTGGGAGATTGTCGATCTAGGGTTCAAACTTTAACCACCAATTCTTAGGAGGCCACCTAGGAGGCCTAGAAATCTAAGGATTGTAGCCTCCACCGATAAAGGTCCAAGGCTTGGTGCTAGGAAAAGGAAATGCGGACGTTGTGGCGGATTCGGCCATATCAAGAGGTTGTGCAAAAATCCAGTTACACATGCTATTTTCCCTGTTCACACCCCGGTGGCAGAAAATGAGGCTTCTTGGCCAGAACTGGCAGAAGAGCAGCGCGAAGGCGGTGATGAGCACTCAGAGGAAAACGTATGTAAGCAGCCAATTTATGAAGAAGTGGAGGTGCCGGCGAGAAAAGGGTGTGAAAAGAAACAAAAGGGTTAGCAGAACAGGGAGGAAAGGGCAAATAATGGAGGTGTATTAGAATATGAAGGAGTTGTAGGGGTGATTGAGGATGTCCTTAAGGACCTTTCTGCTAACTGCAGGAGAAATAATAAATCCCTGCCAATTTCATCTTTGTACGATTCTCCGGATGAAAGGTAAGCTTAAAAATTGTTTTATTTGCCATTTTATCATTTTTTATCCTCATCAACTGATGCTTAATGCAGTGTGGGCTAGCAGACTAATAAGAGGAGTAGAAAGATGCGGGCACAGTAACATCCTATGTTGAATTGTATCATTGAAACTAAACTAGCCGTGTCATCTTTATTTATATATGGCGCGTGCAACGTGTGTGTGATGGGGTCATGTGGACCAGATTACATTTTTTTTAATATTATTACATTAATTTTTTACCTGCGTTTGGACGCGGCTACTAGTTCCCATCTCCCTTGCATTCCCATCTCCTCTGGCGCACTCCAGAATTATGGTTGTGCCATCAAGTAGCAGAGTCAGCGTATTGTCCTATCAGGTGTGAACGCAATAACTTTGTTTGTTCAGAATTTGATGACTTTTGATTAGTTTGAAAGACAGAGAAACCTAAAACATGTATCTAGACATGTTTTGGGTATAGACACATTTATTAAATATCGAAAAAAACTAAGTCAGTTATATCTGGACAGGAGTAGTACACTATTACAACACGCTCGATCCCTTATCCTCAGGCGCACTCCAAATTACGGCTGTGCCATCAAGTGCTGGGAGCAGAGTCAGCGTATTGTCCCATCAGATATGCCAGGGAACGCGCGAACTTTATTTTCAGGATCGGACGAGTTTCGATCGACTAGTTTCAAAGACAAAGACAACTAAAACATGGCCAACATATATAGATTATGACGATAATCGACCATGACTCAGGTGACCCAGATCCAAAGAGCGCATTAAGATACCGTACATAGATTTAATTTGGGAAATTTTTCTACAAGACACCGTTATTTTCTGGCGTTTGCTAAAACACACCGCTCAATTGTAATGGTACCTGGCAAAGACACAATCGGACGGTGTGTTGTAGCAAATGACAGAAAATAACGGTGTCTTGCAGCAAATTTTCCAATTTAATTTATGCTTAAGTGGCCCTAATCGACTATGACACTCCCGCAGTCTTCATCATTGACGACGTTGTCCACGTCGCCGCCAGCCTCCTCCGCGTCGGAATCGATGCCGACGTTCCCGACAGTGTTCCTCCTCCTCATGGATTCTTCATGGCGCGCTGCATCTATAATGGTGGAGGTCATACGCCCATGCACTGCCCAGAAGCGCTGCCACCCTTCAGGGTTGCGCAGATCCGGGTGGATCTCCCACCGGTGGGTTCCGCACGGCGCAATCAACACAACCCGCTCCTTCTTGAACAGCTTTCGCCAGTAAGTGCTTGTACGTGAGTACTGTGCCATTGCCCTCTTCTGCTCCGACAGCTGGCGGCGGCGCTCCTCGATCTGCCTCACCAATGCCTTGTCGTGCAAGAGCGGCGCGATAGGAACCCCGGCGTAGCTGAGCTCGAAGCCGGCCGGAAGCCTCGCTAACGGCGGCGCGAGTATGTCGTAGTGGGCGAACATCTGAGCCTCGTGCAAGCTGAGTTTGGGCCTCTCCATCTCCATGGCGATGAAGGACCACGATCTGATTTTCGGCCCCGAGGTTAAGGGGATAAAGGCAAGGACGTAGGCCCAGCGTAGTTTCCATGGCCAATCAATTCGCAGAACAGACTTCTCGCGGATCGCCCTCGCGAAGGACATCACTATCGTCCATGCACCCCGATCCAACGGCGCCTAACAATTGGGGATCGGGTCTTCTTGAAGCCTAGAGCGGTTGCTGGTTAGTTCCGCGTCCGGATTGTTTGTGGCCAACGGTGGTAGTTGAAAATAATACACATTTCAATGACACTGGTGGATCCATGTGTGGTCTCTGAATAGAACACACATCCAATGACTGGTTGTTGTTAGTAAAAAGAACACACATGCAATGACACTCGTGGATCCAAATGTGGTATGTGAAAAGAACACGCATGCAATGACTCCAATTGTTGTTAGTGAAAATAACACACATGCAATGACACTGATGGATCCATGGGTGGATTGTGAAAAGAACACACATGCAATGACACTGGCGGATCCATAGGTGGTATGTGAAAAGAACACACATGCAAGATGACTCCGGTTGTTGTTACTAAAAAGAACACACATGCAATGACACTGGTGGATCCATGGGTGGATTGTGAAAAGAGAACACATGCAATGACACTGGTGGATCCATTTGTGGTCTATGAAGAGAACACACATTTCAATGACACTAGTGGATCCATAGGTGGTATGTGAAAAGAACACACATGCAAAATGACTCTGGTTGTTGTTAGTGAAAAGAACACACATGCAATGATACTGGTGGATCCATAGGTGGTATGTGAAAAGAACACACATGCAAAATGACTCTGGTTGTTTTTACTAAAAAGAACACACATGCAATGACACTGGTGGATCCATGTGCGGTCTCTATAGAGAACACACATTTCAATGACACTGGTGGATCCATAGGTGGTATGTGAAAATAACACACATGCAAAATGACTCTGGTTGTTGTTACTAAAAAGAACACACATGCAATGACACTGGTGGATCCATAGGTGGTATGTAAAAAGAACACACATGCCAAATGACTCTGGTTGTTGTTACGAAAAAGAACACACATGCAATGACACTAGTGGATCCATGGGTGGATTGTGAAAAGAACACACATGCAATGACACAGGTGGATCCATAGGTGGTATGTGAAAAGAACACACATGCAAAATGACTCTGGTTGTTACTAAAAAGAACACACATGCAATGACACTGGTGTATCCATGTGTGGTCTCTGTAGAGAACACACATTTCAATCACACTGGTGGATCCATATGTGCTATGTGAAAACAACACACGTGAAATGACTCTGGTTGTTGTTAGTGAAAAGAACACACATGCAATGACACTGGTCGATCCATGTGTGGTCTCTGAAGAGAGCACACATTTCAATGACTCTTGTTGTTGTTAGTAAAAAGAACACACATGCAATGACACTGGTGGATCCATGTGTGGTCTCTGAAGAGAACACACATGCAATGACACTGTTGTTGTTACTAAAAAGAACACACATCCAATGACACTGGTGGATCCATGTGTGGATTGTGAAAACAGCACACATGCAATGACACTGGTGGATCCATATGTGGTATGTGAAAAGAACACACATGCAAAATGACTCTGGTTGTTGTTAGTGAAAAGAACACACATGCAATGACACTGGTGGATCCATATGTGGTAGGTGAAAAGAACACACATCCAATGACTCTGGTTGTTGTTAGTGAAAAGAGCACACATGCAATGACACTGGTAGATCCATAGGTTGTATGTGAAAAGAACACACATGCAAAATGACTCTGGTTGTTGTTACTAAAAAGAACACACATGCAATGACACTGTTGGATCCATGTGTGGTCTCTGTAGAGAACACGCATTTCAATGACACTGGTGGATCCATAGGGGGTATGTGAAAAGAACACACATGCAATGACTCTGGTTGTTAGTGAAAAGAACACAAATCCAATGACACTGGTGGATCCATAGCTGGTATGTGAAAAGAACACACGTGCAAAATGACTCTGTTTTCGATTACTAAAAAGAACACACATGCAATGACTCTGGTGGATCCATAGGTGGATTATGAAATGAACACACATGCAATGACACTGGTGGATCCATAGGTGGTATGTGAGTAGAACACACATGCAAAATGACTCTTGTTGTTGTTACTAAAAAGAACACACATGCAATGACACTGGTGTATCCATCGGTGGTATGTGAAGAGAACGCACATGTAAAATGACTCTGGTTGTTGTTACTAAAAAGAACACACATGCAATGACACTGGTGGATCCATGGGTGTATTGTGAAAAGAACACACATGCAATGACACTGGTGGATCCATAGGTGGTATGTGAAAACAACACACATGCAAAATGACTCTGGTTCTTACTAAAAAGAACACAATGCAATGAAACTGGTGGATCCTTATGTGGATTGTGAAAAGAGCACACATGCAATGACACTGGTGGATCCATAGGTGGTATGTGAAAAGAACACACATGCAAAATGACTCTGGTTGTTGTTACTAAAAAGAACACACATGCAATGACACTGGTGGATCCATAGGTGGATTACGAAATGAACACACATGCAATGACACTGGTGGATCCATAGGAGGTATGTGAAAAGAACACACATGCAAAATGACTATGGTTGTTGTTACTAAAAAGAACGCACATGCAATTCCACTGGTGGATCCATGTGTGGTCTCTGTAGAGAACACACATTTCAATGACACTGGTGGATCTATGGGTGGTATGTGAAAAGAACAGACATGCAATGACTCTGGTTGTTGTTAGTGAAAAGAACACACATGCAATGACACTGGTGTATCCATGGGTGGATTGTGAAAAGAACACACGTGCAAAATGACTCTGGTTGTTGTTACTAAAAAGAACACACATGCAATGACACTGGTGGATCCATAAGTGGATTATGAAATGAACACACATGCAATAACACTGGTGGATCCATAGTTGGTATGTGAGAAGAACACACATGCAAAATGACTCTGGTTGTGGTTACTAAAAAGAACACACATGCAATGGCACTAGTGGGTCCATAGGTGGATTATGAAATGAACACACATGCAATGACACTGGTGGATCCAAGGGTGGTATGTGAGAAGAACACGCATTTCAATGACTCTGGTTCTTGTTACTAAAAAGAACACACATGCAATGACACTGGTGGATCCGTAGGTGGTATGTGTAGAGAACACACATGCAAAATGAGTCTGGTTGTTGTTACTAAAAAGAACACACATGCAATGACACTGGTGGATCCATGGGTGGATTGTGAAAAGAACACACATGCAATGACACTGGTGGATCCATAGGTGGTATGTGAAAAGAACACACATGCAAAATGACACTGGTTGTTGTTACTAAAAATAACACACATGCAATGACACTGGTGGATCCGTAGGTGGTATGTGAAGAGAACACACATGCAAAATGACTCTAGTTGTTGTTACTAAAAAGAACACACATGCAATGACACTGGTGGATCCATGGGTGGATTGTGAAAAGAACACACATGCAATGACACTGGTGGATCCATAGGTGGTATGTGAAAAGAACACACATGCAAAATGACTCTGGTTGTTGTTACTAAAAAGAACACACATGCAATGACACTGGTGGATCCATGTGTGGTCTCTGTAGAGAACACACATTTCAATGACACTGGTGGATCCATATGTGGTATGTGAAAAGAACACACATGCAATGACTCTGGTTGTTGTTAGTGAAAAGAACACACATGCAATTACACGGGTAGATCCATAGGTGGTATGTGAGAAGAACACACATGAAAAATGACTCTGGTTGTTGTTACTAA
This sequence comes from Avena eriantha, assembly GCA_910589775.1. Lineage (NCBI taxonomy): Eukaryota > Viridiplantae > Streptophyta > Magnoliopsida > Poales > Poaceae > Avena > Avena eriantha. The sequence goes on along the minus strand of OU342745.1, from coordinate 290,955,362 downwards.
AAAGAACACACATGCAATGACACTAGTGAATCCATAGGTGGATTATGAAATGAACACACATGCCATGACACTGGTGGATCCATAGGTGGTATGTGAGAAGAACACACATGCAAAATGACTCTAGTTGTTGTTACTAAAAAGAACACACATGCAATGACACTGGTGGATCCATGTGTGGTCTCTGTAGAGAACACACATTTCAATGACACTGGTGGATCCATATGTGGTATGTGGAAAGAACACACATCCAATGACTCTGGTTGTTGTTAGTGAAAAGAGCACACATGCAATGACACTGGTAGATCCATAGGTTTTATGTGAAAAGAACACTCATGCAAAATGACTCTGGTTGTTGTTACTAAAAAGAACACACATGCAATGACACTAGTGGATCCATGTGTGGTCTCTGTAGAGAACGCACATTTCAATGACACTGGTGGATCCATTGGTGGTATGTGAAAAGAACACACATGCAATGACTCTAGTTGTTAGTGAAAAGAACACACATCCAATGACACTGGTGGATCCATAGCTGGTATGTGAAAAGAACACACGTGCAAAATGACTCTGTTTGCTGTTACTAAAAAGAACACACATGCAATGACACTGGTGGATCCATAGGTGGATTATGAAATGAACACACATGCAATGAAACTGGTGGATCCATAGGTGGTATGTGAGTAGAACACACATGCAAAATGACTCTTGTTGTTGTTACTAAAAAGAACACACATGCAATGACACTGGTGTATCCATCGGTGGTATGTGAAGAGAACGCAGATGTAAAATGACTCTGGTTGTTGTTACTAAAAAGAACACACATGCAATGACACTGGTGGATCCATGGGTGTATTGTGAAAAGAACACACATGCAATGACACTTGTGGATCCATAGGTGGTATGTGAAAACAACACACATGCAAAATGACTCTGGTTGTTACTAAAAAGAACACAATGCAATGAAACTGGTGGATCCATATGTGGATTGTGAAAAGAGCACACATGCAATGACACTGGTGGATCCATAGGTGGTATGTGAAAAGAACACACATGCAAAATGATTCTGGTTGTTGTTACTAAAAAGAACACACATGCAATGACACTTGTGGATCCATAGGTGGATTATGAAATGAACACACATGCAATGACACTGGTGGATCCATAGGTGGTATGTGAAAAGAACACACATGCAAAATGACTATGGTTGTTGTTACTAAAAAGAACGCACATGCAATGCCACTGGTGGATCCATGTGTGGTCTCTGTAGAGAACACACATTTCAATGACACTGGTGGATCTATAGGTGGTATGTGAAAAGAACAGACATGCAATGACTCTGGTTGTTGTTAGTGAAAAGAACACACATGCAATGACATTGGTGGATCCATGGGTGGATTGTGAAAAGAACACACGTGAAAAATGACTCTGGTTGTTGTTACTAAAAAGAACACACATGCAATGACACTGGTGGATCCATAAGTGGATTATGAAATGAACACACATGCAATAACACTGGTGGATCCATAGTTGGTATGTGAGAAGAACACACATGCAAAATGACTCTCGTTGTTGTTACTAAAAAGAACACACATGCAATGGCACTGGTGGATCCATAGGTGGATTATGAAATGAACACACATGCAATGACACTGGTGGATCCATAGGTGGTATGTGAGAAGAACACACATTTCAATGACTCTGGTTGTTGTTATTAAAAAGAACACACATGCAATGACACTGGTGGATCCATAGGTGGTATGTGAAGAGAACACACATGCAAAATGACACTGGTTGTTGTTACTAAAAAGAACACACATGCAATGACACTGGTGGATCCATAGGTGGTATGTGAAAAGAACACACATGCAAAATGACTCTGGTTGTGGTTACTAAAAAGAACACACATGCAATGACACTGGTGGATCCATGTGTGGTCTCTGTAGAGAACACATATGCAATGACTCTGGTTGTTGTTAGTGAAAAGAACACACATGCAAATACTCTGGTTGTTGTTAGTGAAAAGAACACACATGCAATGACACTGGTGGATCCATGTGTGGTCTCTGAAGAGAGAACACATTTTAATGACTCTTGTTGTTGTTAGTAAAAAGAACACATATGCAATGACACTGGTGGATCCATGTGTGGTCTCTGAAGAGAACACACATGCAATGACACTAGTTGTTGTTACTAAAAAGAACACACATCTGAAGGGTAGATGACCGAGAGGCAATAATAAAGTGGTTATTATCTTATTCCATGTTTATGATAAATGTTTATTTTTCATGCTATAATTGTATTGATTTGAAACGTCAATGCATTTGTGCTTAATAAACAAATAAAAGGTTCCTAGTTATGCCTATCTTATAGACTTGCTTTTTGATTAACAACATGATCAAGGTTTCCTGATCATGGACATTGGATGTTGTTAATAATAAGGTCACAACATTAGTTGAATGATGTGATGAACATTCATCCGAAGTATAGAATTACGATCAAAGTCATTATGTTTATATTTCTATAACATCATACAAAGTAATCTTAGTCCTTAGACCATGAGATCATGTTAATTTCTAATACCAGACGAGTATATTCATAACACCAAACGTCACACCATAACAGGGTGACTATAACGGTGGGTTCAGTGCTACAAAGGTGTTATGTTGAGGCTCATGGATCAAGAGTGGAATTTCTCAATCCCGATGACGGATAGATATCCTCTGGGCCCTCTCGGTGATATCACATTAAGATAGCTTGCAATCAAGTGATGTGATCACTAGAATGTTATATCACGGGAACGAGAAAAGAGTGCATGTCGGTAACGAGATCAAACTAGGACAGGACATACCAATGATTGAATCTTGGACATGTAATATATCGCGAGACAAAGGGATTTAGTTACTAGTGTTAAAGGTTCTTACGATCACAGAAGTCATCGTTGAATGTGTAGGAGTCAGTACAGATCTCCAGGTCCCGCTGCTGATTATTGATCGAAGAGGGGTCTCGATCATGTCTGCATTATTCGCGAACCGTAGGGTGACACACTTGAGAGTTACCGGACACCATTTTTGGAGCACATATGTTTCAGACGAAAGAATTGCAAAGCGTAGGAACTGTTTCGATAGAAACCGGAAATTGTTTCGGGTGAAATTGTAGAAAGTTGTTCTGCATGTGATATTGAAATATTGCAAGTGGTTTTATGTGAATGTTTTTTAATTAAAGTAATTAAAAAAATTCTGAATAAAAAATAATAAAAGAGTTTTATTAAATGAGAGCATTAAATTTGGAGAAATTTAATGCATTTAAAGTGGGGACTTTAAAAGGGAATGTGAAGAGGCATTTTAATGTGGAGGGGTTACCACCACATGAATGGAGGAGGTGAAGGCCACCCCCTTGAGGCGCCGGCCATGGGGAGGGGCACCCCCCTCCTCCTATAAAAGGTCACCCTCTCTTCACTTCTCACTCACACCTCCTTGTGAAGGATCTCTCCCCCCCTCTAGAATTATTCCCCCATGGTCTCGGATTAGCGAGATACATGTTCCCGGTGGCATTTCGTCTAGGAGGAGTTGCTTCTTCCGTTGTATCGCTGGAGCGAGGAGGTGGAGGTTGTCCGGTGGCTTGAACGTGTGTGGGAGTACGGATGCGCCGCTGAGTTGCGGCGCTCGGACTTCCTCACGATCTTGAGATCGACAAGTGTACGACTACATCAACCACGAGTTCCTACTTGTTAACAAAACTCGTTGTCTTCGAGGGTAAGTTCTCGTTGGATGTATGTCCACCCGTTGCTCTGTACCTAGTAGATACATCTTGGCGTGTAGTTCTCATCGTAGGAATTTTTTTGTTTTCTATGCTGTGGACCCAACAGTGGTATCAGAGCCAGATCTATGCGTAGGTGCTTTGCACGGGTAGTATACATATGTTTATATGTGGGCGATGATGATCATGTTATTGCATCTTCTATGTATTTTGGATATTGGTGGCATAGTGGGATGAAGCGGCCCAGACCAACCTTACATGTCATCGTACATGAGACCGGTTCCACGACTGACATGCAACTTGTTTTGCATAAGTGGCTGGCGGGTGTCTGTCTCTCCTACTATAGTCCATATCTGATTTACAACGAGTTGCTAATAACTTGGTTATCCTCGTTGTGGTTCATGTTCGTAGGTAAGAACGGTTCTATCTCCGAAAGCCCTAAGCCACGCAAAACTTGCAATTGATAAATTAGAGGCGTCTAGTTTAGATCGTTGCTGGGCTAGTGTCTTGATATGGTATTGTTGTAAGTAGATGTATGATAGATACTCTTACAACACACTCAATGTGTAAGTTCCATAGACCTTGGCCTTACACACAAAGGAATGATAGAGATCATACCACGATTCAAATGATAGAGATCAAATGCATGGAACATATCATCTCACTTTACACATTAGATGTTAGCATCTTATACTGCTAGTTTGGCGCTTTCTGTAGCATTGTAAGATGATCCCTCATTTAGATATCAAGATAAAAATGTGTTCTTCCTTAAGTATGCACCGTTTTGTGGATCGTGTTTCGAGACATCACATGATGATCGGGTGTGCTCGACTCTACGCTTTCATACAAACGGGTGTAAGACAGTTTTACACATGCGAGTACTAAGGTTCTTACTTGGCGAGCCTAGCATGTACAGACATGGCCTCAGAACACGGACCGAAAGGTTAAGCATGAGTCATGTAGTTGATATGATGCCCATATAGATGCTCACCTTTGAAGCTACACCGACTCACGTGATGATCGGACTTGGTGTAGTGGATTTGGTTCATGTAATCACCAAAAAGGCACGAGGGATGTCGTTTTTGAGTGGGAGTTCATTTCTAATTTGGATTAGTCGAACTTAATTTTGTCATAAACTAAATCGAAGTGAATTTTCATAATTTTTTGTAGTCATTGGTGTCTATTTACTACCTTGTTCTTAGTTTTAATTGAGATAATAGAACTATAGAATTCTGCATATTTACTTTACGAACTGGTATCGTATTTTTTTGAATGTCAATTTAAAGTTTATAAGTCCTATTGCAAACTTTCAGCAAACTCTATTTACTCCATGAAGTTTAATAAGTAGTATTAAATCAAGAGTAAGGATTCCAATGTTAGTATCTAAAGTATCATGTTTGCCTCCATGATTCTTGATATTCAAAAGTTGTTTTAATATCAGGTTATCTAGGAGCTGAAGGAATTGTTTCAGAAACCATCATGTGTGAAAGATATTGTGATATCTGAAACAAAGTTTTTGGTTGCATTATGATAGAGTGTAATTTAGCAAAATACATGTTCTCATATTGTATGAGAATTTGTGAAGGATGGAGATGCTAGGCATCCGAATCTCCCAAAAGGTTTTGGGAACTAACATTATACTCGCGATTCTTCCTTACAGGCTATAGTAGCTTGATCATGAAAGTTGTAATGATAAGGATGAATAGAACATGTAAGTAAAATGTTTACTACACTAATAGATTACTAAAGAATGGATTTTCGAAAGAATACCAAAACATTTGATGATGGTGATCCACTTCAAAGTGCAAGTCCAAAGGTATTAGTATTTGACTATATACGCTTTGTACTATGTGTCATGTGAATGACACCACTATTGATATTGATAGATTCTTTTAAAAGGAAAAGGAATTGCTGAAAGAGAATCTATAAAATATTTGGCAGAACAGAAAAAGTTGGAAATGTCCAACTTAGGTATATAGAAGATATACACGTTATGGCTGTATTCCTTGCTTGTTAAACAATGTGGTTCTTACGTATTGGATACCGGTATTGGATACCGAATTGGATGGCATGAAATGTCATACAGGACAACGCAATTCATGAACTACAATGGCCTAAGTAACTAGAAAGAGAATAAGTGATGATGTTCATCGAAAACAAATAAAGTGTTATTGTGTTTTTCGTTGTCGTCAAACCTAGCCTTCAAGATTTGTTTCAATAATTGTTATTTTGTTCCGGTATTACGAGAACAATGGTTGTTCAAATAATTACCGTATTCCATAAAGGATGGATGAACTTTTACAAGTCTAGTTGGAGAAATCACATCCATAAACATTATTGCTAAAATGTCGTAAGACAAATGATTGAAAGAGCACTTATGAAGTGACATCGCTGTTTAAATTATATTGGAAAGAAAACATAAAGAAACTCCATGTTGATGGAAGTTTTTGGAGTCCTTGATTTTGATCAATTGACGCTTGTGAAACTTTCCTCGAGATAATTGAAACTCCGTTCATAGGCCAAAGAGGAACGGATGACTAACTTATTGGATATTATGCATGTCGATGTATATAGTCCATTATGTGTAGCCATATGCGATGGATCCTTTTTTGCTTCATATGCTTTCTCTAGAAATTTAAGTGAATATATCTGTATATTTACTTAATAAGGAAGAAGTATGAAACATTTGAAAATTGTTCAAAGACTTTCAAGATGAAGTAGAAAATCATTGTAACAAGAAAATAAAGAGTTCATGATTTGATCATAAAGGAAGATATTTGAGTTACAGATTTAGCAAAACACCTAAGAATTGAGGAATTGTTCCATGATTTGTGTTTTCCCGATAAACCATAGGAGTATGGCATATTCGAGAGATGAAATCAAACCATGTTTGACATGGTAAGATCAAAGGTGTCATTTATAAAACTGCCATTATGTTTTAAGGATTGAAGCTTTAGAGACTACCGCTTTTACACTGAAAAGAGCTCCATCATGATCCCTTGAAATGACATCATATAAGTTATGGTTTGGGATAAAACCCGAATTGTCTTTTCTTAAATTTTGGTATGCTAAGCATAAGTAAAATGTTTACAACCAAAGTCGGATAAGCACGTCTTTGTAGGTTATCCCAAATAATTTGTTGGGAATTTCTCCATAACACCGAGGACAAAAGAGTTTGTTACTTGGAACGTCAAGTTTCTTGAGAAGGAATTTTTTGTGAAAAGTTAAGTGGGAGGACAATAGAACTTTGATAAGGTTGTTGAACCGTAGCTATATGTGCTAAGTAGCGCAGCGCCGGAAAGTGTCCCGGTGGCGGCCACAATGCTCATGGCTCCCGTTATTACAAAGGGTGTGATCTCGGAGATTAGAGTTCCTATTGAACCGTGTGGGTCGGTAAGAATCAAATAGTGTGATTTGATAAGCAAGTCGTTATTGTTTTGACAATGATGAACCGACTACATGCAAAGAAGCGGTGATGGGCCCTGACTCCATAAAATGACTAGAAGTCATAGAATCCGTGATAGTATCCATACACGAGAAATCAAGTTTCTGAACTTGGAAGACCGTCCGGAAAGGCGTGAAGCCTATCGGTCGTGTTTGGATCTATAAAGAAATAAGACATGGATGTTTAACATCTATGAAATAGTCGACATGTTGGAAAGAAGTTTACAACAATGTTCAAGGAGTTGACTATGACAAGATTTGATGTTTCATAGCGATATTTAGTCTTGACGGATTAATGTAGCAACCACTACATATAATTTGGTATATGGTAGTTGAATAAACAAAACAATGTTCTTCTAATAGAATGGTTACCTAGGACATGTACAAGACACGGTCCGAAGGGTTTTGTTAATTCAAAGGGTGCTAAAAGGGCATGCAAACTTCAATAGTTGAAGTAAGCATGGCGGAGTTGGAATCTTCACCATGATGAAACTGTTAAAAGAGTTTAAATTCATCGAAGATGATGAAGATGCTTGCATTTGCAAGAAATTAAGTGGGAGCGCTGAGACATATTTCTAATACATTATGTAGAGGACATATTGTTGATTGGAAATGATGTATCTTGTATTGACACAAGTTAAGAATTTCATTAAAATAAGATTTCGATGAAAGACTTGGGCAAACCCAGAATATTTGGCATCAATATCTATATGGATAGATTAAGGCGCTAATATGGTTGTGCCAGACATACATATATGAGATATTGAAAGGGTTCAATATGGAAACAACAAGAAAGGTTCTTGCTGCTTGGAAAGAATTGTATCAAGATTTAAGTGTTTCAACACATGGTGAGTAAAATCACATGAAGATTTTGATCGATTATACCATGATATGTATATATCCAAAATGTCCTATGCTCTAAATGTTATGAGCACATACCAGAATGATTCATAAGATGATCATTGGATGATAGTAAAGATATTCTTATGAGCTTTGGAAGAACTAAGAATATATCATGTATAAGTGACAAATAGTTAAAGGTAGTTCATTGTAAAGTGTTACATTGATACTATTTTTTTCACAAGATACAAATTAAATTTATCTCAATTTAGACTATGGGTGGCACAATGTAATGGAAAGGATGTTCCATGATGGATTTGGATGAGTTCCAAAGTTGAGACATTGTGACAGATACTACAACAAAAGGCTAAGTATATAACTGCTATAGTAGCAGCAAAGGAGGGCATCTATGTTAAGTAGTTTGTTATCAAACTAGGTGTGGTTCAAAGTGGGCTAATACTATGAAGATATATTGTGTGACAATAATATCAACATATTTTAACCGAAACGAGCTAAAGGTCTCACCAAAGGACCAAATTTATACAATGCCATCTCATTTGAGAATGAGTGATGCGTAGAGACGCAAAGACATGCAAATACACACGGACCTGAAACTGTCAGATCCGGAGATTATGTTAACCACTAGCAATAGCGTATATGCAACACTAGAAAGCCATAGATGTTCAATACGCAAAGTTTTTCAAACTAGATTATTGACTCTAGTGCAAGTGGGAGACTGAAGGGAATATGCCCGAGAGGCAATAATAAAGTGGTAATTATCTTATTCCATGTTTATGATAAATGTTTATTTTTCATGCTATAATTGTATTGATTGGAAACGTCAATACATGTGTGCTTAATAAACAAATAAAAGGTTCCTAGTTATGCCTCTCTTACAGACTAGCTTGTTGATTAACAAGATGATCAAGGTGTCCTGATCATGGACATTGGATGTTGTTAATAACAAGGTCACAACATTAGTTGAATGATGTGATGAACATTCATCCGAAGTATAGCATTACGATCAAAGTCATTATGTTTATATTTCTATAACATCATACGAAGTAATCTTAGTCCTTAGACCATGAGATCATGTTAATTGCTAACACCAGAAGAGTATCTTGATAACACCAAACGTCACACCGTAACAGGGTGACTATAAAGGTGGGTTCAGTGCTGCAAAGGTGTTATGTTGAGGCTCATGGATCAAGTGTGGAATTTGTTAATCCCGATGACGGATAGATATACTCTGGGCCCTCTCGGTGATATCACATTAAGATAGCTTGCAAGCAAGTGATGTGATCACTAGAATGTTATATCACGGGAACGAGAAAAGAGTGCATGTCGGTAACGAGATCAAACTAGGTATGGAGATACCGATGATCGAATCTCGGACATGTAATATATCGCGAGACAAAGGGATTTAGTTACTAGCGTTAAAGGTTCTCACGATCACAGAAGTCATCGTTGAATGTGTAGGAGTCAGTACGGATCTCCAGGTCCCGCTGTTGATTATTGATCGGAGAGGGGTCTCGATCATGTCTGCATTATTCGCGAACTGTAGGGTGACACACTTAAGAGTTACCGGACACCATTTTTGGATCACATATGTTTCAGACGAAAGAATTGCAAAGCGCATGAATTGTTTCGATAGAAACCGGAAATTGTTTTGTGTGAAATTGCAGAAAGTGGTTCTGCATGTGATATTGAAATATTGCAAGGGGTTTTATGTGAATGTTTGTTAATTAAAGTAATTAACAAAATTCTGAATAAAAAATAATAAAATAGTTTTATTAAATGAGAGAGTATTAAATTTGGAGAAATTTAATACATTTAAAGTGGGGACTTTAAAAGGGACTGTGAAGAGGCATTTTAATGTGGAGGGGTTACCACCACATGAATGGAGGAGGTGAAGGGGCACCCCCTTGAGGCGCCGGCCATGGGGAGGGGCACCCCCCCTCCTCCTATAAAAGGCCACCCTCTCCTCACTTCTCACTCACATCTCCTTGTGAAGGATCTCTCTCCCCCTCTAGAATTATTCCCGCATGGTCTCGTATTAGAGAGATACATGTTCCCGGTGGCATTTCGTCTGGAAGGAGTTGATGCTTCCGCTAGATCGCTGGAGCGAGGAGGTGGAGGTTGTCCAATGGCTTGAACGTGTGTGCGAGTACGGATGCACTGCTGAGTTGCGGCGCTCGGACTTCCTCGCGATCCTGAGATCGGCAAGTGTACGACTACATCAACCACGAGTTCCTACTCGTTAACAAAACTTGTTGTCTTCGAGGGTAAGTTCTTGTTGGATGTATGTCCACCCGTTGCTCTGTACCTAGTAGATAGATTTTGGCGTGTAGTTCTCATCGTAGGAATTTTTTTGTTTTCTATGCTGCGGACCCAACAACATCCACTGACACTGGTGGATCCATGTGTGGATTGTGAAAAGAGCACTCATGCAATCACACTGGTGGATCCATATGTGCTACGTGAAAAGAACACACATGCAAAATGACTCTGGTTGTTGTTAGTCAAAAGAACACACATGCAATGACACTGGTGGATCCATAGGTGGTATGTGAAAAGAACACACATGCAAAATGACTCTGGTTGTTGTTACTAAAAAGAACACACATGCAATGACACTGGTGGATCCATGGGTGGTCTCTGAAGAGAGCACACATTTCAACGACTCTTGTTGTTGTTAGTAAAAAGAACACACATACAATGACACTGGTGGATCCCTGTGTGGTCTCTGAAGAGAACACACATGCAATGACACTGGTGGATCCATGTGTGGATTGTGAAGAGAACACACATGCAATGACACTGGTGGATCCATAGGTGGTATGTGAAAAGAACACACATGCAAAATGACTGGTTGTTGTTACTAAAAAGAACACACATGCAATGACACTAGTGGATCCATGTGTGGTCTCTGTAGGGAACATACATTTCAATGACACTAGTGGATCCATATGTGGTATGTGAAAAGAACACACATGCAATGACTCTAGTTGTTGTTAGTAAAAAGAACACACATGCAATGACACTAGTGTATCCATAGGTGTTATGTGAGAAGAACACATATGGAAAATGACTCTGGTTGTTGTTACTAAAAAGAACACACATGCAATGACACTGGTGGATCCATAGGTGGATTATGAAATGAACACACATGCAATGACACTGGTGGATCCATAGGTGGTATGTGAGAAGAACACACATGCAAAATGACTCTGGTTGTTGTTAGTGAAAAGAACACACATGCAATGACACTGGTGGATCTATAGGTGGAGCACAGAAATGAACACACATGCAATGACACTGGTGGATCCATAGGTGGTATGTGAAGAGAACACACATGCAAAATGACTTTGGTTGTTGTTACTAAAAAGTACACACATGCAATGACACTGGTGGATCCATGGGTGGATTCTGAAAAGAACACACATGCAATGACACTGGTGGATCCATAGGTGGTATGTGAAAAGAACACACATGCAAAATGACTGTGGTTGTTGTTACTAAAAAGAACACACATGCAATGACACTGGTGGATCCATAGGTGGTATGTGAAGAGAACACACATGCAAAATTACTCTGGTTGTTGTTACTAAAAAGAACACACTTGCAATGACACTGGTGGATCCATGGGTGGATTGTGAAAAGAACACGCATGTAATGACACTGGTGGATCCATAGGTGGTATGTGAGAAGAACACACATGCAAAATGACTATGGTTGTTGTTACTAAAAAGAACACACATGCAATGACACTTGTGGATCCATGTGTGGTCTCTGTACAGAACACACATTTCAATGACACTGGTAGATCCATATGTGGTATGTAAAAAGAACACACATCCAAAATGATTCGGGTTGTTGTTAGTGAAAAGAACACACATGCAATGACACTGGCGGATCCGTAGGTGGTATGTCAGAAGAACACACATGCAAAATGACTCTGGTTGTTGTTGCTAAAAAGAACACACATGCAATGACACTGGTGGATCCATAGGTGGATTATGAAATGAACACACATGCAATGACACTGGTGGATCCATAGGTGGTATGTGTGAAGAACACACATTTCAATGACTCTGGTTGTTGTTACTAAAAAGAACACACATGCAATGACACTGGTGGATCCATAGGTGGTATGTGAAGAGAACACACATGCAAAATGACTCTGGTTGTTGTTACTAAAAAGAACACACATGCAATGACACTGGTGGATCCATGGGTGGATTGTGAAAAGAACACACATGCAATGACACTGGTGGATCCATAGGTGGTATGTGAAAAGAACACACATGCAAAATGACTCTGGTTGTTGTTACTAAAAAGAACACACATGCAATGACACTGGTGGATCCATAAGTGGTATGTGAAGAGAACACACATGCAAAATGACACTGGTTGTTCTTACTAAAGAGAACATACATGCAATGACACTAGTGGATGCATGGGTGGATTGTGAAAAGAACACACATGCAATGGCACTGGTGGATTCATATGTGGTATGTGATAAGAACACACATGCAAAATGAGTCTGGTTGTGGTTACTAAAAAGAACACACATGCAATGACACTGGTGGATCCATGTGTGGTCTCTGTAGAGAACACACATTTCAATGACACTGGTGGATCCATATGTGGTATGTGAAAAGAACACACATGGAATGACTCTGGTTGTTGTTAGTGAAAAGAACACACATGCAATGACACTGGTGGATCCATAGGTGGTATGTGAGAAGAACACACATACAAAATGACTCTAGTTGTTGTTACTAAAAAGAACAGACATGCAATGACACCGGTGGATCCATAGGTGGATTATGAGATGAACACACATGCAATGACACGGGTGGATCCATAGGTGGTATGTGAGAATACACACATTTCAATGACTCTGGTTCTTGTTACTAAAAAGAACACACATGCAATGACACTGGTGGATCCATAGGTGGTATGGGAAGAGAACACACATGCAAAATAACTCGGGTTGTTGTTACTAAAAAGAACACACATGCTATGACACAGGTGGATCCATGGGTGGCTTGTCAAAAGAACACACATGCAATGACACTGGTGGATCCATAGGTGGTATGTGAGAAGAACACACATTTCAATGACTCTGGTTGTTGTTACTAAAAAGAACACACGTGCAATGACACTGGTGGATCCATAGGTTGTATGTGAAGAGAACACACATGCAAAATGACTCTGGTTGTTGTTACTAAAAAGAACACACATGCAATGACACTGTTGGATCCATGGGTGGATTGTGAAAAGAACACACATGCAATGACACTGGTGGATCCATAGGTGGTATGTGAAAAGAACACACATGCAAAATGACTCTAGTTGTTGTTACTAAAAAGAACACACATGCAATGAGACTGGTGGATCCATGTGTGGTCTCTGTAGAGAACACACATTTCAATGACACTGGTGGATCCATAGGTGGTATGTGAGAAGAACACACATGCAAAATGACTCTGGTTGTTGTTAGTAAAAAGAACACACATGCAGTGGCACTGGTGGATCCATGTGTGGTCTCTGAAGAGAACACGCATGCAATGACACTGGTTGTTATTACTAAAAAGAACACACATGCAATGACACTGGTGGATCCATGTGTGGTCTCTAAGGAGAGCACACATTTCAATGACTCTTGTTGTTGTTAGTAAAAAGAACACACATGCAATGACACTGGTGGATCCATGTGTGGTATCGGAAGAGAACACACATGCAATGACACTGGTTGTTGTTACTAAAAGAACACACATCCAATGACACTGGTGGATCCATGTGTGGATTGTGAAAAGAGCACACATGCAATGACACTGGTGGATCCATATCTGATATGTGAAAAGAACACACATGCAAAATGACTCTGGTTGTTGTTAGTGAAAAGAACACACATTCAATGACACTGGTGGATCCATGGGTGCTCTCTGAAGAGAGCACACATTTCAATGACTCTTCTTGTTGTTAGTAAAAAGAACACACATGCAATGACACTGGTGGATCCATGTATGGTTTCTGAAGAGAACACACATGCAATGACACTGGTTGTTGTTACTAAAAAGAACACACATGCAATGACACTGGTGGATCAATGTGTGGATTGTGAAGAGAACACACATGCAATGACACTGGTGGATCCATAGGTGTTATGTGAAAAGGACACACATGCAAAATGACTGGTTGTTGTTACTAAAAAGAACACACATGCAATGACACTGGTGGATCCATGTGTGCTCTCTGTATAGAACACACATTTCAATTACACTGCTGGATCCATACGTGTATGTGAAAAGAACACACATGCAATGACACTAGTGGATCCATAGGTGGTATGTCAGAAGAACACACATGCAAAATGACTCTGGTTGTTGTTACTAAAAAGAACACACATGCAATGACACTGGTGGATCCATAGGTGGATTATGAAATGAACACACATGCAATGACACTGGTGGATCCATAGGTGGTATGTGAGAAGAACACACATTTCAATGACTCTGGTTGTTGTTAGTGAATAGAACACACATGCAATGACACTGGTGGATCCATAGGTGGTATGTGAAGAGAACACACATGCGAAATGACGCTAGTTGTTGTTACTAAAAAGAACACACATGCAATGACACTCGTGGATCCATGGGTAGATTCTGAAAAGAACACACAAGCAATGACACTAGTGGATCCATAGGTAGTATGTGAAAAGAACACACATGCAAAATGACTCTGGTTGTTGTTACTAAAACGAACACACATGCAATAACACTGGTGGATCCATGTGTGGTCTTTGTAGAGAACACACATGCAATGACTCTGGTTGTTGTTAGTGAAAAGAACACACATGCAATGACACTGGTGGATCCATGTGTGGTCTCTGAAGAGAGCACACATTTCAACGACTCTTGTTGTTGTTAGTAAAAAGAACACACATGCAATGACACTGGTGGATCCATGTGTGGTCTCTCAAGAGAACACACATGCAATGACATTGGTTGTTGTTACTAAAAAGAACACACATCCAATGACACTAGTGGATCCATGTGTGGATTATGAAAAGAGCACACATGCAATGACACTGGTGGATCCATATGTGGTATGTGAAAAGAACACACATGCAAAATGACTCTGGTTGTTGTTAGAGAAAAGAACGCACGTGCAATGAAACTGGTGGATCCATAGGTGGTATGTGAAAAGAACACACATGCAAAATGACTCTGGTTGTTGTTACTAAAAAGAACACACGTGCAATGACACTGGTGGATCCATGGGAGGTCTCTGAAGAGAGCACACATATCAATGACTCTTGTTGCTGTTAGTAAAAAGAACACACATGCAATGACACTGGTGGATCCATGTGTGGTCTCTAAAGAGAACACACATGCAATGACACTGGTTGTTGTTACTAAAAAGAACACACATGCAATGACACTGGTGGATCCATGTGTGGATTGTGAAGAGAACACACATGCAATGACACTGGTGGATCCATAGGTGGTATGTGAAAAGAACACACATGCAAAATGACTCTGGTGGTTGTTACTAAAAAGAACACACATGGAATGACACTGGTGGATCCATAGGTGGATTATGAAATGAACACACATGCAATGACACTGGTGGATCCATAGGTGGTATGTGAGAAGAACACACATTTCAATGACTCTGGTTGTTGTTAGTGAATAGAACACACATGCAATGACACTGGTGGATCCATAGGTGGTATGTGAAGAGAACACACATGCAAAATGACGCTAGTTGTTGTTACTAAAAAGAACACACATGCAATGCCACTGGTGGATCCATGGGTAGATTGTGAAAACAACACACATGCAATGACACTGGTGGATCCATAGGTGGTATGTGAAAAGAACACACATGCAAAATGACTCTGGTTGTTGTAACTAAAAAGAACACACATGCAATGATACTGGTGGATCCATAGGTGGTATGTGAAGAGAACACACATGCAAAATGACTCTGGTGGTTGTTAGTAAAAAGAACACACATGCAATGACACTGGTGGATCCATGGGTGGATTGTGAAAAGAACACAGATGCAATGACACTGGTGGATCCATCGGTGGTATGTGAGAAGAACACACATGCAAAATGACTTTGGTTGTTGTTACTAAAAGGAACACACATGCAATGACACTGGTGGATCCATAGGTGGAGCACAGAAATGAACACACATGCAATGACACTAGTGGATCCATAGGTGGTATGTGAGAAGAACACACATTTTAATGTCTCTGGTTGTTGTTACTAAAAAGAAAACACATGCAATGACACTGGTGATTCCATGGGTGGATTGTGAAAAGAGCACACATGCAATGACACTGGTGGATCCATATGTGGTATGTGAATAGAACACACATGCAATGACTGTGGTTGTTTTATGAAAAGAACACACATGCAATGACACTGGTGGATCCATATGTGGTATGTGAAAAGAAGACACATGGAATGACTCTGGTTGTTGTTAGTAAAAAGAACACACATGCAATGGCGCTGGTGGATCCATAGGTGGATTGTGTAAAGAGCACAAATGCAATGACATTTGAATGGTACGGGTGGATCCATAGGCGGATTGTGAAAAGAGATTTTCCCTCTCTCTCTGTGTCACAAATCTCACAAAAGCCCAAACGTGTGGAGATCCCAAACATGTGGTCGCTCTGGGTGCTATGCCCAGATTGGCTGACATAGATGTCACACGGATCGTCTCCACCAACCGTTGATCCCATGTGATCCAACGGGCAGGATAACCCCTCCCTTCTCCACTTTTTTAATGCATGGTTAATCCGTGGCACCTCTCTATCCGTGCCACCGATACTAAACCCCCATAAACAAGTGAAAATCCATCTATCTAACTAAAGTAAATAAAATAAATGATCATATTTTGAAGAAGCCATCGTCTTTGTCTTCCAGTTCGTCCTCATCTTCGTCAACGCCATGGTCCCTGCCATCGCCGCTGTCGGTTCCCTCCTCTGACGACTTGACACCGCCTCCTTCCTCGAATAATCGCGCTATCTCCTCGTCGGAGTCCTCCTCCTCCTCTTCGTAGTCCCACAGGTCCATGTCACTCTCCTCCGCTTCTGCCTCCAACTGATCGATGAACGCCTCCTCGTTGGCCGAGTCGGACTCGTCCAAATACCTATCTCATCTCTTCTTCCTAGTCTTCTTCTCGTTCCTCTTCTTGTCTGTAATCGCCGGTGCAACACGCGCCCCCGTCCTGGCTGCTACTTTGCGCTCGTCCGACGCTGCAGGTACCCCACGCTCCTCCTGCACGGCCGGTACGAGCTTCGATGTTGCGGTGTCCTCGAGTGCCGATGTCGATGGATCCTGGCGCGGTCGGACACGACGTGCTGCCTCAGCAGGCGACTCGCGAGCGCGGACGATGCAGCGAAGAGCCGGGGACGCAGGACGGTCAGTGGACGGCTTGGACCTGCCATTGCCATGGCGAGGGGGCATCGTGCTCGAGGTAGTTGCTCCGAAAGGTCGATGGCGGGTACACAAAGTAGGGTGCCGATATGATCAAGGACGAGCAGCAGTTTTGTGCGTCGTGTCCACGCGTGCATTTGTCCATTATCAAAAAGAAGAAGAAGAAGAAAGAAGTAATATCTCACGTACTGAACATAATTTGATCACAACTAAAGTGGCACAACGTATTCTAGACTCGTAAATATCCCGTGCGTGCCTGTCATGTGGAGTTCGATGGAGTTGGACGTGCCGACGTGATCGTGTAGCAGTTGCACGCGGCATTGCCCCATCAACACGTGACACACGCACGCGGGATGTGTGCGCCGATTCCCGTGACGACGCAGCGGCACCGACACAGCACGCTCACGCACGCGTTCGCCCACACCGTACCGCCCCTAGACCCCGACATGCTCCACTCCTTGCTCACGATCCCAACCCCGCATCGCCAAGGCCCCACTTCGGCCCCGCGCATGCTCCCTGCATCGGGATCCTTGCTACCTACCGCGGGCCTCGCGACCCGTTCTTCCTCTGCCAGAGAGCACCCCGCCGCCATCGCTCTACATAGCTGCCCTCTCTCCACCACCAGCGAGGCCCTCCGCGCCCTGCAAGCTCTGTCACCGAGCCCTGCCAGATCCCGCAGCTCCGCTATCTGGACCACCTCCCCGCGACCCTCGTCGTGCTCCTCGCCGATCTGCACCGTCGTGCGGCGCGGTGGCCCTCTACTCCACCTCTCCGTGGCCCGTGCTGCCTCCGTGTCGCCCTAGTGCGCCTTGTCTCTGCCTGATCCTCCCTAGCTCGAGTTCTGCTGCCGCCTCGACCTGGTTCCCTCCGGCCACAGTCGCCCCACCACGCTTGACCCGGCCCCGACCTCAAGCTCCCCGCCATGGGCGCCCTCTGCCGCCAGCAAGCTCGGCCACCATCGGCCAGCTCCTCGTCGGCCTTCATCCTCCTGCGGCCATTCCCTCCACCGTTAGGCGCGGCGACGCTCCTCCTAGGTCCTCGCCCCCAGCGCCGTGCTCGGCCTCCTGGTGCCCCTGCACTTCCTCAACCGTGCGCTGCCGCCGGCCTCTGCCTCCATCGCCGAGCTCCCCTCAGGTTCCCGGCCTCCGTCGTCGACCTCGCCAGCCGCCAGTGCTGTCCCGCATCCAGGATCGGCATCCGGCCGCCATCCTTGTCGCCTCGCAGGCAGGGCCGTCGCAGCCACGAGCGCGCCCCGCGAGCCCCCATCGCTGCCTCCTTCCGAGTTTGCCGCGTGTCGTGCATGCGTGTCCAGCATCTAGGCCGTGCTCACCTCTGGTATGGATCTCTTGTGCACACACCTCACTCAAACGACTCCGTTTAACAACTTTTTGGTGCTCCTATGCCCTGGTTTTGTCAACTTCGGCCAACGCCAAGAGTTGCCACGACAACCTCCGGCAATTCAATATCATCCGTCCATGAGATCAGACACCGACTTGAGCATCTGAGTGCGCCTTCATGGACCCAATGATCTCCTTCTCGGAGTTGATAACCCGAAGGTCTTCGTCATGGAGCATAAGATCGCCACACGGACTCGAAGACCCCGGCCTCTCGGACCCTAAAGACCAAACCCTGAAGCTCCGACCCCGAAGACCGATCCCGCCAGACCCGAACCTCTCGGAGCCAAGACCTTCACCCTAATGTGTGACCCTTATCCGACCCCTATTTTTATAATATGACACATCTATCTTGTTGCATTTAAATTGTTCATGATTGCATACATCTTTGTGTGGTTTGGGGGCATTATGCTGATTCACCTAATAATTAAATATGGAGATCATATGCGGGCTATTTTAGTCTTGTATTGGCTCCATTTAAATTTGTGTAGCGAACCGATGCAATGTTTTGCCTTGTTAATCCAACATTTAAATTGCAGGGTAGCTAAACAATATGAACCTCCTAATTAATTGTCGCTACCTTGGTTCCGCTTAATATTGCCTAATTGCATCGCACCTTTGCCATGACATGCATCATATCATGAACATGCCCGATCTTCTGCCGTAGTATTAAATAGTGCATTCGGTGTTTCTTTTAGTGCTTTGCTTCTTCGCGGATTAGGCCGTTGAGTGGATGCGAGTATCGACAAGTCCTTCGGTTCATGTATCTACGACAGTGTTTCCCAGGCGAGCATTCTCCCCCTTTCTACCTATTTTGCATTTATAGTCTTTATTTCCTCGTGTTGATCTATTGCTATCCGTGTCGCGATGCTTTAGTGTTCCGTACCAGATGTATTCCGTGCAGCCTTTATATTGCCTTGGACACCTCCTATTACCTGTTGTTTGGTAGATAGATGGTCTTGCGAGTCGTAGTTTCTTGCTTAAGTGCTACTTCACGTCGTTGTTGATCCACCGTTGTTGGAAGGTTGACACATGCTTTACGGTGGAATTGATCATGACTTTAAATACAACTATTAAATTGTTGGGATAACTAATGAAAGAGGCACCGGTGGACAATATATGCTATTTGGTTTTCCATGTCCACTTGTGTCCCATAGGCCCCGAGTACTTGATACATGTTCCTTGATTATTCACACTATCCACAACCAGGAGACTCTATGAATCCCCCTTAGCCAGATCTTGATTCATTTCTTATTTCTTGGGGCCACAAACTAGTTTGGGGCTTTATTACTATCCTGTACTTATGCCATGCTTACTTCTTTATTTACGGTTGTGCGTGGAGCACATGTACTGTTTTGGAATGTGGAATGTTTTCGCGGTATCGACAACCCCAGTCACACTTTCGGGTTCCCAGTCGTTTACAGCCATTGGCACAAACATTGGGTCCGTCTCGGAGCCGGCCAACTTCGTTGCGGGTAGCTTAAGGGGGTGGCCCCCTGAAATAATTTATGAATCCTGTGATTGCTTTGTCGTGAAAGCCTCGTTGGGTTTTGATTTGGTTTTTCCGAGGTTGATCGTGTGTGTGTTGCTATTTGTGCACCCCTGCAGGGTAAATCTTTCTGAAAGCTGTGTCCGCGGTTATGGATGACTTGGAGCACAGTATCTCGATCATAGAAAAGCATAACTAAAGTAGTGATATAAATTTGACTTAATATATGACTAGTAATCAACTTCACTACAATGGAATCGATAATAAAAGTGCCAACAACTGGTGGAACTGGGGTGTATCGTGTCATGCTATACCTGCCTAGTAAGTATCGCAACTCCAATGGAATGAAATAAAAGTGCCAACAATTGCTGGGTTTGGGATGTCACATGCTAATTCTATCTGACTAGTAAGTACTGCAACTACAACTGAATGGTTAACTAAAACTGCGCACAACTTATGCTATCAGGATGACTCATGCTATCTATATCTGACTAGTAAGTGCTTCAACTATAATGGAATGAATAAAACTGCCAACTGTGTGAGTTCCTCGGTTTGACTTCCTCGTTTGGTCTCGAGGGGGAAATGCCAGGATGGGTATGATTGGTGTTACTATAAGGTTGGTTCCGAATAGGTCTTTCTTATCTCTCTCCAATAGCCGACAATTTATCGAGTCTCTATAGGTTGTTTAGTGCATGCTTCGCTGCCACTTTATTCCACCATACCTATGTAGGCGAGAGCCGCCGAATTCTAGCCTCACCATGTACTGGCCTCAGTACTGACGCTCCTCTTTTTCCTTCGCCCTTTGTCAGCACTCCCTTTTGCTTTAGCAGGTTGCGATCGACGTCGTTAGCAGGATTACCCTTCCATCTTGGCCTGGGCAGGGTTATGGACACCATTGGTTATTCTTCAGGGCTCTTAGCCCCATTAGCATCTTGTCCGTACTCGGACGTTGTATTGGTTTCAAGGTGATTTGGATCTTGTACTGTATATCTGTATTCTTGACTCATGGAGTCGTGTTGTATATATCTGTTCTGTGGGTTCCATTGTGGACTATTGTGTAATGGTATTACTTCGTTTTCCACCCGCACGAAAGTGCCTGGTGGGCGTCCTTGAATCGTTTTTATGCGGGTTTGGTGGGAAGCGCTGAAACTTGCATATGGCCGATTCGAGGGTGTTACAAAGTGGTATCAGAGCTCAGCAGTTGCGATACCCCACTAGTCCAGCCTGTAGGATAACCTAGCTAATGGCCGATGTAGAGTGTCAAAACTATTTTGCAAAATCGGTTGTATAGATCTGATTAGGTCTGATTTTACTCCTTACCTCTGTGCTATTCTCCTCTTACCTCTACATGTTTTAAATCTATTCTCTTATCTTTTCTTCGAGTCCAGGATTTCTCGTGGTTGGGTTTTCTGTCGTACCTTCAGGGTTTAGGTTCCTTCCTCTTGCAACGGTGTTTCCACATACGGTCTTCATGTTATCTGAGGAATCCTTCATCTGTTGTACCCTTCTTTGTTTCAAAATCCACTAATTTTGTTCTTTGTATCCTCCGGTGGTTTCCAAAGTGACGACATCATCTACATCAGAAGAGCCTACATCGATCATTTGTATCCGAACATCGCTTGTAAAGATCTTCAGTCTGAATCATGAGAGTTGGTTGCATAATTCTTCTATTCATGTACGGAGTAATGCTTTGGGTGCGCAATGGACTGATCACCATCCGACTACCCTTATCATTCGCTCTTGTATATTGAATGGTGGATCGATGCAATTTACTCCTTCCACTGAAGTTAGAGGTAGCCTTGTGACCTATTTCTTCGCCTTTGTTTCTACGGAGTGCTCTCCCGATGAATGTGAACAACAACCTCTTGTTGGTGGTATCGCCAATTTCAAGATGGATAAAGAATTCTTGTTAGTGGTGTCGCGAAGATCTACACGAAGCGAGAAGATTTAGATTGTCGGACTTCTTCCCCATACCATGAGGCGGATCTCGAGGGCGAGATCCCTTGTTAGTGGTGTCGAATTGTAGCACCCCAATAAAACCACTACTAGAAAATTGCTGTGTTTTTGTTTTGTGCATCATCATAATCGCATGCTCATGTCATCATGCTAAATTGCATTTGAGCATCATCATCATCATGCATATGTTTGTGTAAAACTATTTTCAAAAAGCCTATCTTTGCTTTCTACTTATCCCTTTCTTTTATTTCAAATCGAAACCTCGGTCTCTTTCGAATCTTTTATTTGTCTAAACCTATTTACAAATGTTTTGTTTTAAACAAAAGAATAATAATAATAACCTATTTTATAAGACCCCGAGGAGGCAGCCCAGCCGGTCAGGCCAGAGGCCCAACCAGACCAGACTACCTACTACCCGGTCCAACCAAACCCTATCTAGAGAAACCCTAGACACAACCTAACCTAACCAGCTAATGCCACCTAGCCTACCTACCAACCGCAGCTGGCGCCGCACTCACATTGTGCACGCAGCCGCTCACACCACCTGCCCCACACGCTATGACGTAGCGGCAATGACACAGCACGCTCACGCATGCGTTCACCCGCACCATACCGCCCCTAGACCCCGGCACGCTCCACTCCTCGCTCACGATCCCAACCCCGCATCGCCAAGGCCCCACCACGGCCCCACCACGGCCCCGCGCATGCTCCCTGCATTGGGATCCTCGCTACCTAGCACGGGCCTCGCGACCCGTTCTTCCTCTGCCCGAGAGCACCCCGCCGCCATCACTCTACACCGCCGCCCTCTCTCCGCCACCAGCGAGGCCCTCCGTGCCCCGCAAGCTCCGTCACCTAGCCCTGCCAAATCCCACAGCGCCGCTATCTAGACCACCTTCCCGCGACCCTCGCCGTGCTCCTCACCGATCTGCACCGTTGCACGGCACGGTGGCCCTCTGCTCCACTTCCCCGTGGCCCATGCTGCCTCCGCGTCGCCCTGGTGCGCCTTGTCTCTGCCTGCTCCTCCCCAGCTCGAGTTCCACCGCCGCCTCGACCTGGTTCCCTCCGGCCGCCATCGCCCCACCTCGCTTGACCCGGCCCCGACCTCAAGCTCCCCGCCATGGGCACCCTCTGCCGCCAGTAAGCTCGGCCACCATCGGCCTGCTCCTCGCCGGCCTTCATCCTCCTGCGGCATTGCCCTCCACCGTTAGGCACGGCCCTGCTCCTCCTAGGCCCTCGCCCCTAGCGTCGTGCTCGGCCTCCTGGTGCCCCTGCACTTCCTCAACCGCACGCTGCCGCCGGCCTCTGCCTCCACCGTCGAGCTCCCCTCAGGTGCCCGGCCTCCGTTGTCGACCTCGCCAGCCGCCAGTGCTGTCCCGCGTCCAGCATCGGCATCCGGGCGCCATCCTCGTCGCCTCGCAAGCAGAGCCGCCACAGCCGCGAGCGCGCCCCGCGAGCCCCCATAGCTGCCTCCTTCAGAAATTGCCGCGTGTCGTGCGTGCGTGTCCAGCATTTGGGCCGTGCTCACCTCTGGTATGGATCTCTTGTGCACACACCTCACTCCAACGACTCCGTTTAACAAGTACCAAGTGCAATGTTGAAAGCGTTCCCCATGAAAGCATGGTTCTGCTAATTCCCAACAAATAAGTACAAGCATATACAACATAGACGACACAATGGTTCAAGTTTATTAAGGGCAAGAAAAGTAAAGTGTGCCATCAAGTTTGTGAGAGATTTAATCACTAGTTTTCTCATAACAAGTTTAATTTGGAAGGTAAACAAAAGCAGGAATATATTTGGAATAGCATAAGATAGTAGGTAGGTATGGTGGACTCTTTGAAATAACTTGGTTTAGGGAGTTGGTGCATGAGTGGAACTCATACTTGGTTGTGGAGGCTAGCAAAAGACTGGGAGCGACAAACTAAGAGAGCAATAATGGCCATAATCATGCAGAGCGACAAAACATCATTGATCAAAGCATAAAGTGATACTACAAGTTGAAAACTAAAGGATCATAAAGGCTATGGTGACTTGAGATAGTCATAAGATGGTGTGAGCATGTGCCAAGTCAACCCAAATAAAGCATCAAAGGAGAATACCACTATACTATGCTTTAATATGCTAAAACAACGCATGATTCATCCAAGGCACATTAAGCAATCTCAATTGTTTATAACTAGTCATGCTACAGCAAAGAATACTAAGCATAAAGCCAAAACAATATCAAGCATTGCATGACAAAGCATAGCCACAGTCAAAAACGAGCTCTTTTTACCACATAAGTATGAACTTTCCTACTCTTTTCCAAACCAAACCAAACTATTTGCAAACCAATGTATGAAAGAGGGGGTCCAACCAATTTATTTAGAAAACTAAGAAAACCAAAGCAAACAAAAAACAAAACGAAAAAGAAAAAGAAGACGCTCCAAGAACAACACAACTGTGCATGAAACAATAAAAATGAAGCGTTTGGAAGAAACCTGGGATTTTTATTGATAAAGAAGGGGATGCCTTGGGCATCCCCAAGCTTTGACGCTTGTACTTCTTGGATATTTCTTGGGGTGACACGCGTGGCATCCCCAAGCTTGAGATTTAGTCCATCCTTCATCTCATTACTCATTCCTTCCATACACCTGAAATTTTTCCTTCATACAAAACTTCACACAATCTTTATTAGCAACATTACTGCACTCAAGATAAATAAGTCTTAAGGTTCAGTTCTAACACCAAAATAAACTTCCATTAGAACACTAGCTACTGTAGCACTTCCCTCAAAAAGCTCAATTCCCCAAAAGAACTCAAGAAGGAACCAACAAGAAGCAAATGCAGAAAATGGCAGAAATCTGTCAAAACAGACTAGCAGGTAAAGACGAATTTTTTCGAAGACCTTCTATTGCTAAAATCAAAAAATTGTTGAACTAACCAAAGTTAGATAACAACCTGGGTCAGAAGCAAAAAATTCACGCCTCAAAAATACTTTCAGAGATTTTACACGAATTTTTACGGTGAAGCATAGAAATCTGTTTCGGGACAGCAACTTTCCCAATCATTACTTCTCTCTCATTAGAGGTTACTCTTGGCACAAAAAGCAAATAAAAAGGATAAGGAGAGGTTATTACAGAGGTAATAACTTCCAAGACTCATCTAAAACTTTTGGGTTATCTCCCAATAAGTACTTTTCTTTAACGCCTTTAAGTTAGGCATAAGAAGCAAGAAAGAATCAAGTGTTCTCAAATGAAGAAGCATTAAGACCAAATTTTGTTTTCATAGGAGAAGCAAAAGAAATCTTTTCTCTCTTTTGAGGGAAGTGTTCTATATCTTTCTTGAGTGGGAGTTGATATTTAATGGTTCCTTCTTTCATATCAATGATGGCACCAACAGTTCTAAGAAAAGATCTCCCCAAATTAATAGGACAATAAGCATTGCATTAGACATCCAAAACATAGAAATCAATGGGGACATAGGCATTGTTAACCATAATTTGAACATCATTAAGACTCCCCATTAGTTTCTTTTTGGCATTATCATCAAATGGGACATTCAAATAACAATCTTTATGTGGAGGCAAATCAAGCATATCATAAATCCTTCTAGGCATAATAGAAACACTACTATCAAGATCACATAAAGCTTTGAAATCAAAGTCATTCACTTTCATATTAATGATGGGTTCCTAACCATCTTCTTGTTTTATAGGAATAGAAGCTTTATGTTTCATCTTTTCTTCTTTAATCTTTATGAGAGCATCAGTAATGTGTTTTGTAAAGGCCATGTTCATTGCACTAGCATTAGGACTTTTAGCAAGCTTTTGTAGGAACTTAATAACTTCAGAGATGTTGCAACCATCAAGATCAAAATCAAATTTATCATCTAAAGTAGTAGAACTATTGCTAGCCTCAACACTAGTGGTGGTAATAGTAGAAACACTAATGTTTCTAGCAATTTCATCTTCTCTTTCCCACTTAGCATGTAATTCAGCTAATAGTCTAACATTTTCATCAATTCTTACTTGTATAGCATTAGTAGCTACAAAGAGATTCTCATTAGTTTTAGGTTTAGCAACCATTTTATTAATCAATGAAGATTGAGCTTCAGACAAATATGATATATTTCTTTCAGCATTAGAGAGTTTTTCCTCAATAGTTTTATTGAAAGTAGTTTGTTTACTAACAAACTCTTTAATCATAACTTCAAGTTCAGAGGGAGCACTCTTATTATTGTTGTAAGAATTTCCATAAGCATTACCATTGTTTGGAAGATATGGCTTATAATTGTTGTTACCAAAATTGTTCCTATAAGCATTATTACCATAAGCATTGTTGCCAAAATTGTTATTTCTTATGAAGTTCACATCAACTTGCTCTTCTTGAGCAACCAAAGAGGCTAAAGGAACATTATTTGGATCAATATGGGCTTTCCCATTAACAAGCATAGACATAATAATATCAATCTTATCGCTCAAGGAGGAGGTTTCCCCAACAAAATTTACCTTCTTACCTTGTGGAGCTCTCTCAGTATGCCATTCAGAATAATTAACCATCATATTGTCCAAAAGTTTTGTTGCAGCACCCAAAGTGATGGTCATAAAGGTACCTCCAGCAGGAGAATCCAATAGGTTCCTTGAAGAATAGTTCAATCCTGCATAAAAAGTTTCGATGATCATCCAAGCGGTCAGTCCATGAGTGGAACAATTCTCTACCAAAGATTTCATTCTTTCCCAAGCTTGAGCAACATGCTCATTATCAAGTTGTTTAAACTTCATTATTTCACTTCTCATGGATATAATCTTAGCCGGAGGATAGTATTTTCCAATAAAAGCATCTTTGCATTTAGTCCAAGAATCAATACTATTCCTAGTTAAGGAATTCAACCATACTTTAGCTTTAACTCTCAAAGAGAAAGGAAACAGTTTCAGCTTAATAATATCACCATCTATATCCCTATGCTTTTGCATCTCACAAAGTTCAACAAAGTTATTTAGATGGGAAGCAGCATCTTCATTACCAATACTAGAAAATTGTTCTCTCATAACAAGATTGAGTAAAGCAGATTTTATCTCAAAGAAAGTATCTTCAGGCATAGGTGGAGCAATAGGTGTGCTCATAAAATCATTGTTGTTGGTGCTAGTGAAGTCACACAACTTAGTGTTTTCAAGAGTAGTCATTTTTGTGTGTTTTCAAATAAGAAAGAAAACTTGTAAAACTAATTATTTTGTGTGTTTGATAAAGAAACAAGCAAACAAAACAAAAAGAAACTAAGAAAAACAAAAATAACAAAGTAAAGAGATTGGTTATGAGGGACTCCCCTTGTGAAGATGTCCTTGACTCCCCGACAACGGCGCCAGAAAAATGCTTGATGGCTCAATGCACGGTGCCTAGAAAAGTGCTGGTGCGTGGTTGATGTAGAGCTCGTTGGGAACCCCAAGAGGAAGGTATGATGAGCACAACAGCAAGTTTCCCTCAGTTATGAAACCAAGGTTTAATCAAACCAGTAGGAGCAAGGAAACATCCCAAAGGTGTTACTAGCTGAGCTTTTGCAGGGCACACTACCGGTGCTAGTAGCAACGTGGAGACCTGCACAACACAACCACAGAACTTTGTCCCCAACTTGCGATGAGGTTGTCAATCTCACTGTGTTTCGCGGAAAAAAAGGATTAAACGTATCGAATGGAAAGAAGTAAAAGTTTGCAGAAAGTAAACACAAAACAGTAAAAGATTATAGATTGAATGTAAAAGACAAAGACCGGGATCCATAGTTCACTAGAGGTGGCTCTCCTTAAGATAGATAACATGCTGGGTGAACAAATTATAGCGAGGCAATTGACAAACACTAAGAAAGCAATACATGCATATACTAAGCATCTTGACTCCTTTGAGACTTGATTGGGCATTACAACATTATACATAGACCGCCATCCAACTGCATCTATGACTAATAATCCAGCTTTAGGTTATCATCCGAACCCCCTCCAGTATTAAGTTGCAAGCAACAGATTATTGCTTTATGAACTACGTGTAAAGTAAACAATACAATTGTTCTATGAACAAAGGATTGTTGGTTTCTCCCTAGTAGCAACAGCACATCTAGTACCTTAGAGATTTCTGTCACTTCCCTAGATTACCAGAGGCATGAACCCACTATCGAGCATAAATACTAACTCTTGGAGTTGCTAGCATCTACTTGGCCAAGATAGCTACTAACAACGGAAAGCATGCAAGATCACAAATAACAAAGACATGATAGAATCAATAATCAATCTGAAATAGCATCTCAATATCCATCGGAGCCCCGCAAACACAACATGCAGAATTACAAATAGATGATCTTGATCATGAATGGAGCTCACAAGATCTAGACATGAAAGCACAAAGTAGGAGAACCAGCCATCTAGCTACTACATGGATCCGTAGTCCAAGGATGAACTACTCACGCATCACACCGAAGGCTTCCATGGTGATGAAGAAGGCCTCCAGGGTGAATTCCCCTCTCCGGCAGGGTGCCGGGAAGAGCTTCAGATCCCTCCCGATCTAGGGATGGAGATGACGATGGCTACATACTCTTTCGTGGATTTTTGATCGGGTACTTAGGGTTTACATCCCGAGGGCATCTTATAGTCGGCAGGGGAGGCCGAGGGGGTGCCTGGGCTGGCCACACCACCCCCTGGTGCGGGCCAAGCCTGGCCGCGCGGCCAGGTTGTGTGGCTGGCCTCTGGCCCTTCTCCGTCTCGTATTCTGGCACTTGATGACTTCCGGAAAATAGGCACTTTGGCTTTTGTCCCGTCTAATTCCGAGAATATTCATTTTCTGACTTTCCTGGAACCAAAAATAGCAGAAAATAGGCAGCTGGCACTATGGCTCTTATTAATAGGTTAGTCCAAGAATTCATATGAAAAGTACTCCAAAGTTGGAACAAAACACAAGAAAGTGGATAAAACTAAGCATGGAACATCAAAAATTATAGATACATTTGCAATGTATCATACGCCAGCTTCTGGTAGTGCGGGTACCGCTGCTTTATTGGCGTCAGTACCTCGCTAAGGTAGTAGACTGGGCGCTGTACCCCGTGGATCTTGTTTTCCTCGGCTCGTTCTACCACGAGCACTGTGCTGACCACTTGGTTGCTGGTGGAGATGTATAGCAACAGTGGTTCGCTTTCGCGTGGGGTCACCAATACTGGCGAGGTGGACAGTAGGCGCTTGAGGTCTTTGAATGCTTCATGTGCCTCATTGGTCCACTCGAACTTGTCAGCTTTGTGGAGAAGTTGGTAGAACGGCAGTGCCTTTTCGCCCATTCGACTGATGAATCGACTGAGCATTGCGATTCGCCCAGCTAGCTGCTAGTCACCTCTTATGTTCTTCGGCTTCTCCATGGCCAGTATGGCTTTTATTTTCTTCGGGTTCACCTCGATCCCTCTCGCGGAGATGAGATACTCGAGTAGTTGCCCAGATGGTACGCCAAAGGCGCACTTGTCCGGATTGAGCTTGATCCGGTAACGGTCGAGGTTGGCGAAGGTTTCGCGTAAATCGTCGATTAGTGAAGCTTCCTCTTTGGTCTTGATTACGATGTTGTCAACATAGACTTGGATGTTGCAACCAAGTTGGTTCTTGAGGCAAGCCTGCATGCACCGCTGGTAGGTGGCTCCTGCGGTTTTTAGCCCGAAGGGCATTCTGTTATAGCAGAACACACCAAAAGGTGTTGTAAACGCTATTTTCTCTTGATCCTCCTCCTTCATTCGAATCTGATTGTAGCATGAGTAGGCGTCGAGGAAGCAGAGGCGCTCACATCTCGTGGTGGAGTCAATGATCTGGTCGATTCGTGGCAGCGGGAATTGATCCTTTGGGCAGTGTTTATTCAGCGAGGTGAAATCCACGCACATTCATAGGATATCCGTGTCCTTTTTTGGTACTAGCACCGTGTTGGCGAGCCAAGTGCTTTCCTTGATCTCGTGTATGAATTTGGCATCGAGGAGTCTGTTTATCTCCATTCCGACTGCTTTTGCTCTTGGCTCAGACAGTCGCCTAATTGTTTGTTTGACTGGCCTTGCGTCTGGGTTGACATTGAGTGCGTGCTCGGCAAAGATTTCCCCGTGCTCACAGAGGAATTCGACGAGAACGAGTTTTTATGCGGGACTCAAGTTGTTGGCGATGAGGGCCGTCTTGGTGGGATCCGATGGGTGGACCTGAACTTTCTTCGTGTGCACCGATGAGTCGAAGGATAGGTCGGGTGAACTTGGCTGGCTCAGGGGAGGCAGACTGTTGTCTGTCGACTCCTTCAGTCTCACGAGTTCTTCCTGCATGTCGAAGGACTGGAAAATTCTATTGAACTCCCTATCGCAACTGTCAGACCTCTCGAAGCTCCCGCTGATTGTGATGACGCCATTAGGGCCTAGCATTTTCATCTGCAGATAGGCGTAGTGTGGCACTACCATGAACCTAGCGAACGCGACACATCCAAGGATGAAGTGGTACTGTGAGGGCTAGTCGACGACTTCAAAGTCGATGCGTTCACGTTGAATGTTTTTTAGCGTGCCGAAGATGACATCGAGGTTGATTTTGCCAAGGGGATATACAGCCTTGCCTGGGACGATGCCATGGAATTTTGTGTCCGAGGCCTCTAGGCAGGTCAGAGGGATCCTCATTGCTCGCAAGGCAGTCACGAACATAAGGTTGATGCTGCTTACATCGTCCATGAAGACGCGGCTCATGTCGAAACCTCCAATTTGTACCTCGAGTACAAGGGGACAGTGGCTTGGACGAGGTACTTGGCGCGGATGGTCGCGCTTGTCGAAGTTGATACAGGAGTCGATTCCACTAAGGTACTTAGTGGTGGATGGTGGTGAGTTTGTCGCCCGATTCACTTGGCGAGTGATGGCCTTTTGCACCTGGTTGGAGGGGCTACCCTTTTGGATCATCATGGTGCCCATGGCTCGTGGGTACGGCTCGCCTCCATGATGCTGGTCAGGCGCAGCTGCGTTTGGCGGTGGTCCGGGTGGTGGTGGAGGAGCTCCATGTGCCACTACGCCTGGGGTGGCTCCGTAGCCCCTGTTGACCGCGTCGCGATTCATCCGAGCCAGACCCTCATGGAGTTTGAGGAACTCGCGGCAGTCTTTGAGGAGGTGGCTGGATTTCTTTTTGCCGTCATGCTTATCTATGTAGAAGTGCATGGTGCATGGCCCGGACAGCTTGTCTTCAATGAATGTTGCGGGTGCCTCATCGCGAGTGCGGTGCTGCCATACTTGCACGGTTTTCCCGGAGTCGCGGTATCCACCGCTGCGGTAGCCGCTGTTGCGGTTGTCGTCGCGTCTGTCAGCGTAGCTGGCTGCGACCATGTTGACGTCGTCGCGGTCATCATAGATGCGCATTCGACGTTTGCTTCGGCGGTCACGTTTGTGTTCAAGTTCTGCTTCATCGTTGGAGTGAACGCGATTCTTCATCGAATCTTCTCCGTCTGCCCATCGATTCGCGATTTCCATCAGGTGGTCAATGGTTTTGGGCTTCGAGCGGCCCAACTCTTCCCTGAGCTCTATGCGGCGAACGCCACCATTGAATGCGTCGATTGCACGATCCTCCGAGATATTTTCTGCAGAGTTCTTGATGATGGACCACCTCTGGATGTACGAGCATAGCGATTTGCCCGACCTTTGCTGGCAGCACCTCAGCTCTTCGATTGACGTGGGCCTTTTGTAGGTGCCCTTGAAGTTGTGCACAAAGTTGTAGACCAGCTCCTCCCAACTGCAAATGGATCCACATGGGAGGTTGTTGAGCCATGCTCGGGCGGCACCCTGTAGTTGTAGTTGCAGGCATTGCATGGCCGTGCTTCGACTCCCGCCGTGGAGCCTGACAGAGCAGATATGGTCTTCTAACCAGATTTTCGGGTCCTGCAGACCGTCAAACTTTGGGTTCTTTGATGGGAGCTTAAACCCTTGGGCATTCGCTTTTTCCTGATGGCCCTGCTGAAGCATCTAGCGCCACAGAGCTCCACATCTTCGTCTTCTGAATTAGTCGATCGGGCACGTCACGTCTTTGACTTGTCGATCTTGCGTTGTGTGATGCCATCACGCGTGTCATAGTCGTGGTCGTGTCACCGGGAGCGGCGGCGTCGAGACAGATCATGACTGTCATCGCTGGATGAGGGCGAGGAATAGCGTTTTGCTAGAGCCTTGCCCTTCTTCGGCTCCGGTGTCGGCTCTTTGTCGAGAGCGGCCTCGATTAACCCCAAGCCTGCGATTGTAGATCAGTGCATGGCAGCTCGAGGGTCCCTAGCTGGCGGCTGGTTGTTGAGGAGGTACATGGTGGCCGCCGTTACCGCAGCTTGCGGCGTTTTTGGAAGCACGGTGCCATGCGTATCCACCATCATGGAGCCGAAGTCGAGGACTTTTGCAGCTTCTACATGCTCTTATTCGGTGAGGTGGGCGAGTCGAGATCGCCTCTTGTTAGCGATGTACTCGTTGCACTTGGAGGAGGATCCTCCATGGGAGGAGAGCCCAGCTCGCCGGAGGCTCGACTCGTCTGCCGCCTTTTTACGCGCCTCGAGTTGCACGATTGTTTGTAGTTGGCGTTTGTATTCCTCCTTCAGGAGCCAATGGTAGCCCATCAGCAGTTCTTGCAGCGAGCCGAAGGGTAGAGGGTGGCCTCGTAGGGCCTCACGACAGCGAGCCCACTCGAGATCGTTGAGCCTGATCACAACGCGTTCACCAGTTTGCTCGTTTATCATAGTTGGAGGTTCGACTGCCCCTCCATTGTTGATGGGGCGCCGTTAGTGGGGCCGCCGTTTGGTGGTCCGCCATTAGGTATGCCACCGTTTGGCAGGTCGGTTCCATTGCCACCGTTGCCCGTGTTGTTGCGATTGGCAGAGGAGTCACCCGCGTTGATGACGGCGCACATGAAGTGGTTGGGGAAGCTGCTGCTCCCGCAACTTTCAGATATGGAGCCGTAGGCTCCATCTTCAGTTGCTAGATCACCCATATCGGATTCGCTACTACTGTCGCTGTCTGTATTCTCGACTGTTCTCGAGGCATTGAGCTCACTGAGGGTGCCAATCGGCGGAGGGAACCACGATGCTGGAGCAATCGATGGTGTTGTCGGCTGGTCAGGCATGCAAAGAATGCCCATCTGACCAACTTGGAAGCGGAAGCTCCCGATTCCCAGGCTAATTTCGTCACCCATGGACTCAAAAGCCAAGCTAGTGGCCGGCGTGTGGACGGTGAAGTCGAACACGCCGAAGAGCTGGCGAATCTCCGCTGTTGCAGAGTTGTAGATCACAGTTGATGGGGCTGAAGAAGCCGCAACATCAGCACTCCCGATTCCCACAGACGGTGCCAATTGACGAGGGTTTAACTCATCAAGGCCCATTGTTATGGACTTGGGTTTTGGAGAAGGAGGGAGCGCTGGAAGCATCAATTGACTATCAAACAAGCACACAGGGGACTCAAAGATTTACCCAGGTTCAGGCCTCGCAGAGGTCCCTACTCCTGCTTGTCTTCTCATTGAATTAACAGAGGAATCGAATATTACAATGGTGCATAGATGCAATCTAGCGAGGGTTGTGGAAAGTAGGGTTGCGTGTGTCCTCCTCGCCGCCCCCTCCTAGCCTTTATATAGATAGGCTAGGTCTTAGGTAGAAGGCCGAGTTGGTTACAGGTTAGGGTTTTCCCTTTAAACTTTCTATCTTTAGCTTCTTCTTGTTCCGCAAGCAATCAAGAGTCCGTAGGTTACTCGAGTTCTCCATTTGGGCCTTGGCGACACCGTGGGCTTCCGTTGTATTCAGGCCGTATATACCAAGCTCGAGTACCTGTAGGGTATACCCATGTAAGCAAGACTCCCAATTGGTTTACTACGTCATTGCTTGAAGTGTGACAAGGTCACCGACTTGGGAGAGATGATAGAAACAGCGAGCAAGTATGCAGATGCTGACGATGGTGTAGAGGTAATACTGAACGCCCTAGCTGTGCCACAGTCGGCAAAACAACCAAAGCAGCAAGCTTAGAAGCGCAAGAACACCTCAGAAGAAAAGCCCAACACGGAAATGGTAGTGGTCACTGCCACTTTCGGGTCTGGAGGACGAGGAGGGCGCGGCGATGGCCGCGAACGCGGTCATGGGACATCAAGAGTCCAGGGTAGAGGAGACCAACAACCCGACAAAACCTACTCCTGGGCCGACATTGCCAATAACCCATGTGTGCATCACTTAGATGATAATGGGGGCTCATCCCACACAAACGCTGAGTGTCGTTTCAATGATGACATCAAGAAAGACGATATCGCTGGCTACAGGGCTAAGCGGAAGAAGGGAAACAAGAATCCCGAAAAAGATAAAGAGACTAAGGATGATTCCGACATGGAGGAAGCTGATGCTTCAAATCCCAAGCTGGAAGGGAAAAAGAATTTCCCAACAAAGAAAGACACTTACGTCATCTTCCTCGGTTCTCAACCAGCTAAGGTCAAGAAAGCGGTTCTACATGAGCTCAATGCAATTCCAGTTGTCTCTCAATTTTTGGACTGGTCGGAAGTGGCAATCACTTTTGACCGCACTGATCATATGGCTAAGTTGCACAGGCGAGGAAAATATGCCTTAGTCGTCAATCCACTTATTGACGGCTATGGTTTCTCCAAGACTCTCATGGACGGCGGCAGCAGCATCACCATTCTGTATGTCAAAATGCTACGCCGGATGAAGATCTCGGAGACCTAGTTGAACTACAGCTCTGTGATCTTTCACGGAGTTGTCCCAGGAAGACAAGCAAATTCCCTAGGAGAAATCACTTTGGATGTTACCTTTGGAACTCCAAAGAACTATCGGACGGAAGCACTTTCCTTCTAAGTGGTCTCGTTCAAGAGCGCGTACCACGCTATATTCGGACGTCCGGCTTACTGGGCTTTTATGGATCGTTTGAAGGGTTTGAAGTTGAACACATCCTCGGATAGAAAATGAGGAAGCAGATGCACTATCTCGAATAGGCTCTGCCCAGAAAAAGGCCCCGGATGGCGCTTTTTTAGAGCACCTCAAAGTTCCCTCTATAAAAGGGGTGGACGAGGAATATCCAACCAAATCCGACTCACCTTTAGTAGCAGTTCTGGCTATGATTCCCAGATGGACTCAATCCTACCTTGATTTCTTGGTATACGGAAAATTACCCGAAGACGAAGTTCTGAGCCGACAGATCGTCCGACGAGCAAAAGCCTATACTATAATTAGTGGTGAGCACTATAAGTGGAGTGCATCTGGGGTCTTTCAGCGCTGTGTATCTCCGGAAGGAGTGGAAATCTTAAGAGAAATCCATGAAGGCAAGTGTGGTCACCACGCTGCAGCCAAATCTTTAGTGGCAAAAGCTTTCTGACACGGTTTTTCTGGCTTAAAGCCAAGGCAGATGCCGAACGGCTTGTCAAGATGTGCAAGGGCTGCCAAAAGTATGCCAAACGAGCTCACATTCCGGCTGATCAGCTGCGAACAATACCTATAACATTGCCTTTCGCGGTCTGGGGGCTTGACATGGTAGGACCGTTTGAACGGGCTCCAAGTGGATTTACACACCTCTTAGTGATGGTGGATAAGTTCACCAAATGGATTGAGGCTAAACCCGTCACTAGTTGTGATGGAGCAATAGCTAGAAGATTTTTCGAGGATGTTATAATCCGATACGGTTATCCACATAGCATTATCACGGACAATGGGAATGACTTTTCTATGGGAGAGCTTGCCAAATTCTGCAATGAACAAAATATCCAGCTTGACATTGCATTAGTCGCACATCCACAAGCTAATGGACAAGTCAAAAGAGCAAATGGTTTAATCTTGTAGGGCCTAAAACTGAGACTCAAAGCACCACTACGACGTGTTGTGGGGGTTTGGCCAGAGGAATTACCTTCTGTAATATGGAGTTTGCGAACAACTCCAAATAGGTCAACCGGATAAACACCTTTCTTATTGGTCTATCTTCCTAGTGATTTGATTCAGACTTCTCCTAGAGTGGCTGCGTATATTGAAGAGGATGCCGAAATTTCTTGGCAAAATGATCTCGACTTGTATGAAGAAGTCCGCGTCGTTGCTGAAATGAGATCAACAACCTATCAGCAGAAGTTACGCAAGTATCATAGCCAGAGAGTCAGAAACTGATCTTTCAATAAGGGCGATTTGGTCCTCTGGATTATGCAGCAAAGAAAGCAAAAACTTTCCCCAATATGGGAAGGGCCATTTTTAGTTAGTCGAGTATTGCACAATGGTTCATACTACCTAACTGATATGCGACCAATCAAAGAAATACCTACTACTAAGAAGAGAAAGAGAGCTGGAGGCAGTACAAATCCGGATGAATTAGATAGACCATGGAATATTGCTCAGCTACGTCCCTTTTATTCTTAGTTTATTTTTATTTGCAATCATATATGTGTACATGTTCAATGAGAAATAAAGTCTTGAATGCCTCAAAGTTTTTTTGAGAAGTTTTTTACCATCTTATTTCCGAATGATCATGTCACAGTCGAAAATCCCAGAATACTTGAAAGTACTTTATGCTCATGTTTGTTCTGGTTTAGATTTCCGATTCTAAAATTGCTACCTTCAGGTATAAATCTAAATTATCTAGTCTATACTTTGGTTATTTGTCTGATTGCTGGATGCAGGCATTTTCCAAGTAGTGAATTGTTGGTACTGGAAGCCGGCTTTGTTTCCGAGTTTAAACTAGTTTAGCAATTGAGCTCGGTTGCTCAGCAAAGTTTCCGTGCTAAAAGTTGGCCAACTCATGAAAGGGACGAGGCGGAAAGCCAGATAAATGATAAGTGTAGACAAAAAACACAAGTGCTTATGCAAACATTTCAGGCACATAAATATCTACGCCAAAAGTGCTAAATAGATAAAAACTTGGCACTAGCAAAAGTATCACACTACTTATTTATAGATCCATAATGTTTTTAGAATAACACATCTGTTTCTTTATGATGATCTAGGATGCAGGAGGAGAGGTAGGAGCCGCCGGCTCGCTGGATACATCAGCCGCACCTTGATAACGATCCGAGATGTTCAAATCTGATGCGGTTTGATCATCGTCGAAAACTTCAGCCGTTTCTTCGGAAGGCGGAGGCGGCGTGTCCACGTGGGTGAAGAAGGGAGTGTCGTAGCTGGTTAAGTCAGCCACGTGACACCCGTATCCGGCGCAGGAGTCCATGATGGCCTTGATATCTTGCTCCTGTCCGTCTTCATCCACTTTGCAGTAACCTCTGGTTACTTGCCAGATTTCCATGTTTCCATGGTGACTCATAACCATGGTGAGAGCATTCTGCGCAGCTGTACGTGTGTAGGACATGTTCCAGTCCTGGATGAACTGCGACATCTCCTTTGCCTTGTCCCGCACCTAAAAACCGGACATGCTATGCATATCCGGAACCTTGAGAGCTTCGCCAATATCCTTGATGGATTGGCGGAAGTCATGGAGAATATCACCCACTTGTGTAAGCCGGCTAGTGCGAGACTTAGCAGAGGTGGAGTCCAGCAAGTTCAGAGAACCTATGCATATAATGCAAAATGGTTAGTAGAAGAAATCCGATATCGAAAGAGTCAAAGAATGCATACATGTCAGACATATGGAAATATACAAAGATGACATCGTCGACTTTGGTTTTCCCCTCACAAAGGCTCTGGAGTTCAGCCCAGAGTGCCTCAGTGATATCCCTCTCTCTGAATAAGTCATTACTAAGATCCGAGATTTTCTTGTCCTGAGATGCAATCTTACGATCATGCTCATCGGTGGCCATGGAGGTAGATTCGAGAATTTGAGCAATGCTCTTCTCATGATCCGCCTTAAGCTTATCCACCTCTTGACGGAGTTCCTTATTCTCCACCACCAAGGTCTTAATATTCTCGGCCTCCTCAATCATAGTGCAGGACTGTTTTACTAGTGCTGTAGTCAAAAGAACAATAGTTGAACAAAAGTTCGACTATGAAATCAAAGGAAAAGTTCAAGTACTGAAATGATTACCTTCAGCCTCATCCTTGGAAACTTTTAGTTGAGCATTTTCAAGCCGGAGAGCTCTGATCTCTTTCCACTTGTTGCAAAAAAAATTCAATAACTCCTAGTTATACGAATTAACTTTCTATAAGTCAGAATACCCAGAGTCAGAAGTCTACTAAAGAATCGGGCTAATATTGTAACTAATATCAGCATGAGCCTTGGGGGCTAAACTAGTTCATTCTTTGGCATCCTAAGAAAGCATAAACACGGATTTGACTATCCAACTTCATGCTTGGGGGTTAGAGGATAGGATATAAAGTAACATAAAGGAAAAAGTGAGATGGAATTCCGACTTACAAGTTGTTCATGTGTGAGCTTGCTCAAGCACATGTTCACTTCAGTTGTAACCTTCTCGACAAGGGTGAGCGGGATCACTGGTGGAGGTGGTAACACGCCAGCTCTCAGTCCCTCGTCGTGAAGGCAGACTTGTTCAAGAAGTTCGGAGTACTTGACATCCTCCGCTTCTTGTGCTTCTTCTTCGGCAGTGATGGTCCGGCTTTCCAAGAATTGCCAGGCCAACCGTTGGATTTCCTCCGCAAAATTCCGAGATAGGCCAAGTTTGGCAAGTCCCAGATTACTTAGGAGATTGTCGGCAAAGATCTCTGCCGAGGGATCATTACCCAAAGAAGGTTCACCCTTATCAAAACTTGAGTCACACATGGTGACGTCAGTCTGCGACTCAAGGATTGATGGCTCTGCTGAGGGAGCCAGATCTTCTACAATGGTCGGAGATGGAGTAATCTCCGGTGCTGCAGAAGGTTGAGGGGCAGGAGTCGGAGGAGCCACGGCAGGAGAAGCCAAGGTTAGCTTCGTCTGACGTAGGGTCTTAGTAGTAGCTCCCTTCCCTTTGCCCTTGATGAGCTTCTTAGCTCTGAGAGAGTAATAAGACAAAGAACATTACATCTCGGAATAGATTGCAAGTGAAACACAAAGGCGGAAATTGTGACGAAAGTTACCTTTTCACAACGGGCACCTCCTTTGTGCCGATAGCCATTGTCGGAGCTTTACGCTTCCAAGGAACAACATCTGGTAGTGGAATTATTTCCTCCTCCTAGGAACACTCAGGAGGATACCCCTCGATAGGAGCTAATTCTGACTCGCGGAGGTCGGCAAGCTGAAAAGAAGATAGTATCTCAGTGCTGCGAAATAACTTAAAGATGAACACATAAGAAAGGGTTGTTTCTAAAGCTTACCAGCACAATGGGATCTTCCATTGTATGCATGTCGAGAGATACCTCCGGGATCTTCCTCTCGATCCTTTCCCTTATCAGCCACTTGATCTCGCTTATATAATCTTTATCCGTGTAGGATTTGGGGCTGATACGGAGGGAGTCTTTTTTCGACTTCGTGATGGAATGCATCTGTCGGTCGCCATGGTGTTGGAGAGGTTGGATCCGGCGAGAAACCCAACACTGGACCAAGTCGGAC
Source organism: Avena eriantha (assembly GCA_910589775.1). Classification (NCBI taxonomy): domain Eukaryota; kingdom Viridiplantae; phylum Streptophyta; class Magnoliopsida; order Poales; family Poaceae; genus Avena; species Avena eriantha. The sequence goes on along the minus strand of OU342745.1, from coordinate 290,915,592 downwards.
CCGCTCAGGCCCTTGTGCTTCATCAGATATTCAATCCACCTCTTGGCGAGAAGCAGATCGTCACTGAGAGCCAGAGCGACCTCGTCCCAAGATGCTTGAGGCGTGGTAGCTCCATCGACGAAAGTCGGCAATGCAGTAGCTTTGCCGGGAGCGGGAATATCCTTATGATAGAAAAAGGTAGCCGGCCATTGTTTGACTGACTCACTAGCTAAAATCCGAGGATAAACACGCTCACATCCGAGGATAAACACCTAACCAAAAAACTAATAGTGCTGGTAATATAAGGATTACCGGCAGTGATGGAGTTTCTCCGGACTAAGAAGTAGTACCGGAACAGACTGAGACTCGGCCTAATGCTGAGATACCCCTCGCACAAATATGCGTAAGCACTCATCTCTAAGATGGAGTTCGGGGGGAGATGGTGGATTTGAACTCCATAATGATCTATAACCTTGGAAAAGAAATCTGAGAGAGGAAAATTTAGACCTCTATCCAGGTGAATGCCGAAGTGCACTCGCTCGCCTTCACGAGGGTTGGGGACAGTTTCGCCGAGGCCGCTCCACCAATCGCCGGTAGGGAGGAGCCCTTCTTCTTCTATGCCGTGGAGCTTGTCGTCGTCGAGGATGCACGGGATACAGACCCCGCGATTGCTCTCTTTTTCTGCCGCCGCTGCTGTCGCTGCTGCGCCGGAGGATGATGTGGAAGCCATTTTTCTGGTGAGCCGATGACCTTGGATGGACGGCACTAGGAATTTCTTGAGGCCAAGGGAGCTCTGTGCGCGTGGGAGAAGTAGGGGAGAAGGAAACAACGTTGGGAATAGGTGAAGAAGATGAGGAAAAGAAATCCTCACCCCTTATAACCGCCAGCCGTGCCAAGATTCGTGCAAATGTTACAGTAAACATGCCACGCGTCGTGGAAAGAACTAGGAAGCCCCCACGCGATGATTACGCCGCCTCGATCTCCACGCACGCATTGAAACGGAGCCTCGGTTCCGTGAAAGGCGGACCCACCAACGGTCGTGCTGACATGAAATGTCTGTCAGTGACGTGACTTGACCATGGCTGGTGTCAGATGACGCAGAGACCAAGTTCTGGCTTAGTTTGAATTTCGAGCTGGAAATCCGAATAATGTATTTATAGGTCCGACTCGTTTTTGAGACCCGGATCATATATTTTCTTGTGAAGTTTCAGGAACCCTTCAAGATTCTGCAAGCCGAAGATCAAGCTAGACGATGATGAATCCGACTTTGGATCTTGGAGGCCTCCGGGGGCTGCTGTTGGGGATATACTTTCCGGGTATCCTCAACGTACCTCACTCACCAGGGTGGCCCACTTTGGGTTAGAGATTTGCTTCACGGGCGGCCCAGTCAGGGAGAAGAACAGAGTCCAATCCGGTTACGGGGAGGCCCAGAAGACTTACCGACATAGGCCCATAGTGTTACTTGTAGTTCAAGATGTACTCTGTAACCGACTCTTAGTCGTAGCCGGATAGATCTCTCCTGTAAACCCTAGGCCGTATATCTATATAAGCCGTCCTAGGGAGAGCCTTTAGGGCACCCTCACAATAGTCTACAATCTCAACTCGCACAGGCGAAACCCTTATAACCCATATTTTGGCTCTGCCGTATTACTGGATTGGTAGCAGGAGTAGGATCCATCCAAAGCCGGTGGATTTGAATCTAGGTAAACTTGTGTGCTCACCATCCCGGAATCCCGTACAACTCACACGCCTCGAGGACCCCCTCATGGCGTACTTGTCATCAATCCGACGACATCTATAGGTCAACTTAATTGAAGTAACAAAAGTAAGTTAATTGTGGATTGCTTTTAAACTAAGTTCAACCATCAGGAAGTCAATATATCATAAACCGATGGGAGTTTTGACAGTATGAACTTCTTCATAAGAATTTCCATCTTCACAATTTTGAATCTATTTTGAAAACAATCACACATCAAATAAAGAAAAAACACAAAAACAAAAGATTTACGCATGGTGTCCTATCACTACAAGAAAAGTTGGCTTTTACAACAAACAGTTTTCCTAGTTGAATGCTCATTTTTCGTGGTGGAAAAGTCTTTCGTGACGGATGGCCTCTGTGGTAAAAGCCTCGTCACCAAAGAATGAATCATAGTTTTTTCCCGACCATGGCGGATCGCACCTTTTAGCCACGGAAAGTCGTGCCATCGTAGATCGGTTTTACATCATCGTTGACTGCTGACGTCATGCAAACCGCCATGTGGCAAGCATCGTTAACTGCTAGTTACCGCCATTAATGGTCAAAAACCGTGGAGGAAGCCAAGGCTATGCAAGCACTGCTAACCATTAAGTGGGCCGACCCATGAGAGAAGCCCAATAAGAATATGGATCGTTACTATTTTGGACCGCTAGAGTTCTGCCCTGCATTAATGGGGTCCACAACTTTGTAGCCCAGCTGCGGCTTGTTAACTTTTAGGTACGTTACTGTTTCGTCCTGCTTAAGACCCAGCTTGGTCCAACACTGTGCAGCCCATTAGCGGCCTGTGCCACGTCGACCTTTACTATTAAGGCATGCCCTAGGCCCATCACTGTGCATAAACCCCGTCGCTTTCAGATTGTTCCGGGCCTTTTTGTTGGAAGGCATGTTGCTGTTCAGGAACTCTTCCAATCTAGCGTTCACCGTTCTAGCATGTTACTATTTTGGCCTGTTGTTTTTCTGGACTACTACTATTCTAGCCAATTACTATTCTATCATGCTACTATTCTAGCCTGTTATTGTTCTGGCCGGCTACTAATTTCTGTCCATTTACTATTCGGGCCTTTCATGAATCATAACTTCTACTATTTAGTTCCATTACTACTTTCTGGACTTTTACTGTTTAGGATGTTGATTGTTCAGTCCTCTTACTGTTTATGCCATTTACTATTCAGGCCTTTACTATTCAGGTCCTTTATTGTCCAAGCCTCTTACTGTTTAGGCCATTTACTATTCAAGTCTTTACTATTCAGGCCCTTTACTATTTAGGCCTTTTACTGTTCATTCCTTTTACTGTTCGGGCATTTTACTGTTCAAAGAACCCCATCTAGTTTAACCAATCACGGCCTTTCACTGTTCAGTACATTACTTTTGTGGTCTTTCAAGGTATGGCGTGTTACTATTTCGACATTTTTAGTAGGATCCATGTTTTGCATAATAGCATAGGAATACCAACAAGTTGATTAATAAACATGAGAAATTTAAACTCCTCTCTCGAAAAAGAGAATTTCAAACTACTTATTACAGAAAGATAAAATTTGGTCTCTCTAGATTGAAAATTACAATAGATCATTAGACACGATCTGCATTTTAAAATATCACAAAGAAGAGTTGCATCATCAATACGAGATTGGTACATGGCGATGCGCTTTATCGTACCATCTGCCCTCTTCTGCAACATTTCAGCTACAGATCTAAGAGCAGCTACACCCTTTCTTTCTGCATGCAATACAATCTTTATATATATATCACATGCAGGAGTTGTTCTAGGTGGGCTGTTAACAATGTTGTTTCCTTCAAAAATGCAATGGGAGGATGAATGGGTAGAGGGATCACAACTTTTAACCCTGCTTTCCGAGGACTCCTGCTTGGTTTTAACTGCAGCCTAGTAAAATATGGTGAAGAGGTTAAAACAAAGAACAAGGGAAACTTGTATTATACAAAGTACATATCATTTAAGTAAGTATGAACTTACAGTAGCTCGTTCAGGCTCACAGTAGTTCCTTCTCAAGCAGGTGTGACTCCTAGTCAATCTGCTAGTAGAATCTAAATCGATCCGCTGGAACTCTAGTCCTTGTACTCCTTTGTCATTTCTCTGCATTAAGGCATGGCATTTAAAACCGAGTCAGCTGGTTCGGAAGGATGAAAGAAGTTGAAAACACCAAAACATTAGCATTAAAATTGACCAGATGTATGATTCAAACTAGCTAGCTGGTTTGGAAGGATGAAAGCACTTGAAAACATCTAAAAGATATCATTAAAATTGACTAGATGTATGATTTAAACTTGCTACCTGGTTTGGAAGGATGAAAGAAGTTGAAAACACCAAAAAGATAGCATTAAAAATGACCATATGTATGATTCAAACTAGATGAAAATTTTCTGAATAACTCAAAGCATTCACAATTAGAACGACAATAAAACATGAATGGAAATGTTAAGGCAAGGTTTTAGGTAGAATGACTTATTAACTTATTATGCATACAGGTTATATGAGTTATTAACATGATAAGAAACTGGCCTAGGTAACAGATGAAAACCTCACACTTCAACCTTCATTGGCGTAAGATTGTCAGTGTTGGATCCTCTATGAGAAGTTTGTATGACCGAAGTGAGCGCTCGGAAAAAATAGCATCTACAAGTTAGTGTTGTAGGATTGTATAGTGTGACAATGCAATAAATGAAATAATAGAGAGAAGCTAATGATGTGGATACGACCAATCATATGTGGGTGACAATAGTAGTCATGATATTGAGCAACATTCTAACGCTTTCGTAGCTTAAGAGTACCAAAAAATAACAAACGGGCAATAGAAATTACCACTCCGTGATGGGGGTGGCCGGGATGGGCAAGAGGGCAGCGAGGGTGGAGCCTGGGCATTTCAGGGTCAGAGAATGATTGATTCATAGAAACGCCCCCCGTGCGGTATACGACGACGTTGGTGAAGCAGATTCAACGGTAAGGGAGTCAATAGTTCCGGTCTCCACGAAGCAGGATTCGGTGACGTAGAACGGTTGAAGTGGACGAGGGTGGTGAAGAGGCGATGGGGGGATATAGGTTGGATGATGCCCATTTACCACCTATACCCCTCTATTATTGCAGTGCTCCTCTAGTTCTTGTTTCGGGTCCAGGGATAGAAGAGGAATTTTGCATTCTCAAAAAATGGGGCGAGATATTTGAATGGATGTGCGGGGTGTTTGAATGGATGCACGTGATGTTTCGGTGCTCTATGAAAATTTTGAGGTTGAAGCATCCAAGGTATGCTAATCTGTTGCGTGGCCGCTCCTGAGGTGTCTCGTGCTGGCCACGTCTAGACCGACATGCCAGCGACAGTGTGCTTACCAGCATTTAAATGAGTTTCCAGACATTTGTCAAAATTGGTAAACATTATTGAAGGCTTTCAAACAAGATGACCAAGGTCACAGTCATATCTCTACTGTAGTTTCTGATAACATGTCCATATTTGGTAGATCGGTGCATCTTAGTATTTCAAGCAATGTTTATAAAACGAGAATCCATATTTGCTCGATAACGCCCTACTTTCATGAATTTCCAAGCTTCCTAGCTAAATTTATGCAATAAAATGAGTTTTTGACGATTTAAAGTAAGTGGGTCTAATTTTGAACTACAAAGTGTGTGGTATAGCTTTCTCTTGATTTTTTAAAATAATTTAAAGGTATAAAAGTAGTCAAATATTGGAGAACCACCGAGAGTTTTTCAAGATTCAACTTCTTGATACCAATGGTAATGATGCCAAAATTGGGCCATTTTTTAAAATATATAAAGAAACAAAATATGAAACAAAATACTTCCATTATGATCTCTTGGTGTCTCATTGTGTGCACTAGCTAGTTTCCATGAAAACATTTAAACTTAACATTTGACAATTTTGAAAAAACTTGTTTCACAATATGGCATACCATGTATGAACATTCATGCCTTTCAAACTAGATGACCAATGTCAAGGCCATATGTTTACCATACTTTATGATAATGTAACCATATTTGGTAGAATGGTGCATATTGGCATTTAAACATTGTTTACAAAAAGATATTCCATATTTTAAGTTATTTTAAAATTTCCAATTGATGACAATGGCTTTTATCGTGAATCGACCACAAAGATTATGGCTCAAAAGCAGACCACCCAAGTTTTATGCAAAGTACAACATATCTAATTGATAATTCTCATGTTTTATGGCTATATTTGTGCAATAGAAAGACTTAATGGCTATTTAATGGAAGTGTCTTAGATTTTGGTGTGCAAGTGCATGATACGTTCTTGCTCACGATTTTTTAATTCATTTGAAGGTACCCAAGTAGTAAAACAAGGGAGAACCACCAAGAGGTCTACAAGATTCAACTTCTTGATATAAATGCTAATGCCACCAAATTTGGTCCTTATGAATGAAAACAATCAAGAAATTTTAAATATAATTTGAAGTAGTTTCTTTCATTCGCATGGTGTCTTACCATTGCACTAGCTAGTTTCCATGAAAACATTTAAACTGAAAATTTGACAATTTCGAAAAACTTGTTTCACATGGTGTACCATGTACGAACATTCCTGCCTTTCAAACTAGATGACTAATGTCAAGGCCATATGTTTACCATACTTTATGATAATGAACCATATTTGGTAGATTGGTGCATATTGGCATTAAACATTGTTTATAGAAAGAGCTTCCATATTTGAAGTTATTTTAAATTTTCTAATTTACAACAATAGATTTTGTCATGAATCAACGACAAAGAATATGGACCGAAAACACACCGTCCAATTTTACACAAAGTATAACCTATTTAATTGATAATTCTCAAGTTTTATGACTATATTTGTGCAATAGAATGACTTTATGGCTACTTAATGAAAGTATCTTAGATTTTGGTGTGCAGGTGCATGATACCTACTTTCTCATGTTTTTTTTAAATCATTTGAAGGTACCCAAGTAGTAAAGCAAGGGAGAACCACCAAGAGTTCTACAAGATTCAACTTTATATGAAGATACTAATGCCACCAAATTTGGGCCTTATGAATGTAAACAATCAAGAAAATTAAATATAATATGAAGTAATGCCTTTCTTTCACATGGTGTCTTATAATTGCACTAGCTAGTTTCCATGAAAACATTTCAACTTAAAATTTAACAAATCTGAAAAAACTTGTCAGACGATATGGTATACCATGTATCAATATATATGCATGGCTTTCAGACCATATGATCAAGTTCATGGCAATATCTTTGTCATAGTTTATAATAACATATCCATATTTAATATATTGGTGCATATTTGCACTTCAAATATTGTTTACAAAGGAAGCTTCCAAATTTGAAGTTATTTTCAATTTTCCAAGTGACAACTATACAATGGCTTTTTTCATGAAGCAACTACAAAAATATGGCTCAAAATCCCACGACCCCAATTTTCACACAAAGTATAGCGTATTTATAATTGATAGTGCCCAAGTTTCAATATTTTTCAAGCTTTATGACTATATTCCTATAAAGAATCACAATACGGGAACTTAACAAAAGTATCTCAAATCTTGATCTACAAGTGCATTATAACTGCTTGCTCATAATTTTGTTAAATTCATTTGAAGGTATCCAAGTAGTAAAACAAGGGAGAACCACCAAGAGTTCCGCATGATTCAACTTCTTGATATGTGAATGCTATAGCTACCTAGCAAATTTAGGTCCTATGAATGAAACAATCAAGAATATTAAATATAATTTGAAGTAATGCCTTTCTTTGACATGGTGTCTTAGCATTGCACTAGCTAGTTTCCATGAAAACATCTAAACTTAAAATTTGACGATTTCAAAAAAACTTGTCAAATGATATGGCGTACCATGTATGAATATGCATGCATGGCTTTTGAACCAGATGAACAAGGTCGACCATGACAATATATTTTCCATAGTTTATAATGTATTGTCCATATTTCGTAGATTGGTGCATGTTGGCATTTCAAACATTATATGCAAAGCAATCTTCCAGAATTGAAGTTATTTTCAATTTTCCAAGTGATAATAATGACTTTTGTCATGAGGCAACTACAAAAATATGGCTCAAAATCCCACCGCTCCAACTTTTTTAAAATTCATTTCAAGTTACCCAAGTAGTAAACAAGGGAGAACCACCAAGAGTTCTACAAGATTCAACTTCTTGATATGAATGCTAATGCCAACAAATTTGGACCATATGAACTGACATGGGTATACCCTGCAGGTACTCTAGTTTGGTATATACGGTACAGATATGGTCGAAGCCCACGGCATTTCCACGGCCCGATGAAGACTTCGAGTGGCCCACGGACTCTCAATTACTTGCGAGACAAGAAGAAGCTTAAAGATAGAAAGTTTAAAGGGAAAACCCTAATCTGTAACCGACTCGACCTGCTACCTAGACCTAGCCTATCTATATAAAGGCTAGGAGGGGCGGCGAGGAGGACACACGCAACCCTAGTTTCCACAACTCTCGCCAGATTACATCTGTGCACCCCTGTAATTTTCGATTCCTCCATTAATTCCAAGAGCAGACAAGCAGGAGTAGGGACCTCTACGAGGCATGATCCTGGGTAAACCTTGCATCCCCGTGTGCTTGTTTGCTAGCTGACTGATGCCTCCAGCGCTCCCTCCTTCTTGAAAACCCAAGACCATAACAATGGGCATTAATGAGTTAAACCCTCGTCATGAACGAAAATAATCAAGAAAAATAAATATAATTTGAAGTAATGTCATTCTTTCGCATGGTGTCTTACCATTGCACTAGCTAGTTTCCATGAAAACATTTAAACTTAAAATTTGACAGTTTTGAAAAGAAAAATGATATGGCCTACCATGTATGAATATGTATGGCTTTCAAACCAGATGACCAAGGCCATGGCAATATCTTTGCCATAGTTTATAATAACATGTCCATATTTGGTAGATTGGCGCATATTTTTATTTAAACATTGTTTACAAAAAGAGATTCCATATTTGAAGTTATTTTAAAGTTTCCAATTGACGACAAAGGATGTTGTCCTGAATCGACCACAAAGATTATGGCTCGAAAGCACATTGCCCCAGTTTTCACACAAAGTATAACCTATTTAATTAACAATTCTCAAGTTTTATGGCCATATTCGTGTAGTAGAATGACTTTATGGCTATTTAATGAAAGTATCTGAAATTTTAGTCTGCAAGTGCTTGATACCTGCTTTCTCATGGTTTTTTAAATATTCATTTGAAGGTACCCAAGTATTAAAACAAGAGAGAACCACCAAGAGTTCTACAAGATTCAACTTCTTGATATGAATGCTAATGCCACCAAATTTGGGCCTTATGAATAAAATAATCAAAAAAATTAAATATAATTTGAAGTAATGCCTTTCTTTCACATGGTGTCTTACTATTCCACTAGCTAGTTTCCGTGAAAATTAAATATAAATTGAACAATGTTTTTATTTCGCACGGTGTCTTGCTATATGCACTACCTAGTTTCCATGACAGCATGCTATCCAGCATTCAAATGAGTTTTTAGGAATTTGCTGAAATTGTTGAACAATTCAAGCCTTTCAAAAATATGACCAAGGTCATGGCCGTAGTTAATGATAACATGTCTAGATTTTGTAGTTGTAGATCAGTGTGTCTTAGCAAATCATTCAATGTTTTGGTTCCAAATTTGAAGTATTTTTTCTAATTTCCAAGTTACAACAATGTTTTTGGTTGTGAAGAAACTACATACACGATGGCTTAGAATTCCACCACCAAATTTTTCACACAAAGTATAACCTATTTAATGTATAACGCCCTTTGAAGCTTCCTGGCTAACTTTGTGCAATAGATTGATTTTTGGGGCTAGATGTTTGAATGGATGCATGGGATATTTTGGTGATGTGCCGAAATTTTAAAGTTCGATCTTCTAAGGTACGCTACTCCCACTTGGGACTGCTAAGATGGTGTCCCTGTCAGATAGACCCGCACGCCACAAACAGTATGCTTTCTAGCAATTAATGAGACATCTTCCAAAATGGATGAACATTTATTCGTGAAAAAAAATGATGAACATTCTGGGCTTTCAAATCAGATAACCAAGGTCACAACCATAGTTTCTAGTAACGTCTCCATGTTTTGTACTCCATAAATTGGTGTATCTTTGTAAAATCAAGCAATGTTTAGAAAGAGAATCCAAATTTGAAGTTTTTTTTTCATTTTCCAAGTGACAATAAAGATTTTCTTGTGAAGCAACTACAAAGACTAGTAAGTTGCACGTGAGACTTAGATTAAAGAAGTATGACATATCATCACTATATACAACTATAATTGGTAAAGCTCAAAACATAATTAAAATCTTGAGGAACATGATATTCATAATATGTCGGGTGTATATTTGGTTCTTGTACCTTATATCATGTAGAAATCCACTTTTACTTTCGGCTACCTAATACTCAAATTTTTTTGTTAACATTCTCCAGAGAAGATTCTAGAATGATGGAGAAGTGTGTTTTGAGATTTGTACATACGTAGCATACATTGTGCTTAAGACTATCAATAGAATCTTCTAGATACTGCAATGTTAAAGAAGATCCTGCGGTTAGCAATGTTGGGATTTGCCAATCTTGATCCAACGGTCGACGTTCAAAGTTATCCACTACACAATAAAGTGGTAATATTATGGCTCAATATGCCATTGTGCCAATTTTCATACAAAGTAACCTATTTAATGGATAATGCACATTCAAGCTTACTGGCTAGATTCTTGCAATAAATTGACTTTATGGTTACTCTTGATTTTTTTTAAATAATCAATTGAAGGTACCTGATAGCTCCAAATTTCAACACTTTTTATCATTGATTTTCCTTTGGTTTATTGCCAGATTTCACTGGATTTCACCCTTTTACTAATGCTAACATTGCAAATTAGCGAAACCTTGGTTTCTTGTGACGGTTTTCATGTAATGAACATTTTTGGAAGATCTGATAGCATTTATGGTCTAATTAGACCTGAAGAAACAAATCCCTAGTTGAATCCCCTTTCATTAGAGGTGCCCATTGGTACGGTTGGGACGTGCCCGTACAGTCCTCTCGTACGACCCTCCTTCGGCTCTGCTATATCAATACAAGAAACTTTTGTGGAGAGGAGGGGACGAAAAACACAACACAGCCGCCACAAATACATGCAGAAGAGGGGAGATCATATCTGAAGAAGGAGAAGAATATTGTCTCATTCTACAACGAACCCTAGCCTATAAATCATTCACTCCACCATCATCCCCATATGTACTAAGAGAGAGAGAGAGAGATTGGCACTTGTAAGATTAGAGTTTGCTACTTTGATGTACCTTGGTTTATATTTGAATTGATCCTCAAACGGTATTGTGGCTTGCTATGATAAAGTTGATATGATTCATATTTGCAATATCATTATGCCTTTGATCTATCTTCCTCTCATGTCTGAGTAAATCCCATAGGCATGGGAGATGTAGGGGGTTGGTAAGATGTGTTGCGCCTTATTTCCATCCATTTGTGATTGTTGTCATGATTATTATATTGTGAGAATGAATATCTATGTTTGACTAATGCTTGTTGTCCAATTTAAGGCCCGGATAACATGATCCAGACATCTCATAGGTATGAACTTGTATACTAGCGAATCGGCAGCCCTCGAGTGACACGGCTGATATCAATGAGGAGCTAGTACTACTAGAGGATAACAAGGAACCATCAAGACTAAAGCGTTGATCTGGTGGAAAGACCTTAATTAATGTGCTGACCATTATTGTGGTAATAGGCATATGGATCATTGGGACTGGGAAGAATTTTCTAAGAGGACTCCTAGTCGGTATACGGGTTGCTTGCCTACTCACCTATAAACAAGAAGTATCACAATAACTTATTCCATTTCATCCATCTAGCACATTCACTATTACCATGAACCATTTCTCTCTGCGTCTAACTTTTGATCTATAGAACCTCGAGCACTTTCCTCACTTTTACTTTTTTGTTATTTACTTCTCGCATTTTCCTTTACTCAAGTTTCTTATATTATTCACTCACCCCTTCCACTTACAACAATTGTAGTCAATTCACTCAAGACAACGTGAAACCTTGAGTGTGACAGAAACGCCGCATAAACACACTTACCTAGTATCCTTATTGGGATTGATATAAAAACTAGAATTAATACTTCCACGAAAAGATGCTCTAATGAACATGTGCACTTGCAGGCCAACAAGATATTTTATGGCACCATTGTCGGGGAGCTGAGCGCTAAGTGTTTGTTTCTTGACATTCATGATTGTTGACACCATCCATGATCTTTGTTGAAGATAGAGGTACTACCCATTCTGGAAAAAACTTATTTACCTCAATATATTAATCGTATTCCAACTGAAAGACGCCTAGAATTTATTGAAAGATTTCTAACTCACGTACTATAGACATGAACAATTTGATTCCTTTGATGGCAGACTTGACCATCACCCAGGGGGGCGAAGAGCCTAAGCAACCATTGGGAGAATATGGGAATCCATCTAGGCACCTGAGAAAAACGCCTATTCTTTATCCTGATCTTGAAAGCCAGGAATTTGAAATATATCCTAAGCTAATATATATGATGAAAGAAATTACTTTCGCTAGGAAAGAAGATGAAGATCCTAGTGATCATTTGACAAAGGTCTACGGCCTTTGTGCTACTCTTAAACCAGCCAGTCTACCAATAGTGTTTGTACTCCTTAAACTTTTTGGCTAGTCTTTAAAAGATAATGCTTTTACTTGGTTACAATCGTTACCCAATCATACTATAAAAAGCTGGGAAGATTGCACCCAAGAGTTTATGGAACAGATTTTATGGAATGATAATGAAAGTCCCAAATCATGGCTTTTAGGAGCATTTAATTATTCAATACTTTTATAATGGGCTTAGTGAAGACTCAAAATAAATGATTGACTTAACTGTAGGAGGAGCTATTAGCAACTTGGCATTTCCAGAATGCATAAAGCTTTTCAAGGTAAGATCCTTCAACAATGAACAATACAACCCTTTTGAGGATGTTAAACCATGAAAAGGTGTGTTTCACATACCCCAGGAACTTACGCCTGAAGTTAAAAAGTCCATGGAAGAAAAAGGAATAGCAACGGAACCTGTTGAAGAAAATGAAGTAGATGTTCTTCAAACTTAAGTTGTAGAAGATGAAATAAATCTTGTAATGAAAAAGTTTAGATATCAACAAAATCAGTTTCATGAGAGATATTATAAATGTCTAATGACTCAAGAAAACAATATAAAAGAGTTAGCTGGGTTTTTTGATGATTTAGGACATGCCACTAGGCATTTGGACAAATACTTGAGTACCGTTAAAAGTCAATGCGACCAGATAGTTGAAACTCAAGCCTTGATTTTAGATCAAAATAATTTTAATCGCAATACTCTTTCCACTAACATTGTCACTAGACGTGGTACTGAGACGTGGTACCTTGGTATCAAAAAGAGCAGGCCCACAAAGCAAGAGAGACTCAAGAAATGAGTCAAGAAGAAGAGGACCTTGTCGATTCACAAGATGATATTGATTACGAATCTCGAAGAAGAGAGCATGAGGCTTCTAACTAAGACAAAGAAGAAGAAGAAGTAGGAGATAAACATAAATAATATGATTCAGATGCTGAGACAGTCATCTCAAGAGAAGAAACCAATCTTAGAAAGGAACAAGAAGAGCAGGCTGTCACCTCCAATGAAAAACGTATCGATAAGCAAAAACCTTCAGCAAAGAAAAAACTAAAAAGGATGTTGAACCAGTAGCAAGGATAAAAGAGAAGGTAACACCCACCAGAAAGAAAATTCGTTACCATAATTGTGTTCAGTATGGACTGGATAAAGCTATTTATGATTCTTTTGTCGAAGCTCTAGGAAGTCTTCATTTAGAACTTCCTCTAGTTGATGTGATTCAAGTTCCTACTTATAAAAAGTTTATGCGAAATATTCTTAATATAAAGAAGAAGGTAACTAAGACTATAGCAGTGATGACAAGCTTTGGTGATAAGCTGCCTGCTAAGCTTGGGGACCCAGGTATACCAACTATCTCTTGCACGATTAGGAAAACTAATATCCTTAATGCTCTTTGTGACTTAGGTGCATGTGTTAGTGTCATGACTTATTCCCTATTTAAGAACTTAAAGCTTGGAGAGTATTCTCCTACTTCAATTACCTTGCAAATGGTTGTGGATCAGGTACACTTCCTTTGGACAGAGTTGATGCAGGCCTGCTGATAATCAGGAGTGTAATTTTTGTGTCGTCTGGGTAGTCCCATGACCACTAACCCAGCTGGAAAACTCTTGGGGTGCACCTAAGATCTCTCTAATATATGTAAAGCTATCTCATGATCGGTTCGCTACTATCATGGTACTATAATATGGAGCTACTTTATGTTTTATAGGGCTTTGTTAGTAGAACTATAATTGGAAACTATTACGCGTGTTTGTGTGCTTTTATCGGCTCCTAAATGGAAACTGTCGTTGTCTTGTCCTCCGCCAACCCTTCTCCTCCCTCAATGCTCCGTGAGCTGAATCAAGAGGATAACTCTTTCTGGGAGTGGGGGAGTGGAAAACAGGAGAACTCACACAAGGGAAGGAGGAGGTTGGCTTGGTTAAGTTTTTACCTAGATGTGAGTGTTGCTTTAACTCGCCCCCTTGAAATAGCTGTAGGCCACCACGTGAAAGCTGGGTGTTAAATATTTGGACCACACGTGGGAAACAGTTCCTGCCACCACCCCTTAAACTTTTACTGTAGAAAATATGTAGTAATCCTCTTTTATCTCCCCTGCCCAGCATGGCTTTCTACCGACCAAAGAAATCACCACTAGCTAGCTCCCATCCAGCAAAGGAAGCAAGTGCTGGAACTGGTGCAATGATTCTTTTTCCTAATTTGCTCCGATTGGGGAGTTCTTTCTTATCTTGGATAGCTGGGTGTATTTTCTCACCTTGAAAATTGGATTTGTTTGCTTCCGATTGGGCCATCCAGGGGTCTATTCGGTATACTTTGCTCGTGGAATTCTTGCTTCTCAGATAGGTGGGGGTTAGTACTCACCTTAGAATCACTGAATCAGGGTATTTTGCCTTCTCTGCTCTGATCGATTAGGCCATTGGTATTTTGTATGGATTGGGGATAGGGGCATGGTCACTGTTGTTCTGATTGGGACATTTGTTCATGTTCGGTCTGGGTATTCTTCTCTCTCTATTGACTACTGTAACCTTTAATTTATACTAGTAATGTTCAGTGCATTTCGCATTCGATTATGTATGGAGAACTATGGGTCAGTGGCATGCACGACCACTACAGATAGGGATGGTCCTGTCAGTTCCCTAAAAAGTTGCCTGGAAAAGGTACTGTAGCAGTATATTACTTGTGTTCTTCCGTTCTTTTCAATGATGAAAATGTTGCATGCAACCAATATGTATCGATATGCTATAAATGTTGTCTCTGTCTACATCCTGTTTTTGCGGAAGCCTCTGTGACAACATCTTCTCCTTTATTTATTGTAGCAGGGTGGTACATACCTGTGAACGTGTTGTTTCCAGTTGCATCAAACAAGATGATACCACCACATGCCACAGGATCTGGCCAGTGCCACTACTCACCAAACAAGCGCAAGGCCAATGCCTAGCTACGAGGGACCAGCTTAAAGATAAGGGTATTTTATCTTAATCCACTTACCATGGTGTAGTATGATTAAATTATTATCCGCTTGGTTTCATGCATGCTTATCGGATGTTCAAAAACATATGTGTGATTTTATTAATTCTAGCACTGTGTTTATGTGAATCTAGATCTGGATCTATCTGATTGTCTTATACAGTCATATGACTACTACTGTATTAAACAGTTGAGCTCTATTGCAATTTATGTAGATTTAAGGTGTTGTTGTGGAGGTTGAGGCTGCTGTAGAGGCTAGTAGATTGCTGATGCCCCCACAAAAGCGGACATCATCTGCATGTCGAGGAAGCGCAAACATGGTACCCAGGTGGGCAGTGACCTCTCTAAGAAGTAGTTATAATTTGGAAACCCACAAGTTCACTGATGACCCAAAAGTATTGGGGAGCTACCACAGTATTTTCAATAAGTAAGAGTGTCGAACCCAACGAGGAGCAAAAGGTGCTGGCTAGTGGCTTGGAGCAAGAATTCTCTGTAAATACTTAGCAAACGGATTTTTAGGGGGTTTTGATAATGCAAGTAAATAAAGTGTGAGTAAATAAAAGACAATAAGAATAAATGCAGCAATTGGCCCAATCCTTTCTTTAGCAAAGGACAAGCCGGTTGTATTACTTAAGATGACCAAACGTTCTCGAGGACACACGGGAATATCGTCAAGTGCTTTCTCTTCATATAGTGGATTAATCTTCTTTAGTTTGCTAAGTGTTGTGTGGGTGAACCTATGCTAATGTACCGACCTTCCTAGGACTAATACATACTTGTGATTATACCCCTTGCAAGCATCCGCAAGTACAAGAAAGTAATTAAGGTAGAAACATAACCACAACTTTAAACTCTAAGACCCTGACATCCCTTGTGCAAAGGCTTCCTAATGGGGGTTCAGGTTTCTATCACTCTGGCACCCCCTACGATTAGTAGACAAATACACAATGCATTCCCCTAGGCCCATATAGGTGAAGTGTCATGTACTCGACATTCACATGACACCACTAGAAGAACTACACCACAACTTAAATATCAAACCATTTAATCTTTCTCAACACAATTCCACTACTAACAACATGACTTCTCCCATGTCCTCAAGAACAAAACGAACTACTCACAAGACATCATATGGATCATGATCAGAGATGAAATAATGATGTGTAACAATCTGAACATAAACAATAATTCAATGGTTCACTCAATACTATCAACTACAAGGAGTAATCAACACCAGGAAAGTTTCCCCTAAGAACTATGCAAGATTCAACCCAATTGTTACAGCGGTATGAAGTGGAGATGATGATGGTGATGGAGATGATGATGGAGGTGATGATGATGATGATCCCTATGAAGTCCAGCTTGATGGTGGTGTTGATGGCAAGAATCTCCCCTCTCCGGGACGGAATTCCCCCGACAGAATTCTGTCTGTCGGAGAGATCTTTCTCTCTTGATGTTTTCCGTCCTGTAGATGCGGCGGAATCTTTTTGTGGTTGCTCCCCGACTCTTAGGGTTTTGAGAGGATAATATATGCCAGAGGGGAGAGCCAGGAGTGGACCAGGGCAGCCACACCACCTGGTGGCGCGGCCTGGGGTGGCCCGCGCCAGGGGGTGGTGTGGGACCCCTGTGTCCCATCTCCACTTCCCCTTCTGGCAATCTTCGTCTTCTGGAAAAATAGAATTTTCCATGTATTTTCCCGCATTTTCTGATCTTCGCGAATTTCGCCTCCAAATAGCACCTTTTCCATCAGAATCCTGACTGCAGCGGTCCATGCTCCAAAAGTCATCAACCATGCAAAAATAGGTGAAATAACATAAGTATCATCTCTTAATATGAAATATATCAATGAATAATAGTAAATTATGATATAGAATAGTGATGCAAAATGGACGTATCAACTCCCCCCAAGCTTAGACTTCGCTTGTCCCCAAGCGAAACTGAGCTCAATAAACATGACCTCAGGTTTATGGAGTGAAGAGTCGATAAAAGAATATGGACAAGAAGCATCACATTCATCAATACATAAATCATAATAGAAGACAACTCACTATTATATAACTTAACTAGCAATAAGTAAAGGAAACACAATAAAGATACATAAAGTAAATCATAATTTGTAAAGGCAAACCTTGCTCTTGGTTAAAGGATAGTTGACAATTTGCAGGACTTCACAAATAACTGATTTTCAATGATAGCTTTCAAAGTAATAATCACTAAGATAAGAGCAAAGTGCAAAACAAGGAACATAAGAAACATGATTGAATAAATCATCATATGAATGAATGAAACACAACAACTCAAAATACTTGCTGAGATAGAAGGCAATAGGTTTCCTAACTCAACTAAAAAGTAAAAGAAAGTCCCTTCGCAGAGGGAAGTGGGGATTTCAAGTTTCATAAAGGGCTTCCAAAAATTATGGTACTTAATAGCTTTCAGCTCTCATTGTCCCTATCATAGGCATCTTTATGTGATTAAGGTTAAAGTGATGAAATATGAGGATATGCTTGACAAGTTGCAAGTTGAAAATCTCATGTTCCTTGAATCCGAGGGTCGCTCCTCATGCTACTCAAGTTTAGTCACCGGTAAGTTCTTGTCGTAGTAAGTACATGTGTATCATAGAGAACCGCCAACGGGGTACCCCTTGCCCGATGATACGGAAGAATCCCCATATCAAAATGACAAGGCAAGCATACAACAAACATCTCAGCAATCTTCTTATTTACCATGGGAATATGGTGCTTTTTCTCTCTTTCCTCTTTTCTCGTCTCTTTTTTTTTTCTTTTTCTCCTTTTCTCAATCTCCATCTCTTTTTTATAAGAAGAACGCTTCATAGATGCTCATTATGGTTACGCTGCAGGTTTCCACCATGATTAGGCATGGATTAGACCGACGGCCCAGGCGTTTCTCTAACACACATACATAACTCCATGGACTTACAAGCTCCCCTTTCATTTCACACCGATGACATACATAGACAAAAAAACATGATATCAACTAGGTACAAAGTACCAGTGCAATGTTGAAAGCGTTCCCCATGACAGCATAGTTCTGCTAATTCACAACTTACAAAGCGCCAGTATATACGCAACATAGATGGGCACAATGGTTCAAGTTTATTAAATGGAAGAAAGTAAATTGTGCCATCAAGTTCGTGAGAGCTTTAATCACTAATTTTCACTTAACAAGTTTAATTTGGAAGGTAGATAAAAACATGAATTTACTTGGAATAGCATAGTGCTAGTAGGTAGGTATGGCGGACACAAATGGCATAGGCTTTGGTTTAAGGATTGGATGCATGATGTCAACACCCGGATTTTTAATCCTAGATGCCCATTATGCCATACCTCGCAATCCCAGGATTACCATTTTTGCGAGACATAACAGATTGGATATCACAGTACATCATCCATTACAAACCATACATAAGGTCTTACACAAATAAGGATCTCATGATCTAGTCTTAATACAACAAGCACCGAAATAAAAGATAAGCGTAGCGGTGGGGTCCATCTTTAGGGGCACAGGCAATGCTGACGAAGGCAGATAGTCCTAGTTATCATAGCCGTCCTGCTGGCCATCATCTTGATAGTCTCCTTCATAGTCTGGCCATGAGAATAGCCAGGGAGAAAAGCCATGAGTACTCTTTAAGTACTCGCAACCACTAACAAGTAGTATAGTTCTAATTTAAAGTGCTAACTCTAAGTTTTAACTACAGAGTTAAGTTTGAAACCTAAGATGAGTTCAGAAGCAAAGAAAGATAAAATAAAGTTCTAGAATCACTTAAGTTGGGAATCTATTTTCATAGACACAACTCTATTGTGGCCAAGTCAAAATTAATCATTCCTTTCATAAGTCATTTTGAAAGCATCTGACAACGAAACAGTATGGCCATTCCAACTGTCCATAACCGCGGACGCGGCTATTCGAATAGTTTGACAACTCTGCAGAGGTGGTACACTTTCACCACAAGATTTGATACATTTGTCAGGGATAACCCTGAATCATCATACTTAGTATGCACATAATCAAACATAACCTTTCCTTTACACACCCTAGTATAAGCACCTCTCCTATGAGCATGGCCTCCCAACCATGACCATCAGTCATCTTGGGCAATGCATAGGTGGACAACATTGAGAGGTAGCCTCAGCTCAAACCTCTCCCGCGAGGGAACTAATACTAATGCATATAAGTTTCCAGCTAAGCCTTACCCAATTCAGGTAGTGTGGTTGTACGGTAAATTTGGAATGGTATCGCATCCGAATCCAACCATCAGTTTTATTAAAAAGGGTTAAGGCTCATGCCTCATCATTTTCATCATCATAACCATTTGTGTTTCTCAACACATGTCAAAACATCTCAATAGAATGACTCATCATTCTAAGGTTTTCATAATTCATTTTCACCAAGTATTCCCATCTAAGGTGACCCAAGTTTTTATCTATTCTAAATCCACTAAGTTAAGAGTGTTCACTAAAGTGGAAAAGATGGGTTCAATCTCATGCCATAGAATGACATATAAGGGTTATCTAAATAGGCCAAGTTTTATACTCTTTATGCTACCTTTAAAACAAGTAAAGGACTTTGTGTAAAGTAAAGGAAGTAAAGCTTGAATTTAATACTTGGGGGTAAATACTAGTCAAAGTAGGGTAATCAAAGCATGCCTAAATCATCTTTGCTAAACCATTTAGTTTAATCCTAGCTTGCTAAGCATTTTACTTGCAAGTGTTAGCTTGCCTTGGGTAGTGCAGTGGTTGAAGTTTTCTTCTTCTTCTTGGTAGAACTCCTCATCCTCGTAGACTTGGTCGGTACTATCGTCTATAAATACATACTGAGTACACAATCACCACACAATACTTAACTAGTCTAGTTAGCATTCTAAGGCACATATTTGATGATCTATTATCATCACAAGCATCACAAGTTTAATTCAATAGTTTCACTCTTTTTAATTTAGAAAAGTAATTTCTACTCATTGAACAATTAACTAAGATTTAATATTCACCACTTAAAATATGGGATCATGTGGACACATGTCATCACCACATATTCTAACATGTGGGAATGTGATTTAAGGGTTGGATCATAATTACTTTGGTTTAAGTTCATTATTTAATGATTTAAAGTGACTAGAAATGCCTAGATAGCATTATTTTGGTACTAGTCCAAAGTCACTGCAGGTAAACCTTAATATTATTACATATTCCGATAGATATGATGAAATGTGATTTTTGAGAGTTGGAATCAACTCAAAATCTATCTTGGTTGATTTTATAAAAAATGTTGCAATGTGCAAAAGCTTCTGTTTTATTATTTTTACTAGGAGAGCTCTATAACTCTAATTGAATTAAATCTAACGGGCTTGGATTAGTCATTTCAAAACCTTTTAGGCAAAATTGGTTTCATCCAATTTGGATTTGTAAATCTCTCTGAATTGATTTTCAAACTCAGAGACGGAACTAAGTTTAAACTTAATAGAAAAATCCTAATTCAAAATAACTGGGTTGCGCGGGAAACGCTAACGGGCCAGCCTAGTGTCACTTCGCAGCGCGAGGCTCAGCTGACAGGGGGGTCCACTAGTCAGCGACTCATAACGCGCGAAGTGGTACGGGGCGATGTGGGACGTTGGATTAGAGTGGGGATCAACGGCTGTGGATCGTTGTCGATGACGGACTTGTCGCCGGCGAGCTCTAACCCTAGCAGCTCGGTGAGGGTGCATAGGGGGCGTACCAGGGCTCCAGCGACGACGGCGAGGCGGTCAAACGGACTGGTAGTCGACGGCGAGCTCAGGGACGGTCGAGGCAGCTCCGGGGATGGTCGCAATCAGGAGCGCCCTTCTCCTCCAGAGGTGGCCTGCTCTGGTACAATTCCAGCGAGCTACTGCTCCCCGTGCTCCGGCTAGAGGTGTGGGATGATCAGTGAGGTGAGGAGAGTTGAGTGGTGTGCTGCAAATGGCTGGGGGTTCCCTCCTTTTATAAGATCGACGGCGAGACCAAGAGGGATGGGCAGGCGACGGTGGCAACATGGCTACGGGCTGCTAGCGGCATGGCTGTGAGCGGCGATCGACGTGCGGTCTCCTGGCGGTGCTCTTGGACTTTAATGCGGGCTTAGGGGCAGTAGTATGTGGTTGGGCGGAGCTGGTGCTCTGAGCGGCAGAGGCGGCGGCTTCGACGGCGAGCGGTGACTGTGAGGCATTGGACGGCGAATGGGGGTGCCTGGCGTGTTCCCTGGGTCATGGCGACGTGGTGGGCGCAGGATGCGGTCGAGCGACGGCTTGTGCACGCGTGCTGGGTGCGGCGCTCTGGTGCGTGCTCAGCATGGCGCGGTGGCACTAGCCGCGGGGATTCCTTAGTGGTCCATGGGTGGGTCTGGCTCGGGGAGGGGACAGTGGGGCGGCGGTGAGGTGTTGGCTAGCTGCTAGACATGGAGAGAGAGGGGGAGGCGGTCTGCTGCGGCGACGACCAAGTTGGCCGGCGAGGTAGGGCTCGGCTTGGCATGGCCATGCTGCTAGGAGGTAGGGGATGGGGTAGTTAGGTCCTGGTTAGATCATTAGGAGACAATGGTAGATAAGGGGGGTCAAATGGGAAACAAGTTTGGCCAGAACACTATTCAAAATAGTGAATTTGGTTTTGTTTGAATTCTTCCTACCAAGTGTTTGATAAAATGGCCGCAAGAAAATTCATATTGAATTTTGAAAAGATTTTTGGTGGGTGTGCTAGTACTAAGCTTGAGACTCTGTGGGTGCTTGGGTTTTGAAAATTGAGCTTGTTTGAGTGGTTTTTGAAATAGTGGGATCTTCCCGTATGAAATAGATTCAATTTTAAACTACCATTTAAAATTAGTATTTGAAAGTTTTTAGAAGATCACACAGTGGGCCTTGGTACCCCATTATGTGTACTAGCAAGGGGTGTAAAGATCCACAATTGTTTCTGTTAAGTTTTGAGTACTAGGAATAGCCAAAGTAGGCATGATAGTTAATTTGGCCAAAATGACCATTCAATTCATTTATTCATTTTGAGTTGTTTTTCCTTGGGAAAAGTTTGGGAATGATTTAGATGATGTTTAATTCACCTCAGAATCATTTTACAAGCAATGAATCATAGAACCATGGTAATTCAAATCAATTCCTAATCTAAATGCACATACACATGAATGCTTTCATATTTTGAATTGGAAAAGTTTTTGTTAACCCTAATTTTGATGATTTGGATCTTGATAAGCTTGGATTAAAGTTTTGGGATATTACAAACCTTCCCCCCCTTAAACAAAATCTCGTCCCGAGATTTACAAAGAAAACTAGGAACTAAAGAGATCTGGGAACTCTGTCCTTATGTAATCTTCACGCTCCCAAGTGGCTTCCTCCTCGGTATGGTTGCTCCACTGAATTTTGAGAAACTTGATGCTCCTGGTCCTGGTGGTTCTGTAGGCTTCTTCTAAGATACGGATGGGCACTTCCCAATAGGTCAGGTCATTGTTGATCTCTACCGCTCTGTGATCGATGTTCTTGAAAACTTCAGTCTTCTTGGGCACTTCCAAGCATTTGCGAAGTAATGAGATATGGAACACATTGTGGATGGCTGACATCTCTTCAGGTAGTTCTAGTTGATACGATACTTCTCCTCGATGATCCAGAATCTGGAATGGCCCGATATATCTGGGGGCTAACTTTCCTTTCAGATTAAAGCGTTGGATTCCCTTCAATGGTGAAACCTTGAGATATACAAAATCTCTGACATTGAAAGTCAGGTCTCTCCTTCTCTTGTCAGCATAACTCTTCTGTCTGGACTGGGCGGTCTTGAGGTGCTCACGGACTTTGTGAACCTTCTCTTCGGCTTCTCGAAGAATGTCTGGTCCAAAGATCTAACTCTCTCCTACTTGCGACCAATTCAAAGGGGTACGACACTTTCTTCAGTATAGGAATTCAAATGGTGCCATCTGCAAACTAGCTTGATAACTGTTGTTATATGAGAATTCTCCGAAAGGTAGGCAGTCTTCCCATTTTGATCTGTATTCCAACACACAAGCTCTAAGCATATCCTCTAGGATCTGGTTGACTCTCTCAGTCTGTCCATCAGTTTGCAGGTGATAAGCGGTGCTAAAGTTCAACTTGGTTCCCAATCCTTCGTGAACTTTCTGCCAAAATCTCGAGGTAAACTGGGTTCCTCGATCTGGTACTATGGTCTTGGGTGTTCCATGCAGACTAACAATCCTCGCAATATACAATTCTGCTAGCTTTGTACTCTGGTTGGTAGTATTGACAGGTATAAAGTGGGCTACCTTGGACAGTCTATCAACTATGACCCAGATTGAGTCATTTCCCCTACTAGAATTAGGCAAACCGATGATAAAGTCCATTCTAACGGAATCCCATTTCCATTCCGGAATCTGCAATGGTTGCAATAGTCCTGCAGGTCTCTGATGCTCTGCTTTGACTCTTTGACATATATCACACTTGGCGATGTAGCTTCCGATTTCTCTCTTCATCTTGTGCCACCAAAATTGCTCTTTCAAATCCTGATACATCTTCGTTCCTCCGGGGTGGGTAGAATAAAGAGTATCATGAGCTTCCTTCATGATAACTTGCTTCAGCTCTGAATCTGCTAGCACACAGATATGTCCTTTGTACCACAGTACTCCTTCTTCATCTTTAGTGAATCCAGGTACCTTTCCTGTACCAATACGACGTTTCATTCCGTCGATACTTTCATTCCCCTTCTGGGCTTCCTTGATTTGGCTAATCAAAGTGGGTTGAAGTTCAATGCTAGCTAAGAATCCTTTGCTAACTAACTCAGTTCTGAATTGCTCCAACTCTTCATACAAACTTGGTTGCTTCTCTTTGATCATTGTGTTTAGCCTACACGGCAATCTGCTAAGAGCATCCGCTACCACATTAGCTTTGCCGGGGTGATAGTGAATGTCAAGGTCATAATCCTTGATTAACTCTATCCATCTCCTTTGCCTCATATTCAGCTCCTTCTGAGTGAAGATATACTTTAAACTCTTGTGATCTGAGTAAATCTCACAGTGATTACCCATCAAATAATGACGCCATGTCTTCAATGCTAGAACCACAACTGCTAGCTCAAGATCATGGGTCGGATAGTTCTGCTCATGCTACTTCAGTTGTCGAGACAGATACGCGATGACTTTGCCTTATTGCATCAATACACATCCGAGACCAATCTTGGATGCATCACAGTATACATCAAACGGCTTCTTGATATCTGGCATGATTAATATTGGGGCTGAAATCAATCTCTTCTTCAGCTCCTGGAAACTGGCTTCACATTTGTCTATCCATTCGAACTTCTTGTCCTTCTTCAACAATTGGGTCATAGGTCTGGCGATGCTCGATAATCCTTCTACGAACTTGCGGTAATATCCCGCTAATCCGAGAAATGCACGGACTTGGGTTTGAGTGGTTGGGGCTTCCCATTCTTTGACATCTTTGATCTTCGCGGGATCAATAGAGACTCCTTCGGCAGACACAATATGTCCTAGGAATCCTACTTCTTTCAGCCAAAACTCACACTTGCTGAACTTGGCACATAACTGATGCTCTCTCAGGGTTTCTAGGATGATTCTCAGGTGTTGCTCGTGCTCTTCTTCTGACTTGGAGTAGATAAGGATGTCGTCGATAAACACAACTACAAACTTATCTAGGAAATTCATAAAGATCTTATTCATGAGATTCATGAAATAACAGGGGCATTGGTTAATCCAAAAGACATAATCGTATACTCGTATAAACCATAGCAAGTAGTAAAGGCGGTCTTTGGAATATCCGTTGCACTAATCTTAAGTTGGTGATAACCAGTCCTAAGATCAATCTTTGAGAATACCTGGGCTCCAGTCAACTGATCAAATAGATCCTCTATCTTTGGCAAGGGGTACTTGTTCTTGATAGTGACATCATTCAACTTTCTGTAATCTATGCACAGACGGTTGCCTCCATCTTTCTTGTCGACGAATAATACTGGTGATCTCCATGGCGATGCGCTTGGTTGAATCAAGCCTTTTTCCAACATGGCATCCAACTGCTTCTTTAGTTCCACTAACTCTGAGGGGTTCATGCTATAGGGTCTCTAGGCTATGGGGTCGGTTCCGGGGATTAGTTCGATGATGAACTCAATATCCCTATCCGGGGGCATACCTGGAAATTCATCTGGGAATACGTCGGGGTATTCACAGACTACTCTGACTTGGTCTATGGTGGGTAGGGCTAGGCTTTTGTTGCACTTGAATTGACGGGGTAAGGTTTCAAAGATATGCTCTACTGTTACTCCAGAACTACTGGTCATGATGATGGCTTTCGTAGCATAGTCTATCGGTCCTTTATGGCTTGACATCCAGTCCATACCTAGTACTACTTCCCTTTGGTTCCAAGTACAATTAGGTTGGCATAAAAATCTATCCCATGTATTCTTATAGGCACAGCTTTGCAAATTTTTCTAGCTTTGGTTATTGAACTGGGGATTTGAACTATCATGACATGCTTCAGGTTGGTTGGGTGAATCTTACTAGTGCATGCAAATTCTTTGGTGACAAATGAATGCGATGCTCCCGAATCAAACAACACTCTTGCTAAAACTGAGTTGATAGAAAACATACCCAGCACTACATCTAGCGCTTCTTGGGCTTCTTCTGCGTTCATGTGGAAGAGACGACCGTTGCGGTTGTGAGGATTCCCTGGGGCAAATCTTCTTCCTGGTTGAACACGACGCTGCTGTTGAGCTGGGGCATTCACATTGGCATTGGCGGAAGTCTTCTTGGGACACTCATTGGAATAGTGACCCTTTACTCCACACTCGAAACAAGTGATCTGTGACTTGTCCTTTGCAGCGATAGTCACAACATTGCTGCCAGGTCTGGGTGTAGTGTTGTTGTTGTTGCTCTTGGGAGGTGCACGGTTGAAATTGTTGGCATTGTCGGAGTTGTGATTGTTTCCTCCAGACTTCACATTGCCTCCGCTACGGTTGGGGTAGCTTGGGCGAGACATTGGGGGTCGACTGTTCCTTGGTGCATACCCTGGGGAGAGGTTGGGACGGTACTTCTAGTGATTGCTGGATCTAGATTGCTACATCATACGACGCTTGCAGTTGTCGTTTGCCTAGTTAACCTTCCCTTCCATCTGAATGGAAGAGTCGACTAGCTCTTCGAGATCCTGGAAACGGATGTTGATGAGGACAGTCTGCATCTCATCATGAAGTCCGTTCAAGAATCTCTCCTTCTTCTTGGCCTCCGCGTTGATCTCATCAGGTGCATATCTGGCAAGTGACAGGAATTTGTCACGGTACTCCATCACAGTCATTCTACCTTGCTTCAAGTCGCGAAATTCATCTCTCATCCTGTTGACTAGACCTTGTGACACGTGAGTGCGGCTGAACTTGACTTTGAATGCTTCCCATGTCATCACTTGACCATGGTTCATGTTGCGGATACTAGTCCACCAAGCTCTTGCATCTCCTGCCAGATAGTGGGTGGCAAAGAGAACTTTCTCGTTTTCATCAACTCCTGCAACTTCTAAGTTGTTTTCCATGGTCTACAACCAGTCATCAGCATCTAGTGGGTTTTCAGCTTGGTTAAAGATTGGGGGATTGGTGTTCTGAAAGTTTTTGAGTTTGGATCCATGGTGATCCTGGTTTCCATGTCCTTGGTTGTTTTGGGCTATCTGAGCTATCTATTGTAATGTTGCTAAGTTGGCTTGGCGCTCTGCCCTGCTTGCTTCACGATCTGCAACTAACATCTGCATAATCTGCAGCATTGGGTCTTGCGACGAGCTGCTCCCTCCTTGGTTTTCCGAGTTATCTGAAGATTGAGCTAGATACGGGGGTTAGAGGGAATTTTCTAAGGTTGAGGGTTTTGGTTTCAAAGCTAAAATTTTTAGTTTAACTCAGGTTTTGCAACTAACTCCATTTCATTCATGCAAACAGCACACGATACAACACACACCACAACAATCAAAGGGAAAACAGATGGTTTGAAGAACCATTCTGCAAGCTGCGATACAGTGGGACCGATACATCTCAGACTACGATAGTGCTCTAGTGCATCTACTAATCGTCGATGAAGTCGGAATCATCATCGTCAGTGTAGAAGTCCACAGCATCCTCCTCCAGGAAGTCATCATCATTGCTGAGGTAAGAATCCATGTCTCCCTGGATGTCTTCACCCTCATCTTCTTCTTCCTTTGCTGCAAGCTGAGCTTCCTGCTCCTTGACGGTCTTCTCGAGGTCAGCCACCTTTTTGCGAAGACGGGCGATGGTGCGATCCTTCTTTGCATGCTGGTGGCGAAGAGACTGGCGATCCTAGATGAGCAGTGCGAAAGTCTGGGCCTTCTGGTCGGCAATGGCACGGTTCTGGTTGGCTAACTCTCTAGCATTGTCCAGCTCCTTTTGACGGTCATACAACAGGAAGTCAAGGTTCTCCAGTTGGCGCTTCAGTGCTGGATGACTTGGCATCTCCATCGGCATTCCAATGAAGTCACGTCTTGCATAGTGGGCAAAACGGGTTCCTTGGATCTGGTTGACACTGAGGGCACATAGACGTGCGAGAGCTTCATGCATTGCCCTAGCTAATCCATCTAGCCAATTGTTCTCTCTCACGGAGAACTGAATTCTCCCAGAAGTTGGTGCTTCGATGCTTCCTCTAAGATCCGCGGTGACTAGCCACTGTAAGTCTCCTCCTGGGGGTCCTGGAAGTTGAGCTCCAAGAAACTCCGGATGTGGGCGTCCTAGTAACTCCGACAGTGAATCCAGATCCCTCTCAAAGATCAGCTGACCTCCATTTCCCAACTAGTAGAACTTGCTGAACTGAGACTCCATATACAAGAGTTTAGGATGAGAAAATTACTGAAGTGATCAAGTGTGTCAAGTTTTAAGTAGTAAGGTAAGAATTTTAAGGAACATGAATTTTTGAGAAAGAATGAATTAACAAGGATAAGAGAGGAGATAGTTTTTTGTAAATACTCACTTTGGTTTTGAAACTAAGTTTTTGTTCGGATGTCCATCCTAACTAGGGTCTCCTATGGTCAGGATGGCTCTGATACCAACTTGTCAACACACGGATTTTTAATCCCAGATGCCCGTTATGCCATACCTCGCAATCCCAGGATTACCATTTTTGCGAGACATAACGGATTGGATATCACAGTACATCATCCATTACAAACCATACATAAGGTCTTACACAAATAAGAATCTCATGATCCAGTCTTAATACAACAAGCAGTGGAATAAAAGATAAGCGTAGCGGTGGGGTCCATCTTTAGGGGCACAGGCAATGCTGACGAAGGCAGATAGTCCTAGTTATCATAGCCGTCCTACTCGCCATCATCTTGATAGTCTCCTTCATAGTCTGGCCATGAGAATAGCCAGGGACAAAAGCCATGAGTACTCTTTAGGTACTCGCAATCTACCACTAACAAGTAGTATAGTTCTAATTTAAAGTGCTAACTCTAAGTTTTAACTACAGAGTTAAGTTTGAAACCTAAGCTGAATTCAGAAGCAAAGAAAGATAAAATAAAGTTCTAGAATCACTTAAGTTGGGAAGCTATTTTCATAGACACAACTCTGTTGTGGTCAAGTCAAAATTAATCATTCCTTTCATAAGTCATTTTGAAAGCATCTGACAACGAAACAGTATGGCCATTCCAACTGTCCATAACCGCGGACGCGGCTATTCGAATAGCTTGACAACTCTACAGAGGTGGTACACTTTCACCACAAGATTCGATACATATGCCAGGGATAACCCTAAATCATCATACTTAGTATGCAGATAATCAAACATAACCTTTCCTTTACACACCCTAGTATAAGCACCTCTCCTATGAGCATGGCCTCCCAACCATGACCATCAGTCATCTTGGGCACTGCATAGGTGGACAACATTGATAGGTAGCCTCAGATCAAACCTCTCCCGCGAGGGAACTAATACTAATGCATATAAATTTCTAGCTAAGCCTTACCCAATTCAGGTAGTGTGGTTGTATGGTAAATTTGGAATGGTATCGCATCCGAATCCAACCAGCAGTTTTATTAAAAAGGGTTAAGGCTCATGCCTCATCATTTTCATCATCATAACCATTTGTGTTTCTCAACACATGTCAAAACATCTCAATAGAATGACTCGTCATTCTAAGGTTTTCATAATTCATTTTCACCAAGTATTCCCATCTAAGGTGACCCAAGTTTTTATCTATTCTAAATCCACTAAGTTAAGAGTGTTCACTAAAGTGGAAAAGATGGGTTCAATCTCATGCCATAGAATGGCATATAAGGATTATCTAAATAGGCCAAGTTTTATACTCTTTATGCTACCTTTAAAACAAGTAAAGGACTTTGTGTAAAGTAAAGGAAGTAAAGCTTGAATTTAATACTTGGGGGTAAATACTAGTCAAAGTAGGGTAATCAAAGCATGCCTAAAGCATATTTGCTAAACCATTTAGTTTAATCCTAGCTTGCTAAGCATTATACTTGCAAGTGTTAGCTTGCCTTGGGTAGTGTAGTGGTTGAAGTTTTCTTCTTCTTCTTGGTAGAACTCCTCCTCCTCGTAGACTTGGTCGATAATATCGTCTATAAATACATACTGAGTACACAATCACCACACAATACTTAACTAGTCTAGTTAGCATTCGAAGGCACATATTTGATGATCTATTATCATCACAAGCATCACAAGTTTAATTCAATAGTTTCACTCTTTTTAATTTAGAAAAGTAATTTCTACTCATTGAACAATTAACTAAGATTTAATATTCACCACTTAAAATATGGGATCATGTGGACACATGTCATCACCACATATTCTAACATGTGGGAATGTGATTTAAGGGTTGGATCATAATTACTTTGGTTTAAGTTCATTATTTAATGATTTAAAGTGACTAGAAATGCCTAGATAGCATTATTTTGGTACTAGTCCAAAGTCACTGCAGGTAAACCTTAATATTATTACATATTCCGATAGATATGATGAAATGTGATTTTGAGAGTTGGAATCAACTCAAAATCTATCTTGGTTGATTTTATAAAAAATGTTGCAATGTGCAAAAGCTTCTGTTTTATTATTTTTACTAGGAGAGATCTATAACTCTAATTGAATTAAATCCAACGGGCTTGGATAGGTCATTTCAAAACCTTTTAGGCAAAATTGGTTTCATCCAATTTGGATTTGTAAATCTCTCTGAATTGATTTTCAAACTCAGAGACAGAACTAAGTTTAAATTAATAGAAAAATCCTAATTCAAAATAACTGGGTTGCGCGGGAAACGCTAACGGGCCAGCCTAGTGTCACTTCGCAGCGCGGGGCTCAGCTGACAGGGAGGTCCACTAGTCAGCGACTCATAACGCGCGAAGCGGTACGGGGCGATGTGGGACATTGGATTAGAGTGGGGATCAACGACTGTGGATTGTTGTCGATGACGGACTTGTCGCCGGCGAGCTCTAACCCTAGCAGCTCGGTGAGGGTGCATAGGGGGCGTACCAGGGCTCCAGCGACGACGGCGAGGCGGTCAAACGGACTGGTAGTCGACGGCGAGCTCAGGGACGGTCGAGGCAGCTCCGGGGATGGTCGCAATCAGCAGCGCCCTTCTCCTCCAGAGGCGGCCTGCTCTGGTACAATTCCGGCGAGTTGCTGCTCCCCGTGCTCCGGCTAGAGGTGTGGGATGATCAGTGAGGTGAGGAGAGTTTAGTGGTGTGCTGCAAATGGCTGGGTGTTCCCTCCTTTTATAAGATTGACGGCGAGACCAAGAGGGATGGGCAGGCGACGGTGGCAACATGGCTACGGGCTGCTAGCGGCATGGCTGCGAGCGGTGATCGACGCGCGGTCTCCTGGCGGTGCTCTTGGACTTTAATGCGGGCTTAGGGGTGGTGGTATGCGGTCGGGCGGAGCTGGTGCTCTGAGCGGCAGAGGCGGCGGCTTCGACGGCGAGCGGTGACTGTGAGGCGTTGGACGGCGAATGGGGGTGCCTGGCGTGTTCCCTGGGTCGTGGCGACGTGGTGGGCGCAGGATGCAGTCGAGCGGCGGCTTGTGCACGCGTGCCGGGTGCGGCGCTCTGGTGCGTGCTCAGCATGGCGCGGTGGCACTAGCCGCGGGGATTCCTCGGTGGTCCATGGGTGGGTCTGGCTCGGGGAGGGGACAGTGGGGCGGCGGTGAGGTGTTGGCTAGCTGCTAGACATGGAGAGAGAGGGGGAGGCGGTCTGCTGCGGCGACGACCAAGTTGGCCAGAGAGGTAGGACTCGGCTTGGCATGGCCATGCTGCTAGGAGGTAGGGGATGGGGTAGTTAGGTCCTGGTTAGATCATTAGGAGACAATGGGAGAAAAAGGGGGTCAAATGGGAAACAAGTTTGGCCAGAACACTATTCAAAATAGTGAATTTGGTTTTGTTTGAATTCTGCCTGCCAAGTGTTTGATAAAATGGCCGCAAGAAAATTCTTTTTGAATTTTGAAAAGATTTTTAGTAGGTGTGCTAGTACTAAGCTTGAAACTCTGTGGGTGCGTGGGTTTTGAAAATTGAGCTTGTTTGAGTGGTTTTTGAAATAATGGGATCTTCCCATATGAAATAGATTCAATTTTAAACTGCCTTTTATAATTAGTATTTGAAAGTTTTTAGAAGATCACAAAGTGGGCCTTGGTACCTCATTATGTGTACTAGCAAGGGGTGTAATGATCCACAATTTTTTCTGTTAAGTTTTGAGTACTAGGAATAGCCAAAGTTGGCATGATAGTTAATTTGGCCAAAATGACCATTCAATTCATTTATTCATTTTGAGTTGTTTTTCCTTGGGAAAAGTTTGGGAATGATTTAGATGATGTTTAATTCACCTCAGAATCATTTTACAAGCAATGAATCATAGAACCATGGCAATTCAAATCAACTCCTAATCTAAATGCACATACACATGAATGCTGTCATATTTTGAATTGGAAAAGTTTTTGTTAACCCTAATTTTGATGATTTGGATCTTGATAAGCTTGGATTAATGTTTTGGGATGTTACACATGAGAAGCATTCCCTCTCAGTACATGTTTTTGGCTAGCAAGGCTGGGTAGCAAGCATAAGAGTTGAAGGAAACAAACAAACATACAAGTGAAAAAAACATGCAGTCTTCCTTGGAAGCACAAAATATCTTGACTAGAGAATACTAAACTTATGAGCAAATCAAGAAAGAAAGATGATGAAATTATATTTCTTAAGAGTACTTTTTATCTTTTTTTATTCAACTCTCAAAATAGTGTTTCTACTGACCGAGCCAGGTTTGCCAAAACCAACTAAATTAACTCAATGATCCCAAAGTGATACTAGTACTAACAACAAGATCAATCATAAACTAATATAAGATATGCAAAAGAGTAAACGATAGAACTTCTGATTAATAATCCATAACAACAAATCACACCAAGGGATACATAGATATCTAACGAGAGGGGGGACACTTCCATAATGCAAACCATCATACATGATAACTTCTCTATTCATGATATGAATCTACTAAAAAGGTAAAAAGATAGAAGATAGTGATGTGATACCGCGGCACTCCCCCAAGCTTGGAACAAACCAAGGGTATGCCAAAACCTGATGACAAATTACTCCTTCGCTGGTGGTGGTATTCTTTCGATGAGCCTTTTGATCAGTTTCCCAAAGTCCTCAATCTCGAAGGTGAGATTACGAATCAACTGTGAGTTTTTCTGAATGTGGCTCATGATCATGTCGGGTTGCGAATTCCAGCTCTTGCGATTCTTTCCCCACTCTTCCTCCTTGAAGTCTTCTTTTCCTGCATGGCTAGAACGAGGCAAATCCCAATTGGAGGGTAGTTTCTCCTTGGGCATATTCTGGTATTGATGCTCATGGATAAGGGTATGGAAAGGATTCTTGGTGCATGGAGGATGTGACCGTGGAGCCAAACAATCATGTGGAGGCTTCCCTCCAGTTGACATAATCCTGGCAGGGTTTGCCAGCACTCCAATGCTTGCAATGGTAGTGCCGATGTGCTTTGCCTCCTCTTCATCTTCACTCTTGATCTCCTTCTCTAGCCCGGGGTCTTGGAGGTCTTCCTCCATAGGCTCCTTTCCCTTATCCTCGGCGGACACTATTGTGCTTCTAAACTTTCAAGAATAGTTCCTAGCAGAAACAGATCAAAACAAAAACACGAGGAGAACACGATATACGAACCTCGAGGGATCCACGGGATTATATATTACGAAGTTTTACAACAAAAGGAAGGTACTGGGAGAAAACGGGTCGGAGACGGAGTCTGGGGCAGCCACACCACCTGCTGGCGTGGCCAGGGTGGCCCACACCAAGGGGTGGTGTGAGCCACCTTGGCTCCGTTTCCGTCCCTCTTTCGCTTCGTAGCTTTCCTTGTTGGATAAAAACTGCAAAAATATAACTGGACAGAATTTTCGTGGAACTTTTCTTACCATAACTGTTACCTATTTGAAAACGGACTCTGCAGGTCTCTGAAATTGGTCTTTAATTAACTTTTTCGGAGTTACAACTTGAATAGCATCAATATCTTCATTGTAAGAATCTACAGCAATATAGTGCTTGAGTCGCTGACCATTCACCACTTGTGTAGTGTTATCTTTTAGAGAAAAAAATTTTATTGCTCCTGAACGATACACTTCTTCAATAACAAAAGGTCCTTCCCATTTTGAAAGTAGTTTCCCTGCAAAAAATCTGAGACGAGACCTATACAATAGAACTTTCTCACCAACATGGAATTCTCGCTTAAGAATTCGCCTGTCATGCCATCTTTTAACTTTTTCCTTAAAGAGTCTAGCATTCTCATATGCTTCACTCCTCCATTCATCCAACGAAATTAAGTCAAATAATGTTTTTTCACCGGCAAGCTTACAGTCTCTATTAAGTTCTTTAACTTCCCAATAAGCTTTGTGTTCTAATTCTAAAGGCAGGTGACAAGCTTTCCCATAAACCATTTTGTAAGGGGTCATTCGCATAGGATTTTTGTAGGCAGTCCTATATGCCCATAAAGCATCATTCAACTTTTTAGCCCAATTTTTTCTAGATCTATTAATAGTCTTTTGCAAGATGGATTTAATTTTTCTATTTGATAATTCTACTTGTCCACTAGTTTGGGGATGATAAGCTAAAGCGATTCTATGATTAACATCATATTTAGCAAGGGTCTTTCTAAAACCACCATGAATGAAATGAGAACCTCCGTCAGTCATAAGGTACCTAGGCACTCCAAACCTAGGAAAGATAACATCCCTAAGCATTTTTAGAGAGGTCTCCCCATCAGCACTCTTCGTAGGTATGGCTTCTACCCACTTAGTGACATAATCAACGGCAACAAGAATATGAGTATCACCTTTTGAGGGAGGAAAAGGACCCATAAAGTCAAATCTCCAACAGTCAAAGGGTTCAATAACTAGAGAGTAATTCATAGGCATGTCATTGCGTCTAGAAATATTACCAACACGCTGACACTCATCACAAGATAAAACACATTTTCTTGCATCTTTAAAAAGGGTAGACCAGTAGAAACCTGACTGTAGAACCTTTTGCGTAGTTCTATCTCCCGCATCATGTCCTCCATAGGCACTACCATGATATTTCTGTAATATCTCCTTTTGTTCATATTCTGGAACACATCTTCGCATAATACCATCCACTCCTTCTTTATATATGGTTAATTATTGGTTTGCCACTATAGGCCGCCATATGCTCAGTTTTGCCACTAGCGCGGAATGGTGTTCAGTTTTGCCACTATTTCGGGCGCAACTGCTATGGCGACGCCAACCGGCCAGTTTAAATGAGCATAACAAATTAAAAAAACAAAAAAATTAAAAACCTATGCACATAGTCTTCTTATGTCTTATACTAACGATTCAAGTTGACAAACAAGGTCTCCATACATTCAAACAAAAAATTCATGTATTCATGTATGTAGACTTTGTTTATCATGTATTCATCAATTTTTTGTTTGAATGTATGTAAACCTTGTTTGTCAACTTGAATCGTTAGTATAAGACATAAAAAGACTATGTGCGCGGGTTTTTCATTTTTCTGATTTTTTTTTGAATTTGTTATGCTCATTTAAACTGGCTAGTTGGCGTCGCCATAGCAGCTGCACCCGGAATAGTGGCACAACTGAGCACCATTACGCGCTAGTGGCAAAACTGATCATATGGAGGCCTATAGTGGCAAACCAATAATTAACCCCTTTATATAAGTGTGGGTCATCCCAAAAATAATGCCTCATATCGTAAAAGAACTTCCTTCTTTGCTGAGCTATGAAAGTTGGAGGCAAATACTTGGAGACAATAAAGTTAGCGTAATCAGCATACCAAGGGCTCCCTCGCGAGCTTACCCCTACTGCAGCCAACTGTTCATTTGGGAAACTATCATTAATAGGCATAGGATCAAAAGAGATGTTTTCCAATCGAGATAAATTATCAGCTATAGGATTTTCAGCAGCTTTTCCTATCTACAATATGTAGGTCAAACTCTTGTAAGAGTAGCATCCATCTAATAAGCCTAGGCTTAGCATCTTTCTTTGTCATAAGGTACTTAATAGCAGCATGATCAGTATGAATGGTAACTTTTGAGTCAAGAATATAAGGTCGAAACTTATCACAGGCAAAGACAATGGCTAAGAATTCTTTCTCAGTAGTAGCATAATTCCTTTGAGCAGCGTCAAGAGTCTTACTAGAATAATGGATAATATTTAACTTTTTATCTATTCGTTGCCCAAGGACAGCACCTACAGCAAAATCACTAGCGTCACACATTATTTCAAAGGGTAAACTCCAATCAGGTGGTTGAACGATAGGAGCAGTAGTTAAAGCCTTCTTTAGAGTTTCAAAAGCTCACTTACAACATCATCAAAGACAAAGGGTACATCCTTTTGAAGAAGATTAGTGAGGGGTTTTGATATCTTAGAGAAATCTTTAATAAACCATCTATTAAAACCAGCATGACCAAGGATACTACGAATACCTTTGATGCCTCTTGGACACGGCATTTTCTCAATTGCCTCAACTTTAGCTCTATCAACTTTTATGCCTCTTTTAGAGATCTTATGTCCAAGGACAATCCCTTCATTGACCATGAAGTGTCATTTCTCCCAATTAGGAACAAGATTAGTTTCTTCACATCTCTGTAAAACTTTATCAAGGTTGTGCAGACAATTATCAAAAGAAGTCCCATAGACGAAAAAATCGTCCATGAATACTTCCACAATTTCTTCACAAAAACCATGAAAGATAGCATACATGCATCTTTGAAAAGCAGCAGGAGCATTACACAAACCAAAAGGCATACGTCTATAAGCATAGATTCCATAAGGGCATGTAAAAGTAGTTTTATCTTGATCTTGTTGTTTAACAGCAATTTGAGAAAACCTAGAGTATCCATCAAGAAAACAGAAATGGGTCTTTTTAGACAACCTTTCTAACATTTGATCAATAAAAGGAAGTGGGTAATGATCTTTCTTAGTAACTTTGTTAACTTTTCTGAAAGCAATGCACATCCTATAACCTACTACTATTCTTTGGGGAATAAGCTCATCATTATCATTGGGAACAACGGTAATTCCCCCTTTTTAGGGACACAATGAACAGGACTACATTCACTATCAGCAATAGGGTAAATAATACCAGCATCAAGGAGTTTCAATACCTCGTTTCTTACCACTTCCTTCATCTTAGGATTTAAACACCGTTGGTGCTCTACCACTGGCTTTGCTTCTGGTTCTATATTGATGGCATGCTGACATATAGTAGGAGAAATCCCTTTTAAATCATCTAGAGTATAGCCCATAGCCCCTCGGTGTTTCTTCAATACCGCTAGTAATCTTTCCTCTTCCTTCCCTGAAAGTTTAGAGCTAATAATAACAGGATATATTTTATTATCATCAATGTAAGCATATTTAATATCGTCAGGTAAAGGTTTTAGATCGAAGACCGGATCCTTTTTAGGTGGCAACGTGGTACCGAAATCTTCCACAGGCAAGTTATGCTTAAGCATCTTAGGTTGACGACGGAGAATCTCGTCAATCTCATTTCTTTCTTCCATGAAGATTTCACTTTCGTGGTCTTCCATAAATTGCTGCAAAGCATTGTTAGGAGCAAGATAAATAGAAGCAAGTTGTTCAACTATAAAATCCTCATTGTGGGTTTCATTTTCACAAGGTTCTTTAGTAAATTTCAAAAAATTAAACTCATAATATTCCCCATCAAATTTAGTCAAGATTTTCTCCCTTTTGCAGTCTATAATAGCTCCGCAAGTACTCAAGAAAGGTCTACCAAAAATGATAGTATAGGTTTTACTAGCAGCTGAACGAAGTACTAGAAAATCAGCAAGATATTTAATATTACCACAAAGAACTTCTACATCCCGTACAATACCAATTGGAGAGATGGTCTCTCTATTAGCAAGGTGAATAACCACATCAATCTCTTCTAGTTCGCAGGGACCGATTTCATGCATAATTTCTTTGTAAAGCTCATAAGGAATAGCACTTGAACTTGCACCAATATCACATAAACCATAATAGCAATGATCACCAATTCTAACAGAAAGCATAGGGACACTAGACTTTTTAGTTCGATTAGGATGTGAGACAATATTAGAAGCATCCTCACAGAAGACTATGTGTCCATCTTCTACACTTTCAGTGACAAGGTCTTTCACAATTTCTACAACAGGTTCAATGTTTAGTTGTTCATCAGGTTTTCAGTTCTCTTTGCACTTTTATTGATTACACTAGTTATCATAGGATGCTCCTTTACCTTATCCGGGAAGGGTGTTTTCTCGATATAAGGTTCAGGTAGAATGTGATCAATAGTGCAAAATTCAGAACTCCTAACAGGAACATAATCAACAATATCTTTATAAGGTGCACGATACTTGTTCCATCCCTTTATCGAGATTTCAATATAAGAAGCAAAAGCCTTAAAACAATTTGTAATAACTTGAGAATCAAGACCTAAGCATTACTAATATTTTGAAAGTCATCAATTCCCATAAAAGATTCAATGCATTCATAATCATAATTTATACCTGACTTTCTTCCTTTTTCAATCTCCCATGCTTCAGCATTGTCTTGAATACGGTCTAGAAGATCCCATTTAGTTTCTTCTTCCATGCGAGTGAATGATCCAGCACAAGAAGCATCCAATAGATCCTTATCATGAAGAGAAAGCCTTGCATAAAAGTTATTGATAATAATATTGTTGGGGATCTCGTGAATGGGACATTTGAGCATTAGTAGCTTCAATCTCCCCCAAGCTTGTGCTGTACTCTCTCCATCAAGAGGCCAAAAGTTGTATATTTGATTCTGATCTTTATGAATCTCACTAGGAGGATAAAACTTTGAATAAAAGAGAGGCACTATTTCCTCCCATTCAAGAGATTGACCATTCTTCAGCAGCTTATACCATTCCTCGGCTCTTCCTTTTAGTGATAATGAGAATAACTTCCTCTTGACTTGATCTGTTGTAATGCCTGCACACTTAAACTCGCATAATTCGTGTATAAAAAGCAAATGATCATCGGGATGGACGGTTCCATCTCCAACATAATAGTTATCCATAACACGATCAATAATTCTTGTAGGTATTTTAAAAGCATCATTCCCAACACGTGGTGGTTCATCTACTACCTTAGCAGTGGTAGTAGCATTACGAAATAAGAAACTCAGCGAATTATCCATAATGAAAATAAAGCAACTAACAGAAATAAACAATACTCACAATAGAAGTTTCCTTTACCAGTACCACTCTCCAATAGCGCTTCACTCCCCGATAACGGCACCGGAAAATAGTCTTGATGACCCACAAGTATAGGGGGTGTATCGCAATATTTTCGATAAGTAAGAGTGTCGAACCAATTGAGGAGCAGAAGGTGTTGGCTGGTGGCTTGGAGCAGGAACTCTCTGTTAATTCTTAGCAAATGGATTTTTAGGGGTTTTTGATAATGCAGGTAAATAAAGTGCGAGTAAATAAAAGACAATAAGAATAAATGCAGCAAGTAGCCCAATCCTTTCTTTAGCAAAGGACAAGCCGGTTGTATTACTTAAGATGACCAAACGTTCTTGAGGACACACGGGAATATCGGTAAGTGCTTTCGCTTCATATAGTTGATTAATCTTCTTTAGTTTGCTAAGTGTTGTGTGGGTGAACCTGTGCTAATGTATCGACCTTACTAGGACTAATACATACTTGTGATTATACCCATTGCAAGCATCCGCAAGTACAATAAAGTAATTAAGGTAGAAACATAACAACAACTTTAAGCTCTAAGGCCCTGACATCCCTTGTGCAAAGGTTTCCTAACGGGGGTTCAGGTTTCTGTCACTCCGGCAACCCCTATGATTAGTAGAAAAACACACAATGCGTTCCCCTAGGCCCATATAGGTGAAGTTTCATGTAGTCGACGTTCACATGCCACAACTAGAAGAAGTACACCACAACTTAAATATCAAACCATTGAATCTTTCTCAACACAATTCCATTACTAACAACATGACTTCTCCCATGTCCTCAAGAACAAAACGAACTACTCACAAGTCATCATATGGATCATGATTAGAGATGAAATAATGATGTGTAACAATCTGAACATAAACAATAATTCAATGGTTCACTCAATAGCATCAACTACAAGGAGTAATCAACACCGGGAAAGTTTCCCCTAAGAACTATGCAAGATTCAGCCCAATTGTTATAGCGGTATGAAGTGGAGATGATGATGGTGATGGAGATGATGATGGAGGTGATGATGATGATGATCCCGATGAAGTCCAGCTTGATGGTGGTGTTGATGACGACTGATACGTTGCAAACGTATCTATAATTTTTGATGTTCCATGCTTTGTTTTTATCTACTTTCTTATGTTTTTCCCACATTTTGGATAATTTCTATACACTTTCTTGGACTAACCTATTAATAAGATGCCACAGTGCGAGTTTCCCGTTTTCTGCTGTTTTTGGTTCTAGGAAAGTCAGAAAATGAATATTCTCGGAATTGGACTGGACAAAAGCCAAAGTCAATATTTTACCGGAAGACTCACGGAGCCAGAAGACGAGACAGAGAGGGGCCATAGGGCGGCCACACCATGTGGTGGTGCGGGCTAGCCCTGGCCGTGCCACCAGGTGGTGTGGGCCCCCTAGCCGCCCACCGACCTTGCCTCTTCGCCTATAAGATGCCTCCCGATGCAAAAACCATAAATCATCAAGCCTCCAGCCACGAAAAGTTCCACAGCGCCGCCGCCATCGAAGGGGAGATTCAGGGGATAGAAAGTCTCTGTGCCGGCACCCTGCCGGGACGGGGAAGTGCCCCAGAGCCATCTCCATCGATCTCCACCACCATCTCCAGCACCGTTGTTGATTCTCATGATGAGGATGGAGTAGTTCTTCCTCGAGGCTAAGGGTTCTACCGGTAGCTATGTGTTCATCTCTCTCTATGCATGATCATATTGTGATCATGAGCTTTGTAATCAAGTAGATCTACCTTGCTACTCAAGTGCTTTAATAGATCTTTGCTCTCCCCATGTGTGTGAAGTTGACAGTGTGCACACCATGGTGGCACTTAGGCTAGAGATTACAAATACTTGTTATGAGTTATATTTGGAGTTGGATGTCTTTATGAAATTGTGGTGTCTGTTGGAACCATCTACTGCTCAAGCTGACAGCGTGGGGTTATCTAGATGGGAAAGGCGAACTTTGAGGTGTGCTGTTATAGCCCTACCATGGATTAGAGTGTCCAACCAGAGAGTAGTTAAGAGTAGTACAATGAATATAATATATTTATATGAGAGTGTTCACTAGTGAAAGTATGATCCCTAGGCCTGGTTTCTAAACATTGAAACACCGTTTGCAATTAGATCTGTTACATGTTTGCTTGATTCCATCTTTATTCCAGTTTGCCTTTAGTCTCTTCCACGCTATCAAGCTATTTTCTGGCATCGTTGTATTATATCTATACCACTTGTATTTCACTATCTCTTCGCCGAACTAGTGCACCTATACACCTTCCAAGTTTATTGGGTGTGTTGGGGACACAAGAGACTTCTTGTATCTTCATTGCATGATTGCTTGAGAGGGAATACCTTTGACCACTTCCTCCCTGAGTTTGATAAACCTTAGGTAATCCACTTAAGGGAAAACTTGCTGCTGTTCTACAAACCTCTACACTTGGAGGCCCAACAACTGTCTACAAGAATAGAAGTGTGTAGACATCAAGCTATTTTCTGGCGCCGTTGCCGGGAGGTAAGGTAAAAGGTACTCACATCCTCCGGTGTGAGTGCTCGAAATTATTTCCTTTAGATTTTTCAATTTTGTCTTTTTGTTTCTTGTTTTCACTAGTTAGGCTTAATGGAAAACAAAAAAAATTAGAGAGCTTTATAGTATTTATCTTGAGTTAGGACATGAAGTGTTTGAAGAGAAAATTAAAAAACCTATGGAACTTATTTGCATGCTAATAGCAATGGTGTTAGTATGAATTCTATGGACACCATTATTGCTAATGCTATGGAAAAGTCTAAGCTTGGGGAAGCTATTTTTGATGAAAATGATCTTTTTAGTTCCCCACCTTTGGAAGATAGCTATTCTATTGCTTATGATTATACAAAACCTCCAATGTATGATGATTACAATGATGAATATGATATTTTCAGTCCACCTACTATTGAGGAGAAAATTAATTATGACTACAATATGCCTCCTATATTTGATGATTATGGTGATGAGAATAATAATGATAGCTATTTTGTTGAATTTGCTCCCACTACAATTAATAAGAATGACTATGCTTATGTGGAGAGTAATAATTACTATATGCATGTGGCTCATGATAAAAATGTTTTATGTGATAGTTATATTGTTAATTTTATTCCTGATGCTACTGAAAGTTATTATGAGGGAGGGAAACATGGTTTTATGCATCTCAATAATATTAAATTTCCCCTCTTTATGTTGAAAGTCTTGAAGTTGCACTTGTTTTGCTTTACTATGCTTGTTGCTTCGTGCTTTCATGACTTGTTTCTTTACAAGATTCCCATGCATAGGAAGTGGGTTAGACTTAAATGTGCTTTGAATTTGCTTCTTGATTCTCTCTTTTACTCAATTCTTATTTCTTATGTGAGCATCTTCTCAAACTATCATGCCTAACTTAAAGGCATTAAAGAAAAGTACTTATTGGGAGATAACCCAAAAGTTTTAGATGAGTCTTGGAAGTTATTACTTCTGTAATAACCACTTCTTATCCTTTTTATTTGCTTTTTGTGTCAAGAGTAACCTCTAATGAGAGAGAAGTAATAATTGGGAAAGTTGTTGTCCCGAAAAAGTTTTGTGCTTCACCGTAAAAATTCGTGTAAAATCTATGTATGTCCTTTTGAGGCGTGAATTTTTGTGCTTCTGACCCAGGTTGTTATCTAACTTTCGCTATTTCAACACTTATTGATTTGAGCAACAGAAGGTCTTCGAAACAATTCGTCTTTACCCGCTGGTCTGTTTTGACAGATTTCTTCCATTATTTGCATTTGCTTCTTGTTTGTTCCTTTTTTAGTTCTTTTGGGAATTGAGCTTTTTGAGGGAAGTGCTATAGTAGCTAGTGTTTTAGTGGAAGTTTTATTGGTGTTAGAACTAAACCTAAATACTTATTATCTTGAGTGCACTAATGTTGCTAATAAAGATTGTGTGAAGTTTTGTATTAAGGAAAAATTTCAGGTGTATGGAAGGAATGAGTAATGAGATGAAGGATGGACTAAATCTCAAGCTTGGGGATGCCACGCGTGTCACCCCAAGAAATATCCAAGAAGTACAAGCGTCAAAGCTTGGGGATGCCCAAGGCATCCCCTTCTTCATCAATAACAATCCTAGGTTCCTTCCAAACGCTTCATTTTTATTGTTTCATGCACAGTTGTGTTGTTCTTGGAGCGCCTTCTTTTTTGTTTTAGTTTTTCGTTTCCTTGGTTTGCTTAGTTTGCTGAATAAATTGGTTGGACCCCCTCTTTCATGCATTGGTTTTCAAATAGTTTGGTTTGGATTGGAAAAGAGTAGGAAAGTTCATGCTTAAGTGGTAAAGGAGCTTGTTTTTGACTGTGGCATATGCTTTGGCATGCCATGCTTGATATTGTTTTGGCTTTAGGCTTAGTATTCTTTGCTATAGCATGACATGTTATAAACAATTGAGATTTCTTAATGTCCCTTGAAAGAATCATGCGTTGTTTTAGCATATTAAATCATAGTATTTTGGTATTCTCCTTTGATGCTTTATTTGGGTTGACTAGGCGCATGCTCACACCATGTTAAGACTATCTCAAGTCACCATAGCATTTATGATCCTTTAGTTTTCGACTTGTAAAATCACTTTATGCTTTAATTAATGATGTTTTCTCGCTTTGCATGATTATGGCCATTATTGCTCTCTTAGTTGGCCGCTCCCAGTCTTTTGCTAGCCTCCGTAACCAAGTAAGAGTTCCACTCATGCATCCAACTCCTTAGACCAAGTTATTCCAAAGAGTCCATCATACCTACCTATTAGCATATGCTATTCCAAGTATATTCATGTTTTTATCTACCTTCCGAATTAAACTTGTTATGAGAAAACTAGTGATTAAAGCTCTCACGAACTTGATGGCACAGTTTACTTTTCTTGCCC
This sequence comes from Avena eriantha, assembly GCA_910589775.1. Lineage (NCBI taxonomy): Eukaryota > Viridiplantae > Streptophyta > Magnoliopsida > Poales > Poaceae > Avena > Avena eriantha. Next base: position 290,871,549 of record OU342745.1, on the reverse strand, counting down.
TTAATAAACGTGAACCATTGTGTCGTCTATGTTGTATATGCTTGCACTTTTATGTTGGAGATTAGCAGAACCATGTTGTCATGGGGAACGCTTTCAACATTGCACTTGTACTTTGTACCTAGTTGATATCATGCTCTTTTGTCTATGGATGTTGTCGGTGTGAAATGAAAGGGGAGCTTGTAAGTCCATGGAGTTATGTATGGGTGTTAGAGAAACGCCTAGGCTGTTGGTCTAATCCATGTTGTCATGGTGGAAACCTGCAGCGTAACCATAATGAGCTTTCTATGAAGCATTCTTCTTATAAAAAAAGAGTCAGATATTGAGAAAAAAGAGAAAAAGAAAAGAAAAAAGAGATATATGAAAAGAGGAAAGAGAGAAAAAAGCACCATATTCCCATGGTAAATAAGAAGATTGCTGAGATGCTCGTTTTCTGCTTGCCTTTTCATTTTGATATGGGGATTCTTCTGTATCATCGGGCAAGGGGTACCTCATTGGCGGTTCTCTATGATACACATGTACTTAGTATGACAAGAACTTACCGGTAACTAAACTTGAGTAGCATGAGGAGCGGCCCTCGTTTTCAAGGGACATGAGATTTCCAACTTATACTTTGTCAAGCATATACTCCATAGTTTGTTCACTTTAACCTTAATCACTTCAAGATGCTTATGATAGGGGCAATGAGAGCTGAAAGCTAATAAGTACCATAATTTTTGGAAGCTCTTTATGAAACTTGAATCCCTACTTCCTTCTATGAAGGCCTTTCTTTTACTTTTATGTTGAGTATCCATCTTCTATCTTTATGCACCTACTTTGAGAGCATAGTGGCCATTCTTAGTTCTATGTGCATTGTCCCAAGACTTGTTGATTGATGCATAACTTTGATATTGCTTGTTTTAAACTATTTGTATCTAGTCACTCTTATGAACTTTGAAGGTGTCCTATGTTTTTATATTTGCTATTCTATGAGGGACAAGCTGAATGCCATTGTGCTATGTTTTCTTTATGTGAAACAAACAAACAAACGTCTTCCAAAGCATTGTTATTCATGAATCTTTTGTTTGTGCCTTTTCATGTTGCAACATAGTTGATATGTCTTATTGTTAGAACTTTATCTTTCATGCTATGTTGAAGTACTATGATCCCAGCTATCAATGTTTTACAAATACTTCGATCAAGTTTATGATGGTGCATGTCACCTAAAAAATTATTCTTTCTTTTTATCACTTACCTACTCGAGGACGAGCGAGAGTTAAACTTGGGGATGTTGATACGTTGCAAACGTATCTATAATTTTTTATGTTCCATGCTTGGTTTTTATCTACTTTCTTATGTTTTGCCCACACTTTGGAGTATTTATATACACTTTCTTGGACTAACCTATAAACAAGATGCCACAGTGCCAGTTGCCTGTTTTCTGCTGTTTTTGGTTCCAGGAAAGTCAGAAAATCAATATTCTCGGAATTGGACCGGACAAAAGCCAAAGTCGATATTTTACCGGAAGACTCATGAAGCCAGAAGACGAGACAGAGAGGGGCCACAGGGCGGCCACACCATGTGGTGGCGCGGGCTAGCCCTGGCCGCGCCACCAGGTGGTGTGGGCCCCCTGGCCGCCCACCGACCTTGCCGCTTCGCCTATAAGATGCCTCTTGATGCAAAAACCCTAAATTATCAAGCCTCTAGCCACGAAAAGTTCCGCAGCACCGCCACCAATGAAGGGGAGATTCGAGGGACAGAAAATCTCTGTTCTGGCACCTTGCCGGGATGGGTAAGTGCCCCCGAAGCCATCTCCATCGATCTCCACCACCATGTCCATCACCGTTGCCGATTCCCATGATGAGGAGGGAGTAGTTCTTCCTCGAGGCTAAGGGTTCTACCGGTAGCTATGTGTTCATCTCTCTCTCTATGCATGATCATATTGTGATCATGAGCTTTGTAATCAAGTAGATCTATCTTGCTACTCAAGTGCTTTAATAGATCTTTGCTCTCCCCATGTGTGTGAAGTTGACAGTGTGCACACCATGGTGGCACTTAGGCTAGAGATTATAAATACTTGTTATGAGTTATATTTGGAGTTGGATGTCTTTATCAAATTGTGGTGTTTGTTGGAACCATCTAGTGCTCAATGTGACAGTGTGGGGTTATCTAGATGGGAAAGGTGAATTTTGAGGTGTGCTATTATAGCCGTACCATGGATTAGAGTGTCCAACCGAAGAGTAGTTAAGAGTAGTATCATGAAGATAATATATTTATATGAGAGTGTTCACTAGTGAAAGTATGATCCCTAGGCCTTGTTTCTAAACATTGAAACACCGTTTGCAATTAGATCTGTTACATGTTTGCTTGCTTCCATCTTTCTTTCAGTTTGCCTTTAGTCTCTTCCACGCTATCAAGCTATTTTCTGGCACCATTGTCTTATATCTATACCACTTGTATTTCATTATCTCTTCGCCGAACTAGTGCACCTATACACCTGACAAGTGTATTGGGTGTGTTGGGGACACAAGAGACTTCTTGTATCTTGATTGCAGGATTGCTTGATAGGGAATACCTTTGACCACTTCTTCTCTGAGTTCGATAAACCTTGGGTAATCCACTTAAGGGAAAACTTGCTGCTGTTATACAAACCTCTACACTTGGAGGCACAACAACTTTCTACAAGAATAGAAGTGTGTAGATATCAACGACGATCTCCCATCTCCGGGAAGGAATTCCCGCGGCAGAATTCTATCTGCTGGAGAGATCTTTCTCTCTCAGTGTTTTCCACTCCGCAGAGGCGGCGATATCTTTTAGTGGTCGCTCCCCGAGTCTTAGGGTTTCGGGAGGATAATATACGCCAGAGGGGAGAGCCAGGAGTGGACCAGGGCGGCCACACTGATACATTGCAAATGTATCTATAATTTTTGATGTTCCATGCTTGGTTTTATCCACTTTCTTGTGTTTTGTTCCAACTTTCGAGTACTTTCTTTTGATTTCTTGGACTAACCTATTAACAAGAGCCACAGTGCCAGCTGCCTGTTTTCTACTGTTTTAGGTTCCAGGAAAGTCAAAAAATGAATATTCTCGGAATTGGCGGGACAAAAGCCAAAGTGCCTATTTTTCCGGAAGTCATCAGATGCCAGAATACAAGACGGAGAGGGGCCAGGCTTGGCCCGCGCCAAGGGGGTGGTGTGGTGTCCCCTGGCACCCCCTCGGCCTCTGATGCACTCGACGATCGACGTAGAGCTCGTTGGGAACCCCAAGAGGAAGGTATGATGAGCACAGTAGAAAGTTTTCCCTCAATTATGAAACCAAGGTTTAATCGAACCAGTAGGAGCAAGGAAACACCCCAAAGGTGTTACTAGCTGAGCTTTGGCAGGGCGCACTACCGGTGCTAGTAGCAACGTGGAGACCTGCACAACACAACCACAGAACTTTGTCCCCAACTTGCGATGAGGTTATCAATCTCACCGTGTTTTGCGGAAAACAAAGGATTAAACGTATCGAATGGAAAGAAGTAAAAGTTTGCAGAAAGTAAACACAAAGCAGTAAATAGTTGTAGATTGTATGTAAAGTAAAAGGACCGGGATCCATAGTTCACTAGAGGTGGCTCTCCTTAGATAGATAACATGCTGGGTGAACAAATTACAGCGAGGGAATTGACAAACACCGAGAAAGAAATACATGCATATACTAATCATATTGACTCCTCTGAGACTTGATTGGGCATTACAACATAATACATAGACCGCCATCCAACTGCATCTATGATTAATAATCCACCTTCAGGTTATCATCCGAACCCCCTCCAGTATTAAGTTGCAAGCAACAGATTATTGCTTTACGAACTGCGTGTAAAGTAAACAATACAATTGTTCTATGAACAAAGGATCGTTGTTTTCTCCCTAGTAGCAACAGCACATCTAGTACCTTAGAGATTTCTGTCACTTCCCCAGATTACCAGAGGCATGAACCCACTATCGAGCATAAATACTAACTCTTGGAGTTGCTAGCAGCTACTTGGCCAAGATAGCTACTAACAACTGAAAGCACGCAAGATCTCAAATAACAAATACATGATAAAATCAATAATCAATCTGAAATAGCATCTCAATATCCATTGGATCCCTGCAAACACAACATGTATGAATTACAAATAGATGATCTTGATCATGAACGGAGCTCATAAGATCTAAACATGAAAGCACAAAGGAGGAGAAACCAGCCATCTAGCTACTACATGGATCCGTAGTCCAAGGATGAACTACTCACGCATCACACCGGAGGCTTGCTTGGTGATGAAGAAGTCCTCCAGGGTGAATTCCCCTCTCCGGCAGGGTGCCGGGAAGAGCTTCAGATCCCCCCGATCTAGGGACAGAGACGACGGTGGCTACAGACTCTTTCGTGGATTTTTGATCGGGTACTTAGGGTTTTCGTCCCGAGGGCATCCTATAGTCGGAAGGGGAGGCCGAGGGGGTGCCGGGAGCGGCCACACCACCCCCTGGCGCGGGCCAGGCCTGGCCGCGCGGCCAGGTGGTGTGGTGGCTCCCTGGCCCTTCTCCGCCTTGTATTCTAGCACTTGATCCCTTCCGGAAAAATAGGCACTTTGGCTTTTGTCCCGTCCAATTCCGAGAATATTCATTTTCTGACTTTCCTGGAACCAAAAATAGCAGAAAACTGGCAGCTGGCACTGTGGCTCTTGTTAATAGGTTAGTCCAAGAAATCATATGAAAAGTACTCCAAAGTTGGAACAAAACACAAGAAAGTGGATAAAACCAAGCATGGAACATCAAAAACTATAGATACATTTGCAATGTATCAACATCCCCAAGCTTAAGTCCTGCTCGTCCTCGAGTAGGTAAGAGATAAAAAGAAATAATTTTTGAGGTGACATGCACCATCAAAGACTTGATCAAAGTATTTGCAAAACTCAAAGCTAGGATCATAGTACTTCAATCATAACATGAAAGACAAAGTTCTAGCAATAGGCAAAGAAACTATGATGCAACATAAAAAGGTACAAACAAAAGATGCATGAATAACATGCCTTGCAAGACGTTTGTTTGTTTCACATAAAGAAAACATAGCATAATAGTATTCAGCTTGTCCCTCAATAGAGTAGCAAATATAAATGCATAGGACAAGTTCATAAGAGTGACTAGATACAATAGTTTAAAACAAGCAATATCAAGTTATGCATCAATCAACTAGTCTTGGGACAATGCACATGGAACTAAGAATGGCCATTATGCTCTCAAAGTAGGTGCATAAAGATAGAAGGTGGAGACTCAATATAATGGTGGAAGAAAAGCCTTTTGTAGAAGGAAGTAGGGATTCAAGTCTCATAAAGAGCTTCCAAAAATTATGGTACTTGTAGTTTTCAGCTCTCATTTCCCCTATCATAAGCATCTTGAAAGTGATTAAGGTTAAAGTGACACAACTAAGAGGATATGCTTGACAAGTTATAAACCGAAATCTCATGCCCCTTACTTACGAAGACCGATCCTCATGTTACTCAACTTTAGTCACGAGTAAGCTCTTGTCATTGTAAGTATATGTGTATCATTAAGAACCGCCAACGGGGTACCCATTGCACATGATACAGGAGCTTTCCCATAATCAAAATGACAAGGCAAGCAGACAATGAGCATCTCCGCGATCTTTTTATTTGCTATTTGCATAGGTTTTTATTGAGGATGCTTCATAGAGTGCTCATTATGGTGATGCTGCAAGTTTCCACCATGATTAGGCATGGCTTCGGCTAGCGGCCCAGGCATTTCTCTAACACACATACAAACTCCATGATCTTACAAATTCCACATTTATTTCACACCGCCGGAATCCGTAAGCAAAAGAACATGATATCAACGGAGTACAAAATATAAGTGCGATGTTGAAAGTGTTCCCCATGAAACATGGTTCTGCTAATTTCAACTTATAAAGCGCAAGCATATACGCAACAAAGAAGGACCCAATGGTTCAAGTTTATTAGAGGCAATAAAGTAAGTGTGCCATCAAGTTCGTGAGAGCTTTAATCACTAGTTTTCTCATAACAAGTGAAAGGTAAACAAAAGCATGAATATACTTGGAATAGCATAAGCTAGTAGGTAGGTATGGTGGACTCTTTGGAATAACTTGGTTTAGGGAGTTGGATGCATGAGTGGAACTCATACTTGGTGGTGGAGGCTAGCAAAAGACTGGGAGCGACAAACTAAGAGAGCAATAATGGCCATAATCATGCAGAGCGACAAAACATCATTGATCAAAGCATAAAGTGATACTACAATTTGAAAACTAAAGGATCATAAAGGCTATGGTGACTTGAGATAGTCATAACATGGTGTGAGCATGTGCCAAGTCAACCCAAATAAAGCATCAAAGGAGAATACCACTATACTATGCTTTAATATGCTAAAACAACGCATGATTCATCCAAGGCACATTAAGAAATCTCAATTGTTCATAACAAGTCATGCTACAACAAATAATACTAAGCAAAAAAGCCAAAACAATATCAAGCATGGCATTACAAAGCATATGCCACAGTCAAAAACGAGCTCTTTTTACCACATAAGCATGAACTTTCCTACTCTTTTCCAAACCAAACCAAACTATTTGCAAACCAAAGTATGAAAGAGGGGGTCCAACCAATTTATTCAGAACACTAAGCAAACCAAGCAAACTAAAAACCAGAATAAAAACGAAAAAGAAGACGCTCCAAGAAAAACACAACTGTGCATGAAACAATAAAAATGAAGCGTTTGGAAGAAACCTGGGATTTTTATTGATGAAGAAGGGGATGCCTTGGGCATCCCCAAGCTTTGACGCTTGTACTTCTTGGATATTTCTTGGGGTGACACGTGTGGCATCTCCAAGCTTGAGCTTTAGTCCATCCTTCTTCTCATTACCCATTCCTTCCATACACCTGCAATTTTTCCTTCATACAAAACTTCACACAATCTCATTAGCAACATTAGTGCACTTTAGATAAATAAGTCTCAAGGTTCAGTTCTAACACCAAATAAACTTCCATTAGAACACTTGCTACTGTAGCACTTCCCTCAAAAATCCCAATTCCCCAAAAGAACTCAAAAAGGAACCAACAAGAAGCAAATGCAGAAAATGGCAGAAATCTGTCAAAACAGACCAGCAGGTAAAGACGATTTTTTTAGAAGACCTTCTATTGCTCAAACAAAAAAGTGTTGAACTAACGAAAGTTAGATAATAAACGGGGGCCTAATCACAAATAATTACATCTCAATCCGACATACAGAGATCTCTTACGAATTTTTACGGTGAAGAATAGAAATCTGTTTCGGGACAGCAACTTTCCCAATCATTACTTCTCTCTCATTAGAGGTTACTCTTGGCACAAAAAGCAAATAAAAAGGATAAGGAGAGGTTATTACAGAGATAATAACTTCCAAGAATCAACTAAAACTCTTGGTTATCTCCCAACAAGTACTTTTCTTTAACGCCTTTAAGTTAGGCATAAAAATTTGAGAAGATGCTCTCATAGGAAATATGAATTGAAGTAAAAGAGAGCATCAGGAAGCAAATTCAAAACACATTTAATTCTAACCCACTTCCTATGCATAGGAATATTGTATGCAAATAAATGCACAAAGAATAAAGTGACAGGCATAGGAAGATAAAACAAAAGTAACTTCAAAACTTTCAGCACATAGAGAGGTGTTTCATTATCATAAAAACTTCTACAACCATATTTTCCTCTCTCATAATAATCTTCAGTAGCCTCATGAATAAACTCAACAATATAACTATCACATAAGGCATTCTTTTAATGATCTACAAGCACTAGAGCTTTATTATAAATATTTTCAAAAGAATCCTCGGGAACATAACATTCACCCTCCTTTAATAAGCATGGGGGACAATCAAATAATGTAAGGGATAAAGAGTTACTCTCATTAGAAGGTAGGCATGGGTAGATCCACTCTTCCTCCTTTTCTCGATCACTCTCCTCCTCTTTTTCATCTAATGAGCTTTCAGGTTCAGCAATTTCTTCTTCCATGGAGTTTCTAGCAAGCGGTGGTTCATCTATTACCTTAGCAGTCATAAAACTGTTCCCAAATAGGAAACTGAGTGAGCTATCCATAATGAAATAGTGATTGGAGTAGAGCTAGTCATAAAGGCAACTTAAGAAAGGAACTAATTTTTTTTGTGTTTTCTGAAGAACAAAACAAGCAAACAAAGCAAAAATAAACTAAGCAAAACAAAAACAACAAAGTAAAGAGATTGGTTATGAGGGACTCCCCTTGTGAAGATGTCCTTGACTCCCTGGCAACGGCGCCAGAAAAGATCTTGATGCACTCGACGATCGACGTAGAGCTTGTTGGGAACCCCAAGAGGAAGGTATGATGAGCACAGCAGAAAGTTTTCCCTCAATTATGAAACCAAGGTTTAATCGAACCAGTAGGAGCAAGGAAACACCCCAAAGGTGTTACTAGCTGAGCTTTGGCAGGGCGCACTACCGGTGCTAGTAGAAACGTGGAGACCTGCACAACACAACCACAGAACTTTGTCCCCAACTTGCGATGAGGTTATCAATCTCACCGTGTTTTGCGGAAAACAAAGGATTAAACGTATCGAATGGAAAGAAGTAAAAGTTTGCAGAAAGTAAACACAAAGCAGTAAATAGTTGTAGATTGTATGTAAAGTAAAAGGACCAGGATCCATAGTTCACTAGAGGTGGCTCTCCTTAGATAGATAACATGCTAGGTGAACAAATTACAGCGAGGGAATTGACAAACACCGAGAAAGAAATACATGCATATACTAATCATATTGACTCCTATGAGACTTGATTGGGCATTACAACATAATACATAGACCGCCATCCAACTGCATCTATGATTAATAATCCACCTTCAGGTTATCATCCGAACCCCCTCCAGTACTAAGTTGCAAGCAACAGATTATTGCTTTACGAACTGCATGTAAAGTAAACAATACAATTGTTCTATGAACAAAGGATCGTTGTTTTCTCCCTAGTAGCAACAACACATCTAGTACCTTAGAGATTTCTGTCACTTCCCCAGATTACCAGAGGCATGAACCCACTATCGAGCATAAATACTAACTCTTGGAGTTGCTAGCATCTACTTGGCCAAGATAGCTACTAACAACTGAAAGCACGCAAGATCTCAAATAACAAAGACATGATAAAATCAATAATCAATCTGAAATAGCATCTCAATATCCATTGGATCCCTGCAAACACAACATGTATGAATTACAAATAGATGATCTTGATCATGAACGGAGCTCACAAGATCTAAACATGAAAGCACAAAGGAGGAGAAACTAGCCATCTAGCTACTACATGGATCCGTAGTCCAAGGATGAACTACTCACGCATCACACCGGAGGCTTGCATGGTGATGAAGAAGACCTCCAGGGTGAATTCCCCTCTCCGGCAGGGTGCCGGGAAGAGCTTCAGATCCCCCCGATCTAGGGACAGAGACGACGGCGGCTACAGACTCTTTCGTGGATTTTTGATCGGGTACTTAGGGTTTTCGTCCCGAGGGCATCTTATAGTCGGAAGTGGAGGCCGAGGGGGTGCCGGGAGCGGCCACACCACCCCCTGGCGCGGGCCAGGCCTGGCCGCGCGGCCAGGTGGTGTGGTGGCTCCCTAGCCCTTCTCCGTCTCGTATTCTGGCACTTGATCCCTTCCTGAAAAATAGGCACTTTGGCTTTTGTCCCGTCCAATTCCGAGAATATTCATTTTCTGACTTTCCTAGAACCAAAAACAGCAGAAAACAGGCAGCTGGCACTGTGGCTCTTGTTAATAGGTTAGTCCAAGAAATCATATGAAAAGTACTCCAAAGTTGGAACAAAACACAAGAAAGTGGATAAAACCAAGCATGGAAGATCAAAAATTATAGATACATTTGCAATGTATCAGCCTCCCCTTCCGCCTATAAGATGCCCTCGGGACGAAAACCCTAGCTGCCCGATCAAAAAATCCACGAAAGAGTCTGTATCCGCCGTCATCTCCATCCCTAGATCGGGAGGGATCTGAATCTCTTCCCGGCACCCTGTCGGAGAGGGGAATTCACCCTGGAGGCCTTCTTCATCACGATGAAAGCCTCTAGTGTGATGCGTGAGTAGTTCATCCTTGGACTACGGATCCATGTAGTAGCTAGATGGCTGGTTATCCTCCTTTGTGCTTTCATGCCTAGATCTTGTAAGCTCCGTTCATGATCAAGATCATCTATTTGTAATTCTGCATGTTGTGTTTGCGGGGATCCGATGGATATTGAGATGCTATTTCAGATTGATTATTGATTCTATCATGTATTTGTTATTTGTGGTCTTGCATACTTTCCGCTGTTAGTAGCTATCTTGGCCAAGTAGATTCTAGCAACTCCAAGAGTTAGTATTTATGCTTGATAGTGGGTTCATGCCTCTGGTAATCTGGAGAAGTGACAGAAATCTCTAAGGTACTAGATGTGTTTTTGCTACTAGGGAGAAAACAACAATCCTTTGTTCATAGAACAATCGTATTGTTTACTTTACACGCACTTCGTAAAGCAATAATCTGTTGCTTGCAACTTAATACTGGAGGGGGTTCGGATGATAACCTGAAGGTGGATTATTAGTCATAGATGTAGTTGGATGGTGGTCTATGTATAATGTTGTAATTCCCAATCGAATCTCAAAGGAGTCAAGATGATTAGTATATGCATGTATTGCTTTCTCGATGTTTGTCAATTGCCCCGCTGTAATTTGTTCACCCAGCATGTTATCTATCTTAAGGAGAGCCAGCTCTAGTGAACTATGGATCCCGGTCCTTGTCTTTTACATACAATCTATAAACTGTTTACTACTTTGTGTTTACTTACTTCTTTCCATTCGATACGTTTAATCCTTTGTTTGCCGCAAAACACGGTGAGATTGACAACCTCATCGCAAGTTGGAGACAAAGTTCTGTGGTTGTGTTGTGTAGGTCTCCACATTGCTACTAGCACCGGTAGTGCACCCTGCCAAGGCTCAGCTAGCAACACCTTTGGGGTGTTTCCTTGCTCCTACTGGTTCGATTAAACCTTGGTTTTATAACTGAGGGAAACTTGCTGTTGTTCTCATCATACCTTCCTCTTGGGGTTCCCAACGAGCTCTACATCAACATTGCACCAGCACTTTTCTAGCGCCAACACTGAGCCATCAAGCATTTTTCTGGCGCCGTTGGCGGGGAGTCAAGGACATCTTCACAAGGGGAGTCCCTCATAACCAATCTCTTTACTTTGTTATTTTTGTTTTGCTTAATTTCTTTTTGCTTTGTTTGCTTGTTGTCTTTATTCCAAAACAGACACAAAATTAGTTTTACTAGTTTGCTTTCTTTATCAAAAACACACAAAAATTAAGTCTCCTTTAGTTGTCACCCCTTCCTTAGCTCACCTTGTTGATCCCTACATTCACCCTGAAAGACCTTTCAATTGATAGTGGTTCTATAATTGGGAAAGATAATATTGAAGAATTCTTCAATCATGTTAGTAAGCATGAATATACTGAGGATAGATCCCTTGCAGAACTTGCTCCAAACTATGAGATTGCTGTAGCTTCTTTAATTCACATGTTAGAAGCTAGGTTTGTTAACCTCAACCCCTTAATGCAACTAATGTTTCTTAAGATTAAAGAAATAGAGGACCCTGAAAAGAGGGATTTTATTCTAGAAACTTTGTTTAAGGAGTTCTATGATGTTGCCAAGGAAGCTACGAAGGTCTTTGAACGTTTCAATATGCTAGGCTGATGTGTAGATGTTGTTGGTACACGAGAAAAGATGAACAAAACTGAACCTAATGGGGAGGAACCTAAGATACCAATACCCTTTAAACTAGTAGCAATACATGATGCCATAGAAAAGAATCTTGATTGGATTGTTCCTGCAAACCCTTTTGATGAGAATAGTGAACCTAAGAGCATTGAGAGAGGATCCTCTAGAACTTATTTGGATGATATACCTTGCCTTGTTGAAAATATTTCTGGTATTGATCTTAATGCTTCTTCATTTGAGAACACTTGATTCTTTTTCTTGCTTCTTATGCCAAACTTAAAGGCGTTCAAGAAAAGTACTTATTGGGAGATAATCCAAAAGTTTTAGATGAGTCTTGGAAGTTATTACCTCTGTAATAAGCGCTCTTTATCCTTTTTATTTGTTTTTGTGCCAAGAGTAACCTCTAATGAGAGAGAAGTAATGATTGGGAAAGTTGCTGTCCCGAAACAGATTTCCGTGCTTCACCGTAAAAATTCGTGTAAAATCTTTGAACATCTTTTTGAGGCGTGAAGTTTTGTGCTTCTGCACCAGGTTGTTATCTAACTTTCATTTTTTCAACACTTTTGATTTGAGCAACATAAGGTCTTCGAAAAAATTCGTCTTTACCTGCTGGTCTGTTTTGACAGATTTCTGCCATTTTCTGCATTTGCTTCTTGTTCGTTCCTTTTTGAGTTCTTTTGGGGAATTGAGCTTTTTGAGGGAAGTATTACAGTAGCTAGTGTTCTAATGGAAGTTTATTTGGTGTTAGAACCGAATCTTAAGACCTATTTATCTTGACTGCACTAATGTTGCTAATAAAGATTGTGTGAAGTTTTGTATGAAGGAAAATTTTCAGGTGTATGAAAGCAATGAGTAATGAGATGAATGATGGACTAAAGCTCAAGCTTGGGGATTCCATGCGTGTCAGCCGAAGAAATATCCAAGAAGTACAAGCGTCAAAGCTTGGGGATGCCCAAGGCATCCCCTTCTTCATCAATAAAAATCACAGGTTTCTTCCAAACGCTTCATTTTTATTATTCCATGCACAGTTGTGTTATTCTTGGAGCGTCTTCTTTTTCGTTTTCGTTTTGGTTTTTCGTTTGCTTTTTTTTCTTAGTTTTCTGAATAAATTGGTTGGACCCCCTCTTTCATACATTGGTTTGCAAATAGTTTGGTTTGGTTTGAAAAAGAGTAGGAAAGTTCATACTTATGTGGTAAAAAGAGCTTGTTTTTGACTGTGGCCTATGCTCTGTCATGTCATGATTGATATTGTTTTGGCTTTATGCTTAGTATCCTTTGCTGTAGCATGACTTGTTATAAACAATTGAGATTGCTTAATGTGCCTTGGATGAATCATGCATTGTTTTAGCATATTAAAGCATAGTATAGTGGTATTCTCCTTTGATGCTTTATTTGGGTTGACTTGGCACATGCTCACACCATGTTATGACTATCTCAAGTCACCATAGCCTTTATTATCCTTTAGTTTTCAAGTTGTAGTATCACTTTATGCTTTTATCAATGATGTTTTGTCGCTCTGCATGATTATGGCCATTATTGCTCTCTTAGTTTGTCGCTCCTAGTCTTTTGCTAGCCTCCACAACCAAGTATGAGTTCCACTCATGCATCCAACTCCCTAAACCAAGTTATTCCAAAGATTCCACCATACCTACCTACTAGCTTATGCTATTCCAAGTATATTCATGCTTTTGTTTATCTTCCAAATTAAACTTGTTATGAGAAAACTAGTGATTAAAGCTCTCACGAACTTGATGGCACACCTTACTTTTCTTGCCCTTAATAAACTTGAACCACTGGGTCCTTCTTTGTTGCATATATGCTTGCGCTTTATAAGTTGAAATTAGCTGAACTATGTACCATGGGGAACGATTTCAACATTGCACTTGTACTTTGTACCCCGTTGATATCATGTTCTTTTGCTTACAGATCCCGGCGGTGTGAAATAAAAGTGGAACTTGTAAGATCATGGAGTTTGTATGTGTGTTAGAGAAATGCCTGGGCCGCTAGCCTAAGCCATGCCTAATCATGGTGGAAACTTGCAGCATCACCATAATGAGCACTCTATGAAGCATCCTCAATAAAAACCTATGCAGATAGCAAATAAAAAGATCGCTGAGATGCTCATTGTCTGCTTGCCTTGTCATTTTACAAAGGCTTTTCTTCCACCATTACATTGAGTCTCCACCTTCTATCTTTATGCACTTACTTTGAGAGCATAGTGGCCATTCTTAGATCTATGTGCATTGTCCCAAGACTAGTTGATTGATGCATAACTTGTTATTGCTTGTTTTAAACTATTGTATCTAGTCACTCTTATGAACTTTGAAGGTGTCCTATGCACTTATATTTGCTACTCTATTGAGGGACAAGATGAATACTATTATGCTATGTTTTCTTTATGTGAAACAAACAAACGTCTTGCAAAGCATTGTTATTCATGAAACAAACAAACGTCTTGACAAGCCTTTTCATGTTGCATCGTAGTTTCTTTGTCTTATTGCTAGAACTTTGTCTTTCATGCTATGATTGAAGTACTCTGATCCTAGCATTGAATGTTTTGCAAATACTTTGATCAAGTCTTTGATGGTGCATGTCACCTCAAAAATTATTCTTTCTTTTTATCACTTACCTCCTCGAGGACGAGCAGGAGTTAAGCTTGGGGATGTTGATACATTACAAATGTATCTATAGTTTTTGATGTTCCATGCTTGGTTTTATCCACTTTCTTGTGTTTTGTTCCAACTTTGGAGTACTTTTCATATGATTTCTTGGACTAACCTATTAACAAGAGCCACAGTGCCAGCTGCCTGTTTTCTGCTGTTTTTGGTTCCAGGAAAGTCAGAAAATGAATATTTTCGGAATTGGACGGGACAAAAGCCAAAGTGCCTATTTTTCCGGAAGTCATGAAGTGCCAGAATACGAGACGGAGAAGGGCCAGAGGACGACCACACCACCTGGCCGCGTGGCCAGGCTTGGCTCGTGCCAAGGGGTGGTGTGGTGGCCCCTAGCACCCCCTCGGCCTCCCCTACCGACTATAAGATGCCCTCGGGACGAAATCCTGAGGGCCTGATCAAAAATCCACTAAAGAGTCTGTAGCCGCCGTCATCTCTATCCCTTGATCGGGAGGGATCTGAAGCTCTTCCCGGCACCCTGCCGGAGAGGGGAATTCACCCTAAGGCCTTCTTCATCACCATGCAAGCCTCCGGTGTGATGCGTGAGTAGTTCATCCTTAGACTACGGATCCATGTAGTAGCTAGATGGCTGGTTCTCCTCCTTTGTGCTTTCATGTTTAGATTTCGTGAGCTCCGTTCATGATCAAGATCATCTATTTGTAATTCTGCATGTTGTGTTTGCGGGGATCCGATGGATATTGAGATGCTATTTCAGATTGATTATTGATTCTATCATGTCTTTGTTATTTGTGATCTTGCATTCTTTCCGTTGTTAGTAGCTATCTTGGCCAAGTAGATACTAGCAACTCCAAGAGTTAGTATTTATGCTCGATAGTGGGTTCATGCCTCTAGTAATCTGGGGAAGTGACAGAAATCTCCAAGGTACTAGATGTGTTGTTGCTACTAAGGAGAAAATAACAATCCTTTGTTCATAGAACAATCGTGTTGTTTACTTTACACGTAGTTCGTAAAGCAATAATTTGTTGCTTGCAACTTAATACTGGAGGGGGTTCGGATAATAACCTGAAGGTGGATTATTAGTCATAGATGCAGTTGGATGGCGGTCTATGTATAATGTTGTAATGCCCAATCAAGTCTCAAAGGAGTCAAGATTATTAGTATATGCATGTATTGCTTTCTCGATGTTTGTCAATTGCCCCGCTGCAATTTATTCACCCAGCATGTTATCTATCTTAAGGAGAGCCCCCTCTAGTGAACTATGGATCCCGGTCCTTTTCTTTACATACAATCTACAACTGTTTACTTTTTTGTGTTTACTTTCTGCAAACTTTTACTTCTTTCCATTCGATACGTTTAATCCTTTGTTTTTCCGCAAAACACGGTGAGATTGACAACCTTATCGCAAGTTGGGGACAAAGTTCTGTGGTTGTGTTGTGCAGGTCTCCATGTTGCTACTAGCACCGGTAGTGCGCCCTGCCCAAGCTCAGCTAGTAACACCTTTGGGGTGTTTCCTTGCTCCTACTAGTTCGATTAAACCTTGGTTCATAACTGAGGGAAACTTCCTACTGTGCTCATCATACCTTCCTCTTGGGGTTCCCAACGAGCTCTACATCATCATTGCTCCAGCATTTTTCTGGGCGCCATATTCAGAGCCATAAAGTATTTCTCTGGCGCCGTTGCCGGGGAGTCAAGGACATCTTCACAAGGGGAGTCCCTCATAACCAATCTCTTTACTTTGTTGTTTTTGTTTTGCTTAGTTTCCTTTTTGCTTTGTTTGCTTGCTTTCTTTTCAAAAACACAAAAAAATTAGTTTGCTAGTTTGCTTTCTTATTTGAAAACACACACAAATTAAGTCTCCTTTAGTTGTCACCCCTTCCTTAGCTCACCATGTTGACCCCAAATTCACCCTGAAAGACCTTTCGATTGGTAGTGGTTCTATAATCGGGAAAGATAATATTGAAGAATTCTTTAATCATGTTAGCAAACATGAGGATACTGAGGATAGATCCCTTGCACAACTTGCTCCAAATTATGAGATTGCTACTGCTTCTTTAATTCACATGTTAGAAGCTAGGTTTGTTAACCTCAACCACTTAACGCAAGTAAAGTTTCTTAAGCTTAAAGAAATTGAAGACCCTGAAAAGAGGGATTTTATTTTAGAAACTTTGTTTAAGGAGGTCTATGATGTTGCCAAGGAAGCTAGAAAAGTCTTTGAACGTTTCAATATGCTAGGCTCGTGTGTAGATGTTGTTGGTACACGAGAAAATATGAACAAAACCGAACCTAATGGGGAGGAACCTAAGATACCAATACCCTTTAAACTAGTAGCAATACACGATGCCATAAAAAAGAATCTTGATTGGATTGTTCCTACAAACCCTTTTGATGAGAATAGTGAATCTAAGAGCATTGAGAGAGGATCCTCTCGAACTTATTTGGATGATATACCTTGCCTTTTTGAAAATATTTCTGGTATTGATCTTAATGCTTCTTCATTTGAGAATACTTGATCCTTTTGTTGCTTCTTATGCCTAACTTAAAGGCGTTAAAGAAAAGTACTTATTGGGAGATAACCCAAAAGTTTTAGATGAGTCTTGGAAGTTATTACCTCTGTAATAACCTCTCCTTATCCTTTTTATTTGGTTTTTGTGCCACGAGTAACCTCTAATGAGAGAGAAATAATGATTGGGAAAGTTACTGTCTTGAAACAGATTTATGTGCTTCACCGTAAAAATTCGTGTAAAATCTCTAAACGTCATTTTTAGGCGTGAATTTTTGTGCTTCTGCCCCAGGTTGTTATCCAACTTTAGTTAGTTCAACACTTTTTTATTTGAGCAACATAAGGTCTTCGAAAAAATTCGTCTTTACCTGCTGGTCTGTTTTGACAGATTTCTGCCATTTTCTGCATTTGCTTCTTGTTCGTTCCTTTTTGAGTTCTTTTGGGGAATTAAGCTTTTTGAGGGAAGTATTACAGTAGCTAGTGTTCTAATGGAAGTTTATTTGGTGTTAGAACCGAATCTTAAGACCTATTTATCTTGACTGCACTAATGTTGCTAATAAAGATTGTGTGAAGTTTTGTATGAAGGAAAAATTTCAGGTGTATGGAAGGAATGAGTAATGAGATGAAGGATGGACTAAAGCTCAAGCTTGGGGATGCCACGCGTGTCACCCCAAGAAACCTAGAAGTACAAGTGTCAAATCTTGGGGATTCCCAAGGCATCCCTTCTTCATCAATAAAAATCCCAAGTTTCTTCCAAACACTTCATTTTTATTGTTTCATGCACAGTTGTGTTTTTCTTGGAGCGTCTTCTTTTTTGTTTTCATTTTGGTTTTTCGTTTGCTTTGGTTTTCTTAGTTTTCTGAATAAATTGGTTGGACCCCCTCTTTCATACATTGGTTTGCAAATAGTTTGGTTTGGTTTGGAAAAGAGTAGGAAAGTCCATACTTATGTGCTAAAAAGAGCTCGTTTTGACTGTGGCCTATGCTTTGTCATGCCATGCTTGATATTGTTTTGGCTTTATGCTTAGTATTCTTTGTTGTATCATGACTTGTTATAAAAAATTGATATTGCTTAATGTGCCCTGGATGAATCATGCGTTGTTTTAGCATATTAAAGCATAGTATAGTGGTATTCTCCTTTGATGCTTTATTTGGGTTAACTTGGCGCATGCTCACATCATGTTATGACTATCTCAAGTCACCATAGCCTTTATGATCCTTTAGTTTTCAACTTGTAGTATCACTTTATGCTTTGATCAATGATGTTTTGTCGCTCTGCATGATTATGGCCATTACTGCTCTCTTAGTTTGTCGCTCCCAGTCTTTTTCTAGCTTCCACCACCAAGTATGAGTTCCACTCATGCATCCAACTCCCTAAACCAAGTTATTCCAAAGAGTCCACCATACCTACCTACTAGCTTATGCTATTCCAAGTATATTCATGCTTTTGTTTACCTTCCAAATTAAACTTGTTATGAGAAAACTAGTGATTAAAGCTCTCACGAACTTGATGGCACACTTTACTTTTCTTGCCCTTAATAAACTTGAACTATTGTGTCGTCTATGTTGTATATGCTTGCACTTATTTGTTGGGAATTAGCAGAACCATGCTTTCATGGGGAACGCTTTCAACATTGCACTTGGTACTTGTACCTAGTTGATATCATGCTCTTTTGTATATGGATGACGTCGGTGTGAAATGAAAGGGGAGCTAGTAAGTCCGTGGAGTTATGTATATGTGTTAGAGAAACGCTTGGGCCGCTGGTCTAATCCATGCTGACATGGTGGAAACCTGCAGCGTAACCATAATGAGCTGTCTATGAAGCATTCTTCTTATAAAAAAAGAGAGTCCTATATTCAGAAAAAAGAGAAAAAAGAGAGATTAGGAAAAGAGGAAAGAGAGAAAAAAGCACCATATTCCCATGGTAAATAAGAAGAATGCTGAGATGCTTGTTGTCTGCTTGCCTTGCCATTTTGATATGGGGATTCTTCCGTATCATCGGGCAAGGGGTACCCCGTTGGCGGTTCTCTATGATACACATGTACTTACGATGACAAGAACTTACCGGTGACTAAACTTGAGTAGCATGAGGAGCGGCCCTCGTATACAAGGGACATGAGATTTCTAACTTATACTTCGTCAAGCATGTACACCATAGTTTGTTCACTTTAACCTTAATCACTTCAAGATGCTTATGATAGGGGCAATGAGATCTGAAAGCTATAAGTACCATAATTTTTGGAAGCTCTTTATGAGACTTGATTCCCTACTTCCTTTTATAAAAAGGGCTTTCTCCCACCTTTATATTGAGTCTCCACATTCTACCTTTATGCACCTACTTTGAGAGCATAGTGGCCATTCTTAGTTCTATGTGCATTGTCCCAAGACTAGTTGATTGATGCATAACTTGATATTGCTTGTTTTAAACTATTTTTATCTAGTCACTCTTATGAACTTTGAAGGTGTCCTATGCAATTATATTTGCTACTCTATGAGGGACAAGCTGAATACTATTATGCTATGTTTTCTTTATGTGAAACAAACAAACATCTTGCAAAGCATTGTTATTCATGAATCTTTTGTTTGTGCCTTTTCATGTTGCATCATAGTTTCTTTGTTTTATTGCTAGAACTTTGTCTTTCATGTTATGATCAAACTACTATGATCCTAGCTTTGAATGTTTTACAAATACTTTGATCAAGTCTTTGATGGTGCATGTCACCTCAAAAATTATTCTTTCTTTTTATCACTTACCTACTCGAGGACGAGCAGGAGTTAAGCTTGGGGATGTTGATACATTGCAAATGTATCTATAATTTTTGATGTTCCATGCTTGGTTTTATCCACTTTCTTGTGTTTTGTTCCAACTTTGGAGTACTTTTCATATGATTTCTTGGACTAACCTATTAACAAGAGCCGCAGTGCCAGCTGCCTGTTTTCTGCTGTTTTTGGTTCCAGGAAAGTCAAAAAATGAATATTCTCGGAATTGGATGGGACAAAAGCCAAAGTGCCTATTTTCCGGAAGTCATCAGATGCTAGAATATGAGACGGCGAGGGGCCAGAGGCCGGCCACACCACCTGGCGGCGCGGCCAGGCTTGGCCCGCGCTAGGGGGTGGTGTGGTGGCCCCTGGCACCCCCTCAGCCTCCCCTTCTGCCTATAAGATGCCCTCGCGATGAAAACTCTAAGTGCCCGATCAAAAAATCTACGAAAGAGTCTGTAACCGCCGTCATCTCCATCCCTAGATCGGGAGGGATCTGAAGCTTTTCATATGGCTGGTTCTCCTCCTTTGTGCTTTCATATTTAGATCTTGTGAGCTCTGTTCATGATCAAGATCATCTTTCTGTAATTCATACATGTTGTGTTTGCAGGGATCCGATGGATATTGAGATGCTATTTCAGATTGATTATTGATTCTATCATGTCTTTGTTATTTGTGATCTTGCATGCTTTCCGTTGTTAGTAGCTATCTTGGCCAAGTAGATGCTAGCAACTCCAAGAGTTAGTATTTATGCTCGATAGTGGGTTCATGCCTCTGGTAATCTGGGGAAGTGACAGAAATCTCTAAGGTACTAGATGTGTTGTTGCTACTGGGAGAAAACAACAATCATTTGTTCATAGAACAATCGTATTGTTTACTTTACACGCACTTCGTAAAGCAATAATCTGTTGCTTGCAACTTAATACTGGAGGGGGTTCGGATGATAACCTGAAGGTGGATTATTAGTCATAGATGTAGTTGGATGGTGGTCTATGTATAATGCTGTAATGCCCAATCGAATCTCAAAGGAGTCAAGATGATTAGTATATGCATGTATTGCTTTCTCGATGTTTGTCAATTGCCCCGTTGTAATTTGTTCACCCAGCATGTTATCTATCTTAAGGAGAGCCACCTCTTGTGAACTATGGATCTCGGTCCTTGTCTTTTACATACAATCTATAAATTGTTAACTACTTTGTGTTTACTTTCTGCAAACTATTACTTCTTTCCATTCGATACGTTTAATCCTTTGTTATCCGCAAAACACGGTGAGATTGACAACCTCATCGCAAGTTGGGGACAAAGTTCTGTGGTTGTGTTGTGCAGGTCTCCACGTTTCTACCAGCACCGGTAGTGTGCCCTGCCAAGGCTCAGCTAGCAACACCTTTGGGGTGTATCCTTGCTCCTACTGGTTCGATTTAACCTTAGTTTCATAACTGAGGGAAACTTGCTGCTGTGCTCATCATACCTTCCTCTTGGGGTTCCCAACGAGCTCTACATCAACATCGCAATAGCACTTTTCTGGCACCGACACTGAGCCATCACACTCCACCCGGTGGCACGGCCTGGGATGGCCTGCGCCAGGGGGTGGTGTGGGCCCCCTGTGGCCCATCTCCACTTCCCCTTCTGGCAGTCTTCGTCTTCTGGAAAAATAGAATTTTCCATGTATTTTCCGGGATTTTCTGATCGTCACGAATTTCGCCTCCAAACAGCACCTTTCCATCAGAATCCTGACTGCAGCGGTCCATGCTCCAAAAGTCATCAACCATGCAAAAACAGGTGAAATAACATAAGTATCATCTCTTAATATGAAATATATCAATGGATAATAGTAAATTATGATATAGAATAGTGATGCAAAATGGACGTATCATTCACATGTTATGATTTTCTGTGTTATTGTTATCAGCTTTATCTTTACGCTTATTAGAAGTTCACAAACATCAAATCGGTTTGCTTTACATGCAATGATTATGTCTGATATTGTTAGATTTACATGCTCTCTACATAATTTAACCTTTCCAATTAATTTCATTCAGTACAACACACCAGCTACTCAGCCCTTTGTTCTACCATCCTCTTGTCAAGCTTCTGGGTTGAAAGGGGGCCATGTATGCCCTTCAAAAGGAAGAGGGAAGAAAAATGGTGGATGGCCACCCTTCGTGAAGGGTACCCATGGTATCAGGTTTGGTTTCCAAGTGGTTTAGAATGACTTGATGTAAGATCTTGTTTCTCACTTTTCTTGCGGTTGTCTTAGTTCTCTATCAATTTTCTCATGAAGGTTGTCCCTTTTGTTGCTCGCCCCATTATAAACAAGTTGTATAGAAATGAAAAGTTTCTGACTCTATATAACGAGGGCCCTAAAGGCACACGACAACTATATGATGTGGATGTCTCCTAGACGATGGCCACCACCTATTTGGGTGGACGAGGTCGGTCCAAGTATGTCAGTGAGAATGATCTAAAGCAGGGATGTGGTGTCCCTTGATTATAAAAAGTCTGGCAGATACTTGCAAGTCATTGTACACCTATTTACCTAAGGACCAAGAGCAGAGGTAGTACTAACTTAATCTGCTTCTATACTCATCACAACCTCTTATGACTTTCTTACGAGTATTTGCACCATTGTATTGTACTCATCATATGACTCTGGCCACTTCTGTAGTCCTCTTACCCTTATGTAGCCCCAAGAAGGAATCCAGCATCAAGCTTCTAGCATAGGCAACGGCTCTAGTTCCTGCAACGGCACATGTTGACCTAATTAGGAGAAAGAATAGAGGTAGTAACTTAATTTTCTTGAATACTCATCATGTCCTTTGATCACTGTCTTGGGAGTAATTGTTGCATAAGAAACCATTTAGCTTGTACACATCTCATATGCCTATCTGACCACTCCTGTAGTCCCCTTACCCAGCCCCCAAAACGTAACCAGCATCAAGCTGCTTGCACCGGCATCGGCGCCCTCACTAGCACTAGCCCTAGTGCCTGCACTGGCACCTGTTGACGTAGGGAGAAAGAATAGATGTAGTAACTTAATTTGCTTGTATACTCATCATATCCTATGATCACTGTGTTGCGAGTAACTATTCTATAAGAGAGCATTTTGCTTGTATACATCTCATATGCCTCTACCACTCCTACAGTCAGCTTACCTACCCCTCAGAAGAAATCCAGCATCAAGTTGTTGGTGCCGGCACTGGTACCGGCTCCTGCACTAGCCCCCCTACAAATAACTGCATCGGCAACATCTCCTGTACCAGCACTAGCCCTCGCACAAGCACCGGCACCAGCCCCAGCACCAAAACTGACACCAACCCCAGCACAGGCAGCAACACAAGCTCCTGCATCAGCCCAGGCACTGCCTTGTCGCACTTTATCCTACACATGTGTGATCACTAGGTCACATAGGACAATGTTTGGGAGTATATGGCGGTAGATAAACTACCCTGAATGTCTTATCCTTAAGTTTCACATGATTCAGTGCATTGATCTTATTAATTGTGTGTCTATCTCTTGTTTTGACTTAGTAATTGCCTAAGAGTGCCACAAAGCAACTCCAGGCTAAACGAAAGGGAACAATAATCTTCAAGATGCAAAGCGAAGGAGTGAAAATCAAGGGACACTATGCCATTAACTGGACATATGGGCGCTTAACAGCTACTTACCATCTGAAGAATGGTCAAGATCGATGTATCTCGCAGCCCTGAATGTCCCACTCTTTTCATGAAGTTCCTAGCTATCTAGCTCTTTGGTCACATGCGTTTGTAATTGATTATGTGGTTATCTTATCTCCACTGATCATATACGGGTGGTAAAATTATGACAGCCTCTTGCTGGATTGGAGCTATGACTAATACGTACTGGTATGGTATATATGTATCTATTTGACGGTTCCCTATGTGACCAACTATTATGACAATGATTGTGTTCCATCTTAATTTGTGTTTTCGCCATGGACTGCTGGGGAATAAGCAGATTGAACTCTAAGGGGCAAACTGACCGTGCACCAAGTTTTTAAAGATGAAACAACTGATTCACTCTGAATAGTTCTTATACTCCCTCATGTCCATATTAGTGTTCTTAACTTTGTCAAGATACGAATGAATCCAGAATCTAGTCTAAATACTTAACTAGATACATATGAATCTAGGTAAATTTGAGAACATTAATATGGACCACAGGGAGTACACGAATATCTGTCAAAAGAGCTACTCCGTCGGTTCAGAAATAAGTACCTCGTGATTGTCTAGATTCGTATGTATCTATACAGAAAAACATGTCTAGATACATTCGAATTTATATAAATCTGACTCGCTTATTTGTGGACAGAGGGAGTATCTCTTATTTTTCCTACCTTGGCGAGGTCTTTTTTTTCAAATCCGGTCGAGCCACATCACAATGCATTTTTTACTAATGAGCAGATGAAAGCTAGCCCATTCGATCCCTCTTTAGCCCAAAATCTTCTAATTTGGCCTTTTAGGGGTCAGGGGACTATTGAGCACAACCTAGTGAAATTTGAGAATAGACCCCATGGAGCATAGCACATGGAGGATAGCCCATATAGAATAGCCAAAATCTTTTCAATTCGGCATTTCGACATTGCCCCACGTCTTAAAAACTCTGCCAATCCATGTTTTAAAAAAAACTACTCCACTATGTGGCATTTAATAAATTGATATGCTAGGAGTGCTGCCCTTTTATTTTAGAAGAAATAAACATTGACACCCAAAATCTTTTTAAGAAGACTAATACATAAGTTATATGTACTAATAAATCTTTAATGATATATTTTCTAGAAATATCGTTGGCATAGTGTCGATGCACTCACTTTACATCTATTGAAAGTCTTCAGTTCAAATCCTCTATGCGTACATATCTTGGTTTTACATTTTTTGTAGCAACATTGATTTATGGTGAGGCTGACATTGCGAACCCACTGCAGTGTCCCTCAAATTTAATGGGCGGGTTTAAAAAAAATTACGTACTTGTATAGAGAGGCTGGCATCAGAGACCTATCGGCCAGGACATACACAACTACATCGAGATATGTTAAGAATATTTAAGTAATGGATGTGACCGAAAGAAAAAAAAAGTTCAGCATGCACACGAAATTCTAATGAGAGGCTGACATGTGGGACCCAACAGCTTGAATAAACGGCTGATGCAGCAATGTTATCGAGTTCACATCAGGGAGGCACGAGCCAAAGAAAAAACTCCACCATGCACACGTTTATTCTAATGAGAGGCCGACATGTGAGACCCAGTAGCCTGAATAAACGACTAATGTAGCGATCAACGTTACCAAGTTCGAAATAGGGAGGCGCGAGCGAAGAAAAAAATTCTAGCATGCACACGTTCCTTCTAATGAGATACTGAAATGTGGGACCCAGCAGTGTGACCAAATAGCGGATGCATCGATCAATGGTATAGTCTAGATCAGGGAAGCACGAGTGAAGAAATAAATTCCTTCATACACACGATTCTTGTAATAAGGGGCTGACATGGCGACCCACCAACCTAATTAAACAACAGTTGCATCGATCAACATTATCTAGTTCACATCAGGGAGGCACGAGCCAAGGAAAAAATTCCATTATACACATGATTCTTATTGTGAGAGGCTCACATGTGAAACCCATCAGCCTAACTAAACGGTAGATTCATCAAGCATCACTATCAAGTTCAGAATAGGGTAGCACGAGCGAAGGAAAAAATTCCATCATACACATGATTCTTCTAACGAGAGGTTGACATGAAGTACCTAGCAGCCTGACTAAATGGCAGATGCATCGAGTTCAAATCGGGAGGCACGACCAAAAAGTTTGGTCTGCTAGAGACACTGACATCCGAGACCCTCACACCTCAAAAGATTTCGCTCAGTCAACATCACGCCAGGAACCAAAAATCTTACTTCTGCCACGCGCCACGAGCTTCGTCCATGTTTTTAGCAGTTCCGTCATAGTAGAGGGGCACAAAACTGGGAAAAAAAGTTTTCCATCGGCCACAGTCGAGCGAAGAAATTCGTCATAGAAGACACGCCTTGTATGATGACCAACGGGCCAAATCTTTGTGGATGGAAACATTTCTTGTAGTGTATCACATCACGTGTACTACTTGCCATGAACGCGACAACTATGGGATTTTGACAACTTCTGGAAAAACAGCTTTACAACATTGTCCCACCGTGTATCAACATTATTCTTGGGTTTCAACCCAAACGAACAAGGTCATGGCCATATCAACGTCATAGTTTATGATATCATTCCCACATTAATATGGTAGATAGGTGCCTCTTGGCATAGCAACTAATGTTGCTCGTGGGAGTTTTCAACAAGTAGGAAAATGTTTTCTATCTTCATAGTGACGATATAATGGTGATGATGTTTTCTATAAAGAAAGTCTGAAGAACATGACTCGAAATTCCACAGAGACCATGTTTTCTAACATAGTGGACCATGCATGTTTTACTTACCATTCCGAAATTTTAAGAGTTTTCAAGCTTCCTAGCTTAAATGACTTATCGAAATTAGGTCAAGTTAATTTGAAGTACTAAATGCAAGTGGTACATTGCTCTTGCAATTTTACAAAAGGTCTTTCAAGGTACCCACCACCAGGAAGCCAATATATGAGAACGATCAAGGGTTTTGAAAGATTCAACTTCTTCCTCATAATTTGTGTGCTAATGAAGTTGACCCTGTTATCAAAACAATAGAAGAAAATAAAGAAAAAATACAAAAATAATACTAACTCATACCGTTGTTTTACGTGTACCACCTACCATGCATGAAAAATGATAAACATGAGTTTTGACAACTTTTGGAAAACCCGCTTCACAGAATTGGCCTATCATGTATGACCATGTTTCAAGCCGAACGGCCAAGGTCATGACCCTATCGACATCATAGTGTATTATAATTTTACCATATTAGGTAGTATATTGGTGCATCTTGGCATGATAAACAATGCTGCAAAGGGGATTTTCCAACAAGTCTTACCACTATATAGTGTACGAATAACTTTGAGCATTGACCGTTGTATCAAGACTCGCGAATCCCAACATTTCTAGCTGGTTGGTCTTATTTTTCATTCTAGCATCTAGAAGATTCTATTGATGATCTTTAGCACAATGAACGCTATGCACAAACCTCAAAACACACTTCTCCATCATTCTAGAATCTTCTTCGTCATTTCTCTAGACCATGTTACCAAAATTTTCAAGTGTTAGGTAGCTATTAAATGTTGACTTCTACATGATACAAAGTAAATGAACCAAATATACACCCATACTTTATAAATGTCTATCAAATATTTTTTTTGAGCTTTATCTATTATAATTTTATATAGTGATGATATATCAGCTTACTAGTGAACCAAAGTTTGTTTGAATCTTCCGTAGAAAAACAAAGGATTCTGAAAAATAGGTGGGAGTGAACGTTTGATTTCCTATGAAACCTAATGTGAAGAAATCCTTAGTAAATTTTCCTACGGGAATAAATCCTACAAATCAGAGGAAAATTTCAAATTTCCTATGCAAATCCGTTTAATAAAACAGGACCATAAAGAATTTACTGCATGGTGACGTCCTAATATGGCTAAACTCTAGCTGGCATCCTCGATGCAGGCGCGCCCTACGAGCAAGTACATTAAGGCTAGTCATAGTGCTAAGTAACTTGGACTAGTAACTTGTCTATGTTACAGTTCATGTTACTACCTTCATAGTGGGTAATAACATGTATGTGGTGTCATACAAAGCCTAATTAATTAGGTTATAGACTTATATTTTCTTGATATGTGTGATGTTTTATGGTAACTAGCTAAGTTACTACCTCCATCTCTTTCTTCATTAATTATCATGCCAAGTCACTAATTTGCTTAGTTGGTATTGCATGGACATGCATGTTAGTTGCAATTGCATGTTAAGTTACTAGCTAAGTTACTCCCACTATTACTAGCCTAAGGGTGAGTCAACTTGCTATAAGTTTTAAAATAATATATTTATGCTGAGTTGGTAGAGAGAGAATATGAGAGAGGAAGGAAGTGGGCTCTCATGCAAGAGCCAGCTCTTGCACGTGTTTTTAGACATTTTGTGAGATTGGAAAGTGGGCCATATGTTAATAAAGTAGCACATTTTTATTACTAGCTATTAGAGAAAGTTTAATAATAAAGCATGATGTTGGCTATAAGCCATCGCCAAGTCACTTAGTAAAGCTAATAGCCAACATGTATAGCAGTAAGTATAATAAAAGACTATTTTATTTGTACACTATCGACCTCACATACTCACAAAGTGCCTAGGAGCGTGTACTGTAGCTAGCTCTTGCATGAGAGCCCACCTCGTTCCTCTCTCCTCTTCTCTCTCATCCAACTAAGCAAAAGTATAATATTTTAGTCCTTATAGCCAGCTAATTAGGCCTTATTGTACTTGCTCTTATACATGTTGGCATAGTGTTGGATATAGATGACATGGCAATGTCTTATAGCTAGCAGTAGGCTATCCTATTGAACTTGCTCTACATAAGACCGCTGAAGGAACAAGCAAAAATACCCTCATTCAAAGATTCATCCCATCTTCCTCTCGCCAACGCCGCTAGGCCGCATTTGGATCCTCTCTAGAGTGCACTTCATGCCACCATCTCACTCGTAGCATCACACATTTTATCATATGCACGAGATAGCTTGAGGATTTTCATCCTTTTCTTTTGACATGTGGATTCAAATCCTTTTGCGTGCAAGAATTGCAATTCTACCATGCACCCTACCTAGCGAGGGAGAAATGTGGGTTCACGTCCTTTCTTGAAATGCAATAAAACTTATTTATGGTTTCATTTAGCTAGTGTACATACTACTACTCCAATAGCAAAATGAACATGCCCAAAACCTGTATAGCCTAGTTGTTATACCTCTATAGGTTGTCTATACTCTATAGGTTGCCTATACGGGTTTTATTCTGAAATATTCTACATACTAGAGCACAAATTTGTTCTAAAATAATCTACATTCTAGTTGCTATACCTCTACAGGTATAATACCTAGTGTACTGCTAGCTGTTATACCTCTACATCTTGCATATACCTCTACTGTACGTAGTAAGTAATGTACTTATTACTTCTTGTATTTTTGGAGTACTATAAAAATGAAAGCTGTAGTAAATCATATTACTACTGATGTGACGATACAATACCGTGTCAGGATGTGACAGCTTGCTAGTTTATCTACAACTCCAGTCAGCATGCCTCCTCGGTGTAGTTTCGCACTACAGAAGACCTCTAGGTAACACACAAAATTAACACCCCTCTTTCAAAGAGCCTCCCATCTTTCCCATCTACATTCACCAATGCTCCCTAGCCACATTTTGGATCCTCTCGAGCTTGCACTTCACAACTTTTCCTAGCCATCTCGCCTGCTGCATCGATTCTTGCAAGCCGCCACCCCTCTCCTCCAAGAACCCCCAATAGTCATATTTGAATCCACCCTCACCCCCAGTCCATCCACATGCGATGGAGGATTCGATGACGCCTTCAGCAAAATCACTATGCGTATGGACACTACCAACACCGTACGGCTGGATGCATGATCCAAGGAGTTAAGCCACCAAGTTGCTGATGAAAAGGCAGCAAATGCTCCAACGATAGCTGCGGGAAGTTGGTCGCCTTCCATGACCTCCACAACCACAAGATCACGTTCCCGCACAACACGTGCAACTGCACCGAGCATGGCTATGAGTTTGTTGCCCTACCCATAGTGCTCCTTGCCCATATCATGGAAAACCACTCGATGGAGGTGCACAACTTCTACTATGACGAGGAACACAAGTACATCTCTCAGCCTTTTCTAGCACCTGTGTCCTGGAGAGTAGAGACCGTCAGATCTAGGGACGATGGTATGTTGTTTGTCGTGCAATTTGACATGCTCGACTATGGCCTCGCCATATATATCCAGTTTGTTAGGTCGGCGGCATGCTTGTTTCCGTGGTACATGGTGGAGTTGCACTTTTTATGAACTTCCAATGATGGGAGGGTCGTTAGAGGAGTTCGTCGAAGATAGCCTGTTTTTCGAGCCAAAGAGCAGCGCCTCGCTGGCCACCGTAAGTACTATTGAATATTTCTTGAATTTACTGATTAAGAAACATGATAGCATCATCTTGGATTACTCATTTTGCTTCCACAAGGTGGCAGTCTTGAATCTGATGATGGTATGGCGTTCAAATTTAGGATTGAATATTGATCTTGATTCTAGTGAGAGGTTTCAGTGTGTTGGAAGGCTGAATTTTGGTTGCAAAATATTATTGTTTTATAGTACTAGTTCTTGTACTTGGGAGTATTTTGTTTCTAGTTTTGCTAGTGCTAAAGTATTTTGCAGTATATACTGAATCAAACGCTAGAGATAATCTAGCATTTCCTTTGAAACCACCTTGTACTGGTAGCCAGTAGTACTTATTTAGATAAACTAGCTTTTCCTTTGAAACTTGGCATTACACATGTACATACTACATATGTTTTATTGTAGTTAGTTCATTTAATCATATTTACTTGATCATTTTTTTCTCTAGATATTTAGCATGCTACAATTTAGTCCGCCAATTCTTACTTCCTTTAGAAACTGTAGGTACATCTCTTAGCCGATGTCGGCACCATGCTCGTCGTGAGTAGAGAACATCGGATCCGGGGATGATGGTACGGTGTTAGCTATGTTATTTGACAAGCGTGAGAGGGACGACATGGTCATATATGTCGCGTACGTCAGGCCGAACACGTCAGGCTGTAGGTGGGCATGCCCACGGCTGCCCACCAGCAAACCCACCTGTGCCGTATAAAATAATTGGGCTTTGGCTACTTGTCTATTTAAATCTGCTAGTCTTAAACAACACTCATTTGCCCACATATACCCGCCAGCTTCAGTACTTCACTACATACCCGCGAGAGCTGCCTGTAGCAAGCTTGGACAGTACACATGAAAAATCAGCTAGCTTCATCACACAAATTCATAGAAAAAGCATCCAGATTCATCACACTAGTACACAAGATCATTCTATTTTCAAAATGTGACAACACATGAATTTATTACTAGTGCACAGGACAATCACTGGATCAGCGCATGGATCAAGCTAGTACAAAGGAAATGCCCTACTGATTAGATACAGTCTATTGTCTTCTACTCCCATACATGGAGTATTAGTGATCACTTGCATGTTGTTTCTTATTGTGTAGTTGCATGGTCATAACCTCGCCTGACACAGGAATGATGCCCTGAACAATTGACAAAAATGTTCAATATTCAGACCTTAATCAAGTACAAAGATCTTGAAAAATAACAAAGAAAGATCATCCAGCACAGCAGACTAGTAAATAACAAAGAAGAATGTACTTTAACCAAAATTCAGATGGAGATCCTAAACTCGATGCACGTGTATGAAAGAGTTTTTACAGACAGATATCTTGTTGATCATTCACTGCTTCTGAACAAACATCATAGTACCATGTTACGAACGGCCCTGCCAGTTCAGTTCCAAGAATTAATAATTCCAGATTTGCTGCTTTCTGCTTCTGGCAATGCATCCATAAAAGCTCATAATTTACCAGTAATGGTCAAAAACTCAAAATGCCCCACAAATATTGAGAGCAAACCCAAATGTACCTTCCTTGACAAGTTGACATATCAAGGATACCATCATATTAAATAGATATATCATATGCAGGTCCTAGTTTTGTACAGTTCCATCCACTCCTATGGTTGCAAGAAAGAATCAATAGCAAATAGCATAAGTGAACATGGTAACATAATAAATTTAACCAGGATCTAAAGCTAGCGTTTGGTATGCTAAAGCTATAATACAAACAACTGATCGCAAGCCAGATAAGGCCACTTACACATTGAGACAATCGTCCAAACCGTAGCAAGCCGTCAGGTGCAGGGTATACCTTCGCATCCTGTTACAAATATCAGAATTCATGAGCATAGTACATCTCTTGCAAGAACAGTGCTACTGCTATAGGTTTTGGAGGACTACCGTCTTTAGACTGCAAATTTGTTTACTTGCACTTGTTCACTGACTCGAACTCACAAGACACAACAGTGAAGTTGTTCACTTTCAGCTCTCCAAAATCTGATTTATGCAATCAATCAAAAAGGCATCCATTATCCATATCCTAATCTGACACTATAAAAAGATGTGTACATATTATCAATTTATATATTCGGCTAATTTAGCAATCAAACTCACAAATCACTTGGTCAAAATCTGATAATAAGAAGGCATAGACAAGAATGGTAGCCTATTTTTAGTTTCAGGTTATCTTAGCAAATTCACCACTACCAGATTCACTTGCACACATACTGATTCAGCTAGATAGATACACTTACACACATACCAGTTCAGCTTTTAGTCCATCTTCAGTTTCAGGTCGTCTTAGCAAATTCAGTATACTATAGTTTTAGATTTTAGCAAATAGACCTGATGTTGTACCATCAGCAAATCGTACTATAATAGTCAATCTTAGAGAAAATGGGACAGTTTCGTGACGCCTTGGTCAAGGTTTTGAATGATCCACTGCCAATTAATTGGTAATAATCACTAATCAGATAGCTGATCATAGAAGAGATGCAATAAGGATACATAACGTACTTTACATTGGGAGCTTCCCTTCGTGAGAAACAAAGGTGGAACGAGACTACTATATAGGAAATTTGTCGTGAGCTTTCCAGCCGTATGCTAACCGTTTATAGTTCACGGTCGTGATACGTGTCAGCAGTTTTGTCGTGGGTCCTTCTTTGCCGTGAGTATCGCTGACAATTTGCTGTGAGTCCTTGTTCGCCGCGAGTATTGCCGCCATTTCGTCGTGAGCTGCCGTTTGCCGTGAGTTGTGTTGCCGTTTTGCCGTGAACCATCAGTTCTTCGTGAGTTTTATCCAATGCTCACGGAAAATCTATGTTTGCCGTGTGCCACGATGGAATGCTCACGGCAAAATCATGATTTCTAGTAGTGCTTCAACATATACGTTATTCTTATCACCGGAAAATATCAATTTATTCGAATCATACTGTACAAGCATATTGTAGATCAAAAAGCTATTCCACCGAAAAAGCCTATAGTTTTTTGATGATTCCAAGGTGTGTACAAATGAGATAACAACCGGATCATTGTTTTACTGGCAAAAAGCGACAACATATAGCAATGAATCTAGAATGCCCTCGGCGCTAACTTATTCGAATCAGGCTCAACATCAGTCATCAGCCAAACAAAGTGTACATGGATCTTACATGGATCTGATTGAATTTAAGCAGGAAGGAGACGGTGATTTACCTTCTTCCCCATCTTCTTTGATGAAGCCACTGGATCCTGCCCCACAGAGATGCTACCCGCTGGATCCTTCACCAAATCCCTAGACGTCTAGCCTCCTTGCTCCGTGGGCGAGGGTCTGGATGTGATGCCGCCGCCGATGGGGAAACTGGGCCGATGAAGAGGGATCTGGGGTGGCGCGGTGCTGGCCATGCGTCTTGGAATGCGAGGGGAACGAAGGGGGCGAGCGGGGGAAGGCAGCGGCGACGAGGCATGGCGTCTGCCTCCATCGCCATGGAGGGTGTCCCGATGCAGCGTGGGCGCGTGGCGGCGGTAACGAGCTGCCCGTAAGTGTCTGCGATATTATTTTGCTGGCCCATGGGTGTCCATTTAGCGGAAATAGGTGGGATGGGCTGGCGGCGCCGTGGGCTGCCCTATCCCACCTACAGGCTGATGGACACATGCTCGTTGCCCGGGTACTATGTGTAGTTCACCGTCTATCTCCTGTCAATAGAGCCAGGGTTTTGGCAGGGTTCAATGTGCAAATCCTTCATGCCTAGGAGCAGGTCGGCGCCGGGCATCATCCAGAAGGAAAAGCTTTCCATGTTGGTATTCCCGTAGATACATGAGATCACCTAGGGCCTGCATTACTCAATATGCATCCATCGCGAGGGAGAATTCTCAACTGATTCTTCTTTTACTACAGAATTTACGTATCCCACTCTCTTGATATGAGGGGTTTTAGTGTGTTGGAGGGTGGATTTTGGATGCAAAGTAGTACTAGTATAGTACTAGTTCTTGTACTTCGGAGTATTTTTGTACTATATACTGGTAGTACTTGTTTAGATCAAGGGCAGGAGATGGTCTTGATTTGCCTTTGTTCTATCGTTCCTACTACTAAAGTATTTTATAGAACTAATACTAATGTACCGATACTTGTTTAGGTCAAGTGTAGTAGATTGTCTTGTTTTTTTTGTAACTTGGCCTTGCCTTGTCATAAACTTATAATCTAGACGAGGCTTGGGCATTTTAGGTTGCATATGAAGGTCACACATAGGAATTGATGTGACAAGGAGGTATGCACAAAAAATCGACTTCGTCATCCATTTTGCTCGATCTAATGATCGAGTGTGTTCGGAGAAAAGAGCAAAATGATCGTGCACCAAGGTTTATACTGTTGAAACAAGATCTGGTTCTCTCTGTACTGCTATTGAATTTCAGTGTCTGCATTAATGAATCGTTCACTTTGAAATGTTGTTGAATCTACCAAGTGCCATTGAATATGAACTGGGAATATTTCAATATTTTTCTGTCTTATTCTGTCTTTCAAATGCTACTGAATCTTTCAAAAGTTATGTCATTGCTACTGGGCTACTCATAATAGATATTTTGCCTTTGTGTTATTGGAACCGTTCGATGTGGTTTGGACAGAGATGAGAGGGAAAAATACACAACGTGATTTCACCAAGTCTAGTCATTGGATAGTAGTACAGTTTTGTCATGCATGATGTGTGTGTCCCTAGTTCTTTAGATTTTTTACATGAATATCTATCAGCATAATTTATCGCTTTTTTCCTTTCCTTGATGAGGTTTTTGTTTCCAATCCGGCAAAGCCACATAACAATGATTTTTTTCTAACAAACAGTTATTTTGAGAATTTACTAACGAGTTGTTTTTTAGAATAACTAACAAGTAGATAAAAGCTAGCACATTCAACCCCTCTTTAGCCAAAAACCTTCTAATTTAAATTTGAGAAAGAAGTCCAAAGAGCATAGCCCATGGTGGAGAGCCCATGGTGCATAGCCCATGGGAAAGAGCCCATGGTGAAGAGTCCATGGAGCATAGCCAATGGAGTATAGCCCATGTAGAATACCCCAAAATCTTTTTAAATTTGGCCATTTTGGGCATTGCCCTGCTCCTAGTAAAATTTGAAAAAGTATCCCATATAGAATAGCCCATGGTGCATAGCCCATGGGTAAGGATTGTTGCCTTTTTATTTTAGAGATATATTTACATGGGCGCATAAAATCTTTTTAACAAGACTAATATATAAGTTATAGTTACTATAGCTAGTTAATGTTATTTTACATAAATTCTGTTTGCCGCAGTGGCAACATGATCAGTTGAATTATATTTAAGTCTCTAGTTTGAATCCTCTATGCGTAAATATCTTATTTTAGATTTTTACTTTTTTATTTTATCAAAATTACTTAGGGAGAGGCTGATATCGCGGACCCACCTGCCTGCAGCATCCCACGATATTAACGTGCAGGTTTGAACAAAAACAGTTAATAGCCAGCAATGAAATGTAACAAAGTATCCAACATACTTGTACAAAGAGGCTGGCATAGGGGACACAGCAGCCAGACCATACACGGCTGCAACAAGCAATGTTCGGAAGGTCAAAACAACTGACACGAATGTAAAAAAAGTCCAACATACACATGGTTTCTATATAGAGGAGGCAGAATCTAGGACCCAGATAAATGGCTGCTATATCGAGCAAGAATGCCAAGGTCAAAACGACAGACTTGACCCAAAAAAATAGTCCAACATACATATGTTTCTTTCAAAGAGAGGCTGACATCTGGCACCCAGCATGTAGACCTTAAACGGCTACTACATCGAGCAATGTTGCCAAGGTGTCAAAACAATGGGAACAACCGAAAAAATAAGTCCATCGTACACATGCAATGTTATCGAGTTTAAATAGAGACTAACATGTGGGACTCCGCAGCGTGACCACATGGTAGATGTGCCGAGCAATGTTATCGAGTTCGAATCAGGGAAGCGCGAGAGAATAAACAAATTCCATCATACACAAATTTCTTCTAATGAGAGAAGAAAAAGTCATGTCGAGCCCTACTCTATTTCGTATTCATTCCTTGGCACTGAATCTGGTCAATGACCATTGCCCACATGCTATCCTTTTAGAGATACTAAAGTTGTAATCTTGCAACTCGGTGATGTCTACGCACTTCTATTCTTTTAGACAGTTGTTGGGCCTCCAATTGCAGAGGTTTGTAAAATAGCAGCAAGTTTCCCTTAAGTGGATGATCCAAGGTTTATCAAACTCAGGGAGGAAGTGGTCAAAAGTATCCCTCTCAAGTAACCCTGTAATCAAGATACAAGAAGTCTCTTGTGTCCCCAACACACCCAATACACCTGTCAGGTGTATAGGTGCACTAGTTCGGTGAAGAGATAGTGAAATACAAGTGGTATGGATAATTATAAGTGGTAAGGTGCCAGAAAATAGCTTTGATGGCGTGTGAGAGACTAAAGGCAAACTGAAATAAAGATGGAAGCAAGCAAACATGTAACAGATCTAATTGCAAACGGTGTTTCAATGCTTAGAAACAAGGCCTAGGGATCATACTTTCACTAGTGAACACTCTCATATAAATATCTTATCTTTATGATACTACTCTTAACTACTCTCCGATTGGACACTCTAATCCATGGTAGGGCTATAACATCACACCTCAAAGTAAGCCTTTCCCATCTAGATAACCCCACACTGTCACCTTGAGCACTAGATGGTTCCAACAAACACCACAATTCATAAAGACATCCAACTCCAAATATAACTTATCACAAGTATTTGTAATCTCTAGCCTAAGTGCCACCATGGTGTGCACGCTATCACTTTCGCACACATGGGGAGAGCAGAGATCTATTAAAGCACTTGAGTAGCAAGGTAGATCTACTTGATTACAAAGCTCATGATCACAATATGATCATGCATAGAGAGAGAGATGAACACATAGCTACCGGTAGAACCCTTAGCCTCGAGAGAGAACTACTCCCTCCTCATCATGGGAATCAGCAACGGCGATGGAGATGGTGGTGGAGATCGATGGAGATGGATACGGGGGCACTTCCCCATCTCGGCAGGGCGCCTTTCACATAAAGAAAACATAGCATAGTGGCATTCAGCTTGTCCTCATAGAGTAGCAAACATAGATGCATAGGACACCTTCAAAGTTCATAAGAGTGGCTAGATACAAATAGTTTAAGAACAAGCAATATCAAAGTTATGCATCAATCAACAAGTCTTGGGGCAATGCACATAGAACTAAGAATGGCCACTATGCTCTCAAAGTAGGTGCATAAAGATAGAAGGTGGGGACTCAACATAAAAGTAAAAGAAAGGCCTTCATAAAGGGAAGTAGGGATTCAAGTTTCATAAAGAGCTTCCAAAAATTATGGTACTTATTAGCTTTCAGCTCTCATTGCCCCTATCATAAGCATGTTGAAGTGATTAAGGTTAAAGTGAAAAAACTATGGAGTATATGCTTGACAAAGTATAAGTTGGAAATCCCATGTCCCTTGAATACGAGGGCCGCTCCTCATGCTATTCAAGTTTAATTACCGGTAAGTTCTTGTCATAGTAAGTACATGTGTATCATAGAGAACCGCCAACAAGGTACCCCTTGCCCGATGATACGGAAGAACTCCCATATCAAAATGACAAGCCAAGCAGACAATGAGCATCTCAGCAATCTTCTTATTTACCATGGGAAAATGGTGCTTTTTCTCTCTTTCCTCTTTTCTCATATCTATTTTTTTCTTTTTCTCTTTTTTCTCAATATCTGACTCTTTTTTTCTCTAAGAAGAATGTTTCATAGACAACTCATTATGGTTACGCTGCAGGTTTCCACCATGACAGCATGGATTAGACCGGCGGCCTAGTTGTTTCTCTAACACACATACATAACTCCATGGACTTACAAGCTCCCCTTTCATTTCACACCGACGACATCCATAGACAAAAGAGCATGATACCAACTAGGTACAATGTACAAGTGCAATGTTGAAAGCGTTTCCCATGACAGCATGGTTCTGCTAATCCCCAACATATAAGTGCAAGCATATACAACAAGGACAACACAATGGTTCAAGTTTATTAGGGGCAAGAAAAGTAAAGTGTGCCATCAAGTTCGTGAGAGCTTTAATCACTAGTTTTCTCATAACAAGTTTAATTCGGAAGGTTGATAAAAACATGAATATACCATGCTAATAGGTAGGTATGTTGGACTCTTTTAAATAACTTGGTTTTATTTGGAGATGGATGCATGAGTGGAACTCATACTTGGTTATGGAGGCTAGCAAAAGTCTGGAGGCGACCAACTAAGAGAGCAATAATGGCCATAATCATGCAAAGCGACAAAACATCATTAATTAAAGCATAAAGTGATATTAAAAGATGAAAACTAAATGATCATAGAGGCTATGGTGACTTGGTATAGTCTTAACATGGTGCGAGCATGCACCAAGTTAACCCAAATAAAGCATTTAAAGGAGAATACCACAATATTATGCAAAAACAACGCATGATTCTTTCAAAGCACATTAAGAAATCTCAATTGTTTATAACATGTCATGCTACAGCAAAGATCACTAAGCATAAAGCCAAACAATATCAGGAATGGCATGACAAAGCATGGCCCACAGTAAAAAACTAGCTCTCTTTACCACTTAAGCATGAACTTTCCTACTCTTTTCCAATCCAAACCAAACTATTTGAAAACCAATGTATGAAAGAGGGGGTCCAACCAATTTATTCAAGCAAACTAAGAAAACCAAGCAAATGACAAACAAAAACAAAAAATGAAGATGACCCAAGAATAACACAACTGTGCATGAAACAATAAAAATGAAGTGTTTGGAAGAAACCTGGGATTTTTATTGATGAAGAAGGGGATGCCTTGGGCATCCCCAATCTTTGACGCTTGTAATTCTTGGATAATTCTTGGGGTGACACGGGGTGGTATTCCCAAGCTTAATGTTTAGTCCATTCTTCATCTCATTACATTACTCTTCCCTTAGACCTGAAATTTTTCCTTCATACAAAACTTCACACAATCTTTATTAGCAATATTAGTGTACTCAAGATAATAAGTCTTTGGATTCAGTTTAAACACCAATAAAACTTCCATTTAAACACAAGCTACTGTAGCACTTCCCTCAAAAAGCTCAATTCCCCAAAAAGAACCCAAGAGGGAATCAACAAGAAGCAAATGCAAATAATGGCAGAAATCTGTCAAAACAGACCAGCTGGTAAAACCCAATTTTTTCGAAGACCTTCTGTTGCTCAAATCGAAACGTGTTGAAGTAACGAAAGTTAGATAACAAACTAGGGCAGAAGCACAAACAATTACAGCTCAAACAACGTACATAGATTTTACATGAAATTTTACGGTGAAGCATAGAAATCTGTTTCGGGACAGCAACTTTCCCAAGCATTACTTGTCTCATATTAAAGGTTACTCTTGGCACAAAAATAAAATAAAAGGATAAAGAGCGGTTATTACAGAGGTAATAAATTTCAAGACTCATCTAAAACTTTTGGGTTATCTCCCAATAAGTACTTTTCTTTAACGCCTTTAAGTTAGGCATGATAGTTTGAGAAGATGCTCACATAAGAAATATGAATTAAGAGTAAAAGAGAGCATCAAAAACCAAATAT
The DNA here is from genome assembly GCA_910589775.1 of Avena eriantha. NCBI lineage: Eukaryota > Viridiplantae > Streptophyta > Magnoliopsida > Poales > Poaceae > Avena > Avena eriantha. The sequence continues at coordinate 290,832,135 of OU342745.1, read as the reverse complement.
AAAACACATTTAAGTCTAACCCACTTCCTATGAATAGGAATCTTGTAAAGAAACAAGTCATGATAACACAAAGCAACAAGCATAGTAAAGCAAAACAAGTGCAACTTCAAGACTTTCAACATAAAGAGGGGAAACTCAATATTGTTGAGATGCATAAAACCATGTTTCCCTTTCTCATAATAACTTTCAGTAGCATCATGAATAAAATTAACAATATAATTATCACATAAAACATTCTTATCATCAGCCACATGCATAAAAGAATTAATACTCTCCACATAAACATAGTCATTCTTATTAATTATAGTGGGAGCAAATTCAACAAAATAGCTATCATTATTATTCTCATCACCATAATCATCAAATATAGGAGGCATATTGTAATCATAATTAATTTTCTCCTCAATAGTAGGTGGACTGAAAATATCATACTCATCATTGTAATCATCATATATTGGAGGTTTGGTATCATCATAAGAAATAGAATAGCTATCTTCCAAAGCTGGGGAACTAAAAAGATCATTGTCATAAAAACTAGCTTCCCCAAGCTTAGACTTTACCATAGCATTAGCAATAATGGGATCGAAAGAATTCATACTAACAACATTTCTATTAGCATGCAAATAAAGTTCCATAGGTTTTTTAATTTTCTCTTCAAACACTTCAAGTCCTAACTCAAGATAAATACTATAAAGCTCTCTAATTTTTTTGTTGTTTTCCATTAAGCCTAACTAGTGAAAATAAGAAACAAAAAGACAAAATTGCAGAATCTAAAGAAAATAACTTCGAGCATTCACACCGGAGGATGTGAGTACCTTTTACCTTACCTCCCCGGCAACGGCGCCAGAAAATAGCTTGATGTCTACGCACTTCTATTCTTTTAGACAGTTGTTGGGCCTCCAATTGCAGAGGTTTGTAAAATAGCAGCAAGTTTCCCTTAAGTGGATGATCCAAGGTTTATCAAACTCAGGGAGGAAGTGGTCAAAAGTATCCCTCTCAAGTAACCCTGTAATCAAGATACAAGAAGTCTCTTGTGTCCCCAACACACCCAATACACCTGTCAGGTGTATAGGTGCACTAGTTCGGTGAAGAGATAGTGAAATACAAGTGGTATGGATAATTATAAGTGGTAAGGTGCCAGAAAATAGCTTTGATGGCGTGTGAGAGACTAAAGGCAAACTGAAATAAAGATGGAAGCAAGCAAACATGTAACAGATCTAATTGCAAACGGTGTTTCAATGCTTAGAAACAAGGCCTAGGGATCATACTTTCACTAGTGAACACTCTCATATAAATATCTTATTTTTATGATATTGTTGGGTTCGCAGCATAGAAAACAAATTTTTTGCTACGATGGGAACTATATGCCAAGATCTATCTACTAGATACACGCAACGGGTGGATATACATCCATAGAGAACTTACCCTCGAAGAAAACAAAGCTTTGTTAATGAGATGGAACTCGTGGATGATGTAGTCGTACACTTGCCGATCTCAAGATCGTGATGAAGTCCAGCAGGTCCGGCTCCAGCACGTCCATCAGATCCAGCTCCAGCAAGTCCAGCACCACCAAGTCCAGCACCGCAAAGCAGCGGTGCATCTGTGATCGCACACACGCCCGGTACCCTGACAACCTCCGTCCCTCGCTCCAGCAAAGCAGCGGAAGCAGCAACTCCTTTCCAGATAAAGCCACCGAGAACATGTATCTCGCTAATCCGAGACCATGGGGAATAACTAGAGGGGGAGAGAGATCCTTCACGAGGAGGTGTGGTTTGTGAGAGGGGAGAGGGGGCTTTATATAGGAGGGAGGGAGACCCCTCCCCTCCCATAACCGACGCATGAGGGGGGGGGGACTCCTTCCCTCCTTCATTCATGTGGTGAACCTCCACTTACATAAACATGACCTCCATCCAAAATCCCACTCACATGTATTTAATTTCCACCAAATTAAATGCAACTCTCAATTTAATAAAACTATTTTATTTATTTTATTCAGAATTTTGTCAATTACATTAATTAACAAACATTCACATAAAACCCCCTACAACATTTCAATATCACATGCAGAACTAGTTTCTGCAATTTCACCCGAAACAATTCCGGTTTCCATCGAAATGATTCCATCGTTTTCTTAAATCTTTATCTGAAACATATTTACTACAAATGGTTTCGGTATCCCTCAAGTGTGTCACCCTACAGTTCGCAAATAATGCAGACATGATCGAGACCCCTCTCTGATTAATAATCAGCAGCAGGACCTAGAGATCTATACTGACTCCCACACATTCATCGATGCCCTTGTGATCGTGTGAACCTTTAACGTCATAACTAAATCCCTTTGTCTCACGATATATTACATGTCCGAGATTCGATCATCGGTATCCAAATACCTAGTTTGATCTCGTTACCGACATGCACTCTTTTCTCGTTCCCGTGATATAACATTCTAGTGATCACATCACTTGCTTGCAAGCTATTTCAATGTGATATCACCGAGAGGGCCCAGAGTATATCTATCTGTCATCGGGATGGACAAATCCCACTCTTGATCCATGAGCCTCAACATAACACCCTCGTAGCACTGAACCCTCCTTTATAGTCACCCTGTTATGCTGTGACGTTTCATGTTATCAAGATACTCTTCCGGTGTTAGCAATTAACATGGTCTCATGGTCTAAGGACTAAGATTACTTTGTATGATGTTATAGCAATATAAACATAATGACTCTGATCGTAATGCTATACTTCAGATGAATGTTCATCACATCATTCCACCAATGTTGACCTCGTTATTAACAACATCCAATGTCCATGATCAGGAAACCTGGATCATCTTGTTAATCAACAAGCTAGTTTATATGAGAGGCATTACTAGGAACTTTGTATTTTGTTTATTAAACACACATGTATTGACGTTTCCAATCAATACAATTATAGCATGCAAAATAAACATTTATCATAAACAAGGAATAAGATAATAACCACTTTATTATTGCCTCTCGGGCATATTCCCTTGAGATACTACTCTTAACTACTCTCCGGTTGGACACTCTAATCCATGGTAGGGTTATAACATCACACCTCAAAGTAAGCCTTTCCCATCTAGATAACCCCACACTATCACCTTGAGCACTAGATGGTTCCAACAAACACCACAATTTCATAAAGACATCCAACTCCAAATATAACTCATAACAAGTATTTGTAATCTCTAGCCTAAGTGCCACCATGGTGTGCACGCTGTCACTTTAACACACATGAGGAGAGCAGAGATCTATTAAATCACTTGAGTAGCAAGGTAGATCTACTTGATTACAACGCTCATGATCACAATATGATCATGCATAGAGAGAGAGAGATGAACACATAGCTACCGGTAGAACCCTTAGCCTCGAGAGATAACTAGTCCCTCCTCATCATGGGAATTAGCAATGGCAATGGAGATGGTGGTGGAGATCGATGGAGATGGCTCCGGGGGCACTTCCCCGTCCTGGCAGGGTGCCGGAATAGAGACTTTCTGTCCCCCGAATCTCCCCTTCGGTGGCGGCGGCGCTGCGGAACTTTTCGTCCCTGGAGGTTGGTCGATTTAGGATTTTTGCATCGGGAGGCATCTTATAGGCAAAGAGGCAAGGTCGATGGGCGGCCAGGGCTAGCCTGCGCCACCACATGGTGTGGCCAGCCCCTGGCCCCTCTCCGTCTTATCTTCTGGCTCCATGTCACCCTCGGTGAAAAACTGACTTTGGCTTTTGTCCCGTCCAATTCCGAGAATATTCATTTTCTTACTTTCCTGGAACTAGAAACAGCAGAAAACAGGCAGTTGGCACTATGGCATCTTGTTAAAAGGTTAGTCAAAGAAAGTGTATAAAAATACTCCAAAGTGTGGGCAAAACATAAGAAAGTAGATAAAAACCAATCATGGAACATCAAAAATTATGGATACGTTAGCAACATATCACCCGGTCAATGACCTCTACTCTATCGTATTCATTCCTTGTTGGCCTGAATCACCAACCCGATAGAATCCTTATGGAAGAGACCGCTAGGTAGAGATCCACGAAGGAAAAAATTGAATCCGGAGACAGTAGAATCTACTCTTGAAGAGGTTACAATCAATGGAGACCCAAAGAGAGAGATCAATACAATAGAGATCACAAGATAGAAAGAGCGCTCATACGGCGAGGGTCATGTACAACCTAGGTCTTGATGTAGATCCTAGAGAGGTTCCCCCTATGGGAAGATGGAGGTAAGCCAATTCTACTCAATATTCTTTCTAGGTTATCTAGTAGGAGGTGGTGGCATATTTATAGGCCAACCACTTAAACAAGGGTATTCTAGGCATAAACAGGAAGTCCTGGGCGAGATTGGGTATTACATGGGCCAGGCCCAACTTCAAGGCTCGCGGGCCTATTCACTTGGGCTAGAAACTCCGAGGTTGTGGGGGCAAATATTCTAGGTCTAGGTGGAGACTCCGATTTGGTGGTAGAGTCTCCGGATGGACTCCAGAACCTTCCATAAATAGGCTGGTTGCGGTGACCCAACACACCACTACAGATTGTAGTGCACAAGTCGTTGATATAATATTTATGAAGTACCATTTCACAAATATCACATCCCTTAGAGTGGTACACCAGAAATATTGCGGGTCCACAAATTTTATTTTTTCAAACAAAATGTACAAGGTTTCAAAATCCTCATTGGTCTATTGAGAAATTCCTCAAAGTTTTAAATTCAAACTAACTAATTTGAGTAGAAATGGCATAACTAGATGAAATACCATTGGAGCTCAGCAACTTATTCTTGGTAGTTTTATGCTGCTCGACTCATCTATTCTATCTTAAAGATTATTCTTCTGTTTCCATGTCTTCTGGTCCTGCTCCATATTCTATATCATAGTCTAATCCTCCAATGCCTCCAGAGAGATCCGGCTCCTCGTAGTAGACCTCTTTGTCTTCATTGTCTATACTATTCTCCTCGGTCTCGATATTCTCATAGTCTAGCAAGGATTAAGAGGATAATTTGAGTATGAGTGTACTCAACAAGTTCTAATAGTGGTCATAACCATGGATTGAATATCCAGGTTCCTATTTTGGTTTTCAAACTGGTTTCTTGTCAAAGATTGCTTTTATTATAGAAAAACTATGTCCGTCAGTTTTCACGGGTTTTTAGAACTTTCTTAAGTTCCTTTCCACGTTGCATTCGTAGTTCGTTCCCCGAACAGGCAGTATCATGACACATTACTCTCGAGAGGTGCACTACTTTTCCCATAAATGCCCTAGACTTTTATCATAACACACTTTCTAAGGTGTGTGGCCTATTACCAAGTTTCTCCAAGTCATGTCGACCCCTACTCTTTTCCATAATCATTCCTTGACACTGAACCTGGTCAATGACCGCTGCTCAAATGTTATCCATTCAGAGATACTAAAGTTGTCATCTTGCAGCACAAGATGGGACGTTATGGGCTCCCACCCACTGCAATTCCTCTTTGGGAATATAGCCCAACTTAATCATTTCAAGTTCTACAGAATAAAGCAGAACTTCTAGCTTGCTCCTCCCATTCCAAGATTTGTGGTTAACATGGTTTGTATGATGCCTTGGAATAACTAACTACAATGGTTGTTTAATCCGAAGTTTATTCTTGGTACAATGAATCTGTTCCCATAATATCTCGCAAATTGTGGTTTCCATTTACCTATACTCATTCATCTCATTCATAAAAAAATATTTTCTTTTATAGGAACATTTGTGATACTTTGGAAAATATTTGCTAAACATAGCTTGCAAGAGTTTTGCAAGTTTTAATTTGCCAATTATATGCAAGGTTGAGCTTGCCTGTAACTGTAAGATAATGCAGTTCGAAGGTCTGACTTCGAAGGTCTGACTTGACCTTTGACTTCGGTTTCTGTAAGAGCAATCATTGTCCGATAAAGACAATGATTTAAAAACCAATATTCTTTTAATGCAACTACAAGCGATGCAATGATTTCAACATAATATTTATATATCCCTTTTTATTTAAGTTATTGTGGTTTTGATGAATTTTCTGTATTTTTAGGGTTTTCTTTTGATTTCACTTTAGAATTTTCATATATTTTCTTTACATAAATTCTACTAAAATTCATTTTTGTCAGCTTTTGGGTTTGAAATAATAATCCCCTATTTTTAAAGAACATTATTTAGGCTTATCGGGATTTTTTGAGTATTTTACTCATTTTAAATATTTTATTAAGTCATTTTCCTTTCCTAGAATTTTTATCCCATTAAAACTATTTTAAGTAATTCCAGAAAATAAGGATTTAGAATCCTTACATATTTCCCTACTTGGAACTATTTTTATTTTATTTTGCGAAAATGTCTAGGGTTATTTTTGACAATGGACCTTTTAAAGAAAAAGGTGAAAAAAAACAAAATACCCCTAGGTCCACTAGTGAGACCCAAGTGGTCAAAATTGTGTGACACGGTTCGGTGGGACTGAACCGGACCACTCACCCACTCACTCTCTTCCTCACTTGCGCTCGTGCTGTCTCTCTTGTGAAATCTCTAGCAACTGCGTCCGCCACCACCGCACTCGATTATGGCCGTTCCAAGCCCTCACCACCGCTACCATGGCTAGCAATCTAACCAGTGTTACTTGCTCTACCTTTCTATCATACATATTCATCTAACTCCTGTTCTTGTGGCCCCGCACTGCTCTAACCCTAACCCTAGAGTTTCGGTGACATGGCGATGTCGTGCTCTAGTGCTCCTCCGGCATTCCCTCGCCATTGAGATGGTACCGACGCACTCCCTGGTGTCTCCCCTATGTGCTACTAGCTCATGCATATCGAGTTCCCCCTTGGGTTCTCTCTGTGATGCCTATGGTGCTCGTCGTTCTCCTCTGCAGCCCTGGTGAGCTCGACTCCTGTTTTGGCCAAAGGCAGGTCTCTTCTTCCTCTAATCCTTCTTCTTCTGCTATTACTAGTTCTATTGCTTCTAGATTCTAGGATTTCTGCTCTAGCTCTGTTAATGGATTATAGGGTTTCTAATCTTCTCCGGAAGCTTCTAGTAGCTTCCCTGCTAGTCTTATGTTACTAATTGCTCTAGTTGTTCTAGGTTTGATTATTACTTGGGTACTCTATCGACTGTGTAGTTTCAGTGAAAACCTCTGTTAGCTGTTCTTGGTTTTAGGTTAGTGTTTACTGAGTAATGGTCCATTAATTGGCTTAGCTTACTGCTTTACTGTGGCATTAGTGTACTACTCACTACAATTCTATGAACAATACTATCTAATTGTTATTGGTTTCCTTACTATTATCTGTCACAGCTGGTGTTTGTTTGACAGTAAATAGTGTTTAACTGATAATCTGTTATTTTGTTAGAGTTCTAGTGTGGTGTTGTGTAACACCCCAAAAATGCTAATAAAGATTATCAAGTTCCAATCACCCAAGTTTAGGGTTAACAAAAAAATATTAATAAAATGAATATGAATGCATGTGTGCTTTGCATTAGTGTAGACTTGATTGATTTTGCCATGCTTGATTACTACAAATGTTAAGAAATGGTTTAAAGGTGAATGATACATCATCTAGACCAATTACAAACAAATTCAAAATAGAATTAAATCAAAAATAAATAAATAAATAAAGCAAATGGTTATTTTGGCCAAAGTTAACCACTAGGTCACTTTGAGTGTTCCTAGAAGAAGAATTCTAACAGAAACATTTCTACCTCTTTTCACCCCTTGCTAGACCAAGTAAAAGTGTATCAAGGACCACTTTACAAACTTACAAAAAGATTTTCCAAAGAAATTTAATGGACAGTTGAAAATTGAATCTAGTTCATATGTTAAGATCCCACTTTTTCAAAAACCTATCAAATCAATTCCCCTTGACCTCTCCAAGCAAACCTAGACTCTCAAGCTTAAGATCAAACCACTCAAAAAGTTTGAATCAAAAATTCCAAAGTAAAATTCTTTCGGCCATTACAACAAACACCTTGCTTACACTAACTAACTACTACCTAACTTCACTATTTAAACAGTAATAAATCGACCATTTGGTCTCTCCTTAACTCCCTTGTCCCCTCTAGTGTTGAGCAGCAGCTAGACAAGCCCCCCCCCTTAGCCATGTGCATAGTGGAGCGCCGCCCGTTTTTGGTCGTCGCTGGCCGACAATGGGCAGAGCGCCAGAGGCAACACTGCCCCCACCCACGATGCGCACCAGACACGCCGCACTCCACCGCCACCCCCTGTCTAAGCCTCGACCCTAGACGAGCCCTGGACCACCCTAGCTACGCCGCGCACCATGTCTCTGTGCCATGCCCAGAGCACGCCAGCTCGCCGCGCCTGACCAGCTCGCACAGACCGCGCCTCACCACCGCCTCGCGTGCACTAGATCGCCATGATCACCCCAACCCTGTAGACAACCTTGTTCGCCGCCACGCGACCCGCAGCTGCCGCACACGGTCGCGAACAACTCTGTATCCGCGCGGAGCGCCGCACGCTCCCGACCGAACCACACCGCCCCATGCCTCGCCATTACGCCCGTGAGAACTGCCAGGAAACCACGCACTGCCCACAAGCCTCCGCCACGCCGATAGCAGCCTGTAGCATCGTCACCGACAAGCTCACGCCTGCACCGTTCGGTCCCCTCGCCGCAGTATAAAAGGAGGCCACCCCTGCCTCATTTCTCCACACCCCAGCACTCACCACTCCTCTCTGATCCTCCCCCACTTCTTCCTGGAGCAAGGCAAGCCCTCTCTCGCCGGAATTTGGCCAGAGCCCGCCGCTGCTGGAGGAGAAGGGCGACATCGATTTCGACCACCCCAAGCCCCGTCGTGACCGTGCCTCGAACCGCTATCATCTACCACGTCGATCGCTCCAGTCATCGACCCTAGCTGGAGCCTAGGTGAGCCCCGCCAGACTCCCACCGCCGCGCTAGGTCATTTTCCTCACCGGAGTAGTTCATCATCAACGACGACTCCTAGCCGTTGGATTAGAATTAGATTGCACGGCCTAGATCCACCCATACTGTTTCGATTAGATGCTGTCGCTGACGAGTGGACCCCATCTGTTAGTAGCCCGCTGCTGTGCAGTGTAGTTGGGCCGGCCCGTTTAGCTTTCCCGCTCAGGCCTGGAAATTCAAATCATGATTTTTCTTTTTAGTTTAAACTAGTTTTTGTCCACAGATTCAAAAATCAATTCATAAAGTTTCACTGAACCAAATTGAATGATTCAAATTTTGTTAGAAAGGTATTTAATTTATCTATCCAAGCCCATTGGATTTAAGTCATTTGGAGTTAGAGATAATCTATAGTAAAAAATAACAAGACAGAGACTTTTGCAAATTCAAACATTTTTCGAAAATCAACCATAAATGCTTTTGAGTTGATTCCAACTCTCAAAAATCACATTTGACAAGATCTATCTGAATATGTAAAAACATTTAGGTTTGTATGTAGTGACATTGGACTAGTACCAAAATAATGCTATATAGGCATTTCTAGTCACTTTAAATCTACTAAATAGTAATCTTAAACTTTATAAAATGTGACCAACACTTTAAACCACATTCCCATGTATTAGAATATGTGGTGATGACATGTGTCAATATGATCCCATACTCTATTTGGAGAATATTAAATCTTAATTAATTTCAATGAGTAGAAATTACTTTCCTTAAATAAGATAAATAAAACTTGTTCTTTATTGCATGTGATGATTGTGATGATGCTAGATCATCAAGTGTGCGCCTTTGTGTGCTAAATAGACTTAGTTAAGTATTGTTTGGTGATTGTGTACGCCGTATTCATTTATAGATGATAGTATCGACCAAGGATACGAGGAGGAGGAGTACTACCAAGCAGAAGACGAAGCAAACTTCAATCACTGCACCAATCAAGGCAAGCTATTATTGGCAAGCTAACACTTGCAAGCCATCATTACTAAGAAAGCTAGACCCTTGCAAGCTAACACTTGCAAGTATTAACCCAAGCAAGATGCACTAGGCATGCTTTGGTTATATACCTTTGATTTATACCAATCCCAAGTTTTACTTGCAAGCTTTATTCTTTTACTTTTAATAAGTTCTTTACTTTTAGTTAGTGTTTTGTGAGTATGTGGAAAAATAGTATAGTTAGCATAAAGAGTATAAAACTAGGCCTATACTTAGATGTCATTCTATGGCATGAGATTGAAGATTAGCACCCCTCATTAGTGAACACTCTTAACTTTAGTGGCTAGTGCTAAGCATAAAAGTTGATCACTTTAGATGGGAATACTTGGTGAAAATAATTATGAAAACCTTGGAATGATGCTTCATTCTATTGAAATGTTTTGACATGTGTTGAGAAACACAAATGGATTTCATGATGAAATGTTGAGGCATGAGCCTTAGCCCTTTATAAAAACTGATGGTTGGGTTCGGATGCGATACCATTCCAATTTTATCGTACAACCATAATACCTGAATTGGGTAGGGCTTAGCCGGAAGTTTATATGCATTAGTATGGGTTCCCTTGCAGAAGAGGTTTGAGCTGAGGCTACCTCTTGATGATGCCCACCTATGCAGTGCCCAGGATGGCAGATGGCCATGGCTGGGAGGCCAAGCTCATAGGGGAGGTGCCTATACTAGAGTGTGTAATTCAAAGGTTACGATTGATTGTCCGCATACTAAGTATGATGATTCATGGTTATCTCTGATGGATGTATTGAATTTTTTGGTGAAAGTGTACCACCTCTACAGAGTGTCAAACTATTAGAATAGCCACGTCCGTGGTCATGGACAGTTGGAGTGGCCATACTGTTCCGTCGTCAGATGTTTTCAAAATGACTTGTGAATTGAACTGTGACTTTGACTAGACCACAACAGGGTTGTGAATATGAAAACTAGTTTCCCACTTAAGTGATTTAGAACATTAATTTAGTTTTCTTTACTTCAAAACTCAGTTTAGATAAACATGGCTTTTTGCAAATAAACCTAGAGCTTAAGATTCCTACTAGAACTACCTTACTTGTTAGTGATAGTTTGCGAGTACTTAAAGAGTACTCATGGCTTTGTCCCTAGTTATTCCCGTGGCCAGACTATGAGGAGGACTACCAGGATGATGGACAGCATGAGGTCTACGACAACTAGGATCATCTCCCATCGTCGGGATTGCCTGTGACCCTGAAGATGGAGCCCACTACTAGGCTTTATTATTTAGCTGCTTGATTGTATTAAGACTGGATCATGAGATCCTTTATTTGTGTAAAACCTTTTTATGGTTTGTAATGGATGATGTACTATGATATCCAATATGTTATGTCTCGTAAAAATGGTAATCTTGGGATTGCGAGGTATGGCATAACAAGCATTTGGGATTAAAAATCCAGGTGTTGACAAGTTGGTATCAGAGCTACCCTGACCATAGGAGACCCTAGTTAGAATGGACGTCCGAACAAAAACTTAGTTTCAAAACAAAGAAGTGAGAATTTATGAAAACCTATTCCACTCTTATCCTTGATTCTTTCAAAAAAATCATGTTCCTCAAAATTCTTACATTCCTACATAAAATTTGACACACTTGATCACCTCACTAACTTACTCATCCAAAATTCTTGTAGATCGAAGTTCAGTATTGCAAGTTCTACCAGTTGGGCAACGGAGGCCAACTGATCTTTGAGAGGGATCTAGATGCACTGTCCGAGTACCTTGAGCACCCGCATCCGGAATTCTTCGGGGCCCAACTGAACGACCAAATTGGAGGAGATCTACAATGGCTGATAGTTGCAGATCTCAGAGGAAAGATGGAAGCACCCACTTCTGAAAAGATCCAATTCACCCTGCGGGAGAACAACTGGCTAGATGGATTAGATAGGGTTATGCATGAAGCTCTTGCTCGTTTGTGCGGACAAAACATCAACTTGATCTAGGGAACTCGCTTTGCTCACTTTGCAAGGCGTGATTCTATGAGAATGCCTTTGGAGATGCCAGGACATCCAGAATTGAAGCACTAGGTGGACAATCTTGACTTCATGATGTATGATAGGCAGAAGGAATTGGACAATCCTCGAGCTTACGCCAACCACAACCTTGCCATTACCGTCAAGAAGGACCAGATTATCGACATGCTCATCAAGGATTGCCAATCACTTCGTCGTCAACGCGATAAGAAGGATCGCACCATCGATTGTCTCTGCAAGAAGGTGGCCGCTCTCGAGAAGACCCTCCGTGAACAGGAAGTCTAGCTTGAAGCAAAGGAAGAAGAGGAAGGTGAAGATATCCAAGGAGATCTTCACTCGTACCTCAGTGATGACAACGACTACCTAGGGGATGATGCCATGGAGTTCCACAGTCATGATGATGATTCCGACTTCATTGATGATGATTAGATGCACTTGATCACTACTGTAGGAATGAGTTGTACCGGTCCCACTATATCTTAGTTTCATAGAATGGTTCTTAAAACCATCTGTTTTCCATTTGTGTGTGGTGTGTTTTTGTATGGTGTTCTTTGAATGAATGAATGAGAGGAAGTTGTTAGTTTGCTAAACCTGAGTCAAACTCAAAGTTTAAAGCTTTTGAAACAAAACCATGAACCTTAGACATTTCCCTCTTATATCATTGTCTATCTCAATCTTCAGATGACTCGTGGAAACCCCGGAGGAAGCAGCTCATCGCAGGACCCGGTGTTGTAGATTCTGCAAATGCTAGTTTCTGACCGTGAAGCTAGTAGAGCCGAACGTCCAGTCAACCTAGCCATTCTTCAACAGATAGCTCAGATGGCCCACAATAATCAAGGCCATGGAAACAAAGATCACCATGGATCCAAGCTTAAGAACTTTCAGAATACCAACCCACCCATCTTTAACAAGTCTGAGGACCCCTTAGATGCTGATGATTGGCTGCAAACCATGGAGAACAATCTAGAAGTCGCAGGAGTTGAAGCCAGTGAGAAGGTACTATTTGCCACCCATTATCTGGCAGGAGATGCAAGAGCCTGGTGGAATAGCACCCGTACCATGAATGATGGGCAGATGATGACTTGGGAAGCATTCAAGATCAAGTTTAGCCGCACCCATGTGCCCCAAGGTTTAGTCACCAGAATGAGAGATGAGTTCAGAGAACTGAAGTAGGGAAGGATGACGGTAGTTGAGTACCATAGCAAATTTCTGTCCCTATCTAGATATGCCCCTGATGAGATAAACATTGAAGCCAAGAAGAAGGAAAGGTTCCTGAATGGATTGCATGATGAGATGTAGACTATGTTAGTCAACATCTATTTTGGAGACCTAGAAGAACTTGTAGACTCTGCCATCTAGATGGAAGGGAAGATAAATCAAGCCAATGACAACTGCAAGCGCAGGATGATGCACTAGAGTGCCAACCATACCCAGAAGTATCGCCCCAATCCGTCCATAGGATATGCCCCAAGAAACAACAGACCCCCAATGTCCCGTCCAAGCTATCCCAATCGTAGCAGAGGAAACTTGAAGTCTAGAGGAAACCACACCAACAACCCCGGCAAATCCAACAACTTCAATCATGCACTGCCCAAGTCCAATAACACCACCAACAATAACAACAACAATACTGCCCTAAGGACTAGAAGCAACGACGTGCCTGTTACAGCCAAAGACAAGTCCCAGATTACTTGTTTTGAATGTGGATTCAAGGGTCACTACTCCAATGAGTGTCCCAAGAAGCTTGCAGTAGCCACAAATTTGAATGCACCTGCTCAGCACCAGTGTCGTGTTCAGCCTGGAAGGAGATTTGCCCCAGGGAATTCACTCAACCACAACGGTCGTATGTTCCACATGAATGCTGAAGAAGCCCAGGAAGCGCCCGATGTCATGTTGGGTATGTTTTCTATTAACTCTATACTTGCAAGAGTGTTGTTTGATTCTGGAGCATCGCACTCATTTTTTACAGAAGAATTTGCATGCACTAGTAAGATTCAACCAACAAAATTGAAGCATGTTATGTTAGTTCAAATACCTGGTTCAACCACGAAAGCTAGGAAAATTTGCAAGGTTGTACCTATCAGAATCCATGGAATAGATTTTTATGCAAATCTAATAGTACTTGGAACCAAAGGTTTGGAAGTAGTACCAGGAATGGATTGGATGTCGAAACATAAAGGATTGATCGACTATGGCAAGAAAGCCATAACCATGACCAGTAGCTCTGGAGTATCAGTAGATAATGTATCTAAAACCTTGCCCCATCAGTTCAAATGCAACAAGAGTCTAGCCCAACCAACCATAGACCAAGTCAAAGTAGTATGTGAATACCCCGACGTATTCCCAGATGAATTGCTCGGTATGCCCCTAGATCGAGATATCGAGTTCATCATTGAACTAAGTCCTGGAACTGGACCCATATTCGCGAACCGTAGGGTGACACACTTAAGAGTTACCGGGCACCATTTTGGAGCACATATGTTTCAGACAAAAGAATTGCAAAGCGCAGGAATTTTTTTGATAGAAATCGGAAATTGTTTCGGGTGAAATTGCAGAAAGTGGTTCTGCATGTGATATTGAAATATTGCAAGGGGTTATATGTGAATGTTTGTTAATTAAAGTAATTAACAAAATTCTGAATAAATTTAATAAAAGAGTTTTATTAAATGAGAGAGCATTAAACTTGGAGAATTTTAATGCATTTAAAGTAGAGACTTTAAAGGGGAATGTGAAGAGGCATTTTAATGTGGAGGGGTTACCACCACATGAATGGGGGAGGTGAGGAGTCACCCCCCCATGTGCCGGCCATGGAGAGGAGGGGCATAAAAGGCCCCCCTCTTCCTCCTTCTTCCTCACACCTCCTTGTGAAGGATCTCTCTACCCCTCTAGAATTATTTCCCCATGGTCTCGGATTAGCGAGATACATGTTCCCGGTGGCATTTTGTCTCGAAGGAGTTGCTACTTCCGCTGGAGCGAGGAGGTGGAGGTTGTCCGGTGGCTTGAACGTGTGTGCGAGTGTGGATGCGCTGCTGAGTTGCGGCGCTCGGACTTCCTCACGATCTTGAGATCGGCAAGTGTACGACTACATCAACCATGAGTTCCTACTCGTTAACAAAACTCGTTGTCTTCGAGGGTAAGTTCTCGTTGGATGTATGTCCACCCGTTGCTCTGTACCTAGTAGATAGATCTTGGCATGTAGTTCTCATCGTAGGAAATTTTTTGTTTTCTATGTTGCGGACCCAACAGTTGCTGCCGAGGTTGATCGTTCCGAGGTGCCTGAGCATTCCTCCGGCCACTTTGCTCTATCTTCCTCACCCACACACACTGCCGAGTGGTATGACCCGCCGGGTTACTCGGATTTGGCGTGTGAAACTTGCAGGGCTGATCCAGCATTGCCTCATACGTATATCTCGGTCGGTCTTTCTTTTCTTGCCACTGTTTATTTTGCTCCGGCATCCAAGTTTTCTTGCCATCATTTCTTGGAGTCCACTGCTGCCCTCCAGTTTTCTGACGCTGATTACTCCTTGCTCCGGGTTGATCTTAGTTTACAGAAGCAACTTGTTGCGAACTGTACCTATAATCTGGTCTATCATCTCTTCTCTTACTCTGGTAGGCATTTCGCCGGGATGATCCGGCTCCGTCTCGCTGGTAGTACTCCTCATTTGCCTTGTTTGACACAAGCCGGGGTTGAGTCGGATCACCTAATGCATACAAATCAGCAATCCGGATTGTTTCTGCCAGCGTAGTTGGCATATCCCTTTGTAACCTTTGCCATAACATGCTTGCATATCTACACCCTTGTGCAAACCAAGCTATGGCATGTGACTCAATCACGCCTTCACATGAGTTTCTCACATTGCACCAACGAGTTAGGAACTCTCGGTCTGTCTCATTTGGTCTCTGCTTGCACATTGCTAGGGTCTGTGGCCTGCTCGGCCTCTGATATGTGCTTGAGAAGTTGCTGACGAACATTTCCTTGAAATCTAGCTAGCAATTGATACTTTCGGGTGGCAAATTGTTTAGCCATACCCTCGTTGGCCCCTCCAACATCTGAGGTACGTATCTCACTGCCCATCTCAGATTGCCTGTTGCAATTTTCACTGTCGTTGCATAGTTGATTAACCAATCCTCCGGCTTAGTGCTGCTGTCATATGTTTTCGTACCTCTGGGTAACTAGAAGTTAGGTACCGGAGGCTCTTTCATGATCCGGGGTCTAAAGCACGCTGGACCTGGAGGACCTTGCCCCTCAATTTGCTCCGACCTATAGAGCTGATCCAGTTTTAGCCTGGCGTCATCCGGTAGCAAGTTCCCGCTTCCCAATCTTGACCCTATCACATGATGATCTGGCCTATGGTATCCTGCATTCGCCATTTCCGAATCACCGTCGTTGTATATGTCTTTCTTTCATTGAGCGCATTTCTGTCGCATACCTTGGCCAGCACTTTGCTGTTACCGAGGTATACTCTACTGATGCTGTTGCCGAGGTAGGTTTTGCCCTGCACCCACTGAGTTACGCTGTTCCGCATTGTCGTTTCCAGTGTTTCCCTGACCGGCATTGCCTTGGTCGTGGTTATCTCGGCCAACTTCACCTTGGCTGAGACTTTGTCAATCCTCATTTCCTTGCACTGCCTTTCCTTTCCCTGCCCTTGACGGGTCATACGGGACTATCTGTTTGTTTCGCCTTGCCGAAGTTACCACTTCCTCTCTTCTAGGGCCATCATGAGGGGATGATGCAGCCCCAGCGGATTTCTCTAGGTTACCCACTGCCGAATAAACGACCTTGGACGCTCCGGCCCTTGCCGGGTTAGCCCTGAGCAACTCCTCATATTGTCTATTAGCGATCTGAACTAACTCGTTGACCCTCTCCTGCTGTCTTTGCCGGGCTTCACCCATCAAACCTTCTAATTCGGATGCAGCCGCATCCGCTGCCCTGAGGTTCTTTGCTGGGGTGTTGTACTTCAGCAGCCCCATGGACAAAAGGTTCTCTGATTCCTCAACTCTAGTCTCACCTTCTTTGTTCATCTCACTGATGAGGTTTCTCCATTTTACTTTTACAGCATCTACCTTATTTGCTTTTGCGTACTCGCGCAGCGTCATGTTCAATGACTATTGAGCCGCAGCTATCTTTTTTGCACCCTCTTGTACTTTTTGCCTAGTTTCCTCTAACACGGCTTGTGCCCGAGCCGGATCTACCACAGGTGCTATGGGGCTTGCCAAGCTATCTATTGCCTGTTATAGCGAATTCTCTGGCCTCTCTAGTGGAGGACCTCTACTTTTCCTAGGCGCCTTGGGTGTTACCTCCGGATCTGGTGCCGGGTCTTTGCTCGCGCCAGTGTCAGGCAATGTCATCATCACCTCAGCGTGGTTAGGGGAGCGAGTGATACGTGCACCGTGAGCCGCGCTAAGGGGTGGCTCGCCTCCCTCGACGACGTGCTGCGGGTGAACGCAAGACACATCGACGCCGATGTAGATCTTGTGCGCTCCAAGCTTGACGAGGAGGCCATTGCGCGGTGGAGGTCACCTACCAAAGCTCCCAGCATTGTCTTTGACGTAGTCCAGCGCTCCAAAGCATTGAACGAGCCCAGAGGCGATGCGCTCTCCGGTGCCGAAGATGCTTCCCGCCCGGATCTTCACTCCTGCTAGCACCGCTTGCCCCACGGTGGGCGCCAACTGTCATGGTGGTGTCACGGCAAATGCCATGGATAGGCTAAAGGTGGGGCCAATATGCACTAGAGGAATCCAGGGAGGGATAGTATGGTGATTCCACACATAGATGCTTTGTATTCTCCAAGTTCACTACGTTTACAGATGCTCCTTGAGCTGTCTTGGGGAGAGGAGGAAGAAGAAGCTCTCTTACTCTCACCACTATTTCCACCCCATGAACAATCTACTTGCCCTCCAGCCCCTTCTACAGAGGCCCTAGCGCTTCTTATAAATGGGAGGCTAGGTTGCCAGTTAGGGCATACGTGGAGGCATATTCCTGGGAATATGCCTCTCCCAAAATAGCAAACCGACCGGGTCTCCTTTTCCCTTCGTAAGCCATGCAGAGGCTACGTAACCCTCTATGGCGCCAGCATCAGCCGACATAGGCTACGTCACCTTTGTCGGCCACGCCCTGCTGGTCCCTCCCACTATCTACTTCGCTCACGCTCCAACACACAGAGACCACCTTTTGACCAGCGGGATACCTTCCTTCTCTTGCAAGCCTGGTATAACCCGGCTCAGGCCTGGTTAATCTGGCCCCGCGGGTACCTGCAGACAAGTTACAAAAAGCCTCCCGATGTCCGACATACGTTGGCCGGGACGCGGTTAGGCGGACATCCTCTGGGCCGGGTTACTCCATAAGTCGGCCTGCCTTGAGGTGACTTGGCCAGCTCTCGCTTTTCCCTTGCCATACCTCGGCTAACTCGGCCTCTATACCCTGGCGTGACCTTACCCGGGGGTATCCCCCAACAAGGCTTTAAACTTTATGGTTCCCTGTTGTCCACGAGTTATACTAGCTCCTCTTTGATATCGGTCGTGTCATTCAAGGGTCACCGATTTGGTAGTAAAGAAGTTCATATCTATGAGATCTCAGGATCATGTTACTCGGGCCCTTAAATTGGATAAAAAGCATTAGGCAAACATAGATAATCATGCTCACAGTATAATAATAATCACGAAAATAATCACAAATGGATGGAAACAAAGGAGGCACATCACATCTCACAAATTCCCTATATCTTCCACGCCTATGGGGATTTACTCACACATGAGAGGAGAATAGATCAAAGATATAATCATATCGCAAATGGAAATCATCTCAATTTTACCATAGCAAACCACAATATTGTCGAGATCGAATCAAATACAAACCAAAGAAGGAATAGAGGTTCAATCCCTAATCTTATAAGTATGAATCTCTCTCTCTGTACAAGTAGGGAATTATGGTGGTGCTGATGATCAAGAGACTCAAGATCTTCGAAGGATGAGATGAAGTTCTTCTCCTTCTTCGGATCTAATCTCTTCTCTTTTGGGGTGGTTTGTATTCTGGACTCCCCTCCTTCATGAAAGTTGCTTGTATTGATATAACAGAGGCGATGGATGGTCGTACGGGCAGATCGTACGGGTGTCCTTGGACCGTACTGCTGGTCGTTAAAGGCTCTGTAGGTCTCGAATGGAAATTCCTTCAATTGGTGATTTGCTCATTTAGGTGTGATTAGCCCATAAATGCTCATTATCTCAGATATGGGGGCTTCACATATCACTTTTATGGGGTGCTCTTCAAAATAGTGCTTTAGCTTCTTAGCTGACATGTACACACCATATGCCATCTTTTGATAGTGAGGATAGTTTTGCTTTGACGCTGATAATACCTCGCTCAGGTAATAGACTGGCCTTTGCACCGACTTACCCTCTTCGTCGCGCTCTACCACTATTACTGCACTTACAACTCGGTTGGTTGCGGCTATGTAGAGCAACATTGGCTCTTTTGAGAGTGGAGAGGCTAACACCGGTGCAGTGGCTAACATCTTCTTTAACTCAATGAAGGCTTCATTGGCCTGTGGCGTCCATATGAACTTGTCCGATTTTTTAATTATCTAATAGAGAGGCAATGCCTTTTCTCCCAACCGACATACAAACCGACTTAAGGATGCCAGGCAACCAGTGAATTTCTGGACATCATTAAGGCACTTCGGCAATTCCATTTGTTCTATGGCTCGGATTTTAGTTGGGTTAGCTTCGATACCTCGGATGGAGACAAGAAATCCGAGTAATTTTCCGGCCGGGACACCGAAGGTACACTTCTCAAGGTTAAGCTTCATTCAGAACCTCCCTAGGTTCACGAATGTTTGCCGGATATTATCAAGGAGCATTTTGCTTTCCTTGGTTTTTAGAACCACATCATCAACATACACCTGCACAGTTCGACCAATTTGATCGTGTAAGCATTTTTGCATACATCTTTGATACATTGCCCCTGCATTACGTAAACCAAAAGGCACAGTGCGATAGCAATAAGCCCCATACGAGGTGATAAACGCAGTCTTTATTTGATCATCCGGGTTCAGAGGTATCTGGTGGAAACTAGAATATGCATCTATGAATGACAACAATTCACACCCAGCAGTTGAATCTATGACCTGATCTATCCTTGGCAGTGGGAATGGATCTTTTGGGCATGCCTTATTCAGGTTTGTGTAATTGATGCACATACGCCAAACCACTGCCACATTCGGATCATCTTTCTCCTTTTCCACATGCACCGGATTGGATAGCCAATCCGGGTAAAGTACTTCCATGATGAACCTGGCTACGAGGAGCCGAGCTATCTTATCCCTAATGACTTTTCTCCTATCTTCAGCAAAGCGGCGGAGAGGTTGCTTCACCGGCTTCGCTCCAGGTCTCACATTCAAAGAGTGCTCGGCCAACTCCCTCGGAACACCTTGCAAGTCTTGTGTGGACCAAGCAAAGATATCCCGATTCTCACAGAGGAAGTTGACGAGCTCGCTTTCCTATTTCTCAGTTAACCCGGCACCAATTGTTACGGTGCGCTCTTGGAATAGATCATCAACGGGCACTTTCTTTGTATCCTCGGTTGCCTAAAATGAGACGCTTCTATGCGGGTTACTCAACGCCGGCATATACTGCTGCGCGGACTGAGCCAATGCTGCTACTTCCTGGATCTTTCTTTTTTCTTGTGTAATCACGAGTGATTCAACCAGGTTAGACCCGGCTGACGCAGACTCAATGGAACATCGGAAATACCCAGCTATAGTAATTACTCCATTTGGCCCAGGCAACTTAATCTTCAGGTAATTGATGTGAGTACTTGTCATGAATTTGTTCAGGGCTGGCCTACCGAGTAACGCGTGATATGCGCTTTCTAAGTTCACAACCTCAAACTCCAAATTCTCAGTTCAGCAGTTATCTTTAGTACCGAATAGCACATCAACCCGGACTTTGCCAATGGGTTCACAGGAGAATGTTCTCCAAGATACCCAACTTGCGCATTGTATCCATGTACATGATATTGATGCTGCTGCCATTGTCGATCAGCACCTTGGAGAACCTCACATTGATACTTGGCCCGATGAATGTTGGGTCCAGCACTAGTGCATACGAACCAGGACTCGACATGATCCTAGGATGATCCTTGATACTCCAGGTAATTTCCTGATCAGACCAAGGCATATACCTCGTCACTGCCGGCATAACTCCATATGTCGGCATTGCAAGCTCTTTCTATCTGTTTCCTCTGTAGTAAACACACAGTAACGCTGGTGATGCTCCTTGTATTCATTTCTCCCCTCATTGTCGGGGTACCTTTGATCTGGCTGATGCTGGTTTTCCACCTGATGCACTGCATCCCTTCTCTCATGGATCTCATACCTCGGCGGAGGTGGTGGCAACATTAACTGTTGCGTATTTTCTCCGGAGAGTAGTTGCTGAAGGAAATATGCCCTGAGAGGCAATAATAAAGTTGTTATTATGTATTCCTTATATATGATAGATGTTTATTTTGCATGCTATAATTGTATTGATCGGAAACGTCAATACATGTGTGTTTCATAAACAAAAAGGGTTCCTAGTTATGCCTCTCTTATAGACTAGCTTGTTGATTAACAAGATGATCAAGGTTTCCTGATCATGGACATTGGATGTTGTTAATAACAAGGTCACAGCATTTGTGAAATGATGTGATGAACATTCATCCGAAGTATAGAATTACGATCAAGTCATTATGTTTACATTGCTATAACATCATACGAAGTAATCTTTATCCTTAGACCATGAGATCATGTTAATTGCTAACACCGGAAGAGTATCTTGATAACATCAAACGTCACACCGTAACTGGGTGAATATAAAGATGGGTTCAGTGCTACGAAGGTGTTATGTTGAGGCTCATGGATCAAGAGTGGAATTTGTCAATCCCGATGACGGATAGATATACTCTGGGCCCTCTCGCTGATATCACATTAAGGTAGCTTGCAAGCAAGTGATGTGATCACTAGAATGTTATATCACGCGAACAAGAAAAGAGTGCATGTCGGTAATGAGATCAAACTAGGTATTTGGATACCGATGATCGAATCTCGGACATGTATTATATCAAGAGACAAAGGGATTAAATTACAAGCGTTAAAGTTTCTCACGGTCACAGAAGTCATCGTTGAATATGCAGGAGTCAGTATGGACCTCTAGGTCCCGCTTTTTATTATTGATCTGAGAGGAGTCTCAATCATGTCTGCATTATTCGCGAACCGTAGGGTGACACACTTAAGAGTTACCGAACACCATTTTGGAGCACATATGTTTCAGACAAAAGAATTGCAAAGCGCGGGAATTATTTCGATAGAAACGAGAAATTGTTTCGGGTGAAATTGCAGAAAGTGGTTCTGCATCTGATATTGAAATATTGCAAGGGGTTATATGTGAATGTTTGTTAATTAAAGTAATTAACAAAATTATAAATAAATTTAATAAAAGAGTTTTATTAAATGAGAGAGCATTAAACTTGGAGAATTTTAATGCATTTAAAGTAGGGACTTTAAAGGGGAATGTGAAGAGGCATTTTAATGTGGAGGGGTTACCACCACATGAATGGGGGAGGTCAGGAGTCACCCCCCATGCTCCGGCCATAGAGAGGAGGGGCACCCCCTCCTCCTATAAAAGGCCCCCCTCTTCCTCCTTCTTCCTCACACCTCCTTGTGAAGGATCTCTCTCCCCCTCTAGAATTATTTCCCCATGGTCTCGGATTAGCGAGATACATGCTCCCGGTGGCATTTTGTCTGGAAGGAGTTGCTGCTTCCGCTAGATAGCTGGAGCGAGGAGGTGGAGGTTGTCCGGTGGCTTGAACGTGTGTGCGAGTGCGGATGCGCTGCTGAGTTGTGGCGCTCGGACTTCCTCACGATCTTGAGATCGGCAAGTGTACGACTACATTAACCATGAGTTCTTACTCGTTAACAAAACTCATTGTCTTCGAGGGTAAGTGCTCGTTGGATGTATGTCCACCCGTTTCTCTGTACCTAGTAGATAGATCTTGGCGTGTAGTTCTCATCGTAGGAAATTTTTTGTTTTCTATGCTGCGGACCCAACAGTGGTATCAGAGCCTGATCTATGCGTAGGTGCTTTGCACGGGTAGTACACATATGTTTATATGTGGGCGATGATGATCATGTTATTGCATCTTCTATGTATTTTGGATATTGGTGGCATAGTGGGATGAAGCGGCCCGGACCAACCTTACATGTCATCGTACATGAGACCGGTTCCACGACTGACATGCAACTTGTTTTGCATAAGTGGCTGGCGGGTGTCTTTCTCTCCTACTATAGTCAATATCTGATTTACAACGAGTTGCTAATAACTTGGTTATCCTCGTTGTGGTTCATGTTCGTAGGTAAGAACGGTTCTATCTCTAAAAGCCCTAAGCCATGTAAAACTTGCAATTGATAAATTAGAGGTGTCTAGTTTAGATCGTTGCTGGGCTAGTGTCTCGATATGGTATTGTTGTAAGTAGATGTATGATAGATACTCTTACAAGACATTCAACGTGTAAGTTCCATAGACCTTGGCCTTGAACACAAAGGAATGATAGAGATCATCCCATGATGCAAATGATAGAGATCAAATGCATGGACCATATCATCTCACTTTACACATTAGATGTTAGCATCTTATACTGCTAGTTTGGCGCTTTCTGTAGCATTGTAAAATGATCCCTCATTTAGATATGAAGATAAAAATGTGTTCTTCCTTGAGTATGCACCTTTCTGTGGATCGTGTTTCGAGACATCACGTGATGATCGGGTGTAATCGAATCTACGCTTTCATAGGAACGGGTGTAAGACAGTTTTACACACGCGAATACTAAGGTTCTTACTTGGCGAGCCTAGCATGTACAGACATGGCCTCGGAACACGGACCGAAAGGTTAATCATGAGTCATATAGTTGATATGATGCCCATATAGATGCTCGCCTTTGAAGCTACATCAACTCACGTGATGATCGGACTTGGTGTAGTGTATTTGGTTCATGTAATCACCAAAAGGACACGAGGGATGTCGTTTTTGAGTGGGAGTTCATTAGTAATTTGGATTAGTTGAACTCACTCTATCATAAACTTAGTCTAAATAAACTTTACAAATTTTGTTGTAGATGGCACCACCTGCTTTTAATTTCAATATGTTCATGGAGAAAGAGAAACTTGCTACGAATGGTAGCAACTTCACCTACTGGGCTATGAATTTGAGGATTCTCCTCACTGATACACAAAAGAAATATGTGCTAGATGCGCCGCTAGGCCCCCCACCAGCTCCTGATGCCCCTGACGAGGAAAATGTCTATGTGACTCGTCAGGAGGACCACAACTTATTTCATTGCGGCATACTGTATGGGCTAGAGCCAGAACTTCGAAAGCGTTTCGAAAATGGCAATGCCTTTGATACCATGGGAGAATTGAAAATGATTTTCGATACCCATGCTGCCGTAGAGAGTTATAATGCTACTGAAAAGTTCTTTAGCTGCATGATGGAGGAGAACAGCTCCGTTAGTGAGCATGTACTCAAAATGTCTGGGTACACCGATAAGCTTGTGTCCTTGGGAATAACGATTCCCATTGATTTAGGCATACATCGTGTTCTCCAATCTCTGCCACCTAGCTACAAGAGCTTCGTGATGAACTATAATATGCAGGGCATGAAGAAGTCTCTTCCCGAGCTTCTGTCAACGCTTAAGACTACAGAAGTGGAGATTAAGAAAGAATATCAAGTGTTGATGATCAATAGGACCACCGGTTTTAAGAAGGACAAGAAAGTCAAGCACAAGGGAAAGAAGGGTGGCAAATATGTTGCCGCACCTGAAAAGAAACCCCGAGTTGGCCCTAAGTCTAACACCGAGTGTTACTATTGCAAGGGGACTGGCCATTGGAAGCGCAATTGCCATAAGTATTTGGCAGACAAGAAGTCCGGCAAGGCAAACAAAGGTATATATGATATACATGTTATTGATGTGTACTTGACTAGTACTCGCAGTAGCACCTGGGTATTTGATACAGGATCGGTTGCTAATATATGTAACTCGGTTCAGGGGCTACGGAACAAGCGACAACTAGCAAGGGATGAGGTCATGATGCGGGTCGGCAATGGATCAAAAGTTGATGTGATCTCCGTTGGGACGCTACCTATCCATATGCCATCGGGATTAGTTATAAACCTAAATAATTGTTATTTGGTTCCTGCACTAAGCATGAACATTGCATCCGGATCGTGTTTGATGCAAAGTGGTTATTCCTTTAAATCTGAAAACAATGGTTGTTCGATTTATAAGAATGATATCTTTTATGGTCATGCACCTGTGTTGAATGGTTTATTTCTGTTGGATCTCGATAGTAATATTACGCATATTCATAATGGTAATGCTAAAAAGATTAAACTTGATAATGATATATCTGCATACATGTGGCACTGCCGTCTAGGTCATACTGGCGTTAAACGCATGAAGAAACTCCATTCTGATAGACTTTTGGAATCACTTGATTTTGAATCATTTGATACATGTGAGCCATGCCTTATGCGCAAGATGACTAGAACGCCGTTTTCCGCTTCAATGGAACGGGCGACAGATTTATTGGAAATCATACATACTGATGTGTGTGGACCAATGAGTGTGTCGGCGCGAGGTGGATATCGTTATTTTGTTACTTTCACGGATGATTTGAGTAGATACGGGTATATCTGTTTGATGAAACACAAGTCTGAAACCTTTGAAAAGTCAAGGAATTTCAGAATGAAGTGGAATCATCGTAATAGAAAGATCAAATTTCTTCGGTCTGACCGTGGAGGTGAGTATCTAAGTTACGAGTTTAGCACACACATGAAAGAGTGTGGAATAGTTTCACAACTCACGCCTGCTGGAACACCACAACGTAATGGTGTTTCGGAATGTCGTAATCGTACTTTATTGGATATGGTTCAATCTATGATGTCTCTGACTGACTTGCCACTGTCATTTTGGGGTTATGCACTGGAAACAGCTGCATTCACTTTAATTTGGGCACCATCTAAATCTGTTGAAACGACACCGTACGAATTATGGTTTGGAAACAAACCTAAGTTGTCATTCATTTCTTAAACATTGGGGATGCGATGTTTATGTGAAGAAACTTCAAACGGATAAACTCGAACCCAAAGCGGAAAAATGCGTCTTCATAGGATACCCTAAGGAAACGATTGGGTATACCTTCTATCACAGATCCGAGGGCAAGGTTTTTGTTGCCAAGAATGGATACTTTCTTGAGAAGGAGTTTCTCGCGAAAGGTGTGAGTAGTCGGACGGTAGAACTCGAAGAGGTTATTGAACCTTCTCTTCATGAAATGGCGAGTAGCGCAGCACCGGAAATTGTTTCGGAGTTGACTTCACCTAATGAAGAGAGAGCTAATGATATTGATCATGAAACTCCGAAAGAGGACACTACCGAACCTCGCAGGTCAAGTAGGACACGTGCAACTCCTGAACTGTACGGCAATCCTGTTATGAATTTCATGGTCGATGAAATAGATGACACTACGACATATGAAGAAGCGATGATGAGCCCGGATTCCAACAAATGGCTAGAAGCCATGAAATCCGAGATGGAATCCATGTACGAGAACCAGGTTTGGACCTTGGTGGACTTACCTCACGATCGAAAGGCCGTTGAGAATAAATGGATTTTCAAAATAAAAACTGATGCTAATGGTAATGTGACCATCTATAAGGCTCGACTTGTCTCCAAGGGGTTTCAAAAAATTCAAGGAGTTTACTACGATGAGACATTCTCTCCCGTAGCGATGCTTAAGTCGGTGAGGATTATGTTATCAATTGTTGCATATTTCGATTATAAAATATGGCAGATGGATGTCAAAACTGCGTTCCTCAATGGTAATATTGAAGAAAAGTTGTATATGATACAACCTAAGGGTTTTGTGGATCCTAAGGATGCTAATAAAGTATGCAAACTTCAGCGATCCATCTATGAACTGAAGCAAGCATCCCGGAGTTGGAATCTCCGCTTTGATGAGGTGATCACAGAGTTTGGATTTGTCCAAACTTATGGAGAGAATTGTATTTACAAGAAAGTGAGTGGGAGCAATGTGGCATTTCTGGTATTATATGTGGATGACATATTATTGATTGGAAATGATATAGATCTTTTAAACAGTGTTAAAAGTTATCTAAACAGCAAATTTTTGATGAAAGACCTTAGTGAAGCGTCATATATATTAGGCATTAAAATCTATAGAGATAGATCAAGGCGCCTAATTGGGCTATCGCATAGTACATACCTTGATAAGATATTAAAGAAGTTTAATATGGACGGAAGTAAGAAGGGGTTCTTACCTATGTTGCAAGGCAAGACATTGAGTAAGACTCAAAGTCCGGCTACGGCGGAAGAAAGAGAGATAATGGATAAGATACCCTATGCCTCGGCCATAGGCTCTATAATGTATGCCATGCTATGTACAAGACCGGATGTGGCACATGCTATTAATTTGACTAGTAGGTGCCAATCTGATCCAGGTTCAGAACACTGGATAGCGGTCAAGAACATCCTCAAGTACTTGAGAAGAACTAGGGATATGTTTCTTATATACGGAGGTGAAGAAGAGCTAGTCGCTAAGTGTTATGTCGATGCTAGCTTTGACACTGATCCGGATGACTCTAAGTCTCAATCCGGATACGTATTTCTCTTGAACGGAACAGCAGTTAGTTGGAGGAGTTCCAAACAACCTGTGGTGGCTGGATCAACGACGGAGGCGGAATATGTTGCTGCTTCAGAAGCGGCGCAGGAAGCGGTTTGGATGAAAGAGTTCATTAAGGAACTAGGTGTGGTTCCTAGTGCATTGGACCCGATGCTGATCTATTGTGACAACAATGGAGCCATAGCCAACGCCAAAGAACCGAGGTCTCACAAGAATTCCAAGCATATTAAGTGCCAGTTTCACTCCATCCGCGAACATGTCAAGGATGGAGATATAAAGATTTGTAAAGTACACACGGACTTAAATGTAGCAGATCCATTGACTAAAGCTCTCCCTAGGGCAAAACATGATCAACACCAGAACTCCATGGGTGTTAGATTTATCACTATGTGAACTAGATTATTATCTCTAGTGCAAGTGGGAGACTGAAGGAAATATGCCTTGAGAGGCAATAATAAAGTTGTTATTATGTATTCCTTATATATGATAGATGTTTATTTTACATGCTATAATTGTATTGATCGGAAACGTCAATACATGTGTGTTTAATAAACATAAAGGGTTCCTAGTTATGCCTCTCTTATAGACTAGCTTGTTGATTAACAAGATGATCAAGGTTTCCTGATCATGGACATTGGATGTTGTTAATAACAAGGTCACCGCATTTGTGAAATGATGTGATGAACATTCACCTGAAGTACAACATTACGATCAAGTCATTATGTTTACATTGCTATAACATCATACGAAGTAATCTTTATCGTTATACCATGAGATCATGTTAATTGCTAACACTGGAAGAGTATCTTGATAACATCAAACGTCACACCGTAACTGGGTGACTATAAAGATGGGTTCAGTGCTACGAAGGTGTTATGTTGAGGCTCATGTATCAAGAGTGGAATTTTTCAATCCCGATGACGGATAGATATACTCTAGTCCCTCTCGGTGATATCACATTAAGGTAGCTTGCAAGCAAGTGATGTGATCACTAGAATGTTATATCACACGAACGAGAAAAGAGTGCATCTCGGTAACAAGATCAAACTAGGTATTTGTATACCGATGATCGAATCTCGAACATGTATTATGTCAAGAGACAAAGGGATTAAATTACAAGCGTTAAAGGTTCTCACGATCATAGAAGTCATCGTTGAATATGCAGGAGTCAATATGGACCTCCAGGTCCCGCTTCTGATTATTGATCTGAGAGGTGTCTCAATCATGTATGCATTATTCGCGAACCATAGGGTGACACACTTCAGAGTTACCGGACACCATTTTGGAGCACATATGTTTCAGACAAAAGAATTGCAAAGCGCAGGAATTGTTTCGATAGAAACTGGAAATTGTTTCGGGTGAAATTGCAGAAAGTGGTTATGCATGTGATATTGAAATATTGCAAGGGGTTATACGTGAATTTTTGTTAATTAAAGTAATTAAAAAAATTCTGAATAAATTTAATAAAATATTTTTATTAAATGAGAGAGTATTAAACTTGGAGAATTTGAATGCATTTAAAGTAGGGACTTTAAAGGGGAATGTGAAGAGGCATTTTAATGTGGAGGGGTTACCACCACATGAATGGGGGAGGTCAGGAGTCACCCCCCATGTGCCGGCCATGGAGAGGAGGGGCACCCCCCCTCCTCCTATAAAAGGCCCCCCTCTTCCTCCTTACTCACACCTCCTTGTGAAGGATCTCTCTCCCCCTCTAGAATTATTTCCCCATGGTCTCGGATTAGCGAGATACATGTTCCCGGTGGCATTTTGTCTGGAAGGAGTTGTTGCTTCCGCTGGATCGCTGGAGCGAGGAGGTGGAGGTTGTCCGGTGGCTTGGACGTGTGTGCGAGTCTGGATGCGCTGCTGAGTTGCGACACTCGGACTTCCTCACGATCTTGAGATCGACAAGTGTACGACTACGTCAACCACGAGTTCCTACTCGTTAACAAAAATCGTTGTCTTCGAGGCTAAGTTCTCGTTGGATGTATGTCCACCCATTGCTCTGTACCTGGTAGATATATCTTGGCATGCAGTTCTCATCGTAGGAATTTTTTGTTTTCTATGCTGCGGACCCAACAGTTGCTGCCAAGGTTGATCGTTCCGAGGTGCCTGAGCATTCCTCAGGCCACTTTTCTCTATCTTCCTCATCCACTCACACTGCCTAGTGGTATGACCCGCCGGGTTACTCGGACTTGGCGTGTGAAACTTGCAGGGTTGATCCAGCATTGCCTCATACGTATATCTCGGTCGGTCTTTCTTTTCTTGCCACTGTTTATTTTGCTCCAGCGTCTAAGTTTTCTTGCCATCATTTCTTGGAGTCCACTGCTACCCACCAGTTTTCTGACACTGATTACTCCCTGCTCCGGGTTGATCTTGGTTTACAGCAGCAACTTGTTGCGAACTGTACCTATAATCTTGTCTATCATCTCTTCTCTTACTCCGGTAGGCATTTCGCCGGGATGATTCGGCTCCGTATCGCTGGTAGTACTCCTCATTTGCCTAGTTTGACACAAGCCGGGGTTGAGTCGGATCACCTAATGCAGACGAATCAGCAATCCGGATTGTTTCTGCCATCGTAGTTAGCATATCCCTTTGTAACCTTTGCCATAACATGCTTGCGTATCTACTCCCTTGTGCAAACCAAGCTATGGTATGTGACTCAATCACGCCTTCACATGAGTTTCTCACATTGCACCAACGAGTTAGGAACTCTCGGTCTGCCTCATTTGGTCTCTGCTTGCACATTGCTAGGGTATGTGGCCTGTTCGGCCTCTGATATGTGCTTGAGAAGTTGCTGACGAACATTTCCTCGAAATCCAGCTATCAATTGATACTTCCGGGTGGCAAATTGTTTAGCCATACCCTCGCTGGCCCCTCCAACATCTGAGGTACGTATCTCACTGCCCATCTCAGATTGCCTGTTGCAATTTTCACTGCCGTTGCATAGTTGATTAACCAATCCTCTGGCTTAGTGCTGCCATCATATGTTTTCATTCCTCTGGGTAACTGGAAGTTAGGTACCGGAGGCTCTTTCATGATTCGGGGTCTAAAGCACGCTGGACCTGGAGGACCATGCCCCTCAATTTTCTCCGACCTATAGAGCTGATCTAGCTTTAGCCTAGCGTCATCCGGTAGCAAGTTCCTGCTTCCCAATCTTGACCCTATCACATGATGATCCGTCCTATGGTATCCTGCATTCGCCATTTCCGAATCATCGTCGTTGTATCTGTCTTGCTTTTGTTGAGCGCATTTCTGTCACATACCTTGGCCAGCACTTTGCTCTTGCCGAGGTATACTCTGCTGCTACTGTTGCCGAGGTAGGTTTTAACCTGCACCCGCTGAGTTACGCTGTCCGGCATTGCCGTTTCCAGCGTTTCTCTGACCGGCATTGCCTTGGTCGTGGTTATCTCGGCCAGCTTCACCTTGGCTGACACTTTGTCGATCCTCATTTCCTTGCACTGCCTTTCCTTTCCCTGCCCTTGCCGGGTCATATGGGACTATCTGTTTGTTTCTCCTTGCCGAAGTTACCACTTCCTCTCTTCTAGGGCCATCATGAGGGGATGATGCAGCCCCAGCGGATTTCTTCGGGTTACCCACTGCCGAATAAACGACCTTGGATGCTCTGGCCCTTGCCGGGTTAGCCCTGAGCAACTCCTCATTCTGTCTGTTAGCGATCCGAACTAACTCGTTGACCCTCTCCTGCTGTCTTTGCTTCACCCGTCAAACCTTCAAATTCGGATGCAGCCGCATCCGCTGCCCTGAGGTTCTTTGCCAGGGTGTTGTACTTCGGCAGCCCCATGGACAAAAGGTTCTCTGATTCCTCAACTCTAGCTCACCTTCTTTGTTCATCTCACTGATGAGGTTTCTCCCTTTTACTTTTACAGCATCTACCTTATTTGCTTTTGCGTACTCGCGCAGCGTCATGTTCAATGACTGTTGAGCCGCAGCTATCTTTTTTGCACCCTCTAGTATTTTTTGCCTAGTTTCCTCTAACTCGGCTTGTGCTCGAGCCGGATCTACCACAGGTGCTATGGGGCTTGCCAAGCTATCTATTGCCTGTTGTAGCACATTCTCTGGCCTCTCTAGTGGAGGACCTCTACTTTTCCTAGGCGCCTTGGTGTTACCTCCGGATCTGGTGCCGGGTCTTTGCTCACGCCAGTGTCAGACAATGTCATCATCACCTCAGCACGGTCAGGGGAGCGAGTGATACGCGCACCGTGAGTCGCGCTAAGGGGTGGCTCGCCTCCCTCGACGACGTGCGGCGGGTGAACGCAAGACACATCGACGCCGATGTAGATCTTGTGCGCTCCAAGCTTGACGAAGAGGCCATTGCGCGGTGGAGATCACCTACCGAAGCCCCTAGCATTGTCGCTGACGTAGTCCAGCGCTCCAAAGCGCTAAACGAGCCCAGAGGCGATGCGATCTCCGGTGCCGATGATGCTTCCCGTCCGGATCTTCACTCCTGCTAGCACCGCTTGCCCCACGGTGGGCGCCAACTGTCGTGGTGGTGTCACGGCAGATGCCATGGATAGGCTAAAGGTGGGGCCAATATGCACTAGAGGAATCCAGGGAGGGATAGTATGGTTATTCCACACAGATGCTTTGTATTCTCCAAGTTCACTAAGTTTACAGATGCTCCTTGAGCTGTCTTGGGGAGAGGAGGAAGAAGAAGCTCTCTTACTCTCACCACTATTTCCACCCCATGAACAATCTACTCGCCCGCCAGCCCCTTCTATAGAGGCCCTAGCGCTTCTTATAAAGGGGAGGCTAGGTTGCCAGTTAGGGCATATGTGGAGGCATATTCCTAGGAATATGCCTCTCCCAAAATAGCAAACCGACCGGGTCTCCTTTTCCCTTCGTAAGACATGCAGAGGCTACGTAACCCTCTGTGGCGCCAACATCAGCCGACATAGGCTACGTCACCTTTGTCGGCCATGCCCTGCTGGTCCCTCCCACTGTCTACTCCGCTCACGCTCCAGCGCACAGAGACCACCTTTTGACCAGCGGGATACCTTCCTTCTCTTGCAAGCCTGGTATAACCCGGCCCAGGCCTGGTTAATCTGGCCCCGCGGGTACCTGCAGACAAGTTACAAAGAGCATGCCGACGTACGACATACGTCGGTCGAGACGCGGTTAGGCGGACATCCTCCGGGTCGGGTTACTCCATAAGTCGGCCTGCCTTGAGGTGACTTGGCCCGCTCTCGCTTTGCCCTTGCCATACCTCGGCTAACTCGGCCTCTATACCCCGGCGTGACCCTACCCGGGGGTATCCCCCCAATAAGGCTTTAAACTTTATGGTTCCCTGTCGTCCACGAGTTATACTAGCTCCTCTTTGATATCGGTCGTGTCACTCAAGGGTCACCGATTTGGTAGTAAACAAGTTCATATCTATGAGATCTCAGGATCATGTTACTCGGGCCCATAAATTGGATAACAAGCATTAGGCAAACATAGATAATCATTTCACAGTATAATAATAATCACAAAAATAATCACAAATGGACGGAAATAAAGGAGGCACATCACATCTCACAAATTCCCTATATCTTCCACGCCTATGGGGATTTACTCACACATGAGAGGAGAATAGATCAAAGATATAATCATATCGCAAATGGAAATCATCTCAATTTTACCATAGCAAACCACAATATTGTCGAGATCGAATCAAATACAAACCAAAGAAGGAATAGATGTTCAATCCCTAATCTAATAAGTATGAATCTCTCTCTGTACAAGTAGGGAATTATGGTGGTGTTGATGATCAAGAGACTCAAGATCTTCGAAGGATGAGATGAAGTTCTTCTCCTTCTTCGGATCTAATCTCTTCTCTTTTGGGACAATTTGTGGCAGTTGTGTTTGTATTCTGCACTCCCCTCCTTCATGAAAGTTGCTTGTATTGACATAACAGAGGCGATGGAGGGTCGTACGGGCGGATCGTACGAGCGTCCTTCGGCCATACTGCTGGTCGTTAAAGGCTCTGTAAGTCTCGAATGGAAATGCCTTCAATTCATGATTTGCTCATTTAGGTGTGATTAGCCCATAAATGCTCATTATATGAGATATGGGGGCTTCACATATCACTTTGATGGGGTGTTCTTCAAAATAGTGCTTCGGCTTCTTAGCTGCCATGTACACACCATATGCCATCTTTTGATAGTGAGGATAGTTTTGCTTTGATGCTGATAATACCTCGCTTAGGTAATAGACTGGTAGAAAGGATCTCCAAGATTAGCGGGAAGCTTGTCACCAAAGCTTGCCATCACCTCTGCAGTATTAGTTACCTTTTTATTTCTACTAATGATATCTCTCATGAACTTTTTATAAGTAGGAAACTAAATTGCATCATCTAGAGGAAGTTCTAGAAAAATATTACTTGGAGCCTCGGAAAATGAGTCATAGACACTCTTGGCAGGTTCATATTGAACACGGTTAGGATAGGTGATTATGTTTTTAGTAGGTTTTACCTTTTCCTTTAACTTGGTCACGGGCTCAACATCTTTTTATCCTTCTTCTTTATCGCATGCTTCTGCTTCTCAACTTGTTTCTCTTTTGATATGATAACGTGTTCCTCTTGTTCACGACTAAGCTCAACATGTTCTCTTGGATCAACAGTTTTAGCATCAGAGTCGTATTATCTATCCTTGTCTTCCACCTCTTCCTCTTCTTCATTTTTATTTGAAGATTCTTTTTCATTTCTTTGAGCTTCAAGATTAGTGTCATCTTGTGGATCAACAAGGTCCTCTTCTTCTTGACTCGTTTCTTGAGTCTCCCTTGCTTTCCGAGCATGTTCTTATTGATACCAAGGTGTCCCTATACGTTCTTGTGTTTATGTACCATGTCTAGTAATAATATTAGTAGAGACTTTATTGCAATCATAATTACTTTGACTTAAAATAAAAGCTTGAGTTTCACCTATTTGATCACATTGTATTTTAACCATGCTAATATGTTTATCAATATGTCTAGTAGCATGTCCTAGATCATCAAAGGTTGTAGACAAAGCTTTTATATTTGTCGTCTGGAGCATTAGGTGTTTATAATATCTATCATGGAACTGGCATTGTTGATGTTTAAAGTTTTGCAAAACAAGATTCATTTCATCTTCTAACACAAAAGTTTGGAGAACATCTACTTGATTTTATTTTATGAGTTTCACTGCTATTCCTTTTTCTTCTATGGATCTTTTAACATTGGGCATAAGTTCTGAAGGTACATGAAGCATACCTTTTATTGGTTTTATATCTTCAATAGGATTATATTGTGAAGGTTCTTACCGTGAAAAGATCTATACATTCAAGTAGCATCAAATTACTCAAGGCCCCTCCTGCAGTTAAATCAATCATTTGTTTAGAGTCATCAGTGAGTCCATTATAAAAGTATTGTATGATTAGATGCTCCTCAAAAACATGATTTGGGTCTTTCATTATCATCCCATAAAATATTTTCCATGCTTGAGAAAAATTTCTTCAATTCTTTGAAAGAAATTGGATATGTCATGCTTGATCTGCATAATCTTATTAAACGGGCAGAATTTCTGCATAAAATCTCGGATACAATCCACCCAGCTTTTTATAGTGTGGTTAGGCAAGGATTGTAACCAAGTAAAAGCTTTATCTTTTAACAACCAGCGGGAAAGTTTAAGAAGTACAACTCTTTTGGTAGCCCTGGTAGTTTAAGAGTATCGCAAAGGTCATGGACCTTTGTCAAATGATCACTTGGATCCTTATCTTATCTTCCTACAAAAGCAATTTCTTACATCATATAGATTAGCCCAGGATCTATTTCAAATTCCATGTTTTCTAGATCAAGATAGAGAATGGGTATTTTTCTAAGGTGCCTAGATGGATTCCCATAATCTCCCAATAATTTCTCGGGCTCTTCTGTCCCTTGGGTGATGCACAAATCTTCCATCAAAGGAATCAAATTGTTCATGTCTACAAAATGTGAGTTATAAATTTTTAAATGAATTCTAGGTGTCTTTAAATTGGTACACATTCAATATAAGGAGGTAAATAAGTTCTTCCGGAATGTGTAGTACCTCTGTCTTCAACAGAGATCACAGACGGTTTCAACACTTACAAATGTCAAGAAACAAACACTTAGAACTTAGCTCCCCAGCAACAGCGCCAGAAAATACCTTGATGGCCTGCAAGAGCTCATGTTCGTCAGAGCACATTCTATGGAAGTATTAGTTCTTTTTTATATCGATCCCAATAAGGAGCCTAGGAATTTTTTTATCTACGGTGTTCCTGTTGCACACAAGGTGTCACTTGTCTTGAATGAATTGACTATAAGTGTTGAGGTGGAAATGGGTGAGTGGAAGAAAATAGTTTTAGTACTGAATGGTACTTAAAGTAAATAACATAAAAGTAAATAGAACAAATGTTGTTTGAGGTTTCCTGTAGATAAACTGTTCATGGTGGTAGTGAATGTGCAAGGTGAATAAAGTGGGATAATGTCAGCACCCGGATTTTTAATCCCAGATGCCCGTTATGCCATACCTCGCAATCCCAGGATTACCATTTTTGCGAGACATAACGGATTAGATATCACAATACATCATCCATTACAAACCATACATAAGGTCTTAAACAAATAAGGATCTCATGATCCAATCTTAATACAACAAGCAACGGAAATAAAAGATAAGTGTAGCGGTGGGGTCCATCTTCAGGGGCACAGGCAATGCTGACGAAGGCAGATAGTCCTAGTTATCATAGTCGTCCTGCTGACCATCATCTTGATAGTCTCCTTCATAGTCTGGCCATGAGAATAGCCAGGGACAACAACCATGAGTACTCTTTAAGTACTCGCGAACTACCACTAACAAGTAATATAGTTCTAGGTTAAAGTGCTAAATCTAAGTTTAACTATAAAGTTAAGTTTGAAACCTAAGCTGAGTTCTGAAGCAAAGAAAGATAAAATAAAGTTCTAGAATCACTTAAGTGGGAAAGCTATTGTCATAAACACAACCCTGTTGTGGTCAAGTCAAGTTTCATCATTCATTTCATAAGTTGTTTGGAATACATCTGACAATGAAACAGTATGGCCATTCCAACTGTCCATAACCGCGAACGCGGTATTCGAATAGTTTGACACTCTGTAGAGGTGGTACACTTTTACCACAAGATTCGATGCATCTGTCAGGGATAACCCTGAATCATCATACTTAGTATGCAGATAATCAAACATAACCTTCCCTTTACACACCCTAGTATAAGCACCTCTCCTATGAGCATGGCCTCCCAACCATGACCATCTGTCATCTTGGGCACTACATAGGTGGACAACATTGAGAGGTAGCCTCAGCTCAAACCTCTCCCGTGAGGGAACTAATACTAATGCATATAAATTTCCAGCTAAGCCTTACCCAATTCAGGTAGTGTGGTTGTTCGGTAAATTTGGAATGGTATCGCATCCGAATCCAACCATCAGTTTTATAAAAGGGTTAAGGCTCATGCCTCATCATTTTCATCATCACAAACCATTTGTATTTCTCAACACATATCAAAAGATCTCAATAGAATGACTCATCATTCCATGGTTTTCACAATTCATTTTCACCAAGTGTTCCCATCTAAAGTGACTCAAATTTTTGGTCTACTCTAGACTACTAAGTTAAGAGTGTTCGCTAAGGTGAAAAAGGTGGGTTCAATCTCATGCCAAAGAAAGACATCTAAAGCGGTTCTAAATAGGTCAAGTTTTATACTTTTTATGCTACCTTTAAAACAAGTAAAGAACTTTATGTAAAGTAAAAGAAGTAAATTTTGAATTTAATACTTGGGGGTAAATACTAGTCAAAGTAGTGTAATCAAAGCATGCCTAAAGCATCTTTGCTAAACCATCTAGTTTAACCCTAGCTTGCCAAGTATTATACTTGCAAGTGTTAGCTTGCATTGTTAATGGTGTGCCTTGTGCAGTGCAGTGGTTGAAGTTTTCTTCTTCTTCTTGGTAGAACTCCTCCTCCTCGAAAGCTTGGTTGATACTATCGTCTATAAATACATACGGAGTACACAATCACCAAACAATACTTAACTAGTCTAAGTAGCATTCCAAAACACACAATTGATGATCTATTATCATCACAAGCATCACAAGTTTTAATTAATAGTTTCACTCTTTTTAATTTAGAAAAGTAATTTCTACTCATTGAAAAATTAACTAAGACTTAATATTCACCACTTAAAATATGGGATCATGTGGAAACATGTCATCACCACATATTCTAATATGTGGGAATGTGATTTAAGGGTTGGATCATGATTACTTTGGTTTAAGTTCAATATTTAATGATTTAAAGTGACTAGAAATGCCTATATAGCATTATTTTGGGGCTAGTCCAAAGTCACTGCATGTAAACCCTAATATTATTACATATTCAGATAGATATAGTGAAATGTGATTTTTGAGAGTTGGAATCAACTCAAATGCTATCATGGTTGAATTTTGAAAAATGTTGCAAGGTGCAAATGCTTCTGTTTTATTATTTTTACTAGGAGAGATCTATAACTCTAATTGAATTAAATCCAACGGGTTTGGATCGATCATTTCAATACCTTTCAGGAAAAATTAGTTTGAAGCAATTTGGATATGTCAAACTCTCTGTATTGATTTTCAAACTCAGAGACAGAACTAGGTTTAAACTACAAAGAAAAATCCTAATTCAAACTAACTGGGTCGCGCGGGAAACTCGAACGGGCCAGCCCAGTGTCACTCCGCAGCGCGGGGCTCAGCTCATAGGGGGGTCCACCGGTCAGCGGCTCATAACGCGCGAAGCGGTACGGGGCAACGTGGGATGTTGGATTAGAACTGGGATCTACGGCTGGGGATCGTCGTCGACGACGAACTAGTCGTCGGTGAGGTCGAACCCTAGCGGCTCGGTGGGGGTGCATAGGGGGCATACCAGGGCTCCAGCGACGACGGTGAGGCGGGCAAACAAACTGGTGGCGAACGGGCATGTCCGGCGTGTTCCCTAGGTCGTGGCGGAGCGGTGAGCGCGTGCTGCGGTCGAGCGGCGACTTGTGCACGCGTGCCGAGTGCGGCGCTCTGGCGCGTGCTCGGCATGGCGTGGTGGCACTGGGCACGGGGATTACCCGGTGGTCCACTGCTGGGCTTGGCTCGAGGAGGGGACAGAGGGTGGCAGTGAGGTCCTGGCTACCTCCTAGACATG
This sequence comes from Avena eriantha, assembly GCA_910589775.1. Lineage (NCBI taxonomy): Eukaryota > Viridiplantae > Streptophyta > Magnoliopsida > Poales > Poaceae > Avena > Avena eriantha. The sequence continues at coordinate 290,793,314 of OU342745.1, read as the reverse complement.
GCAAGAGAGAGGGAGGTGGTCTGTTGGGGTGAGTGCATGGTCGGCCGGCGAGTTGGTGCTCGACATGGCCTTGCACTGTGGCTAGGGACAAGGGGGTGAGGTGCTAATGGCCTGGCTAGATCATGAGGGGACAAGGGGATTAAATAGAGATCAAATGGGGCAAAACCCTGTTCAAAACAGTGAGCTAGGATTAGGGTGTAAATCATGCATGCCAAGTGTTTGATGAAATGGCCGCATGAGATTTATTTTTGAATTTTGAAAAGATTTTTGGTGGGTTTGCTAGGCATAAGCTTGAGACTCTGTAGGTGCTTGGGTTTTGAAAATTGAGCTTGTTTGAGTGGTTTTTGAAATAGTGGGATCTTCCCATATGCAAAAGATTCAATTTTAAACTGTCCAATAAAATTAGTATTTGAATGTTTTTAGCAGATCGCAAAGTGGGCCTTGGTAGCTCATTATGTGTACTATCAAGGGGTGTAAATATCCACACATGTTTCTGTTAAGTTTTGAGTACTAGGAATAGCCAAAGTAGGCATGATAGTTAATTTGGCCAAAATGACCATTTACTTCAATTATTCATTTTGATTTGTTTTTCTTTGGGAAAAGTTTGGGAATGACTGAGATGATGTTTATTTCACCTAAGAATCATTTTACAAGCAATGAATCACAGAACCATGGCAATTCAAATCAATCCCTAAATTAAATGCACATACACATTAATGCTTTCATTTTTAATTTGGAAAAGTTTTTGTTAACCCTAAATTTGATGATTTGGATCTTGATAAGCATGGATTAAAGTTTTGGGATGTTACAGATAAGTGATTATGATACTTCTTATTCATATGTGAGTAGGAAAGCAACCCATATACCAACCAAGAGTCCTCTTGGTAGATTCTTCTCGATTCCAATGATCCTTCTGTCAGTTACCAAAGCCATGGTCAGCACATCAATAGCGGTCTTTCGACCAGATCAAGGCTTTAAACTTGATGGTTCTATGTTGTCCTCAAGTCATACTAGCTCCTCTTTGATATCGGCCGTGTCACGCGAGGGTCGCCGATTTGCTAATAAACAAGTTCATATATATGATATATTAGGATCATGTTACCCGGGCCCATAAATTGGATAACAAGCATTAGGAAAACATAATCATTCTCACAATATAATAATCATGACAATAATCACAAATGGATGGAAATAAAGGAGGCACATCACATCTCACCAGTTCCCTACATCTCCCATGCCTATGGGGATTTTCTCACACATGAGAGTTGAATAGATCTAAGATATAATCATATTGCAAATGGAAATGATTTCAACTATACCATAGTGTCAGGGGGATGATCCCCTGGTACCCCAACCGAATAAGAAACAGGTCAGCCGGATCGCGTCCGGCTGACCAGATGCAGTCGGGCAGGGCAAGACAAGCCGGCTACCCCCGGTAGCCGGATACGGCAACATAGCCGGACTCAATCAATGGGACAGGGCGACGTGTGTATCAGTGCCCGGTACGCCCTGTACGGTGACAAGACTGGCAACTACCCGGCCATACCGAAGACTTTGCGCGGGCTTTCTTAGCATAGTCTATCAGTCCTTTATGCCTTGACATCCAGTCCATACCTAGTACTACTTCCAATCCTTTGGTTCCAAGTACAATTAGGTTGGCATAAAAATCTATCCCATGTATTCTGATAGGCACAGCTTTGCAAATTTTTCTAGCTTTGGTTGTTGAACCGGGGATTTGAACTATCATGACATGCTTCAGGTTGGTTGGGTGAATCTTACTAGTGCATGCAAATTCTTCGGTGACAAATGAATGTGATGCTCCTGAATCAAACAATACTCTTGCTAAAACTGAGTTGACAGAAAACATATCCAGCACTACATGTGGCGCTTCCTGGGCTTCTTCTGCGTTCATGTGGAAGAGACGGCCGTTGCGGTTGGGAGGGTTCCTTAGTGCAAATCTTCTTCCTGGTTGAACATGGCGCTGCTGTTGAGCTGGGTCATTCACATTGGCATTGATAGAAGTCTTCTTGGGACACTCATTGGAATAGTGACCCTTCACTCCACACTCGAAACAAGTGATCTGGGACTTGTCCTTTACTACGACAGGTACAGCATTGCTGCCAGTTCTGGGTGCAGTGTTGTTGTTGTTGCTGCTGTTGTTCTTGGGAGGTGCACGGTTGAAGTTGTTGGCATTGCCGGGGTTGTGATTGTTTCCTCTGGATTTCACATTGCCTCTGCTACAGTTGGGGTACCTTGGGAGAGACATTGGGGGTCGGTTGTTCCTTGGTGCATATCCTAGGGAGGGGTTGGGACGGTACTTCTGGTGACTGCTGGATCCAGATTGCTGCGTTGCTTGCGGTTGTCGTTTGCCTGATTAATCTTCCCTTCCATCTGAATAGAAGAATCGACTAGCTCTTCAAGATCCTAGAAACGGATGTTGACGAGGACAGTCTACATCTCATCATGCAGTCCGTTAAAGAATCTCTCCTTCTTGTTGGCCTCTATGTTGATCTCATCAGGTGCATATCTGGCAAGTGACAAGAATTTGTCATGGTACTCCACCATAGTCATTCTTCCTTGCTTCAATTCGTGGAACTCATCCCTCATTCTATTGACTAGACCTTGCGACACGTGGGTGTGGCTGAACTTGACTCTGAAGGCTTCCCATGTCATAACTTGACCATGGTTCATCAGGCGGATACTGTTCCACCAAGCTCTTGCATCTCCCGCCAGGTAGTGGGTGGCAAAGAGAACTTTCTCATTTTCATCAACTCTTGCAACTTCTAAGTTGTTTTCCATGGTCTGTAACCAGTCATCAGCATCTAGTGGGTTCTCAGATTGGTTGAAGATTGGGGGATTGGTATTCTGAAATTGTTTGAGTTTTGATCCCTAGTGATCCTGATTTCCATGCCCTTGGTTGTTGAGAGCCATGGCGATCTGTTGGAGGGTTGCTAAGTTAGCTTGGCGTTCTGCCCTGCTTGCTTCATGGTCTGTGATGAGATTCTGCAAGATCTGCAGCATTGGGTCTTGCGACGAGCTGCTCCCTCCTTGGTTTCCATGAGTCATCTGAAGATTGAGATAGATATAGGGGTAAGGGGAAATTCTAAGGTTCATGGTTTTGGGTTTTCAAAGCTAAAACTTTGAGTTAGACTCAGGTTTTTCAACTAACTTCGTTTTCATTCTTGCAAACAAGCACACGATACAACACACACCACAACATACAAAGGAAGGCAGATGGTTTGAAGAACCATTCTGCAAACTACGATACATTGGGACCGATACATCTCATGCTACGACAGTGCTCTAGTGCATCTACTCATCGTCGATGAAGTCGGAGTCCTCATCATCAGTGTAGAAGTCCACGGCATCCTCCTCCAAAAAGTCATCATCGTTGTTGAGGTAAGAGTCCATGTCTCCCTAGATGTCTTCACCCTCCTCTTCTTTTGCTGCAAGCTGGACTTCATGCTCCTTGACTGTCTTCTTGAGGTCGGCCACCTTCTTGCGAAGACGAGCGATGGTGCGATCCTTCTTTGCATGATGGCGGCGAAGAGACTGGTGATCTTGGACGAGCAGTGCGAAAGTCTGGGCCTTCTGGTCGGCAATGGCACGGTTCTGGTTGGTTATCTCCCTAGCATTGTCTAGTTCCTGCTGTCTGTCGTGCAGCAAGAAGTCAAGATTCTCCACTTGACGCCTCAACTCGGGGTGACTTCGCATCTCCATCGGCATTCCCATGAAGTCACGTCTTGCATAGTGGGAAAAACAGGTTCCTTGGATCTGGTTGACACTGAGGGCGCATAGACGTGCGAGAGCTTCATGCATTGCCCTGGCTAATCCATCTAGCCAGTTGTTCTCTCTCACGGAGAACTGAATTCTCCCAGAAGTTTGGAGCTTTGATGCTTCCTCTAAGATCTGCGGTGACTAGCCACTGTAGGTCTCCTCCTGGGGGTCCTAGAAGTTGAGCTCCAAGAAACTCCGGAACTAGGCGTCCCAGTAACTCCGATAGTGAATCCAGATCCCTCTCGAAGATCAGCTGACTGCCGTTTCCCAACTGGTAGAACTTGCTGAACTAAGACTCCATCTACAAGAATTAAGGATGAGTAAGTTAGTGAAGTGATCAAGTGTGTCAAATTTTAAGTAGTAATGTAAGAATTTTGAGGACATGGATTTTTGAGAAAGAATGAGTCCAGAAGGATAAGAGAGGAGATAGTTTTTTTCATAAATACTCACTTTGGTTTTGAAACTAAGTTTTTGTTTGGACGTCCATTCTAACTAGGGTCTCCTATGGTCAGGATGGCTCTGATACCAACTTGTTAACACCCGGATTTTTAATCCCAGATGCCCGTTATGCCATACCTCGCAATCCCAGGATTACCATTTTTCCGAGACATAACGGATTGGATATCACAGTACATCATCCATTACAAACCATACATAAGGTCTTACACAAATAAGGATCTCATGATCCAGTCTAATACAACAAGCAGCGGAAATAAAAGATAAGCGTAGCGGTTGGCTCCATCTTCAGGGGCACATGCAATGTTGACAAAGGCAGATAGTCCTAGTTATCATAGTCGTCCTGCTGACCATCATGTTGATAGTCTCCTTCATAGTCTGGCCATGAGAATAGCCAGGGACAACAACCATGAGTACTCTTTAAGTACTCGCAAACTACCACTAACAAGTAATATAGTTCTAGGTTAAAGTGCTAAATCTAAGTTTAACTATAAAGTTAAGTTTGAAACCTAAGCTGAGTTCTGAAGCAAACAAAGATAAAATAAAGTTCTAGAATCACTTCAGTGGGAAAGCTATTGTAATAAACACAACCATGTTGTGGTCAAGTCAAGTTTCATCATTGATTTCATAAGTTTTTTGGAAAACATCTGACAACGAAACAGTATGGCCATTCCAACTGTCCATAACTGCGGACGCGGCTATTCGAATAGTCTGACACTCTGCAGAGGTGGTACACTTTTACCACAAGATTCGATACATCTATCAGGGATAACCCTGAATCATCATACTTAGTATGCAGATAATCAAACATAACCTTCCCTTTACACACCCTAGTATAAGCACCTCTCCTATGAGCATGGCCTCCCAACCATGACCATCTGTCATCTTGGGCACTACATAGGTGGACAACATTGAGAGGTAGCCTCAGCTCAAACCTCTCCCGCGAGGGAACTAATACTAATGCATATAAATTTCCAGCTAAGCCTTGCCCAATTCAGGTAGTGTGGTTGTACGGTAAATTTGGAATGGTATCGCATCCGAATCCAACCATCAGTTTTATAAAAGGGTTAAGGCTAATGCCTCATAATTTTCATCATCATAAACCATTTGTGTTTCTCAACACATGTCAAAATATCTCAACAGAATGACTCATCATTCCAAGGTTTTCACAATTCATTTTCACCAAGTGTTCCCATCTAAAGTGACTCAAATTTTTGGTCTACTCTAGACTACTAAGTTAAGAGTGTTCACTAAGGTGCAAAAGGTGGGTTCAATCTCATGCCATAGAAAGACATCTAAAGGGGTTCTAAATAGGTCAAGTTTTATACTTTTTATGCTACCTTTAAAACAAGTAAAGAACTTTGTGTAAAGTAAAAGAAGTAAAGCTTGAATTTAATACTTGGGGGTAAATACTAGTCAAAGTAGTGTAATCAAAGCATGCCTAAAGCATCTTTGCTAAACCATCTAGTTTAACCCTAGCTAGCCAAGTATTATACTTGCAAGTGTTAGCTTGCATTGTTAATGGTGTGAATTGTGCAGTGCAGTGGTTGAAGTTTTCTTCTTCTTCTTGGTAGAACTCCTCCTCCTCGAAAGCTTGGTCGATACTATCGTCTATAAATACATACGGAGTACACAATCACCAAACAATACTTAACTAGTCTAAGTAGCATTCCAAAACACACAATTGATGATCTATTATCATCACAAGCATCACAAGTTTTAATTAATAGTTTCACTCTTTTTAATTTAGAAAAGTAATTTCTACTCATTGAAAAATTAACTAAGACTTAATATTCACCACTTAAAATATGGGATCATGTGGAAACATGTCATCACCACATATTCTAATATGTGGGAATGTGATTTAATGGTTGGATCATGATTACTTTGGTTTAAGTTCAATATTTAATGATTTAAAGTGACTAGAAATGCCTATATAGAAACTAGGAACTAAAGAGATCTGGGAACTCTGTCCTAATGTAATCTTCGCGCTCCCAAGTGGCTTCCTCCTTGGTATGGTTGCTCCACTGAATCTTGAGAAACTTGATGCTCCTGGTCCTGGTGGTTCTGTAGGCTTCTTCTAAGAACAGATGGGCACTTCCCGATAGGTCAGGTCATTTTTGATCTCAACAGCTCAGTGATCGATGTTCTTGAAAACTTCAGTCTTCTCCAGCACTTCCAAGCATTTGCGAAGTAACGAGATATGGAACACATTGGGGATGGCTGACATCTCTTCGAGCAGTTCCAGTTGATACGATACTTCTCCTCAACGGTTCAGAATCCTGAAGGGCCCGATATATCTGGGGGCTAACTTTCCTTTCAGACTAAAGCGTTGAGTTCCCTTCAATGGAGAAACCTTGAGATATACAAAATCTCCGACATTGAAAGTCAGGTATCTCCTTCTCTTGTCAGCATAACTCTTTTGTCTGGATTGGGCGGTCTTGAGGTGCTCACAGACCTTATGAACTTTCTCCTCAGCTTCTCGAACAATGTCGGGTCCAAAGATCTAACTCTCTCCTACTTGCGACCAATTCAAAGGGGTACGGCACTTTCTCCCGTATAGGAATTCAAATGGTGCCATATGCAAACTAGCTTGATAACTGTTGTTATATGAGAATTCTGCGAAAGGCAGGCAGTCTTCCCTTTTTGATCCGTATTCCAACACACAAGCTCTAAGCATATCCTCTAGGATCTGGTTGACTCTCTCAGTCTGTCCATCAGTTTGCGGGTGATAAGCGGTACTGAAGTTCAACTTGGTTCCTAATCCTTCCTGAACTTTCTGCCAAAACCTTGAGGTAAACTGGGTTCCTCGATCTGATACGATGGTCTTGGGGGTTCCATGCAGACTAACAATCCTAGCAATATACAGCTCTGCTAGCTTCGCACTTTGGTAGGTAGTCTTGATAGGTATAAAGTGGGCTACCTTGGACAGTCTATCAACTATGACCCAGATTGAGTCATTTCCCCTACTAGAGGTTGGCAAACCAGTGATAAAGTCTATTCCTACGGAATCCCATTTCCATTCCAGAATCTGCAATGGTTGCAACAGTCCTGCAGGTCTCTGATGCTCTACTTTGACTCTTTGACAGATGTCACACTTGCCGATGTAGCTTCCGATTTCTCTCTTCATCTTGTGCCACCAAAATTGCTCCTTCAAATCCTGATACATCTTTGTTCCTTTGGGTGGATAGAATAAAGAATATCGTGAGCTTCCTTCATGATAACTTGCTTCAGCTCCCAATCTGCTGGCACACAGATACGTCCCTTGTACCATAGTACTCCTTCTTCGTCTTCGGTGAATCCAGGTACCTTTCCTGTACCAATACAACGTTTGATTCCGTCGATACTTTCATTCCCCTTCTAGGCTTCCTTGATTTGGCTAATCAAAGTGGGCTCAAGTTCAACGCTAGCTAAGAATCCTTTGCTAACTACTTCAGTCCTGAACTGCTCCAACTCTTCATACAAACTTGGTTACTTCTCCTTGATCATGGTGTTTAGCCTACACGGCAATCTGCTAAGAGCATCCGCTACCACATTGGCTTTACCGGGGTGATAGTGAATGTCAAGGTCATAATCCTTGATTAACTCTATCCATCTCCTTTGTCTCATATTCAGCTCCTTCTGAGTGAAAATATATTTTAAGCTCTTGTGATCCGAGTAAATCTCACAGCGATTACCCATCAAATAATGACGCCATGTCTTCAACGCTAGAACCACATCTGCTAGCTCAAGATCATGGGTCGGATAGTTCTGCTCATGCTGCTTCAGTTGTCGAGACAGATACACGATGACTTTGCCTTCTTGCATCAATACACATCCTAGACCAATCTTGAATGTGTCACAATACACATCAAACGGCTTCTTGATGTCTGGCATGACCAATATTGGGGCTGATATCAATCTCCTTTTCAGCTCCTAGAAACTGGCTTCACATTTGTCTGTCCATTCAAACTTTTTGTCCTTCTTCAATATTGGAGTCATGGGTCTGGCGATACTCGAGAATCCTTCTACGAACTTGCGGTAGTATCCCGCTAATCCGAGAAATGCACGGACGTGGGTTTGAGTGGTTGGGGCTTCCCATTCTTCGACATCTTTATTCTTGGTGGGATCAACAGAGACTCCTCCGGCAGACACAATATGTCCTAGGAATCCTACTTCCTTCAGCCAAAACTCACACTTGCTGAACTTGGCATATAACTGATGCTCTCTCGGGGTTTCAAGGATGATTCTCAGATGTTGCTCATGCTCTTCTCCTGACTTGGAGTAGATAAGTATGTCGTCGATGAATACAACTACAAACTTATCTAGGAAATTCATAAAGATCGTATTCATGAGATTCATGAAATAAGCATGGGCATTGGTTAATCCAAAAGACATAACCGTATACTCGTATAAACCATAGCGAGTAGTAAAGGCAGTCTTCGGAATATCCATTGCACTAATCTTAAGTTGGTGATAACCATTCCTAAGATCAATCTTTGAGAATACATGGGCTCCAGTCAATTGATCAAATAGATCCTCTATCTTTGGCAAGGGGTACTTGTTATTGATGGTGACGTCATGTAGCTTTCTTTAATCTGTGCACAAACGGTTGCCTCCATCTTTCTTGTCGACGAATAACACTGGTGATCTCCATGGCGATGCGCTTGGTTGAATCAAGCATTTTTCTAACATGGCATCCAACTGCTTCTTCAGTTCCACTAACTCTGAGGGGTTCATGCTATAGGGTCTCTGGGCTATGGGTCCGGTTCCGGGGATTAGTTCGATAATGAACTCAATATCCCTATCCGGGGGCATACCTGGCAATTCATCTGGGAATACATCGGGGTATTCATAGGCTACTCTGACTTGGTCTATTGTGGCACTTGAATTGACGGGGTAAGGTTTCAGAGATATGCTCTACTGTTACTCCAGAACTACTGGTCATGGTAATGGCTTTCTTAGCATAGTATATCAGTCCTTTATGCCTTGACATCCAGTCCATACCTAGTACTATTTCCAATCCTTTGGTTCCAAGTACAATTAGGTTGGCATAAAAATCTATCCCATGTATTCTGATAGGCACAGCTTTGCAAAATTTTCTAGCTTTGGTTGTTGAACCGGGGATTTGAACTATCATGACATGCTTCAGGTTGGTTGGGTGAATCTTACTAGTGCATGCAAATTCTTCGATGACAAATGAATGCGATGCTCCCGAATCAAACAGTACTCTTGCTAAAACTGAGTTGACAGAAAACATACCCAGCACTACATCTGGCGCTTCCTAGGTTTCTTCTGCGTTCATGTGGAAGAGACGGCCGTTGCGGTTGTGAGGGTTCCCTGGGGCAAATCATCTTCCTGGTTGAACACGGCGCTGATGCTGAGCTGGGTCATTCACATTGGCATTGGCGGCAGTCTTCTTGGGACACTCATTGGAATAGTGACCCTTCACTCCACACTCGAAACAAGTGATCTGGGACTTGTCCTTTACTGCGACAGGTACATCATTGCTGTCAGTTCTGGGTGCAGTGTTGTTGTTGTTGCTGCTGTTGTTCTTGGGAGGTGCACGGTTGAAGTTGTTGGCATTTCCGGGGTTGTGATTGTTTCCTCCGGATTTCACATTGCCTCCGCCACGGTTGGGGTAGCTTGGGAGAGACATTGGGGGTCGGTTGTTCCTTGGTGCATATCCTGGGGAGGGGTTGGGACGGTACTTCTGGTGACTACTGGATCCATATTGCTACATCATACGACGCTTGCGGTTGTTGTTTGCCTGATTAAACTTCCCTTCCATCTAAATGGCTGAGTCGACTAACTCTTCAAGATCCTGGAAACGGATGTTGATGAGGATAGTCTACATCTCATCATGCAGTCCGTTCAAGAATCTCTCCTTCTTCTTGGCCTCGGTGTTGATCTCATCAGGTGCATATCTGGCAAGTGACAGGAATTTGTCACGGTACTCCACCACAGTCATTCTTCCTTGCTTCAATTCGCGGAACTCATCCCTCATTCTGTTGACTAGACCTTGCGGCACGTGGGTGCGGCTGAACTTGACTTTGAAGGCTTCCCATGTCATAACTTGACCATGGTTCATCAGGCGGATACTGTTCCACCAAGCTCTTGCATCTCCCGCCAGGTAGTGGGTGGCGAAGAGAACTTTCTCATTTTCATCAACTCTTGCAACTTCTAAGTTGTTTTCCATGGTCTGTAACCAGTCATCAGCATCTAGTGGGTTCTCAGATTGGTTGAACATTCGGGGATTGGTATTCTGAATTTTTTTAGTTTGGATCCCTGGTGATCCTGATTTCCATGCCCTTGGTTGTTGAGAGCCATCTGGGCGATCTGTTGGAGGGTTGCTAAGTTAGCTTGGCGTTCTGCCCTGCTTGCTTCACGGTCTGTGATGAGATTCTGCAAGATCTGCAGCATTGGGTCTTGCGACGAGCTGCTCCCTCCTTGGTTTCCACTGAGTCATCTGAAGATTGAGATAGATATAGGGGTAAGAGGGAAATTCTAAGGTTCATGGTTTTGGGTTTTCAAAGCTAAAACTTTGAGTTAGACTCAGGTTCTTCAACTAACTTCAGTTTTCATTCATGCAAGCAAGCACACGATACAACACACACCACAACATATAAAGGAAGGCAGATGGTTTGAAGAACCATTCTGCAAGCTACGATACATTGGGACCGATACATCTCATGCTACGACAGTGCTCTAGTGCATCTACTCATCGTCGATGAAGTCGGAGTCCTCATCATCAGTGTAGAAGTCCACGGCATCCTCCTCCAAAAAGTCATCATCGTTGTTGAGGTAAGAGTCCATGTCTCCCTAGATGTCTTCACCCTCCTCTTCTTCTTTGCTTGCAAGCTGGACTTCATGCTCCTTGACTGTCTTCTTGAGGTCGGCCACCTTCTTGCGAAGACGAGCGATGGTGCGATCCTTCTTTGCATGATGGCGGCGAAGAGACTGGTGATCTTGGACGAGCAGTGCGAAAGTCTGGGCCTTCTGGTCGGCAATGGCACGGTTCTGGTTGGTTATCTCCCTAGCATTGTCTAGTTCCTGCTGTCTGTCGTGCAGCAAGAAGTCAAGATTCTCCACTTGACGCCTCAACTCGGGGTGACTTCGCATCTCCATCGGCATTCCCATGAAGTCACGTCTTGCATAGTGGGCAAAACAGGTTCCTTGGATCTGGTTGACACTGAGGGCGCATAGACGTGCGAGAGCTTCATGCATTGCCCTGGCTAATCCATCTAGCCAGTTGTTCTCTCTCACGGAGAACTGAATTCTCCCAGAAGTTTGGAGCTTTGATGCTTCCTCTAAGATCTGCGGTGACTAACCACTGTAGGTCTCCTCCTGGGGGTCCTAGAAGTTGAGCTCCAAGAAACTCCGGAACTAGGGCGTCCCAGTAACTCCGATAGTGAATCCAGATCCCTCTCGAAGATCAGCTGACTGCCGTTTCCCAACTGGTAGAACTTGCTGAACTAAGACTCCATCTACAAGAATTAAGGATGAGTAAGTTAGTGAAGTGATCAAGTGTGTCAAATTTTAAGTAGTAATGTAAGAATTTTGAGGACATGGATTTTTGAGAAAGAATGAGTCCAGAAGGATAAGAGAGGAGATAGTTTTTTTCATAAATACTCACTTTGGTTTTGAAACTAAGTTTTTGTTTGGACGTCCATTCTAACTAGGGTCTCCTATGGTCAGGATGGCTCTGATACCAACTTGTCAACACCCGGATTTTTAATCCCAGATGCCCGTTATGCCATACCTCGCAATCCCAGGATTACCATTTTTCCGAGACATAACGGATTGGATATCACAGTACATCATCCATTACAAACCATACATAAGGTCTTACACAAATAAGGATCTCATGATCCAGTCTAATACAACAAGCAGCGGAAATAAAAGATAAGCGTAGCGGTTGGCTCCATCTTCAGGGGCACATGCAATGTTGACAAAGGCAGATAGTCCTAGTTATCATAGTCGTCCTGCTGACCATCATGTTGATAGTCTCCTTCATAGTCTGGCCATGAGAATAGCCAGGGACAACAACCATGAGTACTCTTTAAGTACTCGCAAACTACCACTAACAAGTAATATAGTTCTAGGTTAAAGTGCTAAATCTAAGTTTAACTATAAAGTTAAGTTTGAAACCTAAGCTGAGTTCTGAAGCAAACAAAGATAAAATAAAGTTCTAGAATCACTTCAGTGGGAAAGCTATTGTCATAAACACAACCATGTTGTGGTCAAGTCAAGTTTCATCATTGATTTCATAAGTTTTTTGGAAAACATCTGACAACGAAACAGTATGGCCATTCCAACTGTCCATAACTGCGGACGCGGCTATTCGAATAGTCTGACACTCTGCAGAGGTGGTACACTTTTACCACAAGATTCGATACATCTATCAGGGATAACCCTGAATCATCATACTTAGTATGCAGATAATCAAACATAACCTTCCCTTTACACACCCTAGTATAAGCACCTCTCCTATGAGCATGGCCTCCCAACCATGACCATCTGTCATCTTGGGCACTACATAGGTGGACAACATTGAGAGGTAGCCTCAGCTCAAACCTCTCCCGCGAGGGAACTAATACTAATGCATATAAATTTCCAGCTAAGCCTTGCCCAATTCAGGTAGTGTGGTTGTACGGTAAATTTGGAATGGTATCGCATCCGAATCCAACCATCAGTTTTATAAAAGGGTTAAGGCTAATGCCTCATAATTTTCATCATCATAAACCATTTGTGTTTCTCAACACATGTCAAAACATCTCAACAGAATGACTCATCATTCCAAGGTTTTCACAATTCATTTTCACCAAGTGTTCCCATCTAAAGTGACTCAAATTTTTGGTCTACTCTAGACTACTAAGTTAAGAGTGTTCACTAAGGTGCAAAAGGTGGGTTCAATCTCATGCCATAGAAAGACATCTAAAGGGGTTCTAAATAGGTCAAGTTTTATACTTTTTATGCTACCTTTAAAACAAGTAAAGAACTTTGTGTAAAGTAAAAGAAGTAAAGCTTGAATTTAATACTTGGGGGTAAATACTAGTCAAAGTAGTGTAATCAAAGCATGCCTAAAGCATCTTTGCTAAACCATCTAGTTTAACCCTAGCTAGCCTAAGTATTATACTTGCAAGTGTTAGCTTGCATTGTTAATGGTGTGAATTGTGCAGTGCAGTGGTTGAAGTTTTCTTCTTCTTCTTGGTAGAACTCCTCCTCCTCGAAAGCTTGGTCGATACTATCGTCTATAAATACATACGGAGTACACAATCACCAAACAATACTTAACTAGTCTAAGTAGCATTCCAAAACACACAATTGATGATCTATTATCATCACAAGCATCACAAGTTTTAATTAATAGTTTCACTCTTTTTAATTTAGAAAAGTAATTTCTACTCATTGAAAAATTAACTAAGACTTAATATTCACCACTTAAAATATGGGATCATGTGGAAACATGTCATCACCACATATTCTAATATGTGGGAATGTGATTTAATGGTTGGATCATGATTACTTTGGTTTAAGTTCAATATTTAATGATTTAAAGTGACTAGAAATGCCTATATAGAAACTAGGAACTAAAGAGATCTGGGAACTCTGTCCTAATGTAATCTTCGCGCTCCCAAGTGGCTTCCTCCTTGGTATGGTTGCTCCACTGAATCTTGAGAAACTTGATGCTCCTGGTCCTTGTGGTTCTGTAGGCTTCTTCTAAGAACAGATGGGCACTTCCCGATAGGTCAGGTCATTTTTGATCTCAACAGCTCAGTGATCGATGTTCTTGAAAACTTCAGTCTTCTCCAGCACTTCCAAGCATTTGCGAAGTAACGAGATATGGAACACATTGGGGATGGCTGACATCTCTTCGGGCAGTTCCAGTTGATACGATACTTCTCCTCAACGGTTCAGAATCCTGAAGGGCCCGATATATCTGGGGGCTAACTTTCCTTTCAGACTAAAGCGTTGAGTTCCCTTCAATGGAGAAACCTTGAGATATACAAAATCTCCGACATTGAAAGTCAGGTATCTCCTTCTCTTGTCAGCATAACTCTTTTGTCTGGATTGGGCGGTCTTGAGGTGCTCACAGACCTTATGAACTTTCTCCTCAGCTTCTCGAACAATGTCGGGTCCAAAGATCTAACTCTCTCCTACTTGCGACCAATTCAAAGGGGTACGGCACTTTCTCCCGTATAGGAATTCAAATGGTGCCATATGCAAACTAGCTTGATAACTGTTGTTATATGAGAATTCTGCGAAAGGCAGGCAGTCTTCCCTTTTTGATCCGTATTCCAACACACAAGCTCTAAGCATATCCTCTAGGATCTGGTTGACTCTCTCAGTCTGTCCATCAGTTTGCGGGTGATAAGCGGTACTGAAGTTCAACTTGGTTCCTAATCCTTCCTGAACTTTCTGCCAAAACCTTGAGGTAAACTGGGTTCCTCGATCTGATACGATGGTCTTGGGGGTTCCATGCAGACTAACAATCCTAGCAATATACAGCTCTGCTAGCTTCGCACTTTGGTAGGTAGTCTTGATAGGTATAAAGTGGGCTACCTTGGACAGTCTATCAACTATGACCCAGATTGAGTCATTTCCCCTACTAGAGGTTGGCAAACCAGTGATAAAGTCTATTCCTACAGAATCCCATTTCCATTCCAGAATCTGCAATGGTTGCAACAGTCCTGCAGGTCTCTGATGCTCTACTTTGACTCTTTGACAGATGTCACACTTGCCGATGTAGCTTCCGATTTCTCTCTTCATCTTGTGCCACCAAAATTGCTCCTTCAAATCCTGATACATCTTTGTTCCTTTGGGTGGATAGAATAAAGAATATCGTGAGCTTCCTTCATGATAACTTGCTTCAGCTCCCAATCTGCTGGCACACAGATACGTCCCTTGTACCATAGTACTCCTTCTTCGTCTTCGGTGAATCCAGGTACCTTTCCTGTACCAATACAACGTTTGATTCCGTCGATACTTTCATTCCCCTTCTAGGCTTCCTTGATTTGGCTAATCAAAGTGGGCTCAAGTTCAACGCTAGCTAAGAATCCTTTGCTAACTACTTCAGTCCTGAACTGCTCCAACTCTTCATACAAACTTGGTTACTTCTCCTTGATCATGGTGTTTAGCCTACACGGCAATCTGCTAAGAGCATCCGCTACCACATTGGCTTTACCGGGGTGATAGTGAATGTCAAGGTCATAATCCTTGATTAACTCTATCCATCTCCTTTGTCTCATATTCAGCTCCTTCTGAGTGAAAATATATTTTAAGCTCTTGTGATCCGAGTAAATCTCACAGCGATTACCCATCAAATAATGACGCCATGTCTTCAACGCTAGAACCACATCTGCTAGCTCAAGATCATGGGTCGGATAGTTCTGCTCATGCTGCTTCAGTTGTCGAGACAGATACACGATGACTTTGCCTTCTTGCATCAATACACATCCTAGACCAATCTTGAATGTGTCACAATACACATCAAACGGCTTCTTGATGTCTGGCATGACCAATATTGGGGCTGATATCAATCTCCTTTTCAGCTCCTAGAAACTGGCTTCACATTTGTCTGTCCATTCAAACTTTTTGTCCTTCTTCAATATTGGAGTCATGGGTCTGGCGATACTCGAGAATCCTTCTACGAACTTGCGGTAGTATCCCGCTAATCCGAGAAATGCACGGACGTGGGTTTGAGTGGTTGGGGCTTCCCATTCTTCGACATCTTTATTCTTGGTGGGATCAACAGAGACTCCTCCGGCAGACACAATATGTCCTAGGAATCCTACTTCCTTCAGCCAAAACTCACACTTGCTGAACTTGGCATATAACTGATGCTCTCTCGGGGTTTCAAGGATGATTCTCAGATGTTGCTCATGCTCTTCTCCTGACTTGGAGTAGATAAGTATGTCGTCGATGAATACAACTACAAACTTATCTAGGAAATTCATAAAGATCGTATTCATGAGATTCATGAAATAAGCATGGGCATTGGTTAATCCAAAAGACATAACCGTATACTCGTATAAACCATAGCGAGTAGTAAAGGCAGTCTTCGGAATATCCATTGCACTAATCTTAAGTTGGTGATAACCATTCCTAAGATCAATCTTTGAGAATACATGGGCTCCAGTCAATTGATCAAATAGATCCTCTATCTTTGGCAAGGGGTACTTGTTATTGATGGTGACGTCATGTAGCTTTCTTTAATCTATGCACAAACGGTTGCCTCCATCTTTCTTGTCGACGAATAACACTGGTGATCTCCATGGCGATGCGCTTGGTTGAATCAAGCATTTTTCTAACATGGCATCCAACTGCTTCTTCAGTTCCACTAACTCTGAGGGGTTCATGCTATAGGGTCTCTGGGCTATGGGTCCGGTTCCGGGGATTAGTTCGATAATGAACTCAATATCCCTATCCGGGGGCATACCTGGCAATTCATCTGGGAATACATCGGGGTATTCATAGGCTACTCTGACTTGGTCTATTGTGGCACTTGAATTGACGGGGTAAGGTTTCAGAGATATGCTCTACTGTTACTCCAGAACTACTGGTCATGGTAATGGCTTTCTTAGCATAGTATATCAGTCCTTTATGCCTTGACATCCAGTCCATACCTAGTACTATTTCCAATCCTTTGGTTCCAAGTACAATTAGGTTGGCATAAAAATCTATCCCATGTATTCTGATAGGCACAGCTTTGCAAAATTTTCTAGCTTTGGTTGTTGAACCGGGGATTTGAACTATCATGACATGCTTCAGGTTGGTTGGGTGAATCTTACTAGTGCATGCAAATTCTTCGATGACAAATGAATGCGATGCTCCCGAATCAAACAGTACTCTTGCTAAAACTGAGTTGACAGAAAACATACCCAACACTACATCTGGCGCTTCCTAGGTTTCTTCTGCGTTCATGTGGAAGAGACGGCCGTTGCGGTTGTGAGGGTTCCCTGGGGCAAATCATCTTCCTGGTTGAACACGGCGCTGATGCTGAGCTGGGTCATTCACATTGGCATTGGCGGCAGTCTTCTTGGGACACTCATTGGAATAGTGACCCTTCACTCCACACTCGAAACAAGTGATCTGGGACTTGTCCTTTACTGCGACAGGTACATCATTGCTGTCAGTTCTGGGTGCAGTGTTGTTGTTGTTGCTGCTGTTGTTCTTGGGAGGTGCACGGTTGAAGTTGTTGGCATTTCCGGGGTTGTGATTGTTTCCTCCGGATTTCACATTGCCTCCGCCACGGTTGGGGTAGCTTGGGAGAGACATTGGGGGTCGGTTGTTCCTTGGTGCATATCCTGGGGAGGGGTTGGGACGGTACTTCTGGTGACTACTGGATCCATATTGCTACATCATACGACGCTTGCGGTTGTTGTTTGCTTGATTAAACTTCCCTTCCATCTAAATGGCTGAGTCGACTAACTCTTCAAGATCCTGGAAACGGATGTTGATGAGGATAGTCTACATCTCATCATGCAGTCCGTTCAAGAATCTCTCCTTCTTCTTAGCCTCGGTGTTGATCTCATCAGGTGCATATCTGGCAAGTGACAGGAATTTGTCACGGTACTCCACCACAGTCATTCTTCCTAACTTCAATTCGCGGAACTCATCCCTCATTCTGTTGACTAGACCTTGCGGCACGTGGGTGCGGCTGAACTTGACTTTGAAGGCTTCCCATGTCACTAACTTGACCATGGTTCATCAGGCGGATACTGTTCCACCAAGCTCTTGCATCTCCCGCCAGGTAGTGGGTGGCGAAGAGAACTTTCTCATTTTCATCAACTCTTGCAACTTCTAAGTTGTTTTCCATGGTCTGTAACCAGTCATCAGCATCTAGTGGGTTCTCAGATTGGTTGAACATTCGGGGATTGGTATTCTGAATTTTTTTTAGTTTGGATCCCTGGTGATCCTGATTTCCATGCCCTTGGTTGTTGAGAGCCATCTGGGCGATCTGTTGGAGGGTTGCTAAGTTAGCTTGGCGTTCTGCCCTGCTTGCTTCACGGTCTGTGATGAGATTCTGCAAGATCTGCAGCATTGGGTTTTGCAACGAGCTGCTCCCTCCTTGGTTTCCACGAGTCATCTGAAGATTGAGATAGATATAGGGGTAAGAGGGAAATTCTAAGGTTCATGGTTTGGGGTTTTCAAAGCTAAAACTTTGAGTTAGACTCAGGTTCTTCAACTAACTTCATTTTCATTCATGCAGCAAGCACACGATACAACACACACCACAACATATAAAGGAAGGCAGATGGTTTGAAGAACCATTCTGCAAGCTACGATACATTGGGACCAATAAATCTCATGCTACGACAGTGCTCTAGTGCATCTACTCATCGTCGATGAAGTCGGAGTCCTCATCATCAGTGTAGAAGTCCATGGCATCCTCCTCTAGAAAGTCATCATCGTTGCTGAGGTAAGAGTCCCTGTCTCCCTGGATGTCTTCACCCTCCTCTTCTTCTTCTTTTGTTGCAATCTGGGCTTCCTACTCCTTGACTGTCTTCTTGAGGTCGGCCACCTTCTTGCGAAGACGGGCGATGGTGCGATCCTTCTTTGCACGCTGGCGGCGAAAGAGACTAGCGATCTTGGACGAGCAGTGCGAAAGTCTAGGCCTTCTGGTTGGCAATGGCACGGTTCTGGTTGGCTATCTCCCTAGCATTGTCCATTTCCTGTTGTCTGTCGTGCAGGAAGAAGTCAAGATTCTCCACTTGACACCTCAACTCTGGGTGACTCGGCATCTCCATCGGCATTCCCATGAAGTCACGTCTTGCATAGTGGGCAAAACGTGTGAGAGCTTCATGCATTTCCCTAGCTAATCCATCTAGCCAGTTGTTCTCTCTCATGGAGAACTGAATTCTCCCAGAAGTTGGTGCTTCGATGCTTCCTCAAAGATCTACGGTGACAAGCCACTGTAGGTCTCCTCCTAGGGGTCCTGGAAGTTGAGCTCCAAGACACTCCGGATGTGGGCGTTCCAGTAACTCCGATAGTGAATCCAGATCCCTCTCGAAGATCAGCTGACCACCGTTTCCCAACTAGTAGAACTTGCTGAACTGAGACTCCATCTACAAGAATTAAGGATCAGTAAGTTAGTGAAGTGATCAAGTGTGTCAAATTTTAAGTAGTAATGTAAGAATTTTGAGGACATGGATTTTTGAGAAAGAATGAGTCCACAAGGATAAGAGAGGAGATAGTTTTTTTCATAAATACTCACTTTGGTTTGAAACTAAATTTTTGTTTGGACGTCCATTCTAACTAGGGTCTCCTATGGTCAGGATGGCTCTGATACCAACTTGTCAACACCCGGATTTTTAATCCCAGATGCTCGTTATGCGATACCTTCACAATCCCAAGATTACCATTTTTGCGAGACATAACGGATTGGATATCACAGTACATCATCCATTACAAACCATACATAAGGTCTTACACAAATAAGGATCTTATGATCCAGTCTTAATACAACAAGCAGCAGAAATAAAAGATAAGCGTAGCGGTGGGGTCCATCTTTAGGGGCACAGGCAATGCTGACGAAGGCAGATAGTCCTAGTTATCGTAGTCATCCTGCTGACCATCATCTTGATAGTCTCCTTCATAGTCTGGCCATGAGAATAGCCAGGGACAACAACCATGAGTACTCTTTAAGTACTCGCAAAGTACCACTAACAAGTAATATAGTTCTAGGTTAAAGTGCTAAATATAAGTTTAACTATAAAGTTAAGTTTGAAACCTAAGCTGAGTTATGAAGCAAAGAAAGATAAAATAAAGTTCTAGAATCACTTAAATGGGAAAGCTATTGTCATAACCACAACCCTGTTGTGGTCAAGTCAAGTTTCATCATTCATTTCATAAGTTGTCTGGAAAACACCTGACAACGAAACAGTATGTCCATTCCAACTGTCCATAACTGCGGACGCGGCTATTCGAATAGTTTGACACTCTGCAGAGGTGGTACACTTTTACCACAAGATTCGATACATCTGTCAGGGATAACCCTGAATCATCATACTTAGTATGCAGATAATCAAACATAACCTTCCCTTTACACACCCTAGTATAAGCACCTATCCTATGAGCATGGGCTCCCAACCATGACCATCTATTAACTTGGGCACTACATAGGTGGACAACATTGAGAGGTAGCCTCAGCTAAAACCTCTCCCGCGAGGGAACTAATACTAATGCATATAAATTTCTAGCTAAGCCTTACCCAATTCAGGTAGTGTGGTTGTACGGTAAATTTGGAATGGTATCGCATCCGAATCCAACCATCAGTTTTATAAAAGGGTTAAGGCTCATGCCTCATCATTTTCATCATCATAAACCATTTGTGTTTCTCAACACATGTCAAAACATCTCAACAGAATGACTCATCATTCCAAGGTTTTCACAATTCATTTTCACCAAGTGTTCCCATCTAAAGTGACTCAAATTTTTGGTCTACTCTAGACTACTAAGTTAAGAGTGTTCACTAAGGTGAAAAAGGTGGGTTCAATCTCATGCCATAGAAAGACATCTAAAGGGGTTCTAAATAGGTCAAGTTTTATACTTTTTATGCTACCTTTAAAACAAGTAAAGAACTTTGTGTAAAGTAAAAGAAGTAAAGCTTGAATTGAATACTTGGGGGTAAATACTAGTCAAAGTAGTGTAATCAAAGCATACCTAAAGCATCTTTGCTAAACCATCTAGTTTAACCCTAGCTTGCCAAGTATTATACTTGCAAGTGTTAGCTTGCATTGTTAATGGTGGCTTGCCTTGTGCAGTGCAGTGGTTGAAGCTTTCTTCTTCTTCTTCTTGGTATAACTCCTCCTCCTCGAAAGCTTGGTCGATACTATCGTCTATAAACACATACGGAGTACACAATCACCAAAAAATACTTAACTAGTCTAAGTAGCATTCTAAAACACACATTTGATGATCTATTATCATCACAAGCATCACAAGTTTTAATTAATAGTTTCACTCTTTTTAATTTAGAAAAGTATTTTCTACTCATTGAAAAATTAACTAAGACTTAATATTCACCACTTAAAATATGGGATCATGTGGACACATGTCATCACCACATATTCTAATATGTGGGAATGTGATTTAAGGGTTGGATCATGATTACTTTGGTTTAAGTTCAATATTTAATGATTTAAAGTGACTAGAAATGCCTATAAACCTTTTTTTACTAGTCCAAAGTCACTGCATGTAAACCATAATATTATTACATATTTAGATAGATATAGTGAAATGTGATTTTTGAGAGTTGGAATCAACTCAAAAGCTATCATGGTTGAATTTTGAAAAATGTTGCAAGGTGCAAATGCTTCTGTTTTATTATTTTTACTAGGAGAGATCTATAACTCTAATTGAATTACATCCAATGGGCTTGTATCGATCATTTCAATACCTTTCAGGCAAAATTGGTTTCAAGCAATTTGGATTTGTCAAACTCTCTGAATTGATTTTCAAACTCAGAGACAGAACTAGGTTTAAACTAAAAAGAAAAATCCTAATTCAAACTAACTGGGTCACGTTGGAAACTCTAACAGGCAGGCCTAGTGTCACTCTGCAGCGCGGGGCTCAGCTGACAGGGGGTCCACCGGTCAGCGGCTCATAACGCGTGAAGCGGTACGGGGCAACGTGGGACATTGGATTAGAACTGGGATCTACGGCTGGGGATCGTCATCGACGACGAACAGGTCGTCGGCGAGGTCGAACCCTAGCGGCTCGATGGGGGTGCATAGGGGGCGTACCAGGGCTCCAGCGACGACAGCAAGGTGGATAAACGAACTGGTGGTTGACGGCGAGCTCAGGGACGGTCGAGGCAGCTCCGGGGGTGTTTGCAATCAGCGGCGCCCTTTCCTTCTCTGCTGCAGGCTACTCCGGCCAAATTCCGGCGAGCAAGTGCTCGCGCTGCTCCGGCTAGAGGTGGGAAACGGTCAGTGAGGTGAGGGGAGAGGAGTGGTGTGCTTCAAAATGTTGGGGGTGCCCTCCTTTTATAGGCTCGATGGCAAGACCGAGAGGGATGGGCCGGCGACGGGGGCGACATGGCTACGGGCGGCTAGCGACATGGCTGAGGGTGGCGATCGACAGGCGGTGCTCTAGGAAGTGAATGCGGGCATAGGGGCGGTGGTATGCGGTCGGGGGCAGCTGGTGCTCTGAGCGGCAGAGGCGGCGGTGTCCATGGCGAGCGGTGGCTGTGGTGCATTGGGCGGCGAACAGGCATGTCCGGCGTGTTCCCTATGTCGTGGCGAAGCGGTGGGCGCGGGCTGCGGTCGAGCGGCGGCTTGTGCACGCGTGCCGGGTGCGGCGCTCTGGCGCGTGCTCGGCATGGCGTGGTGGCACTGGGCCCGGGGATTACTCGGTGGTCCACTGCGAGGCTTGGCTCGGGGAGGGGACAGAGGGTGGCGGTGAGGTCCTGGCTACCTCCTAGACATGGCGAGAGAGAGGGAGGTGGTTTGCTGGGGTGAGTGCATGGTCGGCCGGTGAGTTGGTGCTCGGCATGGCCTTGCACTGTGGCTAGGGACAAGGGAGTGAGGTGCTAATGGCCTGGCTAGATCATGAGGGTACAAGGGGATTAAATGGAGATCAATGGGGGCAAAACCCTGTTCAAAACAGTGAGCTAGGATTAGGGTGTAAATCATGCATGCCAAGTGTTTGATGAAATGGCCGCATGAGATTTATTTTTGAATTTTGAAAAGATTTTTGGTGGGTTTGCTAGGCATAAGCTTGAGACTCTGTAGGTGCTTGGGTTTTGAAAATTGAGCTTGTTTGAGTGGTTTTTGAAATAGTGGGATCTTCCCATATGCAAAAGATTCAATTTTAAACTGTCCAATAAAATTAGTATTTGAATGTTTTTAGCAAATCGCAAAGTGGGCCTTGGTAGCTCATTATGTGTACTATCAAGGGGTGTAAAGATCCACACATGTTTCTGTTAAGTTTTGAGTACTAGGAATAGCCAAAGTAGGCATGATAGTTAATTTGGCCAAAATGACCATTTACTTCAATTATTCATTTTGATTTGTTTTTCTTTGGGAAAAGTTTGGGAATGACTGAGATGATGTTTATTTCACCTAAGAATCATTTTACAAGCAATGAATCACAGAACCATGGCAATTCAAATCAATCCCTAAATTAAATGCACATACACATTAATGCTTTCATTTTTAATTTGGAAAAGTTTTTGTTAACCCTAAATTTGATGATTTGGATCTTGATAAGCATGGATTAAAGTTTTGGGATGTTACAGATAAGTGATTATGATACTTCTTATTCATATGTGAGTAGGAAAGCAACCCATATACCAACCAAGAGTCCTCTTGGTAGATTCTTCTCGATTCCAATGATCCTTCTGTCAGTTACCAAAGCCATGGTCAGCACATCAATAGCGGTCTTTCGACCAGATCAAGGCTTTAAACTTGATGGTTCTATGTTGTCCTCAAGTCATACTAGCTCCTCTTTGATATCGGCCGTGTCACGCGAGGGTCGCCGATTTGCTAATAAACAAGTTCATATCTATGATATATTAGGATCATGTTACCCGGGCCCATAAATTGGATAACAAGCATTAGGAAAACATAATCATTCTCACAATATAATAATCATGACAATAATCACAAATGGATGGAAATAAAGGAGGCACATCACATCTCACCAGTTCCCTACATCTCCCATGCCTATGGGGATTTTCTCACACATGAGAGTTGAATAGATCTAAGATATAATCATATTGCAAATGGAAATGATTTCAACTATACCATAGTGTCAGGGGGATGATCCCCTGGTACCCCAACCGAATAAGAAACAGGTCAGCCGGATCGCGTCCGGCTGACCAGATGCAGTCGGGCAGGGCAAGACAAGCCGGCTACCCCCGGTAGCCGGATACGGCAACATAGCCGGACTCAATCAATGGGACAGGGCGACGTGTGTATCAGTGCCCGGTACGCCCTGTACGGTGACAAGACTGGCAACTACCCGGCCATACCGAAGACTTTGCGCGGTTGACGTAGGAACAGTGGACGGTGCTGATGACAGGCTCGCACGACGTCCACTGTGCCTACGATAGCCATACCGCTCGTACTACGACAGGACAAGCCATACCGGACACTGTGGATGACTAGTCGGCTGGGACCCGCCTGTGGGGCCCGCCAGTCGGACTGGTCAGTGAGACCTTTGCCTCTCTGCCTATATAAGGAGAGGCAAGGCCTCAGTAGAAAGGGTTGGTCTCATTGCATTTAAGGCAGTAGCTAGAGAATACAGCTCGAGGAGCACTTGTAGTTCGTATATCCCACATAGTCAGATCCGGCAGGAGTAGGGGCTTTACCTCGTCGCGAGGGCCCCGAACCTGGGTACTTCTTGCGTCCCGCTACGCTCGCTTGTATCCAATCCCGCCTGCGGACACCGTCGATAGCTTCCCTGCTAGTCCCCACACCTCTATCTAACCTCCTCAAGTACTGCCGTTCCTAATACAACGACAGTTGGCGCCCACCGTGGGGCTGATGGCTTCGACCGGAGTCACGTTCCGCACGGGACTCCGCACTTCAGCCGGTGAGCGCGTGGCCTCCGGCCTGGTGCTCATGCTCGGCAAATTCGACTGCGTCATCGACAACGCTTCCTGCTTCGCCAGAACCTCCTTCCTGGCGAACGGCACCGTTCTGCTATTCGGTGACCTCTCCGTTTACGTCGCCACCGTCCCGGAATGTTTCCCTAGGGAAATCGTCTCTGTCGCGGAGCTACCGTGCTCGGACGGCAGCGCCTCCGCCGCACCTCGCGGCACAGAGGTCATGATGGCCAGTTCCTGCTCCCATCCCCACCAGCCGCGGGAGCGAGGCGCGGACGAGGTCGGAACTTCTGCTCCCCCGCAGCCCCGGAACCCGGTGGAGGATGCCATTGATCGGCTCCTGACGCCGGTTAACCTCGGGGATAACCCGGAGGAGGCGGAGGCCAACTTCAGCATGGAGAGACAGATCCTCCTCCATGAGGCCATGGAGCTAGCTGCAGCCCGTAAGCAGCTCGAGATCGCCCGGCGTGAGTACGACCGCGCGCACAGCCTCACTCAAGCTACCGCAGAGCCGAGCCGGCGTGGCCAGGTACGGCGTCGGGGCGGCGAGCCCGGCGGTAGGTTGGGAAAGGACAGGGAACCGGATCCCGTGCCCGCCCTCGCACAGCCCACCTACAGCACGCCCATCAAGAACTTGCGCGCGGCGCGAGCCGCGGCAAAGGAACTGCCCAGCATAGAGGGCGAGGAGCGAGCCCGCCAGCAAGCCCGTGTGCTGGAGCTCCTCCGCGTCGCGGATGAGCAGGCTGGCGCCAACCGGCAGGTGCAGGAGGACCTTAGCTACTCCAGGAGGAGCAAGCTACCGGCCAACAGCAGGGGCGCGCCGCGTGACACCCAACAGGCATCCTCCCCTCAGCCGCCCAGGGCCCGCAGCAGGCGCCGCAGCTCCGGTAACAGGGGCCAGCCGCGCCAGGAGCAGACGGTGAACAGCAACCCGCCACCTCCCCTCCGCCAGCCGGAGCGCCCAGACCAGCCGGTTCCCGTCTCTCGGGCCGGGTGGGAGCGCCCAACCCGGATCGCCCGGATGCCCGCTACCGCATCGAGCTCCTCGCTCAAGCGCGTGTCATGGAGGACGAAGAGTCTACCTGTCCGGTTTGTTTCGGACCCCGTATCCGGAACGAGCCGTTTCCGGATAAATTCTCCCTGCCCAGGGACACCCCCAAGTACGACAGCAGCATGAAGCCGGAGGACTGGCTGACCGACTACGCTACGGCAGTCGGCATCGCCCACGGGAACAAGCGCACAGCCGTGCGCTACATCCCTTCATGCTAACTAGGTCAGCGAGGACATGGCTCAATAGCCTCGCGCCCAACAGCATCAACGCCTGGCCTGACTTCGAGAAGGTGTTCGTCCGCAACTTCAACGGCACGTACAAGCGCCCAGGGCGCCCGCGCGACCTAGCCTTGTGCGTCCAGGGCGACCACGAGACCGACCGCGAGTACCTCGCCAAGTGGACGGAGCTACGCAACACTTGCGAGGGCATCCTAGAGAGCCAAGCCATCGGCTTCTTCATCGAGGGTTGCCGCGAGGGCACCATGCTTCGCCACCGGCTACTGTGTGACGAGCCAAAGAGCATGGCGGAGCTCATGACGGTTGCGGACCAGTACGCCACGGCGGATGCCGCCATGAAGAAGCCCCTCCAAGTAAACGCGGACGGACGACCGACTCCCACGGAGCCGGCTCGTGACCGACCCAGCAATCCGGCTGGAGAAGCCGGACCATCTAGACGCCACGGCAACGACAACCGGTTCCATGGGGACCGCCAGGCCGGACAGCAGAAGCCTCGCTACCACGCGCGGCAAGTCAATGCTGTGGAGGGCGCGCCCGACGCGCCGGCTAATGAAGCAAGAAGGCAGAAGCCACGGCTCACCTTCGACCAGATGTTCGACGGCCCGTGCAAGTGGCATAGCGGTCCCTTCAAGCCGGCTACACACACCACCCGGAACTGCAGCTGGACCCGCCAGCTAAAGGACCAGGGCAACCAGCTGCGTCCCCCGCCCCCACCACCGGGCGGACCTCCACCACCGGCTAGGGGAGCCGGCAATGATGGCAACGGCGGCAACAACAACGGCTACCCCCAGCCGCACGCCACCTACCATATTTTCGAGACGGAGCAGGACAACAAGCACAGCCGCAGGCGACGCTCCAAGGAGGTCAACACCATCGCCTCTCCGGTCCCCTAGTATCTGAACTGGTCAGAAACCCCTATCACCTGGAGCCGGGTGGATCAGCCTGAGCATCTACCGACTCCCGGGGGCTACGCCATGGTGCTCGACCCCCTCATCGTCTCCAACGCGCGCACTTGCCGATTCTCGCGCGTCCTCATCGACGAAGGTAGCAGCCTCAACCTCCTCTACCAGTCCTCGCTGGAGAAGCTGGGCATTCGCGAAAGCGACCTGCGCCCGACTACCACGATGTTCCACGGCGTACTACCGGGGCCAGCCTGCGCCCCTCTGGGGAAAATCCAGCTGGACGTCATTTTCGGGACCGAGGAGAACTTCCGCCGCGAACCAATCTGGTTCGAGGTGGTAAATCTGACGAGCTCCTACCACACTCTCCTCAGGTGCCCCGCCCTCGCCAAATTCATGGCCATCCCCCACTACGCCTACCTCAAAACGAAGATGCCGGGACCCCACGGCGTGAACACCGTTGCCGGCTGCTTTAGGCGATCGATGGAGTGCGCCTCAGCCGGTTCCAAACTGGCAGAGGCCCTCATCATAGCCGAGGAGAAGCGCGTGATCATGCGCAATGTGGCCATGGCCCAGCAGGACATTCTGGCTAGCAGCAAGCCGGTTGGAGAAGGAGCCTTCCAGCCGGCAAAGGAGACGAAGAGGATCCTGCTCGACCCCTCCGATCCGACCAAGTTCGTCACCATTGGCGCCGGCTTGGATAGCAAATAGGAAGGCGCGCTCGTCGACTTCCTCCGTGAGAATCGGGACATCTTCACGTGGTCCCCCAAGGACATGCCGGGTGTGCCGAGGGAGTTCGCCGAGCACTCACTTCACGTGCGTCCGGATGCCAAGCCGGTCAAGCAACCTCTGCGCCGGTTCGCGGAGGAGAAGAGAAAGATAATCGGTGACGAGATCACCCAGCTCCTTGTAGCCAGGTTCATCATGGAAGTGTACCACCCGGACTGGCTGGTGAACCCAGTCCTGGTACTGAGGAAGAACAAGACCTGGCGCATGTGTATCGACTACACCAGCCTGAACAAGGCATGCCCTAAAGACCCCTTCACCTTGCCCCGTATAGATCAAGTCATCGATTCCACGGCTGGCTGTGATTTGTTGTCTTTTTTAGATTGTTATTCCGGATACAATCAGATCCGGCTGAACCCGGCTGATCAGATTAATACATCATTTATCACCCCCTATGGGGCTTTCTGCTATGTAACCATGCCTTTCGGCCTAAAGAACGCAGGCGCCACCTATCAGCGATGTATGCAGAAATGCTTGCACTCGCAGATAGGCCGAAACATGCACGCTTACGTGGATGACGTGGTTATCAAGACCAAGGATAAGCGCACCCTCCTCGAGGACCTGGAAGAAACATTTGGCAACCTCCGCCAGTACCGGATGAAGCTGAACCGAGAGAAGTGCGTCTTCGGGGTACCGTCCGGTTAGCTCCTCGGTTTCCTCGTCTCACAGCGAGGTATCGAGGCAAATCCAGAGAAGATCGCGGCCATCGCAAGGATGCAACCGCCCAGGAACCTGCTTGGAGTCCAGAAGTTCACTGAATGCCTTGCTTCCCTCAGTCGTTTTGTCAGCCGGCTGGGGGAGAAGGCACTCCCGTTGTACCAACTGATAAAGAAGACGGACAAGTTCTCTTGGACTTCGCAAGCCGACGCCGCGTTTCACGACCTCAAGCGCATGTTATCCACAGCACCGGTCCTAGCCACACCGTCTAGTAAGGAGCCGATGTTGCTCTATATAGCATCCATCAGCCGGGCCGTCAGCGTCGTCCTGGTGGTGGAGCGCCCCGAGGAAGGCAAGGCTCGGCCAGTTCAGAGGCCCGTCTACTACCTCAGCGAGGTTCTCTCCCTCTCCAAGCAGAACTACCCCCACTACCAGAAGATGTGCTACGGCATGTACCTGGCATGCAAGAAGCTCAAGCACTACTTCCAGGAGCATCCGATTAAGGTCGTGTGCACTGCACCCCTTTCGGAAATCATCGGCAACAAGGACGCCACCGGCCGAGTCGCCAAGTGGGCCATCGAGCTTGCCGCCTACTCCATCCAGTACGAGCCTAGGCTCACGATCAAGTCGCAAGCGTTGGCGGACTTCCTCGTCGACTGGGCCGAGACCCAGTATCTCCATCCGGTTCCGGATTCGGACCATTGGCGGATGCACTTCGATGGATCAAAGATGCTTGGGGTCTTGGGAGCCGGCATCGTGCTCACCTCGCCCAAGGGAGACCGGTTGGAGTACGTACTACAGATCCACTTCAAGGCCTCCAACAACGTAGCCGAATACGAGGCACTGGCGCACGGACTCCGGCTGACCAAGGAGATCGGTGTCAACCGGATCCTGTGCTTCGGCAATTCGGACTTGGTGGTGCAGCAAGTATCTGGGGAATGGGACGCCAGAGACGCAAACATGGCTCTCTACCGGTTCCACATCCAGAAGCTCAGCGCCTCGTTCGACGGGTGTGAATTTCACCACATCCCCCGCGTCAACAACGAGGCAGCCGACGGGCTCTCCAAGATCGGATCCACCAGGCAGGCCATCCCACCAGGGGTGTCCTTGGAGCACCTACGCAAGCCATCCATCAACCCGTCGCCAGAATCGGACTCCATCGTCTGGGCAGGAACCGTTCCGGCCGGCGGGACGACGGAAGCAGAGCCGGCAGAACCACCAAACAAGAAGACCCGCACCAACTCCGGCCGGGCAGCGCCTTCCGGCTCGCAAGGCCCGGGGGCTGCCGGCTCGCCAGGTGGCTCGGGGGCTGCCTCTCCGGATACGCCATCCGGACGACCCCCGGACACCCGTCAACCGGACAACGTGGGCATCCTCGTCTTTCGGGAAGTGCCATCCTGGGCACAGCCCTTCATGAGCTACATCGCCAATGGAGAACTTCCGGACGACGAGGTGCAGGCCAGGCAAATCCGGCGCTGCGCGCACACATACACCATCATAAAAGGCGAGCTATACAAGCGCAGTGTATCCGGAATCTTCCAAAGATGTGTTGATGCGGATAGGGGCCACCGGCTACTCAAGGACATCCACCAGGGCGAGTGCGGGCACCATGCTTCGTCAAGGGCGATAGTCGCCAAGGCGTTTCGCCATGGTTTCTATTGGCCCACCGCCCTCGAGGACGCTGAGCAGCTGGTCCGCACATGCAATGGGTGCCAGCTCTTCGGGCAGCTCAGGCACATGCCAACCTCGATACTCAAGACCATACCGATCACCTGGTCGTTCGCAGTTTGGGGCCTTGACATGGTCGGTCCCTTCAGGCGAGCGCGCGCGGGCATGACCCACCTGCTGGTGGCGGTGGACAAGTTCACAAAGTGGATCAAGGCCAAGCCTATCCGAAAGCTGGACGGGGCGACGGTTGTCACCTTATTCACCAACATCATCAACCGCTTTGGCAACCCCAACAGCATCATCACTGACAATGGCACGAACTTCGCCAAAGGGGCCTTCGCCCGGTTCTGCAGCAACAAGGGCATCCGGTTGGACCTCGCCTCCGTCGCGCACCCGCAATCCAATGGGCAAGTCGAAAGAGCAAACGGCTCAGTGCTAGCCGGCATCAAGCGACGTCTCATCGAGCCGTTGGAGCGTTCACCCGGATGTTGGATCGAAGAACTTCCGGCTGTGCTGTGGAGCCTGCGCACCACGCCGAATAGGTCAACCGGCTACACGCCGTTCTTCCTGGTCTACGGATCGGAAGCCGTCCTCTCCGCCGACATCGAGTTCGACTCCCCTCGCAAGCTCCTCTACAACGAAAAAGCCATCCAGGAGGCGCGGGAGGACGGAGTGGACCTCCTGGAGGAGGCCCGCGAGCTGGCCTTGTCCAGATCAGCCCTGTACCAGCAGCGACTACGTCGCTACCATTCAAACCGGATCAGTCGCATTCCGCAAAGGCGACCTAGTCCTCCGGCTGGTGCAAGACACGAAGGGCACACACAAGTTATCGCCACCCTGGGAGGGCCCCTTCATCATCAGTCGGGCGCTGCCCAACGACTCCTACTACCTCATCGACGCGCAGCAGCCACGCAAGAACAAGATGGACAAGTCAGACGAGGAGACCGAGCGTCCTTGGAACGCGGCCCTGTTGCGCCCATTTTACACCTAGCCGCCAGACAGTGTATGTATCCCGAAACCCCTATGAATAAAAATACGGACCCCCACGAGAATCTCGGGGGCTCCTTGCCAGAAATATATATGCACCTGTTTTCCGGTTATTATTTTTTGGCTCCGGCAACCCCTTCTCGGAGCTCGCCGGCTGGCCCGGCCTGCTAAGTCAACAAACCGGCTGAGTACTGTGCGACGATGTCAGAGGCCCACTCTTTGTCTTAGCTACAGACCGCAACCCGACTGTCCGGCTAGCAAGAGCAAAAGCCCGAGGCATCCCACACGAAAAACGGGGAGGAGACGCGACAGATCGGGTGTCCCGGCCCGGCAACTAGCTCGAAGCAATCCAGCTGCTAAGCCTTTAGTACCGTGCGCAATGTACTGTCAGCTCCCTTCGATTCCGGCTGCAGACCGCAACCCGGCTGCCTGGCAAGGACGCAGCGAAAACAGCAGAGCGCACGGGAAAGCGACTAAGTGTCTAGAAAGGGACAGGCCAGTTTTCAAAAAAACAAGCCGTTTTCCGGCTACAATTTGGTAGACTAACCTACTAACCTATGTGGACATGTGTGTATGCGTACGTACGTGCGTCCGACTACTTAGAGTCGGAGTTCAGGAGAAGGAAAGAAGATTCGAAGTCCTTGCCTTCATCAAGCGCTCCGAATCTCGGGGGCTACACCCACTGGGTGCGCTCACGCGCCCCCAGTGGAATCTTAGGGTTCCCGACCAGCTAAAGGCGTTTAGCCGGCCATTCGGAGCCCAGGTGAGGGCAAGGGCTGGAGCAAGAAAAAGACAAGGAAGATTCAAAGCACCTGGCTACGCCAGCTACTCCGAATCTCGGGGGCTACACCTAGTGGGTGCGCTCGCGCGCCCCCACTGGAATGTTAGTTCCCCCGGCTAAAAGGGTTCAGCCAGCGAAAGCAACCAACTAAGACAAGTCTAGTCGGATAAAGACAGAAGAACTGGGAAAGAATGAAGATTCGAAGCACCTGCCTTCGCCAACTACTGCGAATCTCGGGTGCTACACCCAGTGGGTGCGCTTGCGCGCCCCCGCTGGAGGTGTAGGTTATCCGGCTAAAGGCGTGTAGCCGGACAAGGTTAGCGGGGCAAAATGGCAAAAATAAACTCAGCGCACAAGTAAGAAAAAAGGATTTCAACAATAACAAGCAAAAGAGAGACGAAGCTCTCGCAACTTACCCGGCGTCAAAGACAGCCGGCTCAAACATACAAGGTTTACAGGTGTACAACACAAGACAATTACACCCGGCATCCCGGGGCGATATCTAGGCAGCAGGACCCTTGCCGTGGGGGAGATCTTGGCCAGCGGAGGCTTCAGGCGGTGGAGGAGGCACGGAGTCTGATTCTATTCCGGCGCTGGCAGGCGGCGGCATCGGGGCCTCCACATCAAGAGTGCCAATGGACTCCGAGTCGGTGAGGACCTCGTCGGGGTCCACATAGTCGGCGATCTTGATGGCGGACCCGCGGAGCTCCGGATGGGCTTGGCGGATGGCGGCAAGGTCAGCCCCGGCACGGAAGCCTCCGTCGATCTTCTCGACGCGCGCGTCCTTGTACCAGGAGAGCATCAAGGCCAAGGCCATCTCCGCTCCGGCTCGTGCAGCTAGATCCCGCAGCCGGTCCATCGTAGCCGGCACCTCTCCCACCTTCGCAGCCAGCTGCGCCATTGTCTCCGGGACCGGAGCCTCCGGCCAGACAAAGGAGAAGACATCCCTCGCCGCCTGGCGAAGCTTAGCAGCCTCCTTGCCAAGAAGTACGGCGAGCTCCTAGGCAGTAGGCTATGCTCCCGGCCAATTCTCCTGCAGCCGGTTGTAGGCCAGCAGGTCTATGCCGGGGTAAAAAGCTGTCAGAAAAGAGAAGTCAGATCCGGCTACCGCATCCAGAAAGAAAAGGAGACGGCAAGAAGAATCACCTTTGGCGGTGTGGCCGACCTGCATCAGCTCCTCCACCAGCGCCTTCTCCTTGAGTGCCAACCGTTTGATCTCCTTCTCCTGGTCCTTGTTCTGGGCCTCGAGAAGGGAGAAAGCCTCGGTCCGGCTGGCGAGCGAGGCGTCGCGCTCCTTGATGGTGGCCTCCAGACCGTCCACCCGTGCATGCCAGTTCTTGTTCTGCAGCCACAGAGTGGAGTTAGACTTGCTCAACCGGTCGTTCGCCTTCTTCAAGCGATCGATCTCGCGCTGAGCACACACGAGGATGGCTATAACAAACCGGCTATCAATCCCAAAAAAAGGGGGCGAAGGAGCTGGACAAAGTGAACTCACTCTGGGAGGTCCCGTTGGCGGCAGCGAGCTTCTGCTCCAACAACTGGTTCCCGCCGGCTGTGGCCTCCAGCAGCCGGATCTCCTTCACCGCCAGCTCGAGCGTGGCGGCAAGGTCCGACAACAAGGCATCGGAAGAGGCGTCGTCGTCCACGGCGTTGACGGCCAGGGACTCCTTCGCCGTGACCACTGCCGCCTGCCACTCCTCCCCGGGCTCCTCGTCGGAGTTGTTGTCGCCAACGATGACGAGCTCCTTGCCAGCAGCCCCCCGCGCGCCCACGGAGGGCCTTCCGGCTGGGAGGACCTCGCCTCCGGCTGAGGGACTTTCGGCTGGGCGGGGCCAGTCGGCTCGGCCTGAGGGGGAGGCGAAGGCTGCACCCCAGAGGAAGGAGGAGCGCTGGTCGGCGTAGTCGGGGTGCGAGGCGGCGACCCGGCGGGCGCGCGAGCCCGGCTCGCGGCTCCAAAGGAAACGAGCGTGCTAAGGAAAAAGCGAGGAAGACAGGAGCAAAACAAGCCAAAGTCAGAAAAGGAGGAAAAAGTCAAACAGACAGAAAGGGAAGGGGGAGAAGGAACATACCCCGGCACCATAGGAGGCGGCCCCTTCTTCCGGCCAAGACGGCTTGACGGCAGGGTGCCGGACCGGCTTGGCGGCGGGGCGCCAGACCGGCTCCTCTTGGGCGCCGGCTCCTCCACTGCGGGGCGGCGGGAGCAAGAGCGGCTGGAGCCGCTCCCGCCCGCTCCCCCGTTCGTCGTGGAGCGTGTCGCCGGCTTCGCGGTCGGCACGGCCTCCTCCTCGTGCACCTCCGGGTGTGGGTCGGCGGCCGGCTCGTCGTTCCGACTGGGGAAGGCGTCGCCATCCCCATCCGATTCCTCGTCGGACCGCCGGGCGCGCGGCTCGGGCAGGTCGGGCGCGAACTCCTCGAGGGCCACCGCGCCCTCCTCGCGGATGATGCAGGGGAACAACTGCCGAACATAAAGGTCAGCCAAACGAAGACAAAGAACAAGAACAAGAAAACATCAAAAGTGCATCCGGTCAAAAGAGCTTACCCGAGGCGCGCGGTTCTCCCGCGTATACGACGCCAGGCTGAACTTCCAGTTCTCCGGCAGCCGCTCCTTGGTGATCGTCCACACCCACTCCTTCAGATTGTGGTAGCGGGGATCGCGGCGTGACAGCCGGGTCGGGTCCAGCCGGCCCGAATAGTAGCACATCTTGTGTGCTCGTTGCTGCAGCAGCATCATCAGTCGGGACATCCACCTGAGAGTGACGTCCAGGCCAATCAGCCGGCAGTGGACGAGGGAGCGCATGCGCTTCAGCATCTCGTCCGTATCCGCCTTGTCGCCGCGGAGCTTCAAGTCCCAGTTCTGCCGGCTGGACTCGACGTCCTGGAAGGCTGGCAGATTGATCCGGTCGACATTGGTGAGGTTCTTCACGTAGAAGTACGACTGTTGCCACAGTCGCACCGTATCGTGAAGAAGGAACTTGGGGTAGCCGGTCTGCGAGCGGGAGTAAATGGAGGCACCGCCGCAGACGACTAAGGGCCCCTGGGTGAACTGCACCTGCGACCGGACTCGAAAGAGCCGGCAGAAGAGCCCGAGATCTGGCTGGATCCCGAGATAGCTCTCGCAGAAAGCAACGAAATGCGCCAATGTTCCGATTGCGTTGGCACCGAGGTGGTGGAGACGAAGGTCAAAGAAGGCGAGGAAGGTCAAGAGGAACGGGTTCACCGGAAGGGCAAACCCGCGGGCTAGATGGGACAGGAATATGACGTGTTCGCCCTCCTCCGGATGCGGCGACACTTCCCCGGCCGGCGCCAGCCGCACCGCCACCTCCGCCGGCGGGAGGACGTGGGTGGCGCGGTACTTCGCGATTTGGTCCTCGGTGACGGCGGAGCCGCAACAGGCCCCGCGGTCGGCGGCCATCTCCGGTTGATGAGGGGGAACAGCGACGGAAGAGTGGCGGTGCCCCGTAACGATGACAACGGCGAGCGGGCGGCGCAGAGAGCAAGAGCGCGGAAGCAGGAGCACGCGGGGAAGAAGGAATTACAGCGGGGGAGCGAAGGAAGGAAATCGCCTCCCCCGCGGCGTCCCTTTAAAGGGCCAGAAGGGCAACCGTCGGCGGGGCAGGTGGCGCACATCTGGGCGACCCACACCCAACCGTCGCCTAAGATCCCGTGTGCAGGAGCAGGATGCGCAGAAGATCCTGGGGCGGGAACCGAAGCGCCGGACAGCAGCTTCCCGAGGCGACGTGCAACGGGACGTTACGCTGCCTGCTGCAGAGTAATGATGGCGCGTGCGCGCGTGGCCGGCGTCAGCACGGACGTCACGGGTAGCACAACCGCCAACCTCAGCCGGACGCAAATTCAAAAACAAGAGAAAGCGCACGCACATTTCGCCTAAGGGCGGAATCCACACGCGCTCGGGGGCTAGTGTCAGGGGGATGATCCCCAGGTACCCCAACCGCATAAGAAACAGGTCAGCCGGATCGCGTCCGGCTGACCAGATGTAGCCGGGCAGGGCAAGACAAGCCGGCTATCCCCGGTAGCCAGATACGGCGACATAGCCGGACTCAATCAATGGGACAGGGCGACGTGTGTATCAGTGCACGGTACGCCCTGTACGGTGACAAGACTGGCAACTACCCGGCCATACCGAAGACTTTGCGCGGGTGACGCAGGAACAGTGGCCGGTGCTGACGACAGGCTCGCACGGCGTCCACTGTGCCTACGACAGCCATACCGCTCGTACTACGACAGGACAAGCCATACCGGACACTGCGGATGACTAGTCTGCTGGGCCCTGCCTATGGGGCCCGCCAGTCGGACTGGTCAGTGAGACCTTTGCCTCTCTGCCTATATAAGGAGAGGCAAGGCCTCAGTAGAAAGGGTTGGTCTCAATGCATTTAAGGCAGTAGCTAGAGAATACAGCTCGAGGAGCACTTGTAGTTCGTATATCCCACATAGTCAGATCCGGCAGGAGTAGGGGCTTTACCTCATCGCGAGGGCCCCGAACCTGGGTACTTCTTGTGTCCCGCTACGCTCGCTTGTATCCAATCCCGCCTGCGGACGCCGTCGATAGCTTCCCTGCTAGTCCCCACACCTCTATCTAACCTCCTCAGGTACTGCCGTTCCCAATACAACGACACATAGCAAACCACAATATTGTCGAAGATAAAATAAAATGCAAACCCTAAATAAGGAATAGAGGTTCAATCCCTAATCTTACAAGTATGAATCTCTCTCAGTACAAGTGGGGAATTATGGTGGTGTTGGTGATCAAGAGACTCAAGATCTTCAAAGGTGCAATGAAGTTCACTTCCTTGTTCAGATATGATCTCTTCTCTTCTGGGACGGTTTGTGGTGGATGTCTTCGTATTGTGCACCCCCCCCCCCCCCCTCCTTCATGAAAGTTGCTTGTATTGATATAACATAGGCGATGGAGGGTCGTACGGGCGGCCTTCTACAGTACTGCATGTCGTTAAAGGCTCTGTATGTCTTGAATGGAAATGCCTTCAATTGGTGATTTGCTTATTTAGGTGTGATTAGCCCATAAATGCTCTCGGATCTTTCCAAAAGTATCCAATACCTAAAAGTCATCACAAACAAACAAGGTTTCACTAACTTGTGATTTTAGCATTAGTTGATACATCAAAATCAATGAAACCCAGTGAAAACCAATGGAAAATCCTTGAGAAAAGGTGTCAATATTCGGAGCTATCAATCATGCTCAAATAAAGCATTGCGTTTGCATTATAAGCAACTAACAGATCTAAGTGATCTTGCAATTCAAAATGGAGGTTTGAATAAATCAAACTTGAATTCATCTGATCACAAATAAGGGAAGTTAAGTAGGTACAAGAAAATTAAATAGAGACAATGTAAAGAGAAGGAATCTTTTATTGATATACTCATATAGAGGATTCTTTACAAAGGACCTTACAAAGAGAAATAACCTATTACAAACTACAAGAATAAAAGGGAAAAGAACTTAAAACTAAACCTAAAGCTACTTATCCCTTTCTTTCTCTTCAACCATTTCTAGTTATCTTAACCTGCACAAGAAAACAAAACAAAACATTGTCATTAGGTTAAAACGTATTGGGTCCGTAGCATAGAAAACAAAAAAATTCCTACGATGAGAACTACACGCCAAGATATATCTACTAGGTACATAGCAACGGGTGGAAATACATCCAACGAGAACTTACCCTCGAAGACAACGAGTTTTGTTAACGAGTAGGAACTCGTGGTTGATGTAGTCGTACACTTGCCGATCTCAAGATCATGAGGAAGTCCGAGCGCCGCAACTCAGTAGCGCGTCCGTACTCGCACACACGTTCAAGCCACCGGACAACCTCCACCTCCTCGCTCCAGCGATCCAGCGGAAGCAGCAACTCCTTCCAGAAGAAATGCCACCGGGAACATGTATCTCACTAATCCGAGACCATGGGGGAATAATTCTAGAGGGGGAGAGAGATCCTTCACAAGGAGGTGTGAGGATGAAGGAGGGAGTGGGTGGCCTTTTATAGGAGGAGGGGGGTGCCCCTCCTCTCCATGGCCGGCGTATGGTGGGGTGACCCCTCACCTCCCCCATTCATGTGGTGGTAACTCCTCCACATTAAAATGCCTCTTCACATTCCCTTTTGAAGTCTCCACTTTAAATGCATTAAAATTCTCCAAGTTTAATGCTCTCTCATTTAATAAAACTCTTTTATTAAATTTATTCAGAATTTTGTTAATTACTTTAATTAACAAACATTCACATATAGCCCCTTGCAATATTTGAATATCACATGCAGAACCACTTTGTGCAATTTCACCCGAAACAATTTCCGGTTTCTATCAAAATAATTCCTGCGCTTTGCAATTCTTTTGTCTGAAACATATGTGCTCCTAAATGGTGTCCGGTAACTCTTAAGTGTGTCACCCTATGGTTCGCGAATAATGCAGACATGATTGAGACTCCTCTCAGATCAATAGTCAGAAGCGGGACCTGGAGATCCATACTGACTCCTGTATATTCAACGATGACTTTTGTGACCATGAGAACCTTTAATGCTTGTAACTAAATCCCTTTGTCTCGCGATATATTACATGTCCGAGATTCGATCATCGGTATCTCCATACCTAGTTTGATCTCGTTTCCGACATGCACTCTTTTCTCGTTCCCGTGATATACATTCTAGTGATCACATCACTTGCTTGCAAGTTATCTCAATGTGATATCATCGAGAGGGCCCAGAGTATATCTATCCGTCATCAGGATTGACAAATTCCACTCTTGATCCATGAGCCTCAACATAACACCTTCGTAGTACTGAACACATCTTTATTGTCACCCTATTACGGTGTGACGTTTGATGTTATCAAGATACTCTTCAGGTGTTAGCAATTAATATGATGTCATGGTCTAAGGATAAAGATTACTTCGGTTGATGTTATAGCAATATAAACATAATGACTTGATCGTAATGCTATACTTCGGATGAATGTTCATCACATCATTCCACCAATGGTGTGACCTTGTTATTAACAACATCCAATGTCCATGATCAGGAAACCTTGATCATCTTGTTAATCAACAAGCTAGTCTATAAGAGAGGCATAACTAGGAACCCTTTTTGTTTATTAAACACACATGTATTGATGTTTCCGATCAATACAATTCTAGCATGTAAAATAAACATCTATCATATATAAGGAATACATAATAACAACTTTATTATTGCCTCTCAGGGCATATTTCCTTCAGTCTCCCACTTGCACTAGAGACAATAATCTAGTTCACATAGTGATAAATCTAACACCCATGGAGTTCTGGTGTTGATCACGTTTTGCCCTAGGGAGAGCTTTAGTCAACGGATCTGCTACATTTAGGTCATGTGTACTTTACAAATCTTTATATCTCCATCCTTGACATGCTCGTGGATGGAGTGACACCGGCGCTTAATATGCTTCGAATTCTTGTGAGACCTCGGTTCCTTTGCGTTGGCTATGGTTCCAATGTTGTCACAATAGATCACCATCAGGTCCAACGCACTTGGAACCACACCTAGTTCCGTAATGAACTCTTTCATCCAAACCGCTTCCTGCGCCGCTTCTGAAGCAGCAACATATTCCGCCTCCGTCGTTGATCCAGCCACCACAGGTTGTTTGGAACTCCTCCAACTAACTGTTGCTCCGTTCAAGAGAAATATGTATCCGTATTGACACTTAGCGTCATCCGGATCGGTGTCAAAGCTAGCATCGACATAACACTTAGCGACTACCTCTTCTTCACCTCTATATATAAGAAACATATCCCTAGTTCTTCTCAAGTACTTGAGGATGTTCTTGACTGCTATCCAGTGTTCCGAACCTAGATCAGATTGGTACCAACTAGTCAAACTAATAGCATGTGCCACATCCGGTCTTGTACATAGCATGGCATACATAATAGAGCCTATGGCCGAGGCATAGGGGATCTTATCCATCATCTCTCTTTCTTCCGCCATAGCCGGACTTTGAGTCTTACTCAATGTCTTGCCTTGCAACATAGGTAAGAACCCCTTCTTACTTCTGTCCATATTAAACTTCTTTAATATCTTATCAAGGTATGTACTCTGCGATAGCCCAGTTAGGCGCCTTGATCTATCTCTATAGATTTTAATGCCTAATATATATGACGCTTCACCAAGGTCTTTCATTGAAAATTTGCTGTTTAGATAACTTTTAACACTATTTAAAAGATCTATATCATTTCCAATCAATAATATGTCATCCACATATAATATCAGAAATGCCACATTGCTCCCACTCACTTTATTGTAAATACAAGCCTCTCCATAAGTTTGGACAAATCCAAACTCTTTGATCACCTCATCAAAGCAGAGATTCCAACTCTGGGATGCTTGCTTCAGTCCATAGATGGATCGCTGAAGTTTGCATACCTTATTAGCATCCTTAGGATCGACAAAACCCTTAGGTTGTATCATATACAACTCTTCTTCAATATTACCATTTGAGGAACGCAGTTTTGACATCCATCTTCCATATTTCATAATCGAAATATGCAGCAATTGCTAACATAATCCTAACCGACTTAAGTATCGCTACGGGAGAGAATGTCTCATCGTAGTCAACTCCTTGAATTTTTCGAAACCCCTTTGCGACAAGTCGAGCCTTATAGATGGTCACATTACCATCAGCATCAGTTTTTCTTTTGAAAATCCATTTATTCTCAACGGCCTTTCGATCGTGAGGTAAGTCCACCAAGGTCCAAACTTGGTTCTCGTACATGGATTCCATCTTGGATTTCATGGCTTCTAGCCATTTGTTGGAATCCGGGCTCATCATCGCTTCTTCATACGCCGCAGGGTAATCCATTTCATCAACCATGAAATTCACAACAGGATTGTCGTACAGTTCAGGAGCTGCACGTGTCCTGCTGGACCTGCGAGGTTCGGTAGTGTCCTCTTTCGGAGTTTCATGATCAATATCATTAGCTCTCTCTTCATTAGGTGAAGTCAACTCCGAAACAACTTCCGGTGCTGCGTTACTCGCCATTTCATGAAGAGAAGGTTCAATAACCTCTTCGAGTTCTACCTTCCGACTACTCACACCTTTCGCGAGAAACTCCTTCTCAAGAAAGGATCCATTCTTCGAAAAAAAACCTTCCCCTCGGATCTGTGATAGAAGGTATACCCAATCGTTTCCTTAGGGTATCCTATGAAGACGCATTTTGCCGCTTAGGGTTCGAGTTTATCCGGCTGAAGTTTCTTCACATAAACATCGCATCCCCAAACTTTAAGAAATGACAACTTAGGTTTGTTTCCAAACCATAATTCATACGGTGTCGTTTCAACGGATTTAGATGGTGCTCGATTTAAAGTGAATGCAGCTGTTTCCAGTGCATAACCCCAAAATGACAGTGGCAAGTCAGTCAGAGACATCATAGATCAAACCATATCCAATAAAGTATGATTACGACGTTCCGACACACCATTACGTTGTGGTGTTCCGGCAGGCGCGTGTTGTGAAACTATTCCACACTCTTTCATGTGTGTGCTAAACTCGTAAATTAGATACTCTCCTCCATGGTCGGACCGTAGAAATTTGATCTTTCTATTACGATGATTTTCCACTTCATTCTGAAATTCCTTGAACTTTTCAAAAGTTTCAGACTTGTGTTTCATCAAATAGATATACCCATATCTACTCAAATCATCCGTGAAAGTAACAAAATAACGATATCCACCTCGCGCCGACACACTCATTGGTCCACACACATCAGTATGTATGATTTCCAATAAATCTGTCGCCCGTTCCATTGAACCGGAAAAAGGTGTTCTAGTCATCTTGCCCATAAGGCATGGCTCACATGTATCAATGATTCAAAATCAAGTGATTCCAAAAGTCCATCAGAATGGAGTTTCTTCATGCGTTTAACACCAATATGACCTAGACGGCAGTGCCACATATATGCAGATATATCATCATCAAGTTTAATCTTTTTAGCATTAACATTATGAATGTGCGTAATATTACTATCGAGATCCATCAGAAATAAACCATTCAACATAGGTGCATGACCATAAAAGATATCATTCTTATAAATCGAACAACCATTGTTTTCATATTTGAAGGAATGACCACTTTGCATCAAACACGATCCGGATACAATCTTTATGCTTAGTGCAGGCGCCAAATAACAATTATTTAGGTTTATAACTAATCCCGATGGCATATGGAGAGGTAGTGTCCCAACGGAGATCACATCAACTTTTGATCCATTGCCGACCCGCATCATGACCTCATCCCTTGCTAGTTGTCGCTTGTTCCGCAGCCCCTGAAGCGAGTTACATCTATTAGCAACCGATCCCGTATCAAATACCCATATCGAGACACTAGCCTAGCAACGATCTAAACTAGACACCTCTAATTTATCAATTGCAAGTTTTACGTGGCTTAGGGCTTTTAGAGATAGAACCGTTCTTACCTACGAACATGAACCACAATGAGGATAACCAAGTTATTAGCAACTCGTTGTAAATTAGATATTGACTATAATAGGAGAGATAGACACCCGCCACCCACTTATGCAAAACAAGTTGCATGTCATTCGTGGAACCGGTCTCATGTACGATGACATGTAAGGTTGGTCCGGGCCGCTTCATCCCACTATGCAACCAATATCCAAAATACATAGAAGATGCAATAACATGATCATCATCGCCCACATATAAACATATGTGTACTACCCGTGCAAAGCACCTACACATAGATTAGGCTCTGATACCACTATTGGGTACGTAGCATAGAAAACAAAAAAATTCCTACGATGAGAACTACACGCCAAGATCTATCTACTAGGTACATAGCAACGGGTGGACATACATCCAACGAGAACTTACCCTCGAAGAAAACGAGTTTTGTTAACGAGTAGGAACTCGTGGTTGATGTAGTCGTACACTTGACGATCTCAAGATCGTGAGGAAGTCTGAGCGCCGCAACTCAGTAGCGCCTCCGTACTCGCACACACGTTCAAGCCACCGGACAACCTCCACCTCCTCGCTCCAGCGATCCAGCGGAAGCAGCAACTCCTTCCAGACGAAATGCCACCGGGAACATGTATCTCGCTAATCCGAGACCATGGGGGAATAATTCTAGAGGGGGAGAGAGATCCTTCACAAGGAGGTGTGAGGATGAAGGAGGGAGTGGGTGGCCTTTTATAGGTGGAGGGGGTGCCCCTCCTCTCCATGGCCGGCGCATGGTGGCGTGACCCCTCACCTCCCCCATTCATGTGGTGGTAACTCCTCCACATTAAAATGCCTCTTCACATTCCCTTTTGAAGTCTCCACTTTAAATGCATTAAAATTCTCCAAGTTTAATGCTCTCTCATTTAATAAAACTCTTTTATTAAATTTATTCAGAATTTTGTTAATTACTTTAATTAAAAAACATTCACATATAGCCCCTTGCAATATTTCAATATCACATGCAGAACCACTTTCTGCAATTTCACCCGAAACAATTTCAGGTTTCTATCGAAATAATTCCTGCGATTTGCAATTCTTTTGTCTGAAACATATGTGCTCCTAAATGGTGTCCCGTAACTCTTAAGTGTGTCACCCTACGGTTCGCGAATAATGCAGACATGATTGAGACTCCTCTCAGATCAATAGTCAGAAGCGGGACCTGGAGATCCATACTGACTCCTGTATATTCAACGATGACTTTTGTGACCATGAGAACCTTTAACGCTTGTAACTAAATCCCTTTGTCTCGCGATATATCACATGTCCGAGATTCGATCATCGGTATCTCCATACCTAGTTTGATCTCGTTTCCGACATGCACTCTTTTCTCGTTCCCGTGATATACATTCTAGTGATCACATCACTTGCTTGCAAGTTATCTCAATGTGATATCATTGAGAGGGCCCAGAGTATATCTATCCGTCATCAGGATTGAAAAATTCCACTCTTGATCCATGAGCCTCAACATAACACCTTCGTAGTACTGAACACATCTTTATAGTCACCCTATTACGGTGTGACATTTGATGTTATCAAGATACTCTTCAGGTGTTAGCAATTAACATGATGTCATGGTCTAAGGATAAAGATTACTTCGTATGATGTTATAGCAATATAAACATAATGACTTGATCGTAATGCTATACTTCGGATGAATGTTCATCACATCATTCCACCAATGGTGTGACCTTGTTATTAACAACATCCAATGTCCATGATCAGGAAACCTTGATCATCTTGTTAATCAACAAGCTAGTCTATAAGAGAGGCATAACTAGGAACCCTTTTTGTTTATTAAACACACATGTATTGATGTTTCCGATCAATACAATTC
Organism: Avena eriantha; assembly: GCA_910589775.1. NCBI lineage: Eukaryota > Viridiplantae > Streptophyta > Magnoliopsida > Poales > Poaceae > Avena > Avena eriantha. Next base: position 290,749,141 of record OU342745.1, on the reverse strand, counting down.
TAGCATGTAAAATAAACATCTATCATATATAAGGAATACATAATAACAACTTTATTATTGCCTCTCAGGGCATATTTCCTTCAAAATGTTGGTTCTACCTTCTTTATGTTAAAATGTTGGTTCTGCCCTAAGGCAAAACCATTTGTATAGAATACAAGTGGGAATTATAGGAACTAGTACTAGCACTCTTGAGTTTGGGGGTTTAAGAAAAAGCAAATAGGAAACCAAGCTTTGTAGCAATCAGCAACAGACAACAAGTGGCAGCATTAGACAACAACAACAGTACATAGCCACAATAGCAGTAGATAGCCACCACAGCCGTAAAAAAGAAAAACCTAGTTTAGCAACAATAGAGAGAAAATGCAAGCAATAGACAATACTAACCATCAAATGGAATAGGAGTAGAACCTATCACAAAGCCACCTTAGACAACAAAGCAAGCTAAAAAGGCTTAGTAGCAAAACCAGTAGTATATAAATTAACATCAAAGTTAACCCTAAAACATGGATTATGTAGAAATCAATAACAAGTGAAGATGAAATTAAATTAACATTTGACCACAGCTAAACAATTTAATAGATTAGAGAGACAGTTTGAAGTAGATTAGTCCTTGTTTGCATGCAAGGAGGTGTCACAACCATATGAACTTTAGAACACTATAAATGGGACCCCATACCCAGCTACAAAATCACAATCCTCATATCCAAGCTCATAAGAAACACTCTCAGACTAAAGGTTGAGAGAGAGGAGAAACATCTTTCCACACTAACTAGTGGGAAAGAAAGATCTAAAGGAGCATTTGAAGCAAGAAGCAGGAAGAACTGCGTCAGATCTTCCTCAAGCCCATTTTGGAATCTCCAAAGGTTTGAAGCTTAACTTTAGAATAGAACTAGAATGAGCGATTATGACTTTAGGTACCACCTATGCTAACCTAGGGATAACTCCTGTGCATCTCCATTAATGGAGAACACCACAGAAGCCATGCCACTATGATTAGCTGGCACACCCTAGGCATTTAGTTAAGAAAATCATCTTAATAAGAACTTAAACTTTACATCTCCATTCACTTCCCTAGATAGGATCAGTTGATCACCTAAGGAAGAGAAGGGAGAAGTAGAGAAGAAGCTCTGAATATATTAAACCTACATACAAGAAAAAGCATATTAATTAAACACACTTACATTAACATTAAACCAAAGGTTTAGAGAAAAGCAAGTGAACTATATAAGAAATTATGACATGATCATGTCATAAACTACAAGTTAAAAGCAGTATCACAACAACTAAAACCTTAAGTAATCAACTAAAGGAAGTAGTTAGAGAAACATCTCTAAATTTAGACAGAATGATTGAGTTGTGGATTTTGACCACATTGGTCACAACATGTCAACACCAGGATTTTTAATCCTAGATGCATGTTATGCCATACCTCGCAATCCCAGGATTAGCATTTTTGCAAGACATATCAGGTTGGATATCACAGCACATCATCCATTACAAACCATAATAAGGTTTTACACAAATAAAGGATCTCATGACCCAGTCTTAATACAATCAAGCAGCGGAATAATAAAGCGTAGTAGTGGGCTCCCTGGTTATTCCCGTGGCCAGACTATGAGGAGGACTACTAGGATGATGGGCAGGCAATGCTGACGATGGGAGATGATCCTAGTTGTCATAGACCTCCTGTTGTCCATCATCCTAGTAGTCCTCCTCATAGTCTGGCCACTGGGAAAAACCAGGGACAAAACCATGAGTACTCTTTAAGTACTCGCAAACTATCACTAACAAGTAAGGTAGTTCTAGTAGGAATCTTAAGCTCTAGGTTTATTTGCAAAAATCCATGTTTATCTAAACTGAGTTTAGAAGTAAAGAAAACTAAATTAATGTTCTAAATCACTTAAGTGGGAAACTAGTTTTCATATTCACAACCCTATTGTGGTCTAGTCAAAGTCACAGTTCAATTCACAAGTCATTTTGAAAACATCTGACGATGGAACAGTATGGCCACTCCAACTGTCCATGGCCACGGACGCGGCTATTCAAATAGTTTGACACTCTACAGAGGTAGTACACTTTCACCACAAAATTCAATACATCCATCAGAGATACCCTGAATCATCATACTTAGTATGCGGATAATCAATCATAACCTTTCAATTACACACTCTAGTATAGGCACCTCCCTATGAGCTTGGCCTCCCAGCCATGGCCGTCTTCCATCCTGGGCACTGCATAGGTGGGCATCATCAAGAGGTAGCCTCAACTCAAACCTCTTCCGCGAGGGAACCCATACTAATGCATATAAACTTCCAGCTAAGCCCTACCCAATTCAGGTAGTGTGGTTGTATGGTAAAATTGGAATGGTATCGCATCTGAACCCAACCATCAGTTTTTATAAAGGGCTAAGGCTCATGCCTCAACATTTTCATCATGAAATCCATTTGTGTTTCTCAACACATGTCAAAACATTTCAATAGAATGAAGCATCATTCCAAGGTTTTCATAATTATTGTCACCAAGTATTCCCATCTAAAGTGATCAACTTTTATGCTTAGCACTAGCCACTAAAGTTAAGAGTGTTCACTAATGAGGGGTGCTAATCTTCAATCTCATGCCATAGAATGACATCTAAGTATAGGCCTAGTTTTGTACTCTTTATGCTATCTATACTATTTTTCCACATACTCACAAAGCACTAACTAAAAGTAAAGAACTTTGGTAAAAGTAAAATAATAAAGCTTGCAAGTAAAACTTGGGATTGGTATAAATCAAAGGTATATAACCAAAGCATGCCTAGTGCATCTTGCTTGGGTTAATACTTGCAAGTTTTAGCTTGCAAGGGTCTAGCTTGCTTAGTAATGATGGCTTGCAAGTGTTAGCTTGCCAATAATAGCTTGCCTTGATTGGTGCAGTGACTGAAGTTTTCTTCGTCTTCTACTTGGTAGTACTCTTCCTCCTCGTATCCTTGGTCAGTACTATCGTCTATAAATGAATACGGTGTACACAATCACCAAACAATACTTAACTAAGTCTATTTAGCACACTAAGGCTCACACTTGATGATCTAGCATCATCACAATCATCACATGCAATAAAGAACTAGTTTTATTTATCTTATTTGAGAAAAGTAATTTCTACTCATTGAAATTAATTAAGATTTAATATTCTCCAAATAGAGTATGGGATCATATTGACACATGTCATCACCACATATTCTAATACATGGGAATGTGATTTAAAGTGTTGGTCACATTTTATAAAGTTTAAGATTACTATTTAGTAGATTTAAAATGACTAGAAATGCCTATATAGCATTATTTTGGTACTAGTCCAATGTCACCGCATACAAACCTAAATGTTTTTACATATTCAGATAGATCTTGTCAAATGTGATTTTTGAGATTTGGAATCAACTCAAAAGCATTTATGGTTGATTTTGAAAAATGTTTGAAGTTGTAAAAGTCTCTGTCTTGTTACTTTTACTATAGATTATCTCTAACTCCAAATGACTTAAATCCAATGGGCTTGTATAGATAAATTAAATACATTTCTAACAAAATTTGAATCATTCAATTTGGTTCAGTGAAACTCTTTGAATTGATTTTTGAATCTGTGGACAGAAACTAGTTTAAACTAAAAAGAAAAATCATTATTTGAATTTCTAGGCCTGAGCGGGAAAGCTAAACGGGCCGGTCCAACTGCACTACATAGCGTAGCGGGCTACTGACAGATGGGGTCTACTCGTCAGCGACAGCATCTAAGCGAAACGGTATCGGTGAATCTAGGTCGTGTGATCTAATTCTAATCCAACGGCTGGGAGTCATCATCAACGACGAACTACTCCGGTGAGGAAAATGACCTAGCACGGCAGTAGGGGTCTAGCGGGGCTCACCTGGGCTCCAGCTAGGGTCAGCGACAGGGGCGATCGACGTGGTAGACAACAGAGGTTCGAGGCGCGGTCACGGCAGGCTTGGGGTGGCCGAAATCGATGGCGCCCTTCTCCTCCAGCAGTGGTGGGCTCCGGCCAAATTCCGGCGAGAGAGGACTCGCCTTGCTCTGGCAAGAAGTAGGGGAGGATCAGAGAGGAGTGGTGAGTGCTGGGTGTGGAGAAATGAGGGAGGGGTGGCCTCCTTTTATACTGCGGCGAGGGGACCAAACGGTGCGGGTACGAGCTCGTCGGTGACGACGCTACAGGATGCTATCAGCGTGGCGGAGGCTAGTGGTTGGTGCGTGGTTCCCTGGCGGTTCTCACGAGCGTAGTGGCGAGGCATGGGGCGGTGTGGTTCGGTCGTGAGCGTGCAGCGCTCCGCGCGGACGCAGAGGTGTTTGCGATGGCATGCGGCCGCTGCGGGTCACGCAGCGGCGAACGAGGTTGTCTGCGGGGTTGCGGTGATCATGGAGAGCTAGTGCACGCGAGGCGGTGGTGAGGTGTGGTATGTGTGAGCTGGTCGGGCACGGTGAGCTGGCACGCTCTGGGCATGGCACAGAGACATGGTGCGCGGCGTAGCTAGGGTGGTCCAGGGCTCGTCTGGGGTCGAGGCTTGGACAGGGGGTGGCGGTGGTGTGTGGTGTGTCTGGTGCGCATCGTGGATGAGGGCGGCGTTGCCTCTGGCGCTCTTCCCACTGTCGGCCAGCAACGACCAAAAACAGGCGGTGCTCCACTGTGCACATAGCTAAGGGGGGGCTTGTCTAGGTGTTGCTCGACACTAGAGGGGACAAGGGAGTTAAGGAGAGACCAAATGCTCGATTGATTACTATTTAAACAGTGAAGTTAGGCAGTAGTTAGTTTAGTGTAAGCAAGGTGTTTGTTGTAATGGCCAAAAGAATTTTACTTTGGAATTTTTGATTCAAATTTTTTGAGTGGTTTGATCGTAAGATTGAGAGTCTAGGTTTGCTTGGAGAGGTCAAGGGGAATTGATTTGATAGGTTTTTGAAAAAGTGGGATCTTAACATATGAACTAGATTCAATTTTCAACTGTCCATTAAATTGGTTTGGAAAATGTTTTTGTAAGTTTGTAAAGTGGGCCTTGATTCACTTTTACTTGGTCTAGCAATGGGTGAAAATATGTAGAAATGTTTCTGTTAGAATTCTTCTGCTAGGAACACTAAAGTGACCTAGTGGTTAACTTTGGCCAAAATGACCATTTGCTTTATTTATTTATATTTGATTTCTTTTTCTTTTGTTTGTAATTGGTCTAGATGATGTAGCATTCACCTTTGAACCATTTCTTAACATTTGTAGCAATTAAGCATGGAAAAATCAATCAAGTCTACACTAATGCAAATCACACATGCATTCATATTCATTTTATTAATAAAAGTTTTTGTTAACCCTAAACTTGGGTGATTCGAACTTGATAATCTTGATTAGCAATTTGGGGTGTTACAAACCTTCCTTCCTTAAACAAAATTGTGTCCCGAGATTTAAGAAAAACTAGGAACTAAAGAGATCTACAAACTCAGTCCTAATGAAATCTTCTCGCTCCCAAGTAGCTTCTTCTTCGGTATGGTTGCTCCATTGTATCTTGAGGAATTTGATACTACTATTCCTGGTGGTTCTTAAGGCTTCTTCCAAATTATGAATGGGCACTTCACGATACGTCAAATCCTTGTTGATATCTATGGCTCGGTGATCGATGTTCTTGAAAACTTCGGTCTTCTCCGGAACTTCTAAGTATTTGCAAAGTAACGAGATATGGAACACATCGTGGTGTTGGAGATATGCCCAAGAGGCAATAATAAAAGTGGTTATTATTATATCTTTGTGTTTATGATGAATGTTTACATCCCATGCTATAATTGTATTATTAGGAAACACTAATACATGTGTGTTTTGTAAACATGTAGGAGTCCCTAGTAAGCCTCTTGTTGAACTAGCTTGTTGATTGATTGATGATCATGGTTTCCTGATCATGGACATAAGGATGTGATTAATAACAAGGTTATATCATTAGGAGAATGATGTGATGGACACACACCGTAGTAAGCGTAGCATAAGATCAAGTCATTAAGTTCGTATTGTTGTAAGCTCTTAAATGCATAGTAACCTAATCCTTCGACCATGAGGTTGTGTTAATCACCATCACCGGATGGGTACTTTGATGACATCAAACACCGCTTCGTAACTGGGTGGTCATAAAGGTGTCATTGGGTATTCTGAAAGTATGTGTTGAAGCGCATGGACCAAGATTGGGATTTGTCCATCCATATGACGGATAGATATGCTCTGGGCCCTCTCGGTGGAATGTCATCTAGTTAGCTTGCAAGCATGTGACTAGGTCACAAGGGATGACATATCACGGAACGAGTAAAGAGTACTTATCAGTAACGAGGTAGAACTAGGTATAGAGATGCTGACGATCAAACCTCGGATAAGTATAGTATCGCGTGACAAAGGGAACTGGTTTCGTATGTAAATGGTTCAATCGATCACGAAGTCATCGTTGAGTATGTGGGAGCCATTATGGATCTCCAGGTCCCGCTGATGGTTATTGATAGGAGATGTGTCTCTGTCATGTCTACATATTCACGAACCGTAGGGTGACACACTTAAGGTTCGAAGTTGTTTTAAGTAGATATGGAATGTGCGTTGGAGACCGAATGTTGTTCGAAGTCTCGGAATGGATCCGGGACATCATGAGGAGATCCGAAATGGTCCGGAGAATAAGATTCATATATTGGGGATCATTTTCTGAGTTAGGAAATGTTCCGGAGTATTTGTATGAGGGTTCTAGAAGGTTTCGGAATGTTCCGGAAGGTTCTGGAAGGTTTCTTGGAGTTTGCTTGAAAACCAAGGAAGGGATCAAGGAGTCCTGGTGGGTCAAGACTAGGAGTCGTGGGGGAGGAGGACTCCTACCCCCCTCCCCAATCCGCCGGCCCTAGAGGGAGGGGAGTCCTACAAGGACTCCCCCTCCCATGGCGCCTCAACCCCTTTAAATAGAGGGGCAGGGGCGCCCCCTCCACCCCTACTCCATAACTCCCAATCTCTGCCGCCTCTCTCCTCCTCCTTTCTTCTGCACAGGCATAGGCGAAGCCCTGCATAATTCTCTACTCCACCACCACCACCACGCCGTCGTGCTGCTGTGATTCCGTGGAGAAGATCTACTACCTCCGCTGCTCGCTGGAACGAGGAGAGGAAGGTCTGCTTCGACTCCGCACGTGTGACCGACTGCGGAAGCGCTGCCGGAACGCGGCGCCGGAAGGATCGTCCACTTGACCGACTGCGGAAGCGCTGCCGGAACGCGACGCCGGAAGGATCGTCCACACGATCTTGAGATCGGCAAGTGATCGACTACATCAACCACGAGATCTAATCTCGTTAACGCTTTCAGATCTACGAGGGTTAGTTCCTATCCATCTCGTTGCACATGTCTAATAGATTAGATCTTGGCTTTTATCTAGATTAGATCTGGGTTTTGTTCGTTCTTGCGGTAGAAAAAATTTCTTTTCCATGCTACGAACCCATCAGTGGTATCAGAGCCGTATCTATGCGTAGATTTGTTGCACGAGTAGAACACAATGTTTTTGTGGGCGTTGATGCTTTTGTTGTCGGTGTCTTAGCGTGTACTTTGCATCTTGCGGCATGGTGGGATGAAGCGGCTCGGGCTAACATTACATGTCATCGCACATGAGACTTGCTCCACGCTTGACGTGCAACTTGCTTTGCACAAGTGTCTTTGCGGGTGTCTGTCTCTCTCACCATAGTATAGATCCAATTTACACTTTGCAACTTGATAGCACTTGTATCAACGTTGTGGTTCAGTTTCGTAGGTAAGATCCGTTCTTATTCGAAAGCCCCAAACCACGTAAAACATGCAAAGAAAATTAGAGGCGTCTAACTTGTTTTGCAGGGTTTTTGTGATGTGATATGGCCATCATGTGATTATGATTGTATTTGATGTATGCAATGATCCTTGTTGTAATATGGCAACCGGCAGGAGCCTAATGGTTGTTTTTAATTCTGTTAAGACCTGCGTGTCTATTCATCTTGTAATAGCTTTATTCCAAGTAGTTGTAATAGCTGCTGGTGATGATGGACAACCATGAAGCGGTGCCACTGACCTTGACGCAATGCTGGTGATGATGGAGATCATGTTCGTGCTTTGGAGATGGAGATCAAAGGTGCAAGAAGAAAAGGCCATATCATATCACACTAATTATGAACTCCCTGTGATGTTAATCCTTTATGCATCTTGTATTGCTTAGATCGCGACGGTAGCATTATAAGATGATCCCTCTCACTAAATATCAAGTAATAAAGTGTTCACCCTTAGTTGGCACCGTTGCTAAGACTCGTCATTTCGAAGCATCTCGTGATGATCGGGTGTGATAGATTCTACGTGTGCATACAACGGGTGCAAGCCAGATTTGCACATGCGGAAACTAAGGTTATCTTGACGAGCCTAGCATGTACAGACATGGTCTCGGAACACGGAAATACCGAAAGGTAGAGCATGAGTCATATAAATGATATGATGAACATGAAGATTGTTCGCCGACGAAACTACATCTTCTCTCGTGAAGATCGGACTTGGTGTAGTGGACTTGGTTCGTGTAATCACTAAGACAATGTGAGGGATGTTGTTTTGAGTGGGAGTTCACCTAGTTAATTTAAGAATTAAATTTGAACTCAATTTATCATAAACTTAGTCTAAACTACTTGCAAATTTATTGTAGATTATGGCGACCCCCTCCATCAATTTCAATGCGTTCCTAGAGAAAGAAAAGCTTAAGAACAATGGAAGCAATTTCACGGACTGGTTCCGTGGACTGAAGATCGTCCTCAGGGCTGGTCAGTTGACCTATGTGCTCGAAGCACCGCTAGGTGACCCACCTGCAGATAATGCCACCGATGACGAAAAGAATGTTTTCGCCACTCGGAAAAATCATTACTCCACAGTTCAGTGTGCCATCCTGTACGGTTTAGAAGCGGAGCTCCAGAAGCGTTTTGAGCACCACGACCCGTTCGAGATCATTAAGGAGCTCAGGCTAATTTTTGAGACTCGCGCGGCCATGGAGAGCTATGAGGCCTCCGAAAAGTTCTTTAACTGTAAGATGGAAGAGGGAAGCTCCATTAGCGAGCACGTGCTCACCATGTCTGGGTACGCAAAGAAGCTCCAAGAGTTGGGAATATCGATTCCTAATGAATTGGGGATTCACCGTCTCCTCCAATCACTGCCACCAAGTTACAAGAACTTTGTGATGAACTACAACATGCACTGCATGAACAAGACATTGCCTGAACTGTCGTCCATGCTGAAAACTGCTGAAGTGGAGATCATAAAGGAGCACCAAGTGTTGATGGTCAATAAGACCACAAATTTCAAGAGACGGGGCAAGCCTAGGAACAAGGGCAACTTCAAGAAGGACGGCAAGAAAGCTGCCGCACCTGCTAAGAAGCCCAAGGCTGGTCCTAAACCTGAAACTGAATGCTTCTACTGCAAGGGTGCTGGTCACTGGAAGCGTAACTGCCCCAAGTACCTGGCGGATCTGAAGAACGGCAACATCAAGAATAAAGGTATATTCGATATACATGTTATTGATGTGTATCCTACTAGTAATCGTAGTAGTGCCTGGGTATTAGATACTGGTTCGTTTGCTCATATTTGTAACTCGAAACAGGAGCTGTGGAATAAACGAAGACTGGCAAGAGACAAGGTGACGATGCGCGTTGGAAATGGCTCCAAGGTTGATGTGATTGCCGTCGGCACGCTCCCTCTACATCTACCTTCGGGATTAGTTTTAAATTTGAATAATTGTTATTTGGTGCATGCGTTAAGCATGAACATTATACCTGGATCCTGTTTATTGCGAGACGGTTACTCTTTTAAGTCCGATAATAAAGGTTGTTCGATTTATATGAGTAATATCTTTTATGGTAATGCACCTGAGATGAATGGTTTATTCTTACTGAATCTCGATAGTAGTGATACACATGTTCACAACATAGATGCTAAACGAATAAAATTGAATGATAATTCTACATACATGTGGCATTGTCGTCTTAGTCACATTGGAGTGAAGCGTATGAAGAAACTCCATTCTGATGGACTTCTTGAATCACTTGATTTTGAATCACTTGAAAGATGCGAAGCATGTCTAATGGGAAAAATGACTAAGACTCCATTCTCTGGTACAATGGAGCGAGCTACAGACTTATTGGAAATAATACATACCGATGTGTGCGGTCCGATGAGTGTAGCATCGCGTGGTGGATATCGTTATGTTCTCACTTTCACGGATGACTTGAGTAGATATGGGTATGTCTACTTTATGAAACATAAGTCCGAAACTTTCGAGAAGTTTAAGGAATTTCAAAGTGAAGTGGAAAATCATCGTAACAAGAAGATTAAGTTTTTGCATTCTGACCGCGGAGGTGAATATCTAAGTTATGAGTTTGGCATGCATTTAAAGAAATGTGGAATACTTTCGCAGTTGACACCGCCGGGAACACCACAACGTAATGGTGTGTCCGAACGTCGTAATCGAACTCTCTTAGATATGGTTCGGTCTATGATGTCTCTTACAGATTTACCATTATCATTTTGGGGCTATGCATTAGAGACAGCCGCATTCACTTTAAATAGGGCACCATGTAAATCCGTTGAAACGACACCGTACGAATTGTGGTTTGGTAAGAAACCTAAGTTGTCGTTCCTTAAAGTTTGGGGTTGCGAAGCATATGTAAAGAAGTTGCAACCTGATAAGCTAGAACCCAAAGCGGAGAAATGCGTCTTCATAGGATACCCTAAAGAAACAATTGGGTATACCTTCTATCATAGATCCGAAGGCAAAGTTTTCGGTGCAAAGAATGGATCCTTTCTTGAGAAGGAGTTTCTCTCGAAGGAGGTGACTGGAAGGAAAGTAGAACTCGATGAGGTTATTGAACCTTCTCTCGGATTTGAGAGTAGCGCAGCACCAGAAGATGTTTTTGTGCCGCCTGCACCAATTGGAGAGGAAGATAATGATAATGATCATGAAACTTCAAATGAAGTTACTGCTGAACCTCGTAGGTCAACAAGGGTTCGTACCACTCCTGATTGGTATGACTCTGCCTTGAACGTCATGTTGGTGGACAATGATGATGAACCTGCGACGTATGAAGAAGCTATGGTGAGCCCAGATTCTGACAAATGGCTAGAAGCCATAAAATGCGAAATGGGATCCATGTACGAAAACCAAGTGTGGACTTTGGTGGACTTACCGGATGGCCATAAGGCTGTCGAGAACAAATGGATTTTCAAGAGAAAAACAGATGCTGATGGTAATGTTACCGTCTATAAAGCTCGACTTGTCGCGAAAGGGTTCCGACAAATTCAAGGAGTTGACTATGATGAGACTTTCTCACCAGTAGCGAAGCTAAAGTCTGTGAGGATTTTGTTAGCAATTGCTGCATATTTCGATTATGAGATTTGGCAGATGGATGTCAAAACGACGTTCCTTAATGGTGACATTGAGGAAGAGTTGTATATGGTACAACCCAAGGGTTTTATCGATCCTAAAGATGCTGACAAGGTATGCAAACTTCAGCGCTCCATTTATGGACTGAAGCAAGCATCCCGGAGTTGGAATCAACGTTTTGATAAAGTAATCAAAAACTTTGGATTTATACAAACTTATGGAGAAGCTTGTATTTACAAGAAAGTGAGTGGGAGCTCTCTAGCATTCCTAGTACTATATGTAGATGACATATTGTTGATTGGGAATGATATAGAACTTCTTAGTAGCGTCAAAACCTATTTGAATAATAGTTTTTCAATGAAGGATCTTGGCGAAGTGGCATACATTCTAGGCATCAAGATTTATAGAGATAGATCAAGACGCCTAATAGCGCTTTCACAAAGTACATACTTGGACAAAGTTCTAAAGAAGTTTAGAATGGAAGATAGCAAGAAAGGGTTCGTGCCCATGTTGTCAGGTAAGACCTTGAGTAAGACTCAAAGTCCAGCTACGGCAGAAGATAGAGAGAAAATGAATAATATTCCCTATGCCTCAGCCATAGGTTCTATCATGTATGCCATGCTGTGTACAAGACCGGATATAACACATGCTGTTAGTTTGACTAGCAGATATCAAAGTGATCCTGGAATGGAGCACTGGACAGCGGTCAAGAATATCCTAAAGTACCTAAATAGGACTAAGGATATGGTTCTTTCTTATGGAGGTGATGAACAACTTGTTGTAAATGGTTACACCGATGCTAGTTGGAACACCGATCCGGATGACTCAAAGTCACAGTCGGGATACGTATTTATTTTGAATGGTGCTGCAGTGAGCTGGAGGAGTGCGAAGCAAAGCGTTGTGGCGAAATCTTCAACTGAATCAGAATACATAGCTGCTTCGGAGGCTGCACAAGAAGCCGTTTGGATGAAGGAATTCATTACTGAACTCGGCGTGGTTCCCAGTGTGTTGGACCTGATGGCCATCTACTGTGACAACACAGGTGCCATAGCTAATGCACAGGAGCCAAGGTCACATAGCAAGCTGAAGCACATCAAGCTACGTTTCCACGCTATTCGCGAGTATGTCCGAGATGGTGACATAAAGATTTGCAAAGTACACACTGATCTGAATGTGGCAGATCCGTTGACTAAACCTCTCCCTAGGGCAATGCATGACCAACACCAGAACGCCATGGGTGTTCGGTATATTACCATGTAATCTGGATTATTGACTCTAGTGCAAGTGGGAGACTGTTGGAGATATGCCCAAGAGGCAATAATAAAAGTGGTTATTATTATATCTTTGTGTTTATGATGAATGTTTACATCCCATGCTATAATTGTATTATTAGGAAACACTAATACATGTGTGTTTTGTAAACATGTAGGAGTCCCTAGTAAGCCTCTTGTTGAACTAGCTTGTTGATTGATTGATGATCATGGTTTCCTGATCATGGACATAAGGATGTGATTAATAACAAGGTTATATCATTAGGAGAATGATGTGATGGACACACACCCGTAGTAAGCGTAGCATAAGATCAATTCATTAAGTTCGTATTGCTGTAAGCTCTTAAATGCATAGTAACCTAATCCTTCGACCATGAGGTTGTGTTAATCACCATCACCGGATGGGTACTTTGATGATATCAAACACCGCTTCGTAACTGGGTGGTCATAAAGGTGTCATTGGGTATTCTGAAAGTATGTGTTGAAGCGCATGGACCAAGATTGGGATTTGTCCATCCATATGACGGATAGATATGCTCTGGGCCCTCTCGGTGGAATGTCATCTAGTTAGCTTGCAAGCATGTGACTAGGTCACAAGGGATGACATATCACGGAACGAGTAAAGAGTACTTATCAGTAACGAGGTAGAACTAGGTATAGAGATGCTGACGATCAAACCTCGGATAAGTATAGTATCGCGTGACAAAGGGAATTGGTTTCGTATGTAAATGGTTCAATCGATCACGAAGTCATCGTTGAGTATGTGGGAGCCATTATGGATCTCCAGGTCCCGCTGATGGTTATTGATAGGAGATGTGTCTCTGTCATGTCTACATATTCACGAACCGTAGGGTGACACACTTAAGGTTCGAAGTTGTTTTAAGTAGATATGGAATGTGCGTTGGAGACCGAATGTTGTTCGGAGTCTCGGAATGGATCCGGGACATCACGAGGAGATCCGAAATGGTCCGGAGAATAAGATTCATATATTGGGGATCATTTTCTGAGTTAGGAAATGTTCCGGAGTAGTTGTATGAGGGTTTTAGAAGGTTTCGGAATGTTCCGGAAGGTTCTGGAAGGTTTCTTGGAGTTTGCTTGAAAACCAAGGAAGGGATCAAGGAGTCCTGGTGGGTCAAGACTAGGAGTCGTGGGGGAGGAGGACTCCTCCCCCCCTCCCCAATCCGCCGGCCCTAGAGGGAGGGGAGTCCTACAAGGACTCCCCCTCCCATGGCGCCTCAACCCCTTTAAATAGAGGGGCAGGGGCGCCCCCTCCACCCCCTGCTCCATAACTCCCAATCTCTGCCGCCTCTCTCCTCCACCTTTCTTCTGCACAGGCATAGGCGAAGCCCTGCATAATTCTCTACTCCACCACCACCACCACGCCGTCGTGTTGCTGTGATTCCGTGGAGAAGATCTACTACCTCCGCTGCTCGCTGGAACGAGGAGAGGAAGGTCTGCTTCGACTCCGCACGTGTGACCGACTGCAGAAGCGCTGCCGGAACGCGGCGCCGGAAGGATCGTCCACTTGACCGACTGCGGAAGCGCTGCCGGAACGCGACGCCGGAAGGATCGTCCACACGATCTTGAGATCGGCAAGTGATCGACTACATCAACCACGAGATCTAATCTCGTTAACGCTTTCGGATCTACGAGGGTTAGTTCCTATCCATCTCGTTGCACATGTCTAATAGATTAGATCTTGGCTTTTATCTAGATTAGATCTGGGTTTTGTTCGCTCTTGCGGTAGAAATTTTTTCTTTTCCATGCTACGAACCCATCACGTGGATGGCTGACATCTCCTCTGGCAGTTCTAGTTTGTAAGATACTTCTCCTCGACGATTCAAAATCTTGAAGGGTCCAATATATCTGGGGGCTAACTTTCCTTTCAGTTGAAAATGTTGCATTCCTTTCAAGGGTGACACTTTGAGATACACAAAATCTCTGACATTGAAAGTCAGGTCTCGACGTCTCTTGTCAGCATAACTCTTCTATCTGGATTGGGCGGTCTTGAGGTTCTCATGGACTTTGTGAACCTTCTCTTCGGCTTCTCGTAGGATGTCGGGTCCGAAAATATGACTCTCTCCTACTTGCGACCAATTCAAGGGGGTACGACACTTCCTTCCATATAGAAATTCAAATGGGGCCATTTGCAAACTAGCTTGATAATTGTTGTTGTATGAGAATTCTGCGAAAGGCAGACAATCTTCCCATTTTGATCCATACTCTAACACACAAGCTCTCAAGATTCGGTTGACTCTTTTAGTCTGTCCATCGGTCTGTGGGTGATAAGTTGTGCTGAAATTCAACTTGGTTCCGAATCCTTCTTGGACTTTCTGCCAAAATCTTGAGGTAAACTGGGTTCCTTGATCCGACACTATGGTCTTGGGGGTTCCATGCAAACTAACAATTCTAGCATTGTACAGCTCTGCTAGCTTCGAACTCTGGTAGGTAGTCTTGACTGGTACCTTGGACAGTCTGTCAACTATGACCTAGATAGAGTCATTTCCCTCTATATGTAGGCAAACCGGTGATAAAGTCCATTCCAACAAAATCCCATTTCCATTCCAGAATCTGCAATGGTTGCAAAAGTCCTGCGGGTCTCTGATGTTCTGCTTTGACTCTCTGACAGATATCACACTTGGCTATGTAGCTTCCGATTTCTCTCTTCATCTTGTGCCACCAAAATTGCCTCTTCAAATCCTGATACATCTTCGTTCCTCCGGGTTGGATGGAATAAAGAGTATCATGAGCTTCCTGCATGATAACTTCCTTCAGCTTGGAATCTGCTGGCACACAAATACGTCATTTGTACCACAAAACTCCTTCTTCATCCTTGGTGAATCCAAGTACCTTTCCTAAACTGATACGACATTTGATTCCGTCGATACTTGCATTTTCTTTCTACGCCTCCTTGATCTGACTGATCAAAGTGGGTTGAAGTTCAATGCTAGCTAAAAATCCTTTGCTAACTAGCTCCGTTCTAAACTGCTCCAACTCTTCATGTAAACTTGGCTGGGCTTCTTTGATCATGGTGTTTAATCTACACGGCAATCTACTAAGAGCATATGCTACCACATTGGCTTTGCTGGGGAGATAGTGAATGCCAAGGTCATAATCCTTAATTAACTCTATCCATCTCCTTTGCCTCATATTCAGCTCCTTCTGAGTGAAAATAAACTTCAAACTCTTGTGATCCGAATAAATCTCACAGCGGTTACCCATAAGGTAATGACGCCAGGTCTTCAAGGCTAAAACTACGGCTGCTAGTTCAAGATCATGGGTAGGGTAGTTTTGCTCATGTTTCTTCAGTTATCGGGACAGATATGCTATGACTTTGCCTTCTTGCATCAACACACATCCGAGACCAATCTTGGATGCATCACAATACACATCAAAAGGCTTCTTGATATCTGGCATAATCAAAATTGGGGCTGAAATCAATCTCTTCTTGAGCTCCTGAAAACTTGCTTCACATTTGTCCGTCCATTCAAACTTCTTATATTTCTTCAACAATTGGGTCATCGGTCTTGCAATACTCGAAAATCCTTCAACAAACTTGCGGTAATATCTTGCTAATCCGAGAAATGCATGGACTTGGGTTTGAGTGGTTGGGGCTTCCCATTCTTCAACATCTTTGATCTTGGTGGGATCAACAACGACTCCTCCTACCGACACAATATGTCCTAGGAACCCTACTTCCTTCAACCAGAACTCCAATTTGCTAAACTTGGCATACAGCTGGTGCTCTCTAAGGGTTTCAAGGATGGTTCTCAGGTGTTGCTCATGATCTTCTTCTGACTTGGAATAGATTAGAATATCATCGATAAAAACAATGACAAACTTATCCGTAAAGTTCATAAAAATCTTATTCATGAGATTCATGAAATAAGCGGGGGCATTGGTTAATCCAAAAAACATGATCGTATACTCATACAATCCATATATGGTGGTAAAGGCGGTCTTTGGAATATCCGTTGCATGAATCTTGAGTTGATGATAACCAGTTCTAAGATCAATCTTAGAAAACACTCTAGCACCAGTCAACTGAGAAAACAGATCCTCTATCTTGGGCAGTGGGTACTTGTTCTTGATGATGACATCATTCAGCTTCCGGTAATCCGTACATAAACGGTTACCTCCATCTTTTTTATCCACAAACAAAACAGGCAATCTCCATGGCGATGCGCTTGGTTGAATCAAACCTTTCGCCAGCATAGCATCAAGTTGCTTCTTCAGCTCCACTAGTTCAGATGGGTTCATACATGCAGACATGATTGAGACTCCTTTCAGATCAATAATCAGAAGCGGGACCTGGAGGTCCATACTGACTCCTGCATATTCAACGATGCCTTCTGTGATCGTGAGAAACTTTAACGCTTGTAATTTAATCCCTTTGTCTCTTGATATAATACATGTCCGAGATTCGATCATCGGTATCCAAATACCTAGTTTGATCTCGTTACCGACATGCACTCTTTTCTCGTTCCCGTGATATAACATTCTAGTGATCACATCACTTGCTTGTAAGCTACCTTAATGTGATATCACTGAGAGGGCCCAGAGTATATCTATCTGTCATCAGATTGACAAATTCCACTCTTGATCCATGAGCCTCAACATAACACCTTCGTAGCACTGAACCCATCTTTATAGTCACCCAGTTACGGTGTGACGTTTGATGTTATCAAGATACTCTTTCGGTGTTAGCAATTAACATGATCTCATGGTCTAAGGATAAAGATTACTTCGTATGATGTTATAGCAATGTAAACATAATGACTTGATCGTAATGCTATACTTCGGATGAATGTTCATCACATCATTTCACAAATGCTGTGACCTTGTTATTAACAACAGCCAATGTCCATGATCAGGAAACCTTGATCCTCTTGTTAATCAACAAGCTAGTCTATAAGAGAGGCATAACTAGGAACCCTTTTTGTTTATTAAACACACATGTATTGACATTTCCGATCAATACAATTATAGCATGAAAAATAAACATCTATCATATATAAGGAATACATAATAACAACTTTATTATTGCCTCTCAGGGCATATTTCCTTCAGCAACTACTCTCCGGAGCAAATACACAACAATTAATGTTACCACCACCTCCGCCGAGGTATGAGAACCATGAGAGAAGGGATGTAGTGCATCAGGTGGAAAACCAGCATCAGCCAGATCAAAGGTACCCTGGCAATGAGGGGAGAAATGAATACAAGGAGCATCACCAGAGTTACTGTGTGTTTACCACGGAGGAAACGGATAGAAAGAGCTTGCAACGCCGACATATGGAGGTGCATGCGGTTAT
Organism: Avena eriantha; assembly: GCA_910589775.1. Lineage (NCBI taxonomy): Eukaryota > Viridiplantae > Streptophyta > Magnoliopsida > Poales > Poaceae > Avena > Avena eriantha. The sequence continues at coordinate 290,731,152 of OU342745.1, read as the reverse complement.
GCCGGCAGTGACGAGGTATATGCCTTGGTCTGATCAGAAAATTACCTAGAGTATCAAGGACCATCCCAGGATCATGTCGAGTCCTGGTTCGTATGCACTAGTGTTGGACCCAACATTCATCGGGCCAAGTATCAATGTGAGGTTCTCCAAGGTGCTAATTGACAATGGCAGCAGCATCAATATCATGTACATGGATACAATGCGCAAGTTGGGTATCTCGGAGAACATGCTCCAAGCTACAAGGACAACTTTCCATGGCATTGTGCCCGGTATCTCCTATGAACCTATTGGCAAAGTCCGGGTTGACGTGCTATTCGGTACTAGAGATAACTGCCGAACTGAGAATTTGGAGTTTGAGGTTGTGAACTTAGAAAGTGCATATCACGCGTTACTCGGCAGGCCAGCCCTGAACAAATTCATGACAAGTACTCACATCAGTTACCTGAAGATGAAGTTGCCTGGGCCAAATGGAGTAATTACTATAGCTGGGGATTTCCGACGTTCCATTGAGTGTGCGTCAACCGGGTCTAACCTAGCTGAATCACTCGTGATTGCTCAAGAAAAAAGAAAGATCCAGGAAGTAGTGGCATTGGCTCAGTCCGCGCAGCAGTATATGCCAGCGCTGAGTAACCCGCATGGAAGCGTCTCATTTCAGGCAACAGAGGATACAAAGAAAGTGCCCGTTGATGATCTATTCCCAGAGCGCACCGTAACAATTGGTGCCGGGTTAACTGAGAAATAGGAAAGCGAGCTCGTCAACTTCCTCTGTGAGAATCGGGATATCTTTGCTTGGTCCACACAGGACTTGCAAGGTGTCCCGAGGGAGTTGGCCGAGCACTCTTTGAATGTGAGACCCGGAGTGAAGCCGGTGAATCAACCTCTCTGCTGCTTTGCTGAAGATAGGAGAAAAGTCATTGGGGATAAGATAGCTCGGCTCCTCGCAGCCAGGTTCATCATGGAAGTACTTTACCCGGATTGGCTATCCAATCCGGTGTGTGTGGAAAAGAAGAAAGACGATCCGAATGTGGCAGTGGTTTGGCGTATGTGCATCAATTACACGAACCTGAATAAGGCATGCCCAAAAGATCCATTCCCACTTCCAAGGATAGATCAGGTCATAGATTCAATTGCTGGGTGTGAATTGTTGTCATTCATAGATGCATATTCTGGTTTCCACTAGATACCTCTGAACCCGGATGATCAAATAAAGACTGTGTTTATCACCTCGTATGGGGCTTATTGCTATCACACTATGCCTTTTGGTTTACGTAATGCAGGGGCAACGTATCAAAGATGTATGCAAAAATGCTTACACGATCAAATTGGTCGAACTGTGCAGGTGTATGTTGATGATGTGGTTATAAAAACCAAGGAAAGCAAAACGCTCCTTGATGATATCTAGCAAACATTCGCGAACCTAGGGAGGTTCTGAATGAAGCTTAACCTGGAGTAGTGTACCTTTGGTGTCTCGGCCAGAAAATTGCTCGGATTTCTTGTCTCCAGCCGAGGTATCGAAGCTAACCCAACTAAAATCCGAGCCATAGAACGAATGGAATTGCCGAAGTGCCTTAACAATGTCCAGAAGTTCACTGGTTGCCTGGCATCCTTAAGTCGGTTTGTATGTCGGTTGGGAGAAAAGGCATTGCCTCTCTATCAGCTAATGAAAAAATCAGACAAGTTCATATGGACGCCGCAGGCCAATGAAGCCTTCATTGAGTTAAAGAAGATGTTAGCCACTGCACCGGTGTTAGCCTCTCCACTCTCAAAAGAGCCAATGTTGCTCTACATAGCCGCAACCAACCGAGTTGTAAGTGCAGTAATAGTGGTAGAGCACGACGAAGAGGGTAAGTCGGTGCAAAGGCCAGTCTATTACCTGAGCGAGGTATTATCAGCGTCAAAGCAAAACTATCCTCACTATCAAAAGATGGCATATGGTGTGTACATGGCAGCTAAGAAGCTGAAGCACTATTTTGAAGAGCACCCCATCAAAGTGATATGTGAAGCCCCCATATCTGAGATAATGAGCAACAAGGATGCAAGCGGCCGGATTGCAAAATGGCCAATTCGACAGAAGAGATGCGATCAAGTCTCACGTTGTGGCCGACTTTTTCATTGATTAGGCCGAGATGCAATATGAGCCACCATTACCAGATTCGAATTACCGGAGAATGCATTTTGATGGATCAAAAACGAAAACCAGGTTAGGCGCTGGAGTTTTGCTTACCTCTCCCAAGAAATACCAGCTGAAGTATGTGATACAAATCCACTTCACAGCATCAAACAGTGTTGCAGAATATGAAGCACTTGTGCATGGACTCAAAGTAGCAAAAGAAATTGGAATACGTCGGATCTAGTGCTTCGGTGACTCGGATTTGGTGGTTCAGCAAGTCTCAGGGCAATGGGATGCTTTGGATGCAAACATGGCATTGTACAGATTTCATGTGCAGAAGATATTAGGATACTTCAAGGGATGTGAGTTTCACCATGTACCTCGGCTAGAAAATGAGGCTGCCGACGTATTGTCAAAGCTCGGATCAACCCGACAAGCGACTCCCCCGGGTGTAGCACTAGAGCACCTCAGAAAGCCATCTATCAAGCCATCCCCAGAATCCGAGTCAATCTATATCCCGACCAATCCGGATTCCGAAGCTGTGCCCATGGATGTTGATATAGGAAATGGTTCAGCAAACCCGGGGACTGCTTCGCAGAACCCGGGGACTACGCAGCGTGACTCGGCAGAGGTTATGTCGGCGGATCAAATGGAAATTGATGAGGATGTGTTTCTGGTGCGAGCTATACCAGCCTAGGCACTACCCATATTCCAGTTCCTAAAGGATGGAACTTTGCCCAATGAAGAAGTGCTTTCAAGGCAAATTCAGAGGAGGGCGAAGGCATACACGATTATCAATGCCGAACTATACAAGAGGAGTGTCACGAATGTCCTGCAACAGTGTGTTGACCTGGAAGAAGGGCTTGACATCCTTCGAAATGTACATCAAGGGGAATGTGGGCATCACGCCTCATCTAGAGCCTTAGTGGCAAAAGCTTTCCAGCATGGATTTTATTGGCCAAGTGCCTTGGAGCAAGCAGAGGATCTAGTAAGAAAATGCAATGGTTGTCAGAGGTATGCTACCAAGACACACATGCCAATGTTGGAGCTAAAGACCATACCAATTACCTGGCCATTTGCCGTATGGTGTTTGGATATGGTTGGCCCATTCAAGCCGGCAAAAGGAAACATGACCCATATCTTGGTTATGGTTGACAAGTTTACGAAATGGATTGAAGTAAAGCCAATAAGAAAGTGTGATGGATCTACAGCCGTGTCATTCCTCAAAAATATCATTCTGAGATATGGTTATCCTCACAGTATCATAACGGATAACGGCACCAATTTTGCTAAAGGAGCATTTGCACGATTCTGCCAGGATAAGAAGATCTGGCTAGATGTTGCCTCAGTAGCCCACCCCGCATCGAACGGACAAGTGGAAATATCCAACGGATTAGTATTATCCAGGATAAAACCCCGGCTGATTGAGCCGCTGCAAAGATCAGAGGGGTGCTGGATAGAAGAACTACCAGCGGTACTCTGGAGTTTAAGAACAACTCCGAATCGATCAACAGGCTATACGCCATTTTTTCTGGTGTATGGGGCAGAAGCTGTATTACCAGCCGACATAGAGCATGATTCGCCTAGGGTCACCCAATACACAGAAGCCGAAATGCGAGAAGCCCGGCAAAATGATGTTGATCTGCTGGAAGAAGCAAGAGAATTGGCATTGTCCAGATCCGCCATATATCAGCAAAATCTCCGACGCTATCATAGCCGGAAAGAAAACCCCCGAGTCTTCCGGGAAGGTGATTTGGTACTCCGGCTGGTACAACGTACTGCTGGCATACATAAGTTATCCCCCTGGGAAGGACCATTCATTGTCAGCAAAGCATTGCACAATGACTCTTATTATCTCATTGATGCACAACCACAGGAGAAGAACAAGGCGGACAGGTCTAGCGAGGAATCTAAGCGTCCATGGAATGTAGCCCTACTTCGTCCGTTCTACACTTAACAAAGAAGTGTGTGTATCCGAGTTTCTCATTTGTCGGTATGTATGCTAGCAATGAGTTTATTAATGAAATCTTGCCACCTCGAGCAGTAACTCGGGGACTGCCTTAGTAATATTTGTTGTTCTATGTGTTTGTTATTTATTTTTATTTTGGATGGCTTAAGTTGCTTCTGCCTAAGTCGGATTAGTAGTGTGTGAGCACCAAAAACTCAACTCTTCGACTTGCTACTGTCCAACAAGAATTGGCTTCATGGCAAGCAAGAGAACAAGTTTGAAATTGCGTAGCACACAAAAAATGACTAAGGAAAAGAACGTAATCGAGACGACATTTATTATTCGGACTAAACCTAGGTTTACTTTACTTTTACTATGCTAGATTATCTTGAGCTAATCCTAAAGTTTCCAAGTATTGTTAAGTCAATTTTTGAAACTTGGACTCGTAAGTCACAAAACCGAATCAAGGTAGACGCGAGCCGAGCCATGAAATTGGAGAAACAAGAAAATGAAACTCGAGGAATACGCCAGAGTTAATCTGACATGAATAACTTAGTAGCAAAATATAATCAATATGATTGATACATCTGCACCCGGCATACCAGGGATCTGAAAATTTTCAAAGTGTTTTTGGTGCTCGAGGAGCAGCAGGAGGAGGGGATAACTCGGCGCCAGCGGGTGGAGCTGCGGCTTCAGCCTCATTGTCCAGATCAGCTTCAGCCTCGTCGTCATCTTTGTTCTCTTCGAGATCTGAAGCTTCGTCCTCTTCCTCGCCATCCGAACCATCTTCGACATATTCGTCGTCAACGATGCCGAGGAAGCTTGGTCCTTCGTTCCATTGATGAACAGGAGCAAACTGGATAAGTTTGTGGGCACAAGCCTTGCGCCGAGCAACCCAATCCGGATCATTCGACCACCTGGACCCGGTGCGCAAGCACTCGAGAACCTTCAAATCCAGCTTTTCATACCAAGTGAGCACGAAATGGAGGACAGTATCAGCTCCGGCACGCGTGGTGGATTCTCTCTAGAGGTCGAGCTGGGTCTCACAATCCATTAGCCTGTTGATCAAAGCAGTGGATCCCTCCGGAGGATCCTCACCAGGCCAAAGTGCAAGGAAGATCCGGACGGCTGAATCCAGGATACCCGAACCATAGTTCTTTACAATTTCTATTCGAGAGGATAGGCTGACCAGCAGGTCCTCCATGTCATAAGGAGTGGGTTCAGAGCCAGGATCAGTTGGGGTACCCCTCTGTCGGCGGAACTTGGCAACGGCAGTAGTCGCAATGGCATCGCCCTCTAGGAATTTGCCTGAAAACAAAACAAGTGAAGTAGGTAAAGGAGTTTCACCCGGAGAAATACACGTCGGCAGAAGGAAAAGAGCTTACAAGAGATATGACTATGGATCCGGGTTAGCTCTTTGGTGCAACCAGCACGCCTCTTCCGGAGCCTCTCAAGTTCGCCATTAGCTGACTCGAGCTTGACGTTAGTCTCCTTCAGCAATTCTTGATCTTTTGCAAGTTGGAGGCTAAGACGCTCTCGCTCTTCGGTGAAGTATTGGCCAGCCTTGTCCATCTCAGTCTTGTGGAGCTCTTTGAGCTTTTTCATCTCAGCCTTGAGCTTGGCAAGTTCATCATCCTTGGCTCGGAGTTTGGCAAGCTCGTCGTCCTTCTTCTTGAGGTGTTCTCTGTGCACTGGAGAAGGAAGGTATCCCGCTGGTCAAAAGGTGGTCTCTGTGCGCTGGAGCATGAGCGGAGCAGACAGTGGGAGGGACCAGCAGGGCGTGGCCGACAAAGGTGACGTAGCCTATGTCGGCTGACGCTGGCGCCGTAGAGGGTTACGTAGCATCTGCATGGCTTACGAAGGGAAAAGGAGACCCGGTCGGTTTGCTATTTTGGGAGAGGCATATTCCTAAGAATATGCCTCCACGTATACCCTAACTGGCAACCTAGCCTTCCCTTTATAAGGAGCGCTAGGGCCTCTATAGAAGGGGCTGGCGGGCGAGTAGATTGTTCATGGGGTGGAAATAGTGGTGAGAGTAAGAGAGCTTCTTCTTCCTCCTCTCCCCAAGACAGCTCAAGGAGCATCTGTAAACTTAGTGAACTTAGAGAATACAAAGCATATGTGTGTGGAATCACCACACTATCCCTCCCTGAATTCCTCTATTGCATATTGGCCCCACCTTTAGCCTATCCATGGCATCTGCGGTGACACCACCACGACAAGCCTTGATCTGGTCGAAATACCTTTATTGATGTGCTGACCATGCTTTGGTAACAGCCAGAAGCATCATTGGAATCGAGAAGAATTTATCAAGAGGACTCTTGATTGGTATATGGGTTGCTTTCCTACTCACATATGAATAAGAAGTATCATAACCACTTATCTCACTTTATTCACCTAGCACATTCACTATCGCCATGAACCATTTCTCTCTGCGGCTAACCTTTCATCTACAGGAAACTCAAACAACCTCTATGTTATTTGCTTTTATGTTATTTACTTTAAGTACCGTTCAATACTCAAACTACTTTCTTCCACTTACCCATGTCCACCTCAACACTTGCAGTCAATTAACTCAAGAAGGGTGACACCTTGAGTACGACAGAAACGTCGCAGATAAATACTTTCCTAGGCTCCTTATTGGGAATGATATAAAAACTAGAACTAATACTTCCACAAAACATGCTCTAACGAACCTGTGCTCTTGTAGACCATCAATGATACTCAAAAAATATGAAAACTATTTTAAAATCCTAATTTTTGAATTTACAAGCTCACTTTGACATTTGAATTCAAATCCTAGTGTTGACATACTTTAAATTTCAACACTAGTAAAACAAAGTTTTAATTTTTTCACAGTTTTGCAAATACATGATATGCAAAAACACTCATCGTAATTTTGTCCTCTAACGTTCCTATTCTTCGACACACTGGTCAAGGCGAGGGCGGAGACTCCAGGCTGGAGGGGCCAGAAACTCTGGTGTTGCTTCAGTTGCTTCTTCCTTCTCCTCTTCCAAGCCTCTTGCTTGGGGGTCTTGGTGTAACACCCTCAAATCGGCCCTATGCAAGTTTTAGCGCTTCCCGCCAAACCCGCATAGAAACGATTCAAGGACGCCCACCAGGCACTTTCGTGTGGGTGGAAAACAAAGTAATACCATTACACATCAGTCCTCGATGGGACCCACAAATCATATATATACAACAACAACTCCATGAGTCAAGAATACAGATATAATATACAAAGATCCAATCACCTTGAAAACGATAGAGCGTATGACTACGGACAAGATGCAAATGGGGCTAAGAGCCCTGAAGAATAACCAATGGCGTCCATAACCCTGCCCAGGCCAAGCCGGAAGGGTAACCCTACTAACGACGTCGATCTCAAACCTGCTAAAACAAAAGGGGTGCCGACAAAGGGCAAAGGAAAAAGAGGAGCGTCAGTACTGAGGCCAGTACACGACGAGGCTAGAATTCGGCGGCTCTCGCCTACATAGGTATGGTGGGCTGAAGCGGCAGCGCGGCGGCATTAAACAACCTATAGAGACTTTGTGAACCCGGCGGATATTAGAGAGGGATAAGAAATACCTATTCGGATCCAACCTGAGACTACACCAAACATACTCATCCTGGTATTTCCCCCTCGAGACCATACGAGGAAGTCGGACCGAGGAACTCACACGGTTGGCAATTTTACTCATTCCATTATAGTTGCAGTAATTACTAATCAGATATATGTAGCATAAGTCATCCTAAAGCATAAGTAGTGGGCAGTTTTAAATAATCATTCCATGGCAGTTGGAACATTTACTGGTCAGATATAATCGTCCTGAGGAATCCCAAAAACCCAGCAGTGGTTGGCACTTTTATCACATTCCTTTGGAGTGGCAATACTTACTAGGCATATATAACCAACAACCCCGATCCACCAGTTGTTGGCATTTTAATAACCATTCCTTTTTAGTTGAATCTGATTACTAGTCATATATTAAGTCAAGTTTATAGCACTACTTTAGTTATGCTTGTCTATGATCGAGATACTGTGCTCCAAGTCGTCCATAACCGCGGACACGGCTTTCAAAAAGTTTTACCCTGCAGGGGTGCACAAATAGCAACACACACTCGATCAACCTCGGAAAAACCAACTCAAAACCCAACGAGGCATTCACGACAAAGCGATCACAGGATTCAGAAATATTTCAGGGGGCCACCCCACTAAGCTACCCGCAACGAAGTTGGCCGGCTCCGGAACGGACCCAGGGTTTGCGACGACGGCTGTAAACGACTGGGAACCCGAAAGTGTGACTGGGCTTGTCGATACCGCGAAAACGTGGCGCGATCCAAAACAGTATAGGTGCTCCTCGCACAATCTTAAATAAAGCAGTAAAGCATGGCATAAGTACAGGATAGTAATAAAGCCCCAAACTACTTGTGGCCCCAAGAAATAGAAATGAATCAAACTCTGGCTCAGGGGGGTCCATAAGGCCTCCCGGATGCGGATAGTGCGAATAGTCAAGGAACATGTATCAAGTACTCGGGGTCCTACAGGACACAAGTGAGCGTGGAAGAACCAAATAACATCTATTGCCCACCAATGCCACTGCATTAGTTATATCTAGCATTTTAATAGTTGTAGTTAAAGTCATGATCATCTCTACCATAAACATCTCCACCATAAGCATCTGCCCGCATTCCAACAACTGTGGTACTCGACAACACAAGTTCGCACCTGAGCAAGCAACTACGACTTGCAAGGCCAGCTATCTACCAAACAACAGGTATTAGGAGGTGTCCAGGGCAATATAGAGGCTGCACGGGATATAACTGGTGTACGGAAACTAAAGCATCGCGACACGGATAGCAATAGATAAACAGGAGGAAGTAAAGACTATAAATGCAAAATAGGTAGAAAGGGGGAGAATGCTCGCCTGGGAAACACTGCCGGAGATTCATATCCGAAGAACTTGTCGATACTCGCATCCCCTCATCGGTCTAATCCGCGAAGAAGCAAAGCACTAAAAGAAACACCGGATGCACTATTTAATATTACGGCAGAAGATCCGACATGATTATGATATGATGCAGATGCGGTGCAATTAGACAGTATTTAAGCGGAACCGGGGTCCCGACAATTAATTAAGCGGTTCCAATTATTTAGAACTCCCGCAATTTAAATGTTGTCTTAACATGGCATAACATGGTATCGGTTCGCTACACAAATTTAAATGGAGTCTGGATTAAAACAAAGATATTCCGCAGATGGACTCCATATTTAATTATAGGTGAATCGATAAAATAACCCGGACCCACAAAATATGTATGCAATCATGAATGATTTAATGCAGCAAGTTGGTATCATATATTATAAAAAATAGGAGAATGGAGCAGGGTCACACATTAGGGGGTTCAGATCCGAGGTTCGACGGGGATCGGTCTTCGAACTCTGGGAAGTAGTTCTCGGTGCCCCGTGAGGTAGATCTTGATGACTCCATGTGGAAGGCCTTGGCTCTCCGGATCGGTCTCGGCGACTTTGATCTATGGCGAACTTATCGGATGTCATGGTCTCCGGAAGATCTGGGCATGGGGAACGGTTCTCGTCGGGGTCTTTCGGGTGGCATCGAGCGATCTCACACGTGCGACCATCTTCTGAACACGGTCACATGGACACGAACAAAACAGCGTTGCACAAAGAAACAAGTGGAATCTACCCCACTCGACACCGTTCGTCAGTAGCAGCGGGCCTGCAGATATGCACCATAACACATGTTACCACAACAGAGAGCCCAAGCTGGGCATAGGGAGCAGAGGGCTCGCGGCCGTTAGGACAGCACCTGCCCGCAAGGACGAGAACGGGGGGCGATGGCGATGCTCTGCTGGGAGCACGGGGTGTCACAGGGAGGGGGCGGCGACGGTCGCTGTCGGTCAGCCTCGGCGGTGACACGCGGAACGAGGTGGGACTCGACGACGTGCCGGGGAAGCGGGGCCGGAGGTAGGCGGGGAGGAGGCTGAGCAGAAGCGGCTCGCGGGCGGCGGGCGCGCCGGGCGCGGTCGACGAGAAGGAGGCGGCTCGGGCTGCAGCGGGGTGAGGCCGAGGTGCTGGGGAAGGGGCTCGGCCCGGACCGGAGGAAGGCGGCGCTCGGCGAGGCAGATAGGGGGCCCGCGGCGGCGGAGGTCTTGGCGAGCGGGGCGGAGAGGTCGCGGTCGGCGGCGTCGTCGGCTCCAGAGGAGAAGGGGTGGAGGCTCGAGAACGGCGCAGACAGGACGACGGCGAGGGTCGACGACGAGGAGGCACGGGCCAGCGACGCGCTGGAAGACGGCCAGGGCAGGTTGACGGCGCATCTGGTGGCGGGGCCCGATGAGGACGGCGGCGAGGCGGGGGCCTCGTGGTGGCGGTCGATGGCGGCCTCGGCCCTGGCGGAGGGGTTAAGTCGGGGATGAGGGGCGCGGTGGAGAGGGAGACGGGCGGAGGACGACGCCGGCGGCGGGGAAGACCGCGGCGGGGAGGCAGAGGGGAGATGGGGCTACCGAGGGGGAAGAGAGAGAGCGCGCGGCGCGCGGGGGAGAGATGGGGTTGGTGGGGCCGCGGGGCGTGGGGATCGAGGGCGGCAGGTGGAGACCGGCTCGGTCGGGCGGTGGATGGCGGTTGGCGATGGGATTGGTGGAGGGAGCGACCAGGTGGTGGTGGAACGCGGGGCCAGGGCGGTGGTCTGCGCGTTGGGGCGCGCGCGGGGCGGGAAAAATTGGTGGCGGGGTGGTGGCGTGCTGCTGCTGGCTGCTGGCGGCAGGGAGAAGGAGCTGGTGAGGAGTGGGTCGGCTTGTCCAGGGGCTGAGGTGGCGCACAGGGATTGGAGGGAGGATTGGGCCAGGGTGAGGTGGCGTCCGGTGATTGGCTGGGGTGAGGTGGCTGGGGATGGTTAGATTAGGATTAGGTAGGAAAAGATTAGGGTAGCTCTGGTCTTTGTACTGGGGGTGGTCGACTGGGTCGGATCGGCCCGGTACGGCTGCCCCCTAAAATAAAATAAATATTTTAGTATTTAAAACGGGGCTTTTGAAAATCGTTAGCAGACGAAACAAAAATAATCCGGAGACCCGGGTTTTTAATTTGAAATAAAGACGGGGCGTTTAGAAAACAAAAACAGACTTTTCGAAACTAGTTTTATGCAAACAAATGCAAGATGATGACGATGCTCAAATGCAATGTGGCATGGTGACATGAGCATGCGGTCATGACGATGCAATGCACAAAAACAACGCGATTTTCTAGTAGTGGTTTTGCGGGATGCCACAATTCGACACCACTAACAATGGATCTCGCCCTCGAGATCCGCCTCATGGTACCGGAAAGAAGGTCGGTGATCTGAATCTTCTCGCTTCGTGTAGATCCTCGTGACACCACTAACAAGAGGTCCTTGTTCGTAATCATCGAGAGAACACTCCGGGAACAAAAAGCAAAGGTAGAGGTAAATAAAGCCACCTCTAGCTTCCGTGGACAGAGTAGAATTGCTGGATCCACCGATTCAATATACAAAGCGAATGGTAAGAGTAGTCGGATGGTGATCAGTCCATCGCACACCCAAACCATTACTCTGCACACGAATAGATGAATTATGCAACCATCTCTCGGAGTTAGACTGAAGATCTCGACAAACGATGGTCGAAAACAAAATAGTGATGCAGACTCTGCGTCGGATCTGGCGTGGATGATGGCGTCGCGTCGGAAAACAACGGAAGGCACAACAAGGAACAAAGAATGGTACCATAGGTAAAGGATCACCCAGATAGCATGAAGACCGAATGTAGAAACACTGTTGCCAGAGGAGGGAGCGAAACCCTGAAGGTACGACGGAAACCCAACCACGAGAATTCCTGGACTCGAAGAAAAGATAAGAGAGGAGATTGAAAACACATAGAGGTAAGGAGAGAACAACATAGGGTAAGAAGTAAAATCAGACCTAATCAGATCTATCCAACTGATTTTTGCAAAAATAGTTTTGACACTCTACTTCGGCCGTTAGCTAGGTTACCCAACAGGCTGGACTTGTGGGGTATCGTAACTGCTGAGCTCTGATACCACTCTGTAACAGCCTCAAATCGGCCCTATGCAAGTTTTAGCGCTTCCCGCCAAACCCGCATAGAAACGATTCAAGGACGCCCACCAGGCACTTTCGTGCGGGTGGAAAACGAAGTAATACCATTACACATCGGTCCTCGATGGGACCCACAGATCATATATATACAACAACGACTCCATGAGTCAATAATACAGATATAATATACAAAGATCCAATCACCTTGAAAACGATAGAGCGTCCGACTACGGACAAGATGCAAATGGGGCTAAGAGCCCTGAAGAATAACCAATGGCGTCCATAACCCTTGACTCCATGAGTCAAGAATACAGATATAATATACAAAGATCCAATCACCTTGAAAACGATAGAGCGTCCGACTACGGACAAGATGCAAATGGGGTGATAGAGCGTCCGACTACGGACAAGATGCAAATGGGGCTACCCCATTTGCATCTTGTCCGTAGTCGGACGCTCTATCGTTTTCAAGGTGATTGGATCTTTGTATATTATATCTGTATTCTTGACTCATGGAGTCGTTGTTGTATTTATATGATCTGTGGGTCCCATCGAGGACTGATGTGTAATGGTATTACTTCGTTTTCCACCCGCACGAAAGTGCCTGGTGGGCGTCCTTGAATCGTTTCTATGCGGGTTTGGCGGGAAGCGCTAAAACTTGCATAGGGCCGATTTGAGGGTGTTACACTTGGCCCTTGGGGCATCCTTGTCTCCTCCTCCTGGCGTCATGGTCATGGACCTAGTCATACAATAGGCATTTGTCTCAAGTATGATCCCATTTATAATTTCACATGATAACCAAAGGAATGCAAGAGATGAAAGGAATTCACCTTTCTAGGAATAGTTGGCGTGACATGATGTTGACCAATGGTGATTGCCATGTGCTGGGATGCATTAGGAACCCTTTCAGCAAGATCTTATAATGACATCAACGTCCTGCAGTGCTCAAATGTCTTTGCCAAGCTTGTTGAAGGCCATGCTCCCCCGGTATGTGATCAATGTGCACCACTACAACAAGGGATACTACCTAGCAGATGGCATCTATCCAAAATGGTCAACATTTGTGAAGCCTATCTCAAATTCTGTTGTGAGCAAAAAATCCAACTTTGCCAAGGAGCAAGAAGCTTGCTGGAAGGATGTCGAGCGGATGTTTGGTGTGCTCCAAGCCCGATTTGCTGTTGCCCCGTACCCTGCTTTTACCTGGTCGAAAGACCAGATGTGGAGATGTGGGAGGTGATGAATGTTTGTGTGATCCTGCACAACATGATCATTGAGAGTGAGCAGGAGGAGCTGATGATGACTGACAATGAACCATATTTCATACCGTGTCCTCTTGCAGTTGTTGATCACGAGGTGCCGACATCACGAGCGGCCTATGTCGCTATGCGTAAGGAGATCCGAGACTCACATATGCATCAACATTTAGTTTGATGTGTTTTAATTTGTGTTTCAAAACTTGTTTAAATTCATGCCAAACTATGAGTATGTTGTACTATTTGCGAGATTTGGTCAAACCTCTCACCGAATTTGTGTGGAACTGATAAATTTAAGCCAAATTTGCCTGCTTTTAACTTATCAAATTCGCCGGCTGGGTGGTCGGCCACCCAGCCGGACGCCCCCATGCCGAAAGTTTACGCCTGCACACAGGCCAATTTTACCGCCAAAAATTGATCCGAGAGGCACTACGCCTCGAGATGCTATAAGATGTTTTGACAAGCCAAATTAACTCGCCAAAACATCTTATATTTAGGAACATAGGAAGTACTCCCTTCGTTTTAAAATATAAGATGTTTTAGCTTTATGAAATGAGTGTATCTAGACCCCTTTTAGTGTGTAGACTCACTTCAAACCTAGATGAACCTACAAATACACTTTTTCACAAAGCTAAAATATTTTAAAACGGAGCAAGTACTACATAGTGGTGTATACAAGTGATTTGGTTGCAATTATTTCCGAACTACTCCCTATGTTTCAAAATATAAAATGTTTTAGTTTTGTGAACGGGTGTATCTAGACCATCTTTAGTGTAAATTTACTTCAAACCTAGACAAACCTACGTACTAAAGAGGTTTAGATACACTTCATTCACAAAGATAAAAAAAATTATATTTTGAAACGGACGGAGTATATATCGCAACTGAACCGCGCACTCAACCGCGGTCTCCATTCGAAAAGTCGAGTCGTTGGCTGATCTTTTGTTGCCTTGTGGGCAGATGAGCTGGGGTCCCCGTAGCAGGCTGCAGGCGGGAGGCGCCAACCGGACGCAAAAACCCCTCCGCCCCAATCACTATCCCCTTTCCCCTTGTCGTCCCCCCGCTTCCCTGTCGTGCCCCCACTTTTTTCTTCCACTCCGCCCCCCGATTCTCCCCCCTCCCGCCGCCCCAATCCCCTCCCGCCGCCACCGAGAGGCAGCGGTGTCGCGCCGAGCGAAAGATTCCCTCCGATCCCCGCCCAAGAATCCACCGATCCGCTCGCCTCCTACTCTCCGCAACTTGCCAGATGGCTCTGCAGCAGCAGCACGCGGGGTCGGCGTCCGGGTCGGCGTCGGCGTCGAGCTCTAGCTCGGGGCTGCACCTTCCCGCCTCACCCTTCGGGGACACCACCCACACCAAGCTCTTCGTGGGGGGACTCGCCTGGGAGACCACCAGCGAGAGGCTGCGCCGCTTCTACGAGCCTTTCGGGGACATCCTCGAGGCCGTCGTCATCTCGGACCGCCACTCCGGCCGCTCCAAAGGATACGGCTTCGTCAGTGCCCGCCCCACATCCTCTATTTCTTTCGCTGCTGCCGATTCTTCTCCTGCGTTTTGCGCTGTAGCGGTCATGGTTTACCGAGTTACTTGCTCATCTCGCCAGGTGACGTTCCGTGATCCTGGGTCGGCCACCAAGGCCTGCGAGGACCCGGAGCCTGTGATCGACGGCAGGCGGGCCAACTGTAACCTGGCGTCGCTAGGTCGCGCCCAGCCTTCCACGCCCCTCGGTACTGTTATCTTCTAAGTAACTATTTGAACTAGCTTACAATCACATTATCAGACTAATAAGGTGTTGAAGTATTTGTTGTTCTCAAGTTAATCCGGCAAGGTTGTTGTATATTGGTGCTGCCTTGTGCAAACTAAATCAATCTTGTTGTATATTGGTGCTGCCTTGTGCAAACTAAATCAATCAGTTCTACAATGAGTCTCTCCTAATATAAGCTGTAACGCCAGTACATGGTGCTTACTTGCTTACTCTGGAATTCAACTAACCCCATCCCGTGCAAAGTAAATTAACAAATCAACTCTGGAAAGCAAAGGGCTAGGCTTTCTTACTTAGGTTGCTCATGGGGTAATTACAGTATCTTTTCCGTATGGCTGTGGTCTGAAAACATGCACTCTCTATAGGGCGGCCAAGCTCAGCTGGTTCCTACTTTGGTGTTCCTGTTCCAAGGGGCTTTTATGTAGGGGGTTATGGTCAGCACCGACCACTTCCATTTGCTTACTACCAGGGATTCCCACCGGTTCCACAATACAGGTAAGATGATCTGTCTGATGTATGATTCGTTGAATTTACAGACGATACAACTTCCCTAAAACACAAGTTTTGAACAGACTTGGTGGCTTGATGATGTATCATTGGTGCTGTTAAACTGGCATATAAGACCACATTTTTAGAATTTCCATCTAGTTCCTAGATTGTCTGTTCACGACTTTCAAGTTGATTTTAGGCAGCTTCTTCACATCTTTTTCAATTGAACTCGTTCATGTTTCATATTTGCATGATCCCTTACATTTGCAAAAAAACTGGCAATTTTCTTGCATTGTTTTAACTACCAAGCCATCAAGGTACTTGATTTATGTGAACTGACAAATTACAATGTCACCACACTTAACGAGTTTTCATTCAATTCATTCTTTCACCATATCACATGAGCGTAGAAGTATAACCGGATGTACTTGTTTTGCCCACTTTGTGTAGATTGTTCATACGCTTGTCCCCCCCCCCCCCCCCCCCCCCCCTCTCGAGCGTACCCATCCCACTATTTCCCCTTTCTTTTGAAAATTATTAAATCATCAAATTCATTTGTGTTTATGGAGCAAATATCACTGTTTCTAGACCAATAAGAAGTGCATTCAGTTCATTTTCTTCTTTTTTGCAGTTACTCCAATTATGGGACGGAATACATCTATCCACAGGTTAAAGTGTGAAAATGTTAACTTAAATATTCTTGTGGAACGTAAGTCATAGAGGGCATTAGCATATTCTAAAAGCTGTCTCTTTGCAGGGTACATTAAACCCATATGGTGGTCAGCAATACGTTCCAGTTTACGGAGTCTCAACTGCAGTAAATACTGCTAACCAGCCATTTAGCCAAATGAGCCCATCCATTTCTGGTGGGGTCAATGGTTATCCGACGATGCATGGTTACAGTATGCCAGGAAATCAGTTTGTGCATCTCACTGGGTCAAACTTTAATAATTCATCTCCAACACATCGTCCCACCATTCAGGCTCCCTTTTTAGTAGGTAAAGCATTCTCCAGATCACATTTTCCAGTATTTGTTAGTCCTTTTTTTCTTCTAAAGAATGCTCCTTTCAAGAAAAGTCGACATGGTTTGACATGGTTCAGTGAGTCTATACCCTGATAGTTTCTGAGCTCCGTTAACCATCACAGTTCCATTTAGCTTGGGTATTGTTTTGTTCAGATTTGCAGAGTAGATGCCTATATTTCGTATATTCTTATGGCCACAAATTACACATGTTCTATTGCTCTTTTACAAATTTTAAGTCCGGCTATCAACAGGACAAATGAGAAGAGCAGTATTAAAGTATTTTAAGGAGGCAACTGGTTCTTTGTTGTAGCGTAATTTTCTGTAATTGAATTACATCCATTCCTCCAGGTAATTCATAGCAGTTCTCACTAAAATTTCCAGTGATGCCACTACCAGTTAATAGTTATAATAGATTCCAACAGTCTAATGTGTTAACAAGGCTCTAGCTGTCTAGCATATTGCATCAGCTTCTTGAAACTTCTTTAGACAATCTTCAGTTCTGTTTACCAGTTTAGTTGAGATTATCACGTGGCTGTGCTAGATTCCAACTGCATTCATGAAAGCAACATATTCTTCCACACTGAATTATTATGATAACATAAACATAATTGCCCATCTATCTTCCTATTTTTTGTGCCTTTCTATTTAGTTGTTTTGCCCTTACGAATAATTATGTGTTACTTGCCATTTTGTAGCGGCACCGGTTCCCTCCCATCCACACTTACTCGTTCCAGCCCACTCACCTCAGTTTACACAAGCTAGTGGTTCAGACCAAAGAGCAAGTTGAACTATGCCCCCAAACATTTATACCTTGAGGTTTGCTTTCTATAGGTTATTGTTATCTTGTTTGCTTGTTGATTATCTAGCTGTAACTGACCTGGAGTTTTTTTTGTTCCTACCAGGTAACTTTAGTTTGCAGCAGGACTGAAAGAGCAGTGCTGCTGCATTTGCAGCACTTGTTCTTACCTGGCAAAAATCATCCTTGTATTCATAAGGTATGTATCCTATCGAGAAATCATCCTAGCATTCACGATGTAGTGCTTAAATGCACATGGATAATGGTCTCCTAACTGGGCCCATCTGAGTGCACGTGCTTTTGTCCATTTGTTGATACCGGTTCTGTTCCTGCAACTCGATTACTACGTGTTGATGATGATTTTTGGGATGAAACTCCACAGGTTGTCCTTATCATGATCGACATATGTACCTGGAGATCATGAAGTGTCCCGATGGATGGGGCAGTATCCCAAGAGCAACGGTTGCTCTCGTCAGTTCGGCTTGGTTCAAATCCTGTCCTGGTGGGAGTGTGATCATTGGTGGAGCGTGAAGCACCAGATACAGCATTATTGGTTCTGTATCTGACAAGTCATGGAGATATAATGGATGCTGGAATGGAGTCCAGCAATCCTGTAAGGTTCACTAATCCCCTTGGATTAGTCATGATGGCACTCAGATGACTTCCCATCTGAAGAATCACCAAGTTTGTGTGGTTTAGTGTCACAAGTCCGAGTCTTGCACAAGCATGAGTCTTGTGCACAAGCATAAGTCTTGTGTTAGTCTGTTGTCGTTGTTATGATCTATCCTGCGGTTCCCACTAGACCTATTGATAACCATAGTATGGATCATGGTGAGCTTACCCAGGATGTTCAGTTTACCCAAAGGACGGTCGGAGTCTTGGAGATGTATCCCAACTGATAAGCAGAGCTTCTCTGTTACTAAGAAACTGCTAGTCGGATAAGATGCATTCTTATCCATGGTACAGTTGGTAACAGTTCAGAACTGTTATTATTCTGTACCATATCCCAGAAGTTCTAATTTACCTTTACGGTGCTCTGAGCTTTGGTAGCTCCATCAAGGGTGTCTTGTTGTTTTTAAATAAATCCATCTGTTGAGAATCCAGTTATGCCGTGTAGCACCACTGGGGATTCACAAACTTGGTGATGTTGAGTTGTGCAGTTATGTGTACCAAATGAACTGGGGATTCAGAAATAGAAGTGTTCTCTGAAAATGTCCATGTTTTATTCTACAATGTACCTGCATAACAGTATGTTGTTTGATTTATGAATTAGACAATTGCTCAGATCTCTGCCTTTCTGACACGGGCAGACACTGGCTGGTGTTAAAAATAACTTTGCTGAGATAATTACATGTTATCAAGTTGTTTCAATGGATAGTACTTGAAAGTGAAGAAACTCCTGAGCGCTTTATGAGCAAATAGACACTCCCAACAAATATACAATTTTTATCCTATGTATTTAGCAAGCCACGAGTGCATATGGCATTCCAGCTGTATTTCACATATGCGAAGCTACTGCATCATTGTGATGACTCTTGAAATGAAAACACTCCAGCTGGAACATGACAGTTCTCCGTAGACACAGCTTGCAAGAGCTTATGGTTGGATGTTGGAACAGCTGTCATAGAACTCTTAATTTGAGTTTATCATATCCAGCTTTCATCTTGTACTTTTCAAATAGTCCTTGCAAGGCAATAACGAATTCTTCATGTACCTCATTTATCTGTCAACCAAGTCAAAATGCACTTTAGAATCTTACAAAATACATGGTTTTAAAACTTGTCCTCACAGTTGCGAAGAAACAGAAATTTAGATGATAATATCATACTCCCTCCGTCCGCAAATAAGTGTACTTCTAGCTTTGTCTTAAGTTAAATCTTTTAAAGTTTGACCAATTGTTTTGGAAAACGTAGCCACATTTATGATACCAAAATAGTATCACTAGATCTGTTTTGAAGTGAAGTTTCAGAATATATCAATTTGATATCATATATGTTACTACTATATACAATAAAGTTGGTCAAATTTTAAAATCTTTACTTATGACAATCCTAGAAGTACACTTACTTGCGGACGGAGGGAGTACTCCCCAGCGAGTAACTGAGTAAGACTTCGGCTTAGATAGCAGATTGTAGAAGTCCAGAAAGAGAAACAAAAGTGCATACGAGTGAGGAAATCCAACAGTCTCATTGTTTTATTGTGTTCATGGAGTATTATAATGTATAAAATGCCCCTATGGGTTATGACTCAGGTATGTATTCTCTTTCATTTTCCAGTTACGTTTGATGGCAACATCCCATTCAACATTACTCAAAAGATCTATCTGTTGAGAGCTAGAAAGAATAACAATCATTTGATAGAATGCTCAGAATGATTCTCACCTCATCATAGGTAGGCTGAGGATTTTTCTTAACCTCAATTGGTTTTCCAACAACCAGATGCAATGGTGTCGCGAAAGGGATGGGGGTCCTGTGTTACAATGTGCATGTTATGCCATGTGAACTCTTGAATGCCAATAGGAATACCAAATCGAAATTATTTCGTATTTACACAAATCAAATCAGTGAAAAGTAAAAAAAAAGATATGTATGATGAGTTGCCTTACCCAAATTTCCCCCAGAACATAATCGGAGTAAATTTAAGCGCTCTAGCAATCTTGACGATTAACTTGCCACCTGGCCTCCACCACTTATACACAAAGCTCTAATAGACAATAGAACAAAGAATGATCATGAATGAATATACTAATATAAATCGATATTCAAAAGTACGATGAACTTCAAGGCATAAGATTTGCTAAACAATTTCACAACATATAGGGCGTGTTCATCTTAAAGTTAGGTAGCTTCTTCAAGTTTGCAACTGTCCACTCCCATCAGTATTTATTAGGCACCCATGAATGAAAGCAATATTGCGTATCATGTGGCAAAAGTGGCGTTACCTGTCCGAAGCAGAAAACGGGGACTAAAGGAGAACCTGTCTCCATAGCTATCTTAACAAAACCTTTTCTTGATTTAAGAAAAACAACCTGTCAAAATTGTTCATCATTTATCACATTCACTAGAAGTAATACGTTTCACCTGGCGATAAAATGCAATATTCTGATTGACTATGCAAGAAGAAAACTGCTGCAAACCTCTGAATCATGATCCATGTGAAGCATCTCCTGTACACCTCCTGGCACTATGATGCAGGTGTAACCAGCACCAAGGTAGGAGTAGAAACTCTTCCTGGACGCAGGAACCAGACCCAGCCACGTCCATATTTGCCTCAAGAACGGGGTGTAGAACACCTAACGCCAACCAGATGTTTCAGCAATTAAGAGCACAGCTACTAACAGCTTACTTGGAAGACTGAATTCAATGTGACATCGACAATGTATTCGGAGGAAGGAAATCAGGTGTCCTCACCGCACTGCTTGCAAGAACCTTGATCTTGGGCAGTGGCATGAATCCAACAAGGTTCAGGAGGGCCCCCAAGCCGATGGGCAGAACCGAATGCGGTTCGTAACCAAACACTGCAAATACAGAGCACTATCTTTTCTGAGCATCTTTTACTTCCCTTTCCTTGAGCAGAGCAGACTGAAAAAAAAGGGTAGATATGATGATGATTCAGAGCAGCTAGGGAAGGGAGCTCACCGTAAGCTTTTTTGGGGTCAAAGGCCTTGTAGTCCTCGACATGTAAGGTTATGGGGAAATACCCAATGACGTACTTGCTGATGAACCTGCAGATGTGAGATCCAGTCAGCAATGCAGGGGATGACGAAAGAATCAAAACAGGGAGGAGAGAACGAGGAAGGAAGCGAACCTGGCGATCTTGCGGCCGATCCTGCTCTTGTCGTTGACAGGCACGAGCATGAAGAAGAGCTGCGTGCCGAGTACCCTGCACCATCGACAGCAGCAATACGAGGATGAGAGAAGAGTGATTGGTTATGATTAACTGGCGACAGCAGCGGCAAACAGCGAAGGAGAAGAAAAAGGGGAAGTGGCTCAGCGGACTGACATGGCGGCGATGCGGCGAGGGAGGAGGAAGATGGAGGCGAGGAGGAGGACGACGTTGAAGTGGATGGCCCCCAGCCAGAGCGCCAGCGCCACCGTGGTGCGCAGCGGCGAGTAGGCCGTGGCCCTGAACACCGTCGTCCCATCGGCCTCCGCCTCGCCCGCCGCGCCCGCCGCGCCGTTGCTCAGGCCATTCCCCGCGCCCATCCCTCCCGGTCCGCCGGGTCGGGGGAGGGGAGAGAGAGAGAGAGAGAGCGAGAGGTTTCTTCTGGTGCGGAGCCCGCTTCTCCCGCGTGCGTCGTGCGCTCTCTGGACTCTGGAGTCTGGACTGATGCCGCCCGTCTTCTGACTCTTCTCCGGTAGATTTTGTCCGTGCGCGCGGCGCGGGTGTGGGCGGGGCGGGCGGAGTCGTCCACCTCGACCTCGATCCTTCCTGCCTGCCTGGCAGCTTGCTTGTTTGCGGGAGGGGCCGTCGGATGGCGTGCCCGCCCACGCGGCCTCCTTTCCAGCCGGTGTCGTGCTCGTGCGCCGCAGTGGGTTTGACCCTTTTGTTCCTTTGCCACGGCGTGTCGTGTGGGTTGCACGGTTCGCTTATTTATTTATTTTCCCTGCACGCCGTATTAGAGTTAGTCCAACACATGTTGTAAAACTTGATGTACAAGTTGAGCCAGCCGTGTGGGTCAACCACGGCAAACGAACAATTGTTCTTTTAACACGCTAGAGGGGATGATTTGATTTTGTCTCACATAAGTGTGTCTTCGATTTATTACATCGTGCAAACATGGAAAAATTGCCGAGCTGTTAGTACACCTATGTCAACTTTTGACAAGCTTTCTCGTGATCTTGGTGATCAGCTTACATTGGATGATGCATTAGATATCCTAGTTTGGTTGGTAGCTGTAACACCCTTAGTTTTAATAACCTTCTAATTAGGGTTTGAATGTGCATTAGCATGAGCATCATCTAATCTTGCTAAGAAATATAAATGCAAACAAGAAGTGTAACAAAATCCTAAACCTTAGTTTTTCCCCTCCTTTGAAATCGCTTCTAATGGTTTTGAATTTTGAAAATACAAAATAAGTGGAGCCCAAATGGACTAAAAGGGCACCACGGTATTTCACATATTTTATAACTCCCTCTGGTATTTTCAAATTACTCAAAAACCGTTTTGAAATGAATTCACAAAAGGGAAAATGAAAAAAAGAAATGGGGAAATGTTCAGATAGAAAAAATAGGTTTTAACCAAACTAGTCCGCAGCCTAGCCTGACCTCTCCCTATCTGCCGCCGTACGCAGCAGCTCAGCAGCCCATATGCAGCCCGACCCGTGTACTGTTTCATCCAAACTATCCCCATCGTTGACCTTGCGCCGCACCCGAAGCAGTTGCGTGTCTCACCCTCTGGTTCCTCTCTTCCTCGTCCCAGCGCTGCTCTCCTCTCTCTTGCTAACCCTAGCGGCCTCAGTTGCCATCGACCGCCACCGTCTTCGACCTCCCCTTACCCTGTTGAGAAGCTCAGGAGCTCCGCCTCGTCGCCTCCATCATCCTCGCTGCCTCGCGCAAGCCAGGGAGCCATGTGCTGGCCAGAATCGAGACCGCCATCGTCACCTCCCCGAGCTCCAGCAACCGTCGATTCTTCTCCATCCGACCTCCCCCGGCCTCCCCAACACCACCATCAGATTTAGGGCGAGGCTCTGGTGCTCATGCACCACTCCTTTTCCTCCCTATTGTTGTGTATCACCCTCGCTACCACTGCCGCTAGAGTGCGTCGAAGACTACGCTCCAGTGACCATTTCATAGCGGAGCTTCCACCTTTAGGACCGCCTCGTTGCCCTGGTTCGAACGCACATACTCGCATGTCCCCGCTCGCCTCTAGCGATGTTCCTCGCCGCCGTCTACCGTGTTTGCCGGCGAGTCTACGTGGCGCCACTGTGGCGTCGACATGGCGCCCGTGTGGTCGTGGCGTGGCGTTGGCCAAGCCTTGTCAGCGTGACCTGGCCGTAGGGCCCAATAGTCAGTGACTGGGGCTGGCTCAACCCTAGTGAGAAACAACCCCTCCCCTCTAGTGACGTTAGCTTTGCGTCATCCTGACGCAGTAAACCTTTTAAAATGGTTTAATAATTTTAGAAATTAGTTAAATACTAGAAATTCAATAATTAATTCATATTAAGTCAGAAAATATGTATAATATATCAAAATGTTCAGAAAAATGAGATCTATCTTATAGCATCAAAATCATGCATTGTTCAACAACTAGAATGTCAAGTTTAATTAGAAGAACAAAATGAACCCCGTAGGTGATTCCGAGGTTTCCCTATTTTAGGGTTTAGACCTCTTGGACCCTGTTTAAAATGGTCAAGCATGCCTTAGTCTTTCATATCAGTAGCATTTACCTTGTCATGTCATCATTCTTGCTTGAGCCCTGCATCGATGTCATGTGTTGATTGTTTCTCTTTCTTTCCGGTGTTTGGTTCTTCCGGATAGAATATGATACCGAGGTCAAGGTCAAAGACAGAGATCAATACCATCAAAGTTTGAAGATCAATACTTGACCAACTATAACCAAGTCAAGTACAAGGCTAATGAAGATCCATTGATTGGTTATCAACGGGCAAAGGCAAGCATAGCCCCACCATTATACAATCCCATTCTTTCAAAATGTTCAATTCTTGCCATGTTGCATACGATTATACTGTGGTGTTTAATCGATAGATAGAGTATCATGTCTGGTTCGTGATTTGACCTGTTACGGTGGAACCCTCTGTAGTCCCCGGACCTCATGTTTCTAAATCACAAGCCGGTATAAGCTGAATCGGGGGAGGACGCACTACCGTGGAGGCCACCCACAAGCAGGCCACAATGGCAAGGCACGGTACCGGCCAACCATCGACCCTATTATTCATGGTTATAGCTTCGAGTGCGAGAAACTTGACTAGGTGGCTGTGAGTGTAACATACACAAGTGAGTATGTACGCTAGCGACATACAAGAGTACATCAGAGCAATCTATATCTAATAATAAAGGAATGAGCATTTCTCACAGTTCCTACACTTTTCTAGACCAGCCCTTTCAGTTCGGGTATATTGCACTCTTTTCCACGAGAATATCATTTTGCGGCCCGAAAGTTGAGGCCCCGGGCAAAGCGGTACCCAAGTTGCTTGTAATCAGCCGCGTTGACCATAGTTGATGTGCCAAATACTCAGAGGGTCTTTTTAGGCACGAATTTAACTTTATATTTCAATACAAAATATCAGGCTAACGCCCGTCAAGTTGGGCCCCCCTGTCAGTTTTTGCCTTATGTCGCTGCCGCCGCTTAGGTGTGGTGGCTGTCACATAGGCTTGCAACGCTGGCGCAGTGGATAGGATAACACAATCGGCCCAGTGTATTGACGTGACAAAATAGGGCGCATATATCCTCATTATTTTTGTTTTGTTTACTCAGGAGCTGGAACGGCCATCACCACGCGTCTCTCCGTTGGACTTCCGTCCTCGTCGTTAACCACTACCTTAGAAACGCATTGACGGTTCCACCGATCCCCTATCTCGCAGAAACCACTCTTTTTCTTCCTGTCATCTGTCTTCTTTTCGTCTTCTCCTTGCTGCCATGGAAGGTCGTCGCACTCTAGAGACAAGCTTCATTGCCCATGACAATAAGAAGATAGACATCGTCTACACCAATGAGGAGGAGACAGTGGTGCGAGTCTTGAGGATGTACAAGGGTTGGCTTGAGAAAGACGAGGACAAGTTTGTGGGATTGGACCTCGAGTACACCCCGGAGGACCCAGATGTCAAGAATGAAGTCGCCGTCGTTCAACTGGCCATGAGGAAACACGCCCTCGTCTACCACTAGTCCCAGTTTGTAGATTTGCTCTCTGTAGTTAACCGCTTTTAGGGTTTTCTCCTTTTGTTCTTTATCCATTTGCTCATCTTGCAACTACTGGATTTTATTAGGACCAAATAAATTATGACAAGCCAATGTTGAGAGTTTTGATCTTGCATTTACCAAAAAAAATTATATTCAGATGATGATCTTGCATTGACAAAACATTTGTAGTTACAAATTTTGGTGATGACAAACTACATACATTCAGGACTAAAAAAGTGTTCGGCGCTGCGCTAGTTCCTTGTAGAAAAAAGAATTGTTTTCTACACTATCGACAATAGAACCGATTTTTGGAAATTTCATTATGAGGGAATTACAATTCCTGCGCATAAGTGGATCGATATTAAGAGTCTTGTCAAGATCATAGGGACTCTAGGAAGGATAGAATGGCTACACTCGCAACTAGAATCCTCGATGAGTCGTACGATAGAATGAAGACAGATTCCCTACAAATAGGCACGATTTCTGGGAGGAGTGACCGTTGTCTGAGATAACCCTAAAGTATGCAACCATAGATTCTTACCTGACCTACTAGCTATATAAGAAGATCCATTTATTTCTATGTTTCCTCGTGTTTTGCCCCAGTTGCAAGAGGGAAGACGAGCTTATGGGAGCCCTTTGTAGCAAATGCATTATAGCTGAGCGTGACGCTGCATATGCAAAGAAAATGGCTGCATCTGAAACAACTGACAGAGAGGTTGCAGATGAAGCAGCAAACGAAGAGGCATCATCTTCCAGCGGCAATAACCAGGCATGTGATGCACCGCAGGATGCTGACGATAGGGAATCCAAGGCAGATTCCAGGTGGGAAGAACTTGCATTTCGTGAGCTATGGAGGGCCAATAGTGTAAGAGACACCTGGAATGCTCGTAGTTGGTCGCCTAGAAATGATGGAAAGTGCCTCAAGTGGTCTGATGAGAAGTGAATTAAATTTTACTCCTTTGTGTTATGTTTCTATTTTGTGGAACTCAGTTAGCTTGTCAAGATGGCTAGCACCTCAAGTGGGAGTAGTGAAATACATTTTACGTCTTTGTGTTATGTTTATGTATGTGTTTGGTAGCTTGTCAAGATGGCAACTCGTTAACTGACAGTTTGAAAGAGTACATTTTTTCTCTCTCGCTAAATAGTTATGTTTCAGTTTACCCAAATTGGTAGCAAATCTAGAGCAACTTCTCTCTTCGATCATTCATTCCCTTTTGGCCCTCTTTTTGGCCCGATCTAGTAGAAAATCTAGAACAACAAATCACACCAGGCAGAATACATTCATTCAAAAAACAAAACAAATGTAGATATAGTTGTGCGCAGCTAAATAGGATAGAACGATAGAAAGTAGGTTGCTTAACGAGGTTCGATACATTAGCTGCTCAGCATCAATCATACGCAAAATATACAAAATCAAAAGAAGTTGCTTAGCAACAACAACATCAGACACGTTCAACCCCTCCTTGCATGCGTCCACGCCTCCGCGTCCTCCCTCTAGAGCTTCCTCACCTTCTTGCTGCCCAGTCGCTTGATCTTGGGGGCCTTGGGCTTGATCGGAGGCATGCGACCCTCTTCGATGGCTAGCCGCTGGAGGTTGCGTGTCAACACCCGGATTTTTAATTCTAGATGCCCGTTATGCCATACCTCGCAATCCCAGGATTACCATTTTTGCGAGACATAACGGATTGGATATCACAATACATCATCCATTACAAACCATACATAAGGTCTTACACAAATGAGGATCTCATGAGCCAGTCTTAATACAACAAGCAACGGAAATAAAAGATAAGCGTAGCGGTGGGGTCCATCTTCAGGGGCACGGGCAATGCTGACGAAGGCAGATAGTCCTAGTTATCATAGCCGTCCTGCTGGCCATCATCTTGATAGTCTCCTTCATAGTCTGGCCATGAGAATAGCCAGGTACAAAAGCCATCAGTACTCTTTAAGTATTCGCAAACTACCACTAACAAGTAGTATAGTTCTAAGTTAAAGTGCTAACTCTATGTTTAACTATAAAATTAAGTTTGAAACCTAAGCTGAATTCAAAAGCAAAGAAAGATAAAATAAAGTTTTAGAATCACTTAAGTTGGGAAGCTATTGTCATAGACACAACTCTGTTGTGGTCAAGTCAAAATTCATCATTCCTTTCATAAGTCATTTTGGAAAAACATCTGACAACGAAACAGTATGGCCATTCCAACTCTCCATAACCGTGGACGCGGCTATTCGAATAGTTTGACACTCTGCAGAGGTGGTACACTTTCACCACAAGATTCGATACATCTGTCAGGGATAACCCTGAATCATCATACTTAGTATGTAGATAATCAAACATAACCTTTCCTTTACACACCCTAGTATAAGCACCTCTCCTATGAGCATGGCCTCCCAACCATGACCATCTGTCATCTTGGGCACTGCATAGGTGGACAACATTGAGAGGTAGCCTCAGCTCAAACCTCTCCCGCGAGGGAACTAATACTAATGCATATAAATTTCCGGCTAAGCCTTACCCAATTCAGGTATTGTGGTTGTACGGTAAATTTGGAATGGTATCGCATCCGAATCCAACCATCAGTTTTATAACAGGGTTAAGGCTCATGCCTCAGTATTTTCATCATCATAAACCATTTGTGTTTCTGAACACATGTCAAGACATCTCAATAGAATGACTCATCATTCTAAGGTTTTCATAATTCATTTTCACCAAGTGTTCCCATCTAAAGTGACTCAAGTTTTGATCTAGCTTTAATCTACTAAGTTAAGAGTGTTCACTAAGGTGGAAAAGATGGGATCAATCTCATGCCATAGAATGACATCTAAAGGAGTTCCATATAGGTCAAGTTTTATACTCTTTATGCTACCTTCTAAACAAATAAGGAACTTTAAGTAAAGTAAAGGAAGTAAAGCTTGAAAATAATACTTGGGGTAGGTAAATGGTCAAAGTGGTATAATCAAAGCATGCCTAATGCATTTGCTTAGATTATCTAGCTTGCAAGGGTTAGCTTGCATTGTTAATGGTGGCTTGCCTTGGTTATGCAGTGGTTGAAGTTTTCTCCTTCTTCTTCTTGGTAGAACTCCTCCTCCTCATAGACTTGGTTGGTACTATCGTCTATAAATACATACGGAGTACATAATCACCAAACAATACTTAACTAGTCCAATCAGCACTCTAAGGCATATAGTTGATGATCTATTATCATCACAAGCATCACAAGTTTAATTCAATAGTCTCATCCTTTTTATTTTAGAAAAGTAATTTCTACTCATTGAAAAATTAACTAAGATTTAATATTCACCACTTCAAATATGGGATCATGTGGACACATGTCATCACCACACATTCTAACATGTGGGAATGTGATTTAAGGGTTGGATCATAATTACTTTGGTTTAAGTTCATTATTTAATGATTTAAAGTGACTAGAAATGCCTATATAGCATTATTTTGGTACTAGTACAAAGTCACTGTATCTAAACCCTAATATTATTACATATTCAGATAGGGTGAAATGTGATTTTTGAGAGTTGGAATCAACATAAAAGCTATCATGGTTGATTTTATAAAAATGTTGCAAGGTGCAAATGCTTCTGTCTTATAATTTTTGCTAGGAGAGATCTCTAACTCTAATTGAATTAAATCCAATAGGCTTGGGTGAATCTTTTCAGTAGCTTTCTAGCAAAATTGGAATCACTCCATTTGGATTTGTAAAACTCTCTTAATTGAATTTCAAACTTAGAGACAGAACTAGGTTTAAACTAAAAAGAAAAATCCTAATTCAAACTAACTAGGTTGCGCGGGAAAGCTTAACGGGCCGGCCCAGTGTCACTCCGCAGTGCGGGGCTCAGCTGACAGGGGGGTCCACCAGTCAGCGGCTCATAACACGCGAAGCGGTACGGGGCAATGTGGGGCATTGGATTAGAGTGGGGATCAACGGCTAGGGATCGTCGTCGACGACGGACCTGTCGCCGGCGAGCTCTAACCCTAGCGGCTCGGTGGGGGTGCATAGGGGGCGTACCAGGGCTCCAACGACGACGATGAGGCGGGAAAACAGACTGGTGGTCGACGGCGAGCTCAGGGACGGTCGAGGCAGCTCCGGGGGTGGTCGCAATCAGCGACGACCTTCTCCTCTAAAGGCGGCCTGCTCCGGTGCAATTCCGGCGAACGGCTGCTCCCCTTGCTCCGGCTAGAGGTGTGGGACGATCAGTGAGGTGAGAGGAGTTGAGTGGTGTGCTGCAAATGTCTGGGGGTGCCCTACTTTTATAGGCTCGACGACGGGACATCATGGCATGGCCAGGCGACGGTGGCGACATGGCTACGGGATGCTAGCGGCATGGCTGCAGGCGACGATCGACGCGCGGTCTCCTGGCGGTGCTCTAGGAATTTAATGCGGGCTTAGGGGTGGTGGTATGCGGTCGGGCGGAGCTGGCGCTCTGAGCGGCAGAGACGGCAGCTTCGACGGCGAGCGGTGGCTGTGAGGCGTTGGAATGCGAACGGGGGTGTCTAGCGTGCTCCCTGAGTCGTGGCGATGCGGTGGGCGCGGGCTGTGGTCAAGCGGCGGCTTGTGCACGCGTGTCGGGCGCGGCGCTCTGGCGCGTGCTCGGCATGGCGCAGTCGCACTGGGCGCGGGGGTTTCTCGGTGGTCCACGGCTTGGCCTGGCTCAGGAAGGGGACAGTGGGCGGCGGTGAGGTGCTGTCTAGCTGCTAGACATGGCGAGAGAGGGGGAGGTGGTCTCCTGGGGTGAGGGCATGGTCGGCCAGCGAGTTGGTGCTCGCCTTGGCATGGCCATGCCACTAGGGGGTAGGGGATGGGGTAGTTAAGCCTTGGTTAGATCATTTGGAGACAGTGGGAGGAAATGGGGGTCAAATAGGAGTCAAGTTTGGCTAGAACACTATTCAAAATAGTGAATTTGGTTTTGTTTGAAATCTGTCCACAAGGTGTTTGATGAAATGGCCGCATGAACTTTACTTTTGAATTTTGAAAAGATTTTTGGTGGGTGTGTTAGTACTAAGCTTGAGACTCTGTGGATGCTTGGGTTTTAAAAATTGAGCTTGTTTGAGTGGGTTTTGAAATAGTGGGATCTTCCCATATGAAATAGATTCAATTTTAAACTACCATTTAAAATTAGTGTTTGAATGTTTTTAGCGGATCACAAATTGGGCCTTGGTACCTCATTATGTGTACTAGCAAGGGGTGCAAAGATCCACAATTGTTTCTGTTAGGTTTTGAGTAATAGGAATAGCCAAAGTAGGCATGGTAGTTAATTTGGCAAAAATGACCATTCACTTCTTTTATTATTTTTGATTTGTTTTTCTTTGGGAATTGTTTGGGAATGATCTAGATGATGTTTATTTCACCTAAGAATCATTTTACAAGTAATGGATCACTTAATCAAGGCAATTCAAATCAACTCCTATTTTAAATGCACACATATATGAATGCTTTAATAATTTTAATTGGAAAAGTTTTTGTTAACCCTAATTTTGATGATTTGGATCTTAATAACCTTGGATTAAAGTTTTGGGATGTTACATTGCGGAGGTGAATGCCGAGAGCCTGGTGTTTTGTGATGTAGGTGTTGATGTTCATGATCTGGCTAACTTTGGGGGTGCCGGAGCTCGAGCCCTCTACATGCATCACGATGCAGTTGATGCCGGCGAGTCTCATCTTGTAGAAGGGGAAATTTTAGACACCGCTAGCGAAGAAGGCGTGTACTGGCTGGCCTGCAGCCTCCTCAGCACCTAATGAGTCTTGGTGTGCCTAGACTCGTCATCACTACAGACTTCGCTGCCGTAAACCTATTGGAAGAAAAAAAAGGAGGATTAG
Source organism: Avena eriantha (assembly GCA_910589775.1). Classification (NCBI taxonomy): domain Eukaryota; kingdom Viridiplantae; phylum Streptophyta; class Magnoliopsida; order Poales; family Poaceae; genus Avena; species Avena eriantha. The sequence goes on along the minus strand of OU342745.1, from coordinate 290,699,995 downwards.
ATGATGTAAGAAGATCGAGCAATCAAAATGCGAACAAGCAAACCCTAATAATCCAAGATCTAGCATCCAATGATGGGAACAGGAGAAGAACTAGGGAAGGGGAGCAAACCCTAGTTACCTTTGACCATGGGTCGTCAATGCCAGTGTCGTAGGGGTTCACCGGAGCGATGTACTCCTCTAGATTGTAGGGGTCCCAGAAGAGCTGGATCTGCTTGTTCCTAGCGGGGGCCTCCTCGCCGGCGGCTACGTCGGTAGAAGGGACGGCGGCCTGGACGGGAATGACCACTGCCATCGATGCCTCGACGGGGGCCTGGACGGGGACGACGGCTGCTTTCGACGCGTCGAGGGGGACCGCGACGAAGATGGGGGCCTCCTCGCCGGCGTCCTTAGAGGCGACGATGGCCACCACATGCTCCTCCGCCGTCACCGACGCGAATGTGGTTTTCTTGGGAGTTTGCAGAAGCTGATAGGACAGTGGAGAGGGTTGCGTGAGGAGAGTGAGCGAGAGTGAGAGTGGGTATGCGGAGAGGGAGAGGGAGAGGGGCTCTATAGTTAAGGTGAATGGAAGCAAGGCACGTTTAATTGTATCACCATGCACCACGCCGCGTAGGCTACTGCACCGTGCACCGCGACATGCGCACGGTACGTCACGTTTTTTCCCGGGCCATGCATGGCAGTTTTGTATTCAGCCACATGCAAAGGATGCAGACACAATTTCTGTGTACAAAGTTTGACACGGCCGTAAAATTGGCGATAATTAAAAGGGGAAATGTAGAGGAGAAGGTAGGTGGCTGTACAGCGAGATTTTTGAGGTTGTGCTAGATCAGGTAGAGGGATGTGTGGATGAGTGTGAGGGACTCGATGAAGGCGGAGACTTTAGGTCTCCTCGAGGCCCCCCTCCTCGAGACCCATTTCTCAGCTCTTTGGCCTCCGGCTAACGCGTGGAAGTTTCTTATAGTGGGGCCTAGTTGGAAGTGAGATTGAGAGCGTGCTGAGTAAAAATGGGATATGTCTTATTAAAATCAAGTGGCAATAAATTGCAGCTGCCCGTCGACGTCCGCGCACTCGATGACACATGTGTTGTGGCATAGTAGTAGCAGTAGTAGAATTTTCAGACGTGATTAAACATTACATGACCACTCGACGACTTTTTCCATGGACAGCTTCGTGTTCCTTCTTGTAGAAGTCTCGCTAAGAGAGACGTCAGTGCTGTCTCACGCTGTACTGTGAAGGGCACGGCATGTGCAACGATCCTCGTTGGATCACATAGGATCAATGGTTGGTGCGCACGATCCGCGTGATTCCTGTGACAACCAATCAGGGCGTAGCAGACAGAGTGAGCACAGGTTTGGGCTTCTACGAAAGAGAGAGAGGGCAAAACTAAGTAGTATCAAAAAACCAAGGGCAAAACTAAGTAGTATAAAAATGGAAAGTGAGTGTCTTGTACAGTGAAACACATCGTGGCATACATCCAATTATGCCAAGATGGATCCACTAGAGTTCATTGGATGTGTGTTCTTCTCATAAACCACATGGATCCACTAGAGTTCATTACATGTGTGTTATTCTCATAAACCACATGGATCCACTAGAGTTCATTGCATGTGTGTTATTCTCATAAAACACATGGATCCACTAGAGTTCATTGCATGTGCGTTATTATCATAAACCACATGGATCCACTAGAGTTCATTGGATGTGTGTTATTGTCATAAACCACATGGATCCACTAGAGTTCATTGGATGTGTGTTCTTCTCATAAACCACATGGATCCACTAGAGTTATTGCATGTGTGTTCTTTTCCTAAACCACATATGGATCCAGCAGAGTCATTGCACGTGTGTTCTTTTCACAAACCACATATGGATCCACTAGTGTCATTGCATGTGCGTTCTTATCCTAAACCAGAACTAGAGTCATTGCATGTGTGTTCTTATCATAAACCACATGGATCCACCAGTGTCATTGCATGTGTGTTCTTTTCATAAACCATAGCTAGAGTCATTGCATATGTGTTCTTTTCATAAACCATAGCTAGTCATTGAATGTTTGTTCTTTTCACAAACCACATATGGATCCACTAGATTCATTGCATGTGTGTTCTTTTCATAAACCACATGGATACCCAATGTCATTGTGTAGCATCCCATCTGTCTAACAGCTGTAATGCTACATGGTCTAATAATAAAATGCTACTTCCTACATATAATTGTGCATCATAATTATATCATGCTCATGTCATCATGCCACCTTGCATTTGAGCATCATATAAAACCCTTTTTCTTTTGGTTCTTATCTCATATGCATTATTAATTGTATTTGCCTCTTGATATATTGTATTTGGATTTTGATAAATGCTTGATGCCCAAGTTGAGTTGGGGGCATATCTTTTATTAACTCCACCACCTTCTTGTCAACACCCCATTAGCCCACCACCCTACTATGTGAGCTTTGCATTTTATTTGGGTTTACCTCTAGCTCATGTGGGTTGGGATGGATCTACTTCTAATTCCACATGTTTCCATATATGCCTCATGTGGTTTTCACATTGTTGATATGTGGAGAGCCACATGGCCACCTTTGCATGCTTTGTGAGTGGAATGCCTTGTCAAGCTTCCTTATGGATTATTTTGGATGTATGCTCATGTTGGGATATTTTTGAGGCTATTAAGCATCTAGTGGAACATACACACTAGCAAGTTCAAATTATATTCAAATATGGGTATCCTCCATCTACCCCACATGGAACATCCACCTTAATTCTTTTGGCTTGGCCTTAGATCCATATTTTTGGGAATGCATGTGATTAAATGCCATGAGACTTACTATTGTTTTCACAAGGATAAACAGGGCATTTATTGATTATGCATGGGCCATGCAAGAATACCACCATCCCCTTTTCTTTGGTTTTTCTTGGATTTTTGAGTGGAACATGGTCTTTTGGGGATCAAGCCAAGTGTGCTCTTTTCTTTTCCTCAACCATTCTTAGGGCACTTCCACTTTTGTTTTGTTGAGCCCTAGGGCATGAATATATAAGTGGAGTCTCCTTTTCTCTTAAACTCACCCTCACCCGCATCTCCTTTCACCTCATGCTTGATCTTGTTAGATCATATCAAAAACCCTAAACCCCAAACCTACCCAAACCTACCCCTACCTCTCCTTATCCCTCTCCACACACCCATGCCACCCCATGCCACCCTTGTACTTGATCATAGGGCAAGGAAAACCCTAGCCCTAACTCACACCCTAACCACCCTTCCTAGCTTTGGCTATACCCTCTCCTTTCTAACCTAGCCACCACCCCACCCTTTCTCTCTACCATGCCGAACCCCCTATAGCCCTAACCCTAGCCGAGCGCCCTCCCCTCTCGGTTCCTCTCTCTCTCTCGCTGCCAAGCCGGTCCTACCCGAGCCACCCTTCCTCTCTGCCTGGCCTAGCTGCAGCCACCACCCCCCAGGCCCGAGCCTAGCCAAGCACGTGAGGAGGAGGAGGAAAAAGGTGGCCACCACCTTTACCATCCCGAGCCTCCCCAAGGAGTCTCCCCTCCCGTCCCTATCTACCCCTTCTCTCGTCCCTGGCGTCGCCCCAGATCCACCCCGGGCCTTGCCCTTCCGCAGCCCTTTCCCCATCAACCCTGCCGACCCTCTCGTCCATCTCCGTTCACATCCCCGTCGGCATCTCCCCAACCACCAACATACAGAAGGCGAGCATGGTGTGTGGGCTGTCGAGGAAGGCCACGAGGACCCATGCGTCGCCCCCGTACATAGCAGCGAGGAGGAGGTGGCTGGCACACACCGCACGCCAACGACGCCGATGCAAACCCTAATCCGCCGGACTCCAGCTTCCCCGGCGATCCTCTGCGTTCCAGCCCAAACCGCCACCACCAACAGCCCCACGGTGAGCCCCCGATGCCCCCAGACACCTCCCTCTGAGCTTCGTTTCCTGTACGCGCCGGGCCAGCTGCCGAACGCCCTCCGTGCATCGTGTTCATGTGCGTCTGCCTATCATTGCGCCGTAGTTAACTCACCATGCCGCGTAGTTCCTTTCCACCAGCAACCCGAGCCAGCCGTAGCGGTCGCCGCCGCCTATGCACGCACGACAGATCGCGAGATCGAAACCCCGCTGCGCCGTGCATCGTTCCGTCAGAAACGCCTAGAAGAAAAACAGTATCGCGGGGGCACTTTTGCAGATAACCCCCTGCGCCTTTTGTTTCTCGAAACCCGCGCTCCACCTGAGCCCCACCTGTGAGGGTCTGTGACGTTTTTACAAAAAGGCTCCCGCTTTTCTCTAACCCCAACCCGCAGTCCCCGTCCGCGTCACGTGTCCGCCGCCTCTCACCCACTGGCGCGTGGGGCCGTTTGCGGCAAGGGCCCGCTTGTCAGCTGCTGTGGTTGGCTAAGTTCGCGGTGAGAAAAGTTTTGCCGCGCCGTTTCCGCCAGCAGAGCGCAGGGCCCACCTGTCTGTGACTCGGGCTAAGTTCCCCTGGGTATAAAAAGTATGCGCCTTTTATCTGTTTAATAAAAATAATTCCAGAAATTGTTTAATCTGTTTTAAATCTAGAAATTAATAACTTTTTATTAATAAATCCAAATAATACAAATGATATAGGTTTTTGAATCAGAAAAATGTGAGGATTTCATATCTGCCATTCAAAATAATTTTTGGCTAATTTAAATTTTTGAAATTGTTTAATTGCAATAAAAATGCCTTTTCTTAATTAATTAATAACTTTAATTCTAAAACTCCAAATCTGACAAATAATATGTCAAAATCGATCAGCGCGACGAGCCCGTCCTAACTATGCATTCCATGTTCTGAATTGAAGCATGCATCATGTCATTATTAAAAATCAGAACTGTTTATGGCCATAAAACTTGACCAAATAATTAATAAAATGATTTATTCTTGTCCCCACACCTCACCCTGGCCATGCTACTTATTGCCATGTAATTTGTGCATCATTCATCATGGAATGCTTGTTTGCTTGTCGCATTTTATTTATATGCTTGTGCACTTTATTTATGTTGGCCCTTGTTTGTTTGGTTCTTCTTTTCGAATAGACGCCGAGCAGGGGAAATATCAGGAATCCCAGGAGTACTACCCAGATCCATCTCTCGCTTCAACTGAGCTGCCAGGCAAGCACTACCACATGCTTGCATACATATAGTACCTATTGCCTCTATTTTATTCTTGCATCACTGAGTCACGATTGCATTAAATTGAATCCCAAGTACTACATAGCCTTACTTTTAAACCCCACTGAGCTTGTTCTTCCATCCCATGAGCCATTACTATAGGAGTTGTTTGAGCCATGCGAGTCATAGAACAACATGTGTAGGGTATGTGAGTGTCCAAAGGATAACGAGGTAACTAACAACTTAACCTGAGTAGTATTGGGATAACTAATGAAAGAGGCACCGGTGAGCAATATTTGCTATTTGGTTTTTCATGCTCACTTGTGTCCCGTAGGACCCCGAGTACTTGATTCCTGTTCCTTGACTATTCGCACTATCCACATACAGGAGACTCTATGAATCCCCCTTTGCATGGGCTTGATTCGCACTTTATTTCTTGGGGCCACAAAGTAGTTTGGGGCTTTATTACTATCCTGTACTTATGCCATGTTTACTGCTTTATTTAAGATTGTGCGTGGAGCACCTGTACTGTTTTGGATCGTGACACGTTTTCGCTGTATCGACAAGCCAGTCACACTTTCGGGTTCCTAGTCGTTTACCACCGTCCACACAAACCCTGGGTCCGTTCCGGAGCCGGCCAACTTCGTTGCGGGTAGCTTAGTGGGGTGCCCCCCTGAAATATTTTATGAATCCTGTGAATGCTTTGTCGTGAAAGCCTCGTTGGGTTTTGATTTGGTTTTTCCGAGGTAGATCGTGTGTGTGTTGCTATTTGTGCACCCCTGCAGGGTAAATCTTTCTGAAAATCGTGTCCGCGGTTATGGACGACTTGGAGCACAGTTCCTCGATCATAGACAAGTATAACTAAAGTACCGCTTTTAATTGACTAAATACCGGACTAGTAAATAGTGCAATACTCATGGAATGGTTAATAAAACTGGCAACGGATGGGTTGTTCGTCCGCTTTCTCGTTGGTAAGCGAGAAGGAGGATGGATCTGTTACTTTTACTGTTATAACTGTTGTTTCTAATTAACGGACATCCGTCTATCTTTGGTTAGGCGGATGGTTAGCGAGTATCTCTAGGATTGTTAGTTATTATCTTTTGCTACAATTGCGTCACCCCAGGTATATGTCCCCTTTAGAGGCATAAAGGCTTGTTGAGTACCCCTAGGGTCTCACACGATAAATTGTTTGATTTAGATGAACATGTGTATTCGCAAGATGGATACTGGGTGGAGGAGACAGATGATGTTGGCAACGATCACGCGGTGTAGAGATTCTGGGGATGGGGATCCACGAGATCTGTGGGCGGGATGTGCTTACTTATGTGGCATCTTATGCCGATTTGCTTCTTGTCCGTACTCGGATCTTGTTTCCCGCTTCCGCTTGATACTCTGATGTTTGATGTATGAGGAGCTATCCTACACTATTATCTCTATCTAGGATATTTGGATCTTGCCGTATGGCGTTGCAATATTTCTATTTCTTTTAGATGGAATGGCTCTGAGAACTGTTGTAAGGTAGCTTGCATACATACTCACTTGTGTATGTATTTGATCTCTTCGCCTGTTGCCTACGCCGCTCGCTCTTGTCTCAATGTCTTGGAAGTGGTTAGGACGGCCGACGGGTCTACACGTGGGTGGCCCCTGGGCCCCCGCTGTACTATTTTAACCACTTCCGATTCATCCAGGCTTGAACTTAGAGCGTAGGGTCCGAGGTTGTTACACATTGCATGTGTGTTCTTTTCATGAACCACATATGGATCCACTAGAGTCATTGCATGTGTCTGCTTTTCACAAACCACATATGGATCCACTAGAGTCATTGCATGTGTGTGCTTTTCACAAACCACATATGGATCCACCAGGGTCATTGCATGTGTGTTCTTTTCATTAACCACAGATAGAGTCATTGCATGTCTGTTATTTTCATAAACCACATGGATCCACTAGAGTCATTGCATGTGTATTCTTTTCACAAACCACATATGGATGCACTAGAGTCATTGCATGTGTGTTCTTATCCTAAACCAGCACTAGAGTCATTGCTTGTGTGTTCTTTTCATAAACCACATATGGATCTACCAGAGTCATTGCATGTGTGTTCTTTTCATGAACCATATGGATCCACCAGTGTCATTGCATGTGTGTTCTTTTCATGAACCACAACTAGAGTCGTTGCATGTGTGTTCGTTTCACAAACCACATATGGATCCACTAGAGTCATTGCATGTTTGTTTTTTCATAAACCACATGGATCCACCGGTGTCATTGAATGTGTGTTCTTTTCACAAACCACATATGGATCCACCAGTGTCATTGCATGTGTGTTCTTTTCATTAACCACATATGGATCCACTAGTGTCATTGCATGTGTGTTCTTTTCATTAACCACATATGGATCCACTAGAGTCATTACATGTGTGTTCTTTTCATTAACCGCAGCTAGATTCATTGCATGTCTGCTCTTCTCATAAACCACATGGATCCACTAGAGTCATTGCATGTGTGTTATTTTCACAAACCACATATCGATCCACTAGAGTCATTGCATGTGTGTTCTTATCCTAAACTAGCACTAGAGTCATTGCATTTGTGTTCTTTTCATTAACCACAACTAGAGTCATTGCATGTCTGTTCTTTTCATAAACCACATGGATCCACTAGAGTCATTGGATGTGTGTTCTTTTCACAAACCACATATGGATCCACTAGAGTCATTGCATGCGTGTTCTTATCCTAAACCAGCACTAGAGTCATTGCATGTGTTTTTTTCATAAACCACATATGGATCCACCAGATTCATTGCATATGTGTTCTTTTCAGAAACCACATGGATCCACCAGTGCCATTGCATGTGTGTTCTTTTCATGAACCACATCAAGAGACATTGCATGTCTATTCTTTTCATAAACCACATGGATCCACCAGTGTCATTGATGTTGGGTTCGCAGCATAGAAAACAAAAAATTTCCTACAAAGAGAACTATACGCCAAGATCTATCTACTAGATACAGAGCAACAGGTGGATATACATCCATAGAGAACTTACCCTCGAAGACAACAGAGTTTTGTGAACGAGTTGGAACTCGTGGATGATGTAGTCATACGCTTGCTGATCTGAAGATCGTGTGGAAGTCCTAGCGCCGCAAATCAGCAGCGCATTCGTCCTCGCACACACGTTCAAGCCACCGGGCAACCTCCACCTCCTCGCTCCAGCGAATCAGCGGAAGAAGCAACTCCTTCCAGACGCAAGGCCACCGGGAACATGTATCTCGCCAATCCGAGACCATGGGGGAATATCTAGAGGGGGAGAGAGATCCTTCATAAGGAGGTGTGCATTGTGAGGGAGGAGAGGGGGGCCTTTTATAGGAGAGGATGGCTCCTCCCATCCCATGGCTGGTGGCCAAGGGGGGGGTGCCCTCACCTCTTCCTCATTCATGTGGTGGAAGCTCCACTCACATCAATTCAAGCTCCACCCAAAATTCCACTCACATGCATTAAATTTCCACCAAATTTAATGCAACTCTCAATTAATAAAACTCTTTTATTTATTTTATTCAGAATTTTGTTAATAACTCTAATTAACAAATATTCACATAAAACCCCTTGCAACATTTCAATATCACATGCAGAACCACTTTCTGCAATTTCACCTGAAACAATTCTGGTTTCTATCGAAACAATTCCTGCGCTTTGCAATTCTTTCGTCTGAAACATATGTGCTCCAAAATGGTGTCTGGCAACCCTTAAGTGTGTCACCCTATGGTTCGCGAATAATGCAGACATGATTGAGACTCCTCTCAGATCAATAATCAGAAGCGGGACTTGTAGATCCATACTGACTCCTGCACATTCAACGATGACTTCTGTGATCGTGAGAACCTTTAACGGTAGTAACTTAATCCCTTTGTCTCATGATATAATACATGTCCGAGATTCGATCATCGGTATCCAAATACCTAGTTTGATCTTGTTACCGACATGCACTCTTTTCTTGTTCCCGTGATATAACATTCTAGTGATCACATCACTTGCTTGCAAGCTATCTTAATGTGATATCACCGAGAGGTCCCAGAGTATATCTATCCGTCATCGGGATTGACAAATTCCACTCTTGATCCATGAGCCTCAACATAACACCTTCGTAGCACTGAACCCACCTTTATAGTCACCCTGTTACAGTGTGATGTTTGATGTTATCAAGATACTCTTCCGGTGTTAGCAATTAACATGATCTCATGGTCTAAGGACTAAGATTACTTCGTAGATGTTATAGAAATATAAACATAATACATTTGATCGTAATGGTATACTTCGGATGAATGTTCATCACATCATTTCACAAATGATGTGACCTTGTTATTAACAACATCCAATGTCCATGATCAGGAAACTTTGATCATCTTGTTAATCAACGAGCTAGTCTTTAAGAGAGGTATAACTAGGAAACTTTTTGTTTATTAAACACACATGTATTGACGTTTCCTATCAATACAATTATAGCATGCAAAATAAATATCTATCATATACAAGGAATACATAATAACAACTTTATTATTGCCTCTCAGGGCATATTTCCTTTAGTCTCCCACTTGCACTAGAGACAATAATCTAGTTCACATAGTGATAAATCTAACACCCATGGAGTTCTGGTGTTGATCATGTTTTGGCCTAGGGAGAACTTTAGTCAACGGATCTGCTACATTTAGGTCCATGTGTACTTTACAAATTTTTATATCTCCATCCTTGACATGCTCGCAGATGGAGTGAAACCGACGCTTAATATGCTTGGAATTCTTGTGAGACCTTGGTTCCTTGGCATTGGCTATGGCTCCATTGTTGTCACAATAGATCACCATTGGGTCCAATGCACTAGGAACCACACCTAGTTCCGTTATGAACTCCTTCATCCAAACTGCTTCCTGCGCCGCTTCTGAAGCAACAACATATTCCGCCTCCGTCGTTGATCCAACCACCACAGGTTGATTGGAACTCCTCCAACTAACTGTTGCTCCGTTCAAGAGAAATACATATCCAGATTGAGACTTAGAGTCATCCGGATCGGTGTCAAAGCTAGCATCGACATAACACTTAGCGACTACCTCTTCTTCACCTCCGTATACAAGAAACATATCCTTAGTTCTTCTTAAGTACTTAAGGATATTCTTGACTGCTATCCAGTGTTCCGAACCTGGATCAGATTAGTACCTACTAGTCAAACTAATAGCATGTGCCACATCCGGTCTTTTTACATAGCATGGCGTACATTATAGAGCCTATGGCTGAGGCATAGGGCATCTTATCCATTATCTCTCTTTCTTCCGTCATAGCCGGACTTTGAGTCTTACTCAATGTCTTGCCTTGCAACATAGGTAAGAACCCCTTCTTACTTCCGTCCATATTAAACTTCTTTAATATCTTATCAAGGTATGTACTTTGCGATAGCCCAATTAGGCGCCTTGATCTATCTCTATAGATTTTAATGCCTAATATATATGAAGCTTCACCAATGTCTTTCATCGAAAATTTGCTGTTTAGATAACTTTTAACACTATTTAAAAGATCTATATCATTTCCAATCAACAATATGTCATCCACATATAATATCAGAAATGCCACATTGCTGCCACTCACTTTCTTGTAAATACAAGCCTCTCCATAAGTTTGGACAAATCCAAACTCTTTGATCACCTCATCAAAATTGAGATTCCAACTCCGGGATGCTTGCTTTAGTCCATAGATGGATCGCCGAAGCTTGCATACCTTATCAGTATCCTTAGGATTGACAAAACCCTTAGGTTGTATCATATACAACTCTTCTTCAATATTACCATTGAGGAACGCGGTTTTGACATCCATCTACCATATTTCATAATCGAAATATGCAACAATTGCTAACATAATCCTAACCGACTTTAGCATCGCTACGGGAGAGAATGTCTCATTGTAGTCAACTCCTTGAATTTGTGGAAACCCTTTTGCGACAAGTCGAGCTTTATAGATGGTTACATTACCATCAGCATTAGTTTTTCTTTTGAGAATCCATTTATTCTCAACGGCCTTTCGATCGTGAGGTAAGTCCACCAAGGCCAAACCTGGTTTTCGTACATGGATTCCATCTCGGATTTCAGGGCTTCTAGCCATTTGTTGGAATCCGGGCTCATCATCGCTTCATACGTCATAGGGTCATCTATTTCATCAATCATGAAATTCATAACAGGATTGCCGTACAGTTCAGGAGTTGCACGTGTCCTGCTTGACCTGCGAGGTTCGGTAGTGTCCTCTTTCGGAGTTTCATGATCAATATCATTAGCTCTCTCTTCATTAGGTGAAGTCAACTCTGAAACAACTTCCGGTATTGCGCTACTCGCCATTTCATGAAGAGAAGGTTCAATAACCTCTTCGAGTTCTACCTTCCGACTACTCACACCTTTCGCGAGAAACTCCTTCTCAAGAAAGGATCCATTCTTGGCAACAAAAACCTTGCCCTCGGATCTATGATAGAAGGTATACCCAATCGTTTCCTTAGGGTATCCTATGAAGACGTATTTTTCCGCTTTGGGTTCGAGTTTATCCGGCTAAAGTTTCTTCACATAAACATCGCATCCCCAAACTTTAAGAAATGAAAGCTTAGGTTTGTTTCCAAACCATAATTCATACGGTGTCGTTTCAACGTGTTTAGATGGGGCCCAATTTAAAGTGAATGCAGCGGTTTCCAGTGCATAACCCCAAACTGACAGTGGCAAGTCAGTCAGAGACATCATAGATCGAACCATATCCAATAAAGTACGATTACGATGTTCTGACGCACCATTACGTTGTGGTGTTCCGGCAGGCATGAGTTGTGAAACTATTCCACAGTCTTTCATATGTGTGCTAAACTCGTAACTAAGATACTCTCCTCCACGGCCGGACCACAGAAATTTGATCTTTCTGTTATGATGATTTTCCACTTCATTCTGAAATTCCTTGAACTTTTCAAAGGTTTCAGATTTATGTTTCATCAAATAGATATACCCGTATCTACTCAAATCATCCGTGAAAGTAACAAAATAACGATATCCACCTCGTGCGGACACACTCATTGGTCCACACACCAGTATGTATGATTTCCAATAAATCTGTCGCCCATTCCATTGAACCGAAAACAACATTCTAGTCATATTTCCCATAAGGCATGGCTCACATGTATCAAATGATTCAAAATCAAGTGATTCCAAAAGTCCATCAGAATGGAGTTTCTTCATGCGTTTAACACCGATATGACCTAGACGACACTGCCTCATATATGTAGATATATCATTATCAAGTTTTATCCTTTTAGCATCAACATTATGAATATGCGTAATACTACTATCGAGATCCAACAGAAATAAACCATTCAACACAGGTGCATGACCATAAAAGATATCATTCATATAAATCGAACAACCATTATTTTCAGATTTAAAGGAATAACCACTTCGCGTCAAACACGATCCAGATACAATGTTCATGCTTAGTGCATGCACCAAATAATAATTATTTAGATTTATCACTAATACCGACGGCATATGGAGAGGCAGCGTTCCAACGACGATCACATCAACTCTTGATCCATTGCCGACCCGCATCGTGACCTCATCCCTTGCTAGTTGTCGCTTGTTCCACAGCCCCTGAATCGAGTTATATATATTATCAACCGATCCCATATCAAATACCCAGGTGCTACTGCGAGTACTAGTCAAGTACACATCAATGACATGTATATCACATATACCTTTGTTTGCCTTGCCGGCCTTCTTGTCTGCCAAATACTTGGAGCAGTTGTGCTTCCAATGGCCAGTCCCCTTGCAATAGTAGCACTCGGTATCAGACTAAGGGCCAGCTCGCGATTTCTTTTCAGGCGCGGCAATAGATTTGCCGCCCTTCTTTCCCTTCTGCTTGCCTTTCTTGTCCTTCTTGAAACCGGTGGTCGTATTGATCATCAACACTTGATGTTATTTCCTAATCTCCACTTTTGCAGTCTTAAGCATTGATAGAAGCTCGGGAAGAGACTTCGTCATGCCTTGCTATTATAGTTCATCACGAAGCTCTTGTAGCTAGGTGGCAGAGATTGGAGAACACAATGTATGCCTAAGTCAATGGGAATCGTTATTCCCAAGGACACAAGCTTATCGACGTACCCAGACATTTTGAGTACGTGCTCACTAACGGAGTTGTTCTCCTCCATCATGCAGCTAAAGAACTTTTCAGAAGAATTATAACTCTCTACGGCAGCATGGGTATCAAAAATCATTTTCAATTCTCCCATGGTATCAAAGGTATTGCCATTTTCGAAACGCTTTCGAAGTTCTGGCTCTAGCCCATATAGTATGCCGCAATGAACTAAGTTGTGGTCCTCCTGACGAGTTATATAGACATTCTTTTCCTCATCAGGGGCATCAGGAGCTGGTGGGGGCCTAGCGGCGCCTCTAGCACATATTGCTTTTGTGCAGCAGTGAGGAGAATCCTCAAATTCATAGCCTAGTTGGTGAAGTTGCTACCATTCACAGTAAGTTTCTCTTTCTCCATGAACACATTGAAATTAAAAGCAGGTGGTGCCATCTACAACAGAATTTGTAAAGTTTATTTAGACTGAGTTTATGATAGATTGAGTTCAACTAATCCAAATTACTAATGAACTCCCACTCAAAAGAGACATCCCTCATGTCCTTTTGGTGATCATCACGTGAGTCGGTGTAGCTTCAAAGGAGAGCATCTATATGGGCATCATATCAACTATATGACTCATGCTTAACCTTTCGGTCCGTGTTCTGAGGCCATGTCGGTACATGCTAGGCTCGCCAAGTAAGAACCTTAGTATTCGCGTGTGTAAAACTGTCTTACACCCATTGTATGAAAGCGTAGAGTCGAGTACATCCGATCATCACGTGATGTCTTGAAACACGATCCATAGAACGATGCATACTTAAGGAAGAACACACTTTATCTTGACTAGAAAAAGTGCCCGTGCGTTGCACCGGAAGAAAAGATAACGATGTGAAAGGCCGAAAACTGATTCTTAACATGTAGAAATAGTATAACGAACCACCTTCGTTACGAAGACAACTATAAAAAAATGTCCAGTGTGGAAAACATAAGCAACTCACAATATGTTTCATGCATGCCATATAAGTATCAAGTCACATCAGTATAATTAACAAAGAAAAAGAAATTCATGATCTATGATTTCTTTAATAATATGAATGAAGTCAAGGATCACATACATACCGAGCCTAGATACTTGCTGAGCCTCCATTTGGTCAAGGACTATTCTGCTATTCTAGGAAGCGCCCCCAAGATGCACCCCCTTGGATCCTTCAGCGCCACCTTCATAAGAAATTAGAACTATCAGTAATAGTCAACAAAAAAATTAATCAACTGCATGGAAACTACAACAAGCGTACTAAAATAGCAAAGAAATAGTGATCTGGGCAAACATAGGGATAAGGTAGAGTTGCTGCGGAACATGAAATCTGTAACAATACAAAATGAACTGGCTATAACAAAGTAGCCACGCAAGATAATTTTGAATATTTCAAATAGTAATATTTGATGGGTTCGTAGCACGGAAAACAAAAAATTTCTACCGCAAGAACGAACAAAACCCAGATCTAATCTAGATAAAAACCAAGATCTAATCTATTAGACATGTGCAACGAGATAGATTTGTACTAACCCTTGTAGATCCGAAAGCGTTACGAGATTGGATCTCGTGGTTGATGTAGTCGATCACTTGCCGATCTCAAGATCGAGTGGATGATCCTTCCGGCGCCACGTTCCGGCAGCGCTTCCGCAGTCGGTCACACGTGCGGAGTCGAAGCAAACCTTCCTCTCCCCGTTCCAGCGAGCAGCGGAGGTAGTAGATCTCTCCACGGAATCCCAGCAGCACGACGGCGTGGTGGTGGTGATGGAGTAGAGAATTCTGCAGGGCTTCGCCTAAGCCTGAGCAGGAGAAAGAAGGAGGATAGAGGCGGCTAGGGTTTGGAGTGGAGGGGGCCAGGGGGTGGCGCCTCCACCCCTCTATTTAAAGGAGGGAGGCGCCATGGGAGGGGGAGTCCTAGTAGGACTCCCCTCCCTCCTTGGCCGGTGGATTGAGAAGGGGGGAGGAGTCCTCCTCCCCCACGACTCCTTGTCTTGCCCCACAAGGATTCCTTGATCCTTTCTTGGTTTTCAAGCAAACTCCAAGAAATCTTCCAGAACCTTCCGGAACATTCCGAAACCTTCTAGGATCCCTATACAAATACTCCGGAACATTTCCTAACTTAGAAAATGATCCCCAATATATGAATCTTATTCTCCGGACAATTCCGGATCTCCTCGTGATGTCCCGGATCCAATCCGAGACTCCGAACAACATTCGGTCTCCAACGCACATTCCATATCTACTTAAAACAACTTCGAACCTTAAGTGTGTCACCCTACGGTTCGTGAATATGCAGACATGATGGAGACACCTCTTCGATCAATAACCATCAGCGGGATCTGGAGATCCATAACGGTTCCCACATACTCAACGATGAATTCGTGATTGATAGAACCATTAACATACGAAACCAATTCCCTTTGTCACGCGATACTCTACTTATCCGAGGTTTGATCGTCGGTATCTCCATACCTAGTTCTACCTCGTTACTGATAAGTACTCTTTACTCGTTCCATGTTATGTCATCCCTTGTGACCCAGTCACATGCTTGCAAGCTAACTAGAGGACATTCCACCGAGAGGGCCCAGAGCATATCTATCCGTCATATGGATGGACAAATCCCAATCTTGGTCCATGCGCTTCAACACATACTTTCAGAATACCCAATGACACCTTTATAACCACCCAGTTACGAAGCGGTGTTTGATGTCATAAATGTACCCATCCGGTGATGGTTATTAACATAACCTCATGGTCGAAGGATTAGGTTACTATGTATTTTAAAGCTTATAGCAAACGAACTTAATGACTTGATCTTATGCTATGCTTACTATGGGTGTGTGTCCATTACATCATTCTCCTTATGATATAACCTTGTTATTAATGACATCCAATGTCCATGATCAGGAAACCATGATCATCCATTAATCAACAAGCTAGTTTAACAAGAGGCTTACTAGGGACTCTTTTACGTTTACAAAACACACATGTATTAGTGTTTCCTTATAATACAATTATAGCATGGGATGTAAACATTCATCATAAACACAAAGATATAATAATAACCACTTTTATTATTGCCTCTTGGGCATATCTCCAACAATCTCCCACTTGCACTAGAGTCAATAATCTAGATTACATGGTAATATACCTAACACCCATGGCGTTCTGGTGCTGGTCATGCTTTGCTCTAGGGAGAGGTTTAGTCAACGGATCTGCCACATTCAGACCAGTGTGTACTTTGCAAATCTTTATGTCACCATCTCGGACATACTCGCGAATAGCGTGGAAATGTAGCTTGATGTGCTTCAGCTTGCTATGTGACCTTGGCTCCTGTGCATTAGCTATGGCACCTGTGTTGTCACAGTAGATGGCCATCGGGTCCAACGCACTGGGAACCACGCCAAGTTCAGTAATGAATTCCTTCATCCATATGGCTTCTTGTGCAGCCTCCGAAGCAGCTATGTATTCCGATTCAGTTGAAGATTTCGCCACAACGCTTTGCTTGGCACTCCTCCAGCTCACTGCAGCACCATTCAAAATAAATACGTACCCAGACTGTGACTTCGAGTCATCTGGATTGGTGTTCCAACTAGCATCAGTGTAACCGTTTACAACAAGCTGTTCATCACCTCCATAAGAAAGAACCATATCCTTAGTCCTATTTAGGTACTTTAGGATATTCTTGACTGCTGTCCAGTGCTCCATTCCAGGATCACTTTGATATCTGCTAGTCAAACTAACATCATGTGCTATATCCGGTCTTGTACACAGCATGGCATACATGATAGAACCTATGGCCGAGGCATAGGGAATATTATTCATCTTCTCTCTATCTTCTGCCGTAGCTGTACTTTGAGTCTTACTCAAGGTCTTACCTGGCAACATGGGCACGAACCCTTTCTTGCTATCTTCCATTCTAAACTTCTCTAGAACTTTGTCTAAGTATGTACTTTGTGAAAGCGCTATTAGGCGTCTTGATCTATCTCTATAAATCTTGATGCCTAGAATATATGCCGCTTCGCCAAGATCCTTCATTGAAAAACTATTATTCAAATAGGCTTTGACACTATTAAGAAGTTCTATATCATTCCCAATCAACAATATGTCATCTACATATAGTACTAGGAATGCTACAGAGCTCCCACTCACTTTCTTGTAAATACAAGCTTCTCCATAAGTTTGTATAAATCCAAAGTTTTTGATTACTTTATCAAAACGTTGATTCCAACTCCGGATGCTTGCTTCAGTCCATAAATGGAGCGCTGAAGTTTGCATACCTTGTCAGCATCACTAGGATCGACAAAACCCTTGGGTTGTACCATATACAACCCTTCCTCAATGTCACCATTAAGGAAAGCCGTTTTGACATCCATCTGCCAAATCTCATAATCGAAATATGCAACAATTGCTAACAAAATCCTCACAGACTTTAGCTTCACTACTGGTGAGAATGTCTCATCATAGTCAACTCCTTGAATTTGTCGGAACCCTTTCGCGATAAGTCGAGCTTTATAGACGGTAACATTACCATCAGCATCTGTTTTTCTCTTGAAAATCCATTTGTTCTCGATAGCCTTACAGCCATCCGGTAAGTCCACCAAAGTCCACACTTGGTTTTCGTACATGGATCCCATTTTGGATTTCATGGCTTCTAGCCATTTGTCGGAATCTGGGCTCACCATAGCTTCTTCATACGTCGCAGGATCATCAGTGTTGTCCACCAACATGACGTTCAAGGTAGCGTCATACCAATCAGGAGTGGTACGAACCCTCGTTGACCTGCGAGGTTCAGCAGCAACTTCGTTCGAAGTTTCATGATCACCATCATTAGCTTCCTCTCCAATTGATGGCTGCACAAAAACATCTTCCGGTGCTGCGCTACTCTCAAATCCGAGAGAAGGTTCAATAACCTCGTCGAGTTCTACTTTCCTTCCAGTCACTTCCTTCGAGAGAAACTCCTTCTCAAGAAAGGATCCATTCTTAGCAACGAAAACTTTGCCTTCGGATCTATGATAGAAGTTATACCCAATTGTTTCTTTAGGGTATCCTATGAAGACGCATTTCTCCGCTTTGGGTTCAAGCTTATCAGGTTGTAACTTCTTTACATATGCTTCACAACCCCAAACTTTAAGGAACGACAACTTAGGTTTCTTACCAAACCACAATTCGTACGGTGTCATTTCAACGGATTTAGATGGTGCCCTATTTAAAGTGAATGCGGCTGTCTCTAATGCATAGCCCCAAAACGATAGCGGTAAATCTGTAAGAGACATCATAGACCGAACCATATCTAAGAGAGTTCGATTACGACATTCAGACACACCATTACGTTGTGGTGTTCCCGGCGGTGTCAACTGCGAAAGTATTCCACATTTCTTTAAATGCATGCCAAACTCATAACTTAGATATTCACCTCCGCGGTCAGAACGCAGAAACTTAATCTTCTTGTTACGATGATTTTCCACTTCACTTTGAAATTCCTTAAACTTCTCGAAAGTTTCGGACTTATGTTTCATAAAGTAGACATACCCATATCTACTTAAGTCATCCGTGAAAGTGAGAACATAACGATATCCACCACGCGATGCTACACTCATTGGACCGCACACATCGGTATGTATTATTTCCAATAAGTCTGTAGCTTGCTCCATTGTACCAGAGAATGGAGTCTTAGTCATTTTTCCCATTAGACATGCTTCACATCTTTCAAGTGATTCAAAATCAAGTGATTCAAGAAGTCCATCAGAATGGAGTTTCTTCATACGCTTCACTCCAATGTGACCAAGACGACAGTGCCACATGTATGTAGAATTATCATTCAATTTTATTCGTTTCGCATCTATGTTGTGAACATGTGTATCACTACTATCGAGATTCAATAAGAATAAACCATTCATCTCAGGTGCATTACCATAAAAGATATTACTCATATAAATCGAACAACCTTTATTCTCAGACTTAAAAGAGTAACCGTCTCGCAATAAACAAGATCCAGATATAATGTTCATGCTTAACGCAGGAACCAAATAACAATTATTCAAATTTAAAACTAATCTCGAAGGTAGATGTAGAGGGAGCATGCCGACGACGATCACATCAACCTTGGAGCCATTTCCAACGTGCATCGTCACCTCATCTCTCGCCAGTCTTCGCTTATTCCGCAACTCCTGTTTCGAGTTACAAATATGAGCAACCGAACCAGTATCTAATACCCAGGCACTACTACGATTACTAGTAAGATACACATCAATAACATGTATATCGAATATACCTTTCTTCTTGATGTTGCCGTTCTTCAGATCCGCCAGGTACTTGGGGCAGTTACGCTTCCAGTGACCAGCACCCTTGCAGTAGAAGCATTCAGTTTCAGGTTTAGGACCAGCCTTGGGCTTCTTAGCAGGTGCGGCAGCTTTCTTGCCGTCCTTCTTGAAGTTGCCCTTTTTCTTAGGCTTGCCCTGTTTCTTAAAATTGGTGGTCTTATTGACCATCAACACTTGGTGCTCCTTCTTGATCTCCACTTCAGCAGTTTTCAGCATGGACGATAGTTCAGTCAACGTCTTGTTCATGCAGTGCATATTGTAGTTCATCACAAAGTTCTTATAACTTGGTGGCAGTGATTGGAGGACACAGTGAATCCCTAAGTCATTAGGAATCGTTATCCCCAACTCTTGGAGCTTGTTTGCGTGCCCAGACATGGTGAGCACGTGCTCGCTAACGGATCTACCCTCTTCCATCTTACAGTTAAAGAACTTTTCAGAGGCCTCATAGCTCTCCACGGCCGCGCGAGTCTCAAAAATCAGCCTGAGCTCCTTAATGATCTCGAACGGGTCATGGTGCTCAAAACGCTTCTGAAGCTCCGCTTCTAAACCGTACAGGATGGCACACTGAACTATGGAGTAATGATTTTTCCGAGTGGCGTAAACATTCTTTACGTCATCGGTGGCATCTTCTGCAGGTGGGCACCTAGCGGTGCTTCGAGCACATAGGTCAACTGACCAGCCCTAAGGACGATCTTCAGTCCACGGAACCAGTCCGTGAAATTGCTTCCATTGTTCTTAAGCTTTTCTTTCTCTAGGAACGCATTGAAATTGATGGAGGGGGTCGCCATAATCTACAACAAATTTGCAAGTAGTTTAGACTAAGTTTATGATAAATTGAGTTCAAATTTAATTCTTAAATTAACTAGGTGAACTCCCACTCAAAACAACATCCCTCACATTGTCTTAGTGATTACACGAACCAAGTCCACTACACCAAGTCCGATCTTCACGAGAGAAGATGTAGTTTCGTCGGCGAACAATCTTCATGTTCATCATATAATTTATATGACTCATGCTCTACCTTTCGGTATTTCCGTGTTCCGAGACCATGTCTATACATGCTAGGCTCGTCAAGATTAACCTTAGTTTCCGCATGTGCAAATCTGGCTTGCACCCGTTGTATGCACACATAGAATCTATCACATCCGATCATCACGAGATGCTTCGAAACGACGAGTCTTAGCAACGGTGCCAACTAAGTGCGAACACTTTATTACTTGATATTTAGTGAGAGGGATCATCTTATAATGCTACCGTCGCGATCTAAGCAATACAAGATGCATAAAGGATTAACATCACAGGCAATTCATAATTAGTGTGATATGATATGGCCCTTTCTTCTTGCGCCTTTGATCTCCATCTCCAAAGCACGGACATGATCTCCATCATCACCAGCATTGCGTCAAGGTCAGTGGCGCCGCTTCATGGTTGTCCATCATCACTAGCAACTATTACAACTACTTGGAATAAAGCTATTACAAGATGAATAGACACGCAGGTCTTAACAGAATTAAAAACAACCATTAGGCTCCTGCCGGTTGCCATATTACAACAAGGATCATTGCATACATCAAATACAATCATAATCACATGATGGCCATATCACATCACAAAAACCCTGCAAAACAAGTTAGACGCCTCTAATTTTCTTTGCATGTTTTACGTGGTTTGGGGCTTTCGAATAAGAACGGATCTTACCTACGAAACTGAACCACAACGTTGATACAAGTGCTATCAAGTTGCAAAGTGTAAATTGGATCTATACTATGGTGAGAGAGACAGACACCCGCAAAGCCACTTGTGCAAAGCAAGTTACACGTCAAGCGTGGAGCAAGTCTCATGTGCGATGACATGTAAGGTTAGCCCGAGCCGCTTCATCCCACCATACCGCAAGATGCAAAGTACACAAAGCAAAAGACGGCACGAGCACCAACGCCCACAAAACCATTGTGTTCTACTCGTGCAACAGATCTACGCATAGACACGGCTCTGATACCACTAATGGGTTCGTAGCATGGAAAACAAAAAATTTCTACCGCAAGAACGAACAAAACCCAGATCTAATCTAGATAAAAACCAAGATCTAATCTATTAGACATGTGCAACGAGATAGATTTGTACTAACCCTTGTAGATCCGAAAGCGTTACGAGATTGGATCTCGTGGTTGATGTAGTCGATCACTTGCCGATCTCAAGATCGAGTGGACGATCCTTCTGGCGCCGCGTTCCGGCAGCGCTTCCGTAGTCGGTCACACGTGCGGAGTCGAAGCAGACCTTCCTCTCCCTGTTCCAGCGAGCAGCGGAGGTCGTAGATCTCTCCACGGAATCCCAGCAGCACGACGACGTGGTGGTGGTGATGGAGTAGAGAATTCTGCAGGGCTTCGCCTAAGCCTGAGCAGAAGAAAGGAGGAGGAGAGAGGCGGCTAGGGTTTGGAGTGGAGGGGGCCAGGGAGTGGCGCCTCCACCCCTCTATTTAAAGGAGGGAGGCGCCATGGGAGGGGGAGTCCTAGTAGGACTCCCCTCCCTCCTTGGCCGGCGGATTGGGAAGGGGGGAGGAGTCCTCCTCCCCCACGACTCCTTGTCTTGCCCCACAAGGATTCCTTGATCCTTTCTTGGTTTTCAAGCAAACTCCAAGAAATCTTCCAGAACCTTCCGGAACATTCCGAAACCTTCTAGAATCCCTATACAAATACTCCGGAACATTTCCTAACTTAGAAAATGATCCCCAATATATGAATCTTATTTTCCGAACAATTCCGGATATCCTCGTGATGTCCCGGATCCAATCCGAGACTCCGAACAACATTCGGTCTCCAACGCATATTCCATATCTACTTAAAACAACTTCGAACCTTAAGTGTGTCACCCTACGGTTCGTGAATATGCAGACATGATGGAGACACCTCTTCGATCAATAACCATCAGCGGGATCTGGAGATCCATAATGGTTCCCACATACTCAACGATGACTTCGTGATCGATAGAACCATTAACATACGAAACCAATTCCCTTTGTCACGCGATACTCTACTTATCCGAGGTTTGATCGTCGGTATCTCCATACCTAGTTCTACCTCGTTACTGATAAGTACTCTTTACTCGTTCCATGTTATGTCATCCCTTGTGACCAGTCACATGCTTGCAAGCTAACTAGATGACATTCCACCGAGAGGGCCCAGAGCATATCTATCCGTCATATGGATGGACAAATCCCAATCTTGGTCCATGCGCTTCAACACATACTTTCAGAATACCCAATGACACCTTTATAACCACCCAGTTACGAAGCGGTGTTTGATGTCATCAAAGTACCCATCCGGTGATGGTGATTAACATAACCTCATGGTCGAAGGATTAGGTTACTATGTATTTTAAAGCTTATATCAAACGAACTTAATGACTTGATCTTATGCTATGCTTACTATGGGTGTGTGTCCATTACATCATTCACCTAATGATATAACCTTGTTATTAATGACATCCAATGTCCATGATCAGGAAACCATGATCATCCATTAATCAACAAGCTAGTTTAACAAGAGGCTTACTAGGGACTCTTTTACGTTTACAAAACACACATGTATTAGTGTTTCCTTATAATACAATTATAGCATGGGATGTAAACATTCATCATAAACACAAAGATATAATAATAACCACTTTTATTATTGCCTCTTGGGCATATCTCCAACAATATTCATTCCCTTCTCAAGCAATATGCATCTCATGTAAGCTTCTATAATACATGCAGAAATAAACCCACTCCATGGTACGCCACAATAGTTTGAAAATTAAAGGTGGTAATCTGGAAATGCGGATTAAAAATTTAATAACTCTTACATGACACTTGGTCAAAGAACTCGTAGACAACAATAGACAATTACGGCGCATATTAACTTTTATATGATTCTCGTTTAATGAATGTGGCAATTGGAGCAACAAATCCTCCACGGTTTATCAGCGGTGGAGATTATTTGTTGATTCATTGGGTTGAAACGTTGAGGTGAAATAGTACCACATGTCACCAAAAAACAATACAAAAGATCGTTCCAAAACTGTTTCTTAAGACAAGATGACATCATTTTATAAGAGCAACAAAGAATTATCATTTACATGCAAGGACCTGAAGTCGTGAGAAAAGGCATACATAATTGTGTCAAGCAAACGTTGAGGTGAAATAGTACCACATGTCACCAAAAAAATACAAAAAATCGTCCCAAAACTATTGCTTAAGACAAGATGACATGATTTTATAAGAGAAACAAAAAATTGTCAGTTACATGTAAGGACCTGAAGCCGTGAAAAAGGCATACATAATTGTGTCAAGCCTGAACAAACTGAAGCTGCTCTCACCAAAAGCTTACCAGAATAGTCTTCTCGTCGATATACTGAGCCCCTGTGCTAGTGCGTCTAGCCCTTGATCAAGGAAAAAGGGTATGCAAATTGGAATTATCCTAGAATTTGGCAGATGCAATCTCATGTCCTCTTCCGCTTCAATAATCCAATCTCGGTCCAATCCTTTTCTGTTGCAACCTTAAAAGCTAAAATCTCCAGCACTACTCGGTTAGTTCGAATGGGAATCAAATATTGAGAGGACCAAGACATTATTACTTAGGGAGCACTCCAACTATCTGCCAATCTGGGCGAGTGGCCACTTGTAGCATCCCATTTTTCTAACATATGTAATGCTACTTGGTTTAGTAATATAATGGCTACTTCCTACATATAATTGTTGCATCATAAGTATATCATGCTCATGTCATCATGCCACCTTGCATTTGAGCATCATATAAAACCTTTTCCCTTTTGGTTCTTCTCTCATATGCATTATTAATTGTATTTGCCTCTTGATATATTGTATTTGAATCTTGATAAATGCTTGATGCCCAAGTTGAGTTGGGGGCATATCTTTTATTCCACTCCACCACCTTTCTTTGTCACCACCTTATAATTCCACCATTCTAATTACCCATGGGCTTTTATTTTCTTTTGGCATTTAATCTAGCTCCTGGGGGATGGGATGGATCCAATTCCATTTTCTTTTGCTTGGCCTTTATTCCACATTTTGGTAATGCATGGGAATCATGCCATGTTATTTTATTATTGTTTTCACAAGATTAAACCATGGCATTTAATGCCTTTGCATGGGCCATGCAACCATCACCACCATGTGTTCTCCTTTGGTTTTATTTGATTTTTGAGTGGACCATCTTCTTGAGCTCTCTTTTTCTCTCAATCCTTTCCCCCTTGATCTTGTATCATTGCCATGTACATCAAGCTCTCCTTCCTCATCTACTCTTGCAAGTGCATGTACCCATGTATGATCATGTGAGATCTTTTCCCTCACCACCTTTTTCTCTCATCTCTATCTCTATGTCATCACCACACACTTGGTGTATCCTGTTTTAATCACGCTAAAGCCCTACACCATGTCCTCCCCTACCTCTTCTTAGTCCTCTCCATCTCCTCCTTACCCCTAAACTCTAGTTGCAATCTTCTCACCACCCTAACCATCCTACCCTACCTTAACCATGTTAATCTACCACCTAACCCTAATCTACCACCTTATCTTACCTTAAACCCTCTACTCTCTCTCTTTCTCTCTACCTAGCCAAGCTCTTATCTCTCTCTCTCTAACCCGGGGCATCTCCCCCGACCTACCCCACCATGCCGACTCTACCTACTCTACCACCCCATCTACCCCAACTCTAACCAAAAACCCTAACCCGAGCCACCCTCTCTAACCAACCCTAGCTCCTACCCGAGCTCCCTTCCTTTTTCTCTCTCTCCCTGCCATGAGGCCCCAGCCCGAGCCTCCCTCCTGCCCTGTCCTCTCCTCTCTACTGGCCCACCGGCAGCCCCTTCCCTGGCATCCCACGGCATGCATGTGAGAGCAAGGAAAAAAGGTGTCCGAAGCCACCTTTACACGCCGTCGCCCCCACGGCATCTCCCAGCACACCTCCCTCCTTCTTATCCCCCTACCGACCCTGGCGTACCCCAACCCCCCCCTCTGGCCTCGCGCCGCAGCCCTCTCCTCCCCGCCAACTTATTCCATCGCCGACGAACCACCTCGGTCTTCCCCATCTCCTCCATGAAACAGCCGGTGGCGTGGTGTTTTTGGGTGTCGAGGAAGCGCGGAGGTAGCCACGACGTCTTCCCTGCACGCCTAGCGAGGAGGAGCCGGCCCCGCAGACGCTGCATGCCGACGCCACCGCAAACCCTAAACACGCCGGCCGTCTGCGTCCTCGCCCCTCCGTCGACCCCCAGCCCGATCCACCTCCGTCGTCCACCCCGCGGTAAGCCCAGCTCCCTCCTAGACATCTCCGTTGGCACCGTCGCGGTCTGTGCTCGCCGAAGTTTTCGCCCAACACCCTCAGTGCGCCGGCAGCCGCTGCCATCTGCTCGTCGACGCGCCTCGCATAGGCTTAGCTAGGCCCCGTCCGCCCTTCTATCACCATCCCAGACCCAGCCGCACTGGCTCCACACCTCAGCGCGGGCGCCCGTGTTGTGGGTTCGAATCCCCGCCTCGCCGCGCCGCGCGCGTTCGTCAGATCCGTCAGACCGAGGAGAAGATCCACAGTGGCCGCAGCCACTTTGCACAATACCCCCCTCTTTTATTTTTCCTCAAGCCGCAATCCTCGCGAGCCCACCTGCCAGCCGCTGTGGACATTTTACAAAAAGAGACCCCGGGTTCCGTAAACATTAACCCGCGCTCCAACACGTCGCCACCTGTCAGCCTCTGCGGGTTCAACCACTGGCACATGGGCCATAACCCGCTGGTCCCACCTGGCAGTCATAGTGGCTAGGCAAGCCCGCGGTGTAAAAAGTTCTCTGCGCGCTGCGTTGCCCAGTCAGGCCGGTCCCACTCGTCAGCGACTGGGGCTGGGTCTAGCTGAGTAGCAAAAGGTTTTCTGTTTATCTGTTTTATTTACATTTTTCTTAAATGATTAAATTCAAATTCAAATCTGTTTTTAAATCACTTTAAAATTATAAATCCAAATAATACAAATGATATATGTTTTTGAATCAGAAAAATGTGAGAAATTCAAATATGCCATTCAAAATATTATTTGAGCACTTTAAAATTTCGAGATAATTAAAAATTAAAATAAAATGCCCTTTTCTTAATAAATTAATAACTTTAAATCCATAACTCCAAATTGAACAAATAACAGGTCCAAATCGATCAGCACGACGAGCCCGTTCTATCTATGCATTCCTTGTTCTAAATTGAAGCATGCATCATGCCATATTTAAAAATCATAACTGTTTATGGCAATAAAACTTGGCTAAATAATTAATAAAATGCTTTATTCTTGTACCCAAACCTCACCCTTGCCATGCTACATAATGCCATGTAAATTGAGCGTCATTCATCATGGCATGCTTGCTTGCTTGTCTTATTTTATTCATATGCTTGTGCACTTTATTTATGTTGGACCTTGTTTGTTTGGTTCTTCTTCGAATAGACGCCCAGCAGGAGAATTATCAGGAATCATAGGAGTACTACCTAGATCCATCTCTCGCTTCAACTGAGCTACCAGGCAAGCACTACCACATGCTTGCATACATATAGTACCTACTGCCTCTATCTTATTCTTGCATCATTGAGTCACGATTGCATTAAATTGAATCCCAAGTACTGCATAGCCTTTACTTTTAAACCCCACCGAAGCTTGTTCCTCCATCCCATGAGCCATTACTACATGAGTTGTTTGAGCCATGCGAGTCGTAGAAAAGCATGTGTAGGGTATGTGAGTGTCTGATGGATAACGAGGTACCTAAACACCATAACCTGAGTAGTAATGGGATAACTAATGAAAGAGGCACCGGTGAGCAATATCTGCTATTTGGTTTTTCATGCTTACTTGTGTCCCGTAGGACCCCGAGTACTTGATTCCTGTTCCTTGACTAGTCGCACTATCCACATCCGGGAGGCCTTATGGACCCCCCTGAGCCAGAGCTTGATTCATTCTTATTTCTTGGGGCCACAAGTAGTTTGGGGCGTTGTTACTATTCCGTACTTATGGCATGCTTACTGTTTTATTTAATATTGTGCGTGGAGCACCTGTACTATTTTGGATGCGGAGTGTTTTCGCGGTATCGACAAGCCCAGTCACATTTTTGGGTTCCCAGTCGTTTACAGCCGTTGGCGCAAACCTTGAGTCCATCTCGGAGTCAGCTAGCTTCGTTGCGGGTAGCTTAATGGGGTGGCCCCCTGAAATATTTCTGAATCCTGTGATCGCTTTGTCGTGAATGCCTCGTTGGGTTTTGATTTGGTTTTTCCGAGGTTGATCGAGTGTGTGTTGCTATTTGTGCACCCCTGGAGGGTAAATCTTTCTAAAAGCCGTGTCCGCGGTTATGGACGACTTGGAGCACAGTTTCTCGATCATAGACAAGTATAACTAAAGTACCGCTTTTAATCTGACTAAGTACCTGATTAGTAAATATGGCAACACTCATGGAATGGCTAATAAAACTGCCAACGGATGGGGGTTGTTCGTCCGCTTCCTCGTTGGTAAGCGAGGAGGAGGATGGATCTGTTAATTATACTGTTATAACTATTGTTCTTAATTCATGGACATCCGTCTATCATTGGTTAGGCGGATGGTTAGCGAGTATCTATAGAGTTGTTAGTTATTATCTTTTGCTGCAATTGCGTCACCCCAGGTCGTGTCCCCTTTAGAGGCATAAAGACTTGCTGAGTACCCCTAGGGTCTCACACGATAAATTGTTTGATTCAGATGAACATGTGTACTCGCAAGATGGATACTGGGTGGAGGAGACGGATGATGTTGGCAACGATCACTCGGTGTAGAGATTCCGGGAACGGGGATCCGTGAGATCTATGGGCGGGATGTGTTTATTTATGTGGCATCTTATGCCGATTTGCTTCTTATCCGTACTCGGATCTTGTTTTCCGCTTCCGCCTAATACTCTGATGTTTGATGTATGAGGATCTATCCAAAACTATTATATCTATCTAGGATACTAGGATCTTGCCGTATGGCGTTGCAATATTTCTATTTCTTTTAGATGGAATGGCTCTGAGGACTGTTGTATGTGGCTTGCATACATACTCACTTGTGTATGTAGTTGATCCCTTCGCCTGCCGATTACGCCGCTCGTTCTTGTCCCGATGTTCTGAAAGTGGTTAGGACGGCCGAAAGGTCTACCGTGAGTGGCCCCGGGCCCCACCGTACTATTTTAACCACTTTCGCTCATCCAGGCTTGTAACTAAGAGCGTAATTCACCGAGGTAGTTACAATTGGTATCAGAGCCATCCCGCCCTTCAGGGTCTCAGCCAAAATGGTCGTTGTCAGTCTAGCAAATATTTTGGTAGTTATGTATACTAGGGAAAAACAAACGTGATAGTAAGACTGCTTCCATTTTTCTTCTTACCCACCCACCCACCCTTTTCTGGTAAGGAAGTGCAATGTTTTCAATCCTCTTCTAAAATTCAAACTAGGATTGTGTGTGTGTGTGAATTCCTTGTCTATCTGTTGCATCCAAATGTTATCACTATCTGCCTTACTGGTTATCAACTGTTGGTACATTCCATACCGACAGGCCCTTGTAAACCGACGCGATCTATCTGATTCGTTGTATACCGGTGCGATCTGTCTTACTCTTTGTTATCCGACGTTACCTATTTTGGGGTGTTCGTTTCCGTAGTTACTAATCTTTAGGTTCATCTTAAGAAGAAGGTATTGGGATATGTGTTTTACTGATTCATGTGCGGAGTAATGATTTGAGTGCGGGATGGAGTCGCGACCATACCACTACTTTTATCATTTGCTCTTGTATATTGAACTAGTAGAGTTGCTAATCTTGATTCGTTAATTGGTTTTGCGCATATAGTGGTATTTTAATGCCGAAATTTGCGGGAAATTTTTCTTTATTAGTTTGTGTACCACACTCCTTGTTCAGTCGTGTGCGTTATGCTTAATATCTTCTAGGTGCCTTGAACTTTGTTGATATTTTAATATCATCTCAGTGAATTGTATCCTTTAATCTTGGTTAATTCCATTTTGGTACTATTTTGGATTATTATTATTCTGCATTATAGTACTGACTTGTGTTTTATATCAATCACAGGATGGCACCACCACGCCGTTCTAAGGAGGACATACCACCTGAACTTGGGGCTGCTTTGGCAAGTATTGCAAATGCCTTGGGCACTATGCAGCAGAACCAGCAGCGCTTCGAGGAAAGTGTCAGGAGGAATGAGTTTGTTTCGCTACCTCCACCTCCCAAGCGAGGAGACATCAAGAGTTTTCTCAAGTTCAACCCACGCCAATTTGAGGTGTCTGATCACCCGCTTGATGCTGATGACTGGCTGCGTGAAGTGTCAAGGTTGCTGATGACTGCGGATGTTCCTGAGCAAGAATGGGTCAAATGTGCCACTCACCTTCTGAAGGGAGATGCGGCTCTGTGGTGGGAAAATTATCTCAAGGCAGACCTCTCTGGTTTTCAGCCTACTTGGGAGCAATTCACTGGGGCTTTCAAACAGCAATATCTGTCAGAAATTGTCATGGAAAGGATGAAGGAAGTGTTTCTCAACCTCAAGCAGGGCACTGACAATGTCAATACCTACATCAGAAACTTCATGAAACTTTCTCGTTATGGTGGCGATGAGATCTCTGATGACAAGAAGAAGCAAAAGAGGTTTAGGCAAGGACACAATGCTTCAATAAAATATGCAATCACTCATGCAAGGCCGGGGTCTTTTCTGGAACTCCAACATACAGCTATGCAGGAAAAAGCAAGTAGGCAAGTGTTTGAGGAGTCAAAGAAACATAGCCGTGATACAACAAGCTCTTCTGCTATGACAGCTCCTTCTAAGCGTCGTGTCTGGGTTCCTAACACCCCACCGTCGCTCCTGGCTCCACCAAGACCGTCAAGCTACGCGGAAAGGCCACCAAACTCCTTCACTGCGGCTCCCAGGGGCTACAACCACAACTACCCTGGAGCGCCTGGCGGAGTCCCTGGCTACGTTGCTCCACGTCCACCTGGTGCTTGTTACACTTGTGGAAACACTGGGCATCAGCACTGGAATTGTCCAATGAACAACAAAGCTCTTCCACCGCCACCACCAAGACCTGCGGCAAGTTCTTCTATGGTTCGAGCACCTCCACCTCGGGCTCTCAACATCAACACCAAGCCTGGGTCTACGGTTTCTCGTGCCAACTATGTCAACGTCGCTCAAGCTAAGCATGCATCTGGAGTTGTGATGGGTATGCTTCCTGTTAACTCAGTTCCTGCACGAGTTTCGTTTGATTCTGGTGCATCGCATTCTTTTGTCTCTACGAGCTTTGCTGATAGGAATGGGTTATCTATGGATCCTCTCCCTAAGCGGCTAATGGTTCTTTCTCCTGGAGCAACAATGGCATCTTCTAATATCATCCATGGCAATCAAATTGAGATTGGTGGCTCTTTGTTTCCGGCTTCCTTAATTATTCTGGGCAATTCTGACATTGATGTTATCTTGGGCATGGATTGGTTAACAACAAATGCAGCTGTGATTGATTGTGCTGAACGTTCGGTTTCTCTAAAAATTCCTGAAGGCCATATAGTCTATTCTCCAAGTCTAACTCCTGCAATTCAACTTTTCTCTTTGGCGGCTCTGAATGATGATGCTATGGAAGGTATTTAGAGTGTTCCGGTGGTCTGTGAGTTCCCAGATGTCTTTCCTGAAGAGTTGCCAGGTATGCCTCCGGATCGTGAGGTCGAGTTCGTGATTGAACTTGAACCTGGTACCGCTCCTATCTCCAAGCGGCCTTATAAAATGGGTCCTGCTGAATTGGCTGAACTAAAACGTCAGCTAGATGAGCAAGAGAAGTTGGGTTTCATTCAGCATAGTACTTCTTCTTGGGGTAGCCCAACCATCTTTGTGACGAAGCGAGACAAGACTGATAGACTTTGTGTTGACTATCGGGCTCTCAATGCTAAAACCATCAAGAATAAATATCCCCTGCCGCGGATTAATGATCTCTTCGATCAGCTAGCTGGAGCCGTGGTATTCTCTAAGCTTGATTTGAGAAGTGGTTATCATCAAATCAAGATTCACAAGGAAGATGTTCCTAAAACAGCTTTCACCACCCGCTATGGACTGTAGGAGTACATGGTCATGTCTTTCGGTCTCACCAACGCACCTGCCACCTTCTCGAGGCTTATGAACTCGGTTTTCATGGAGTATCTTGATAAGTTCGTTGTGGTCTATATGGATGACATTCTAGTCTATTCTAAGTCGAAGGAAGAACATGAAGAACACCTTCGGTGTGTCCTAAACATGCTTCGTGAGAACCGCCTATATGCAAAGTTCTCCAAGTGTGAATTCTGGCTGCCTCAAGTCACCTACCTTGGTCACGTCATCTCTGCCAAGGGCATTGCCGTCAACCCAGAAACTATTAAGACAATTATGGACTAGCTTCCACCCATAAATGTCAAAGAAGTCCGGAGTTTCCTTGGGTTGGCCAGTTACTGCCGTCGCTTCGTTCAAAATTTCTCAAAGATTGCGAAGCCTCTTACCGATCTCCTCAAGAAAGGCAAGAAATACCTTTGGACTCCTGCATGTCAAGCAAGCTTTGAAACACTCAAAGAGAAGTTCACTTCCACACCAGTCTTGGTTCCTCCAGATACATCAAAGCCTTTCCAGATATTCTGTGACGCCTCATTGCAAGGATTGGGTGCGGTCCTTATGCAAGAAAAACAAGTTGTTGCTTATGCCTCTCGACAGTTAAAGACGCATGAGATCAACTATCCTACACATGACCTCGAACTCGCAGCAGTTGTCTTTGCTTTGAAAGTATGGAGGAATTACTTGCTTGGCAACCGTTGTGAGATCTTTTCTGATCACAAGAGTCTGAAGTATATCTTCACACAGCCTGATCTCAACCTTCGCCAGAGGAGGTGGATTGAAACAATCAATGATTTCGATTTGACCATCAACTACACTCCGGGAAAAGCTAATGTCATGGCCGATGCTCTCAGTCGAAAAGCTTATGTCAACAACCTCATGGTGGAAGAACAACAACCTCTCGTGTGCGAGGAATTCCGCAAGCTCAACCTTGAAATTGTGGATCAAGGGTATCTTCTGAACCTTCTAGCAACACCGCTCTTGGAAGAAAAAGTTCGCTCCATTCAACTTGGTGATCCTTACACTAAAAAGATCATCTCCAACATTCAGCTTCCGAAGTATGAGTCTTTCCATGTCGACGACCAAGGCACTCTTTTCTTTGAACACCGGATGCTTGTTCCGAACTACCCGGGTTTAAGAGAGAAAGTTCTCAAGGAGGCGCATGATTCTGTTCTTTCTATCCACCCTGGCAACACTAAGATGTACATGGACTTGAAAACACAATATTGGTGGCATGGGTTGAAACGATATTGTGCCAAGTATGTCTCGGAGTGATGTCTGTCGCAGAGTTAAAGCTGTCCATCAGAAACCTTCCGGTATTCTACAACCATTGAAGCCTCCGGAATGGAAATGGGAGAAAGTAGAAATGGACTTCATCACTGGTTTTCCAAGGTCACAGAAGGGCAACAATGCAATCTTTGTTGTCATCGACAGGCTGTCTAAAGTGGCTCACTTCTTTCCAGTTAAGGAAACAATTTCTGCAATTCAGTTGGCTGAGCTCTATATCAACAGAATTGTCTCTCTGTATGGGGTTCCTCTTGAGATAAGCTCAGACCGTGGAAGCATGTTCACTTCCAAGTTCTGGGGAAGTTTCCAAAATGCTTTGGGAACAAAATTGAACTTCAGCACAGCTTACCACCCTCAGTCGCAAGGACAAGTTGAAAGGATCAATCAGATTCTGGAAGATATGCTCCGTGCTTGCGTTATCTCTTTCGGCATGAAGTGGGAAGAATGTCTTCCTTATGCTGAATTCTCTTACAACAACAGCTTCCAGAAAAGTCTAAAGATGGCACCATTTGAGGCTCTCTATGGTTGCAAATGCAGAACTCCGATTGGTCGGTCGGGCGCAGGTGAAAGAATATTGTTTGGCCCCGACATTGTAAGTCAAGCGGAGGAGAAAGTTCACATCATTCTTGAAAACCTAAAGATTGCTCAAAATCGCCAAAAGAGCAATTACGACAGAAAGCACACGGACATGGAGTATGTCCCTGGTGATCTCGTTTACCTTCGTGTCACTCCCATGAGAGGCACGCACCGCTTTGGTATCAAAGGAAAGCTGGCTCCTAGATACATCGGTCCTTTCAAAATTCGTGGAAGAAGAGGAGAAGTTGCTTATGCTCTTGAGCTCCCTGAAAAACTCAAGGTCCATGATGTTTTCCATATCTCTCAACTCAAGAAGTGTTTCAAGGATCCCGGCAGGACCGTGGACCATGAACTCATCAATCTCCAAGAAGATCTGTCTTATCAAGAACACCCCACAAAAATCCTTGAAGTCGCAGAAAGAAGGACTCACAACAAGTCCATCAAGTTCTGCAAGGTGCAGTGGTCGCACCATTCCGTTGATGAAGCCACTTGGGAACGCGAGGATGAGCTCCGTGCCAAGTATCCTACCCTCTTTGAGTCTTCTTCTTCTTCCTAGAATCTCGGGGCGAGATTCCTGTTTAGTGGGGGAGAGTTGTAGCATCCCATCTGTCTAACATATGTAATACTACTTGGTTTAGTAATATAATGGCTACTTCCTACATATAATTGTTGCATCATAAGTATATCATGCTCATGTCATCATGCCACCTTGCATTTGAGCATCATATAAAACCTTTTCCCTTTTGGTTCTTCTCTCATATGCATTATTAATTGTATTTGCCTCTTGATATATTGTATTTGAATCTTGATAAATGCTTGATGCCCAAGTTGAGTTGGGGGCATATCTTTTATTCCACTCCACCACCTTTCTTTGTCACCACCTTATAATTCCACCATTCTAATTACCCATGGGCTTTTATTTTCTTTTGGCATTTAATCTAGCTCCTGGGGGATGGGATGGATCCAATTCCATTTTCTTTTGCTTGGCCTTTATTCCACATTTTGGTAATGCATGGGAATCATGCCATGTTATTTTATTATTGTTTTCACAAGATTAAACCATGGCATTTAATGCCTTTGCATGGGCCATGCAACCATCACCACCATGTGTTCTCCTTTGGTTTTATTTGATTTTTGAGTGGACCATCTTCTTGAGCTCTCTTTTTCTCTCAATCCTTTCCCCCTTGATCTTGTATCATTGCCATGTACATCAAGCTCTCCTTCCTCATCTACTCTTGCAAGTGCATGTACCCATGTATGATCATGTGAGATCTTTTCCCTCACCACCTTTTTCTCTCATCTCTATCTCTATGTCATCACCACACACTTGGTGTATCCTGTTTTAATCACGCTAAAGCCCTACACCATGTCCTCCCCTACCTCTTCTTAGTCCTCTCCATCTCCTCCTTACCCCTAAACTCTAGTTGCAATCTTCTCACCACCCTAACCATCCTACCCTACCTTAACCATGTTAATCTACCACCTAACCCTAATCTACCACCTTATCTTACCTTAAACCCTCTACTCTCTCTCTTTCTCTCTACCTAGCCGAGCTCTTATCTCTCTCTCTCTAACCCGGGGCATCTCCCCCGACCTACCCCACCATGCCGACTCTACCTACTCTACCACCCCATCTACCCCAACTCTAACCAAAAACCCTAACCCGAGCCACCCTCTCTAACCAACCCTAGCTCCTACCCGAGCTCCCTTCCTTTTTCTCTCTCTCCCTGCCATGAGGCCCCAGCCCGAGCCTCCCTCCTGCCCTGTCCTCTCCTCTCTACTGGCCCACCGGCAGCCCCTTCCCTGGCATCCCACGACATGCATGTGAGAGCAAGGAAAAAAGGTGTCCGAAGCCACCTTTACACGCCGTCGCCCCCACGGCATCTCCCAGCACACCTCCCTCCTTCTTATCCCCCTACCGACCCTGGCGTACCCCAACCCCCCCTCTGGCCTCGCGCCGCAGCCCTCTCCTCCCCGCCAACTTATTCCATCACCGACGAACCACCTCGGTCTTCCCCATCTCCTCCATGAAACAGCCGGTGGCGTGGTGTTTTTGGGTGTCGAGGAAGCGCGGAGGTAGCCACGACGTCTTCCTTGCATGCCTAGCGAGGAGGAGCCGGCCCCACAGACGGTGCACGCCGACGCCACCGCAAACCCTAAACACGCCGGCCGTCTGCGTCCTCGCCCCTCCGTCGACCCCCAGCCCGATCCACCTCCGTCGTCCACCCCGCGGTAAGCCCAGCTCCCTCCTAGACATCTCCGTTGGCACCGTCGCGGTCTGTGCTCGCCGAAGTTTTCGCCCAACACCCTCAGTGCGCCGGCAGCCGCTGCCATCTGCTCGTCGACGCGCCTCGCATAGGCTTAGCTAGGCCCCGTCCGCCCTTCTATCACCATCCCAGACCCAGCCGCACTGGCTCCACACCTCAGCGCGGGCGCCCGCGTTGTGGGTTCGAATCCCCGCCTCGCCGCGCCGCGCGCGTTCGTCAGATCCGTCAGACCGAGGAGAAGATCCACAGTGGCCGCAGCCACTTTGCACAATACCCCCCTCTTTTATTTTTCCTCAAGCCGCAATCCTCGCGAGCCCACCTGCCAGCCGCTGTGGACATTTTACAAAAAGAGACCCCGGGTTCCGTAAACATTAACCCGCGCTCCAACACGTCGCCACCTGTCAGCCTCTGCGGGTTCAACCACTGGCACATGGGCCATAACCCGCTGGTCCCACCTGGCAGTCATAGTGGCTAGGCAAGCCCGCGGTGTAAAAAGTTCTCTGCGCGCTGCGTTGCCCAGTCAGGCCGGTCCCACTCGTCAGCGACTGGGGCTGGGTCTAGCTGAGTAGCAAAAGGTTTTCTGTTTATCTGTTTTATTTACATTTTTCTTAAATGATTAAATTCAAATTCAAATCTGTTTTTAAATCACTTTAAAATTATAAATCCAAATAATACAAATGATATATGTTTTTGAATCAGAAAAATGTGAGAAATTCAAATATGCCATTCAAAATATTATTTGAGCACTTTAAAATTTCGAGATAATTAAAAATTAAAATAAAATGCCCTTTTCTTAATAAATTAATAACTTTAAATCCATAACTCCAAATTGAACAAATAACAGGTCCAAATCGATCAGCACGACGAGCCCGTTCTATCTATGCATTCCTTGTTCTAAATTGAAGCATGCATCATGCCATATTTAAAAATCATAACTGTTTATGGCAATAAAACTTGGCTAAATAATTAATAAAATGCTTTATTCTTGTACCCAAACCTCACCCTTGCCATGCTACATAATGCCATGTAAATTGAGCGTCATTCATCATGGCATGCTTGCTTGCTTGTCTTATTTTATTCATATGCTTGTGCACTTTATTTATGTTGGCCCTTGTTTGTTTGGTTCTTCTTCGAATAGACGCCCAGCAGGAGAATTATCAGGAATCATAGGAGTACTACCTAGATCCATCTCTCGCTTCAACTGAGCTACCAGGCAAGCACTACCACATGCTTGCATACATATAGTACCTACTGCCTCTATCTTATTCTTGCATCATTGAGTCACGATTGCATTAAATTGAATCCCAAGTACTGCATAGCCTTTACTTTTAAACCCCACCGAAGCTTGTTCCTCCATCCCATGAGCCATTACTACATGAGTTGTTTGAGCCATGCGAGTCGTAGAAAAGCATGTGTAGGGTATGTGAGTGTCTGATGGATAACGAGGTACCTAAACACCATAACCTGAGTAGTAATGGGATAACTAATGAAAGAGGCACCGGTGAGCAATATCTGCTATTTGGTTTTTCATGCTTACTTGTGTCCCGTAGGACCCCGAGTACTTGATTCCTGTTCCTTGACTAGTCGCACTATCCACATCCGGGAGGCCTTATGGACCCCCCTGAGCCAGAGCTTGATTCATTCTTATTTCTTGGGGCCACAAGTAGTTTGGGGCGTTGTTACTATTCCGTACTTATGGCATGCTTACTGTTTTATTTAATATTGTGCGTGGAGCACCTGTACTATTTTGGATGCGGAGTGTTTTCGCGGTATCGACAAGCCCAGTCACATTTTTGGGTTCCCAGTCGTTTACAGCCGTTGGCGCAAACCTTGAGTCCATCTCGGAGTCAGCTAGCTTCGTTGCGGGTAGCTTAATGGGGTGGCCCCCTGAAATATTTCTGAATCCTGTGATCGCTTTGTCGTGAATGCCTCGTTGGGTTTTGATTTGGTTTTTCCGAGGTTGATCGAGTGTGTGTTGCTATTTGTGCACCCCTGGAGGGTAAATCTTTCTAAAAGCCGTGTCCGCGGTTATGGACGACTTGGAGCACAGTTTCTCGATCATAGACAAGTATAACTAAAGTACCGCTTTTAATCTGACTAAGTACCTGATTAGTAAATATGGCAACACTCATGGAATGGCTAATAAAACTGCCAACGGATGGGGGTTGTTCGTCCGCTTCCTCGTTGGTAAGCGAGGAGGAGGATGGATCTGTTAATTATACTGTTATAACTATTGTTCTTAATTCATGGACATCCGTCTATCATTGGTTAGGCGGATGGTTAGCGAGTATCTATAGAGTTGTTAGTTATTATCTTTTGCTGCAATTGCGTCACCCCAGGTCGTGTCCCCTTTAGAGGCATAAAGACTTGCTGAGTACCCCTAGGGTCTCACACGATAAATTGTTTGATTCAGATGAACATGTGTACTCGCAAGATGGATACTGGGTGGAGGAGACGGATGATGTTGGCAACGATCACTCGGTGTAGAGATTCCGGGAACGGGGATCCGTGAGATCTATGGGCGGGATGTGTTTATTTATGTGGCATCTTATGCCGATTTGCTTCTTATCCGTACTCGGATCTTGTTTTCCGCTTCCG
The DNA here is from genome assembly GCA_910589775.1 of Avena eriantha. Classification (NCBI taxonomy): domain Eukaryota; kingdom Viridiplantae; phylum Streptophyta; class Magnoliopsida; order Poales; family Poaceae; genus Avena; species Avena eriantha. The sequence goes on along the minus strand of OU342745.1, from coordinate 290,661,502 downwards.
CCTAATACTCTGATGTTTGATGTATGAGGATCTATCCAAAACTATTATATCTATCTAGGATACTAGGATCTTGCCGTATGGCGTTGCAATATTTCTATTTCTTTTAGATGGAATGGCTCTGAGGACTGTTGTATGTGGCTTGCATACATACTCACTTGTGTATGTAGTTGATCCCTTCGCCTGCCGATTACGCCGCTCGTTCTTGTCCCGATGTTCTGAAAGTGGTTAGGACGGCCGAAAGGTATACCGTGAGTGGCCCCGGGCCCCACCATACTATTTTAACCACTTTCGCTCATCCAGGCTTGTAACTAAGAGCGTAATTCACCGAGGTAGTTACACCACTCCCGCAACGACTTGAGGAAACAGTGTTGCCAAACGCCATATGAACAGGTGCACATACATCAGATGAATAGGCGCACATAGATCAGATGGATCAATCGGTTGATGGATCTATGTATGCTTAGTATTGTTGAGGCATGATCAATCGATAGCACAGAGGACCCAGAGGAGCCACGACTTTTTAGCCGAGCCTGGTCACTCTGATGCTAATAAGGCCTTGAAATTCGCAGTTTTCATCTCGATCTATTACGCGAGCTCGGGGGTCGGCACCATGACGTGCGCCGGTGCGCATATGGAAGCTCAGCTGAATCCGTCCGCCTCACGGACTATTGGCGGCATGCCGGCGATGTAGGACAGCAGCAGGCCCCGTACTCGAGGGTAGGTGGCGGCGCCAGGCATCGTCTTAATCGATGAGATTGTGCCAATGGCCTGCTGGCGGGCTTTGCGTGTCCTTGCGCCATTTCATCCAACTCAGTAGCTGGGCTAACGGAGGCAGCGGGCACCAGAAGACCGGGATGCGCCCTGGCCTTCTCGGATTCCAGGATCCAGCAGAGCATACGGAGATCCAAACCTAGATACAACCTTCATTACACCATGCGAGGATGGATCGTGGATAGGAGGCTTCGGAGTTCGGAAGGTTCTGCTCGGGTAGGTGCCAACATGGAGGAGTACGTACAAATAGCCTTCTCCCACATCGTCATCGGCACCGCCATCTGGGATGAGTACTATTGGAGGAGGGCATGGATGAACGTAGATCGAGAGTTTCTGCCCGTGTCGTGTCGTGCGACTTGTGATCGTGCGATTTGTGAGGAGAACTATTTGAGGGCAGGCTGGACTAAGGATTCCAGGCTATCGTTGATGCTTTGGCCTTGTTTGGGTCGGGCCGCCATCGAAGGATGTAACAACGGCGACTGCGATTTTTTAAAGCATTTTATTACTTGCAGGTGGAATAGTGGGTATTATGTAATTTAGTGGAAGGGTAAATTTGTCTAAAAAAGTGTTGGACCGGAAGAAACAATCCGTCCTTTATTATTAGGTATAGATATCTAAATGAGGGATCATCTTAAAATGCTACCAAAAGCACCAAACTAGCAATATAAGATGCAAACATCTAATGTGTAAAGTGAGATGATATGGTCCATGCATTTGATCTCTATCATTTGCATCATGGTATGATCTCTATCATTCCTTTGTGTGTAAGGCCAAGGTCTATAGAACTTACACGTTAAGTGTGTTGTAAGAGTATCTATACTACATCTACTTACAACATTACCATATCAAGACACTAGCCCAACAACGATCTAAACTAGACGCCTCTAATTTATCCATTGCAAGTTTTACGTGGCTTAGGGCTTTCGGAGATAGACCCGGTCTTACCTACGAACATGGAACCACAACGAGGATAACCAAGTTATTAGCAACTCGTTGTAAATCAGATATTGACTATAGTAGGACAGACAGACACCCGCCAGCCATTTATGCAGAACTAGTTGCACGTGAGTCATGGAACCGGTCTCATGTGCGATGACATGTAAGGTTGGTCCGGGGCGCTTCATCCCACTATGCCACCAATATCCAAAATACATGAAAGAAGCAATAACATGATCATCATCGCCCACATATAAACATATGTGTACGGCCCGTGCAAAGCACCTACGCATAGATCAGGCTCTGATACCACTGTTGGGTTCGCAACATAGAAAACAAAAAATTTCCTACGAAGAGAACTATACGCCAAGATCTATCTACTAGATACAGAGCAACGTGTGGATATACATCCATAGAGAACTTACCCTCGAAGACAACCGAGTTTTGTTGACGAGTTGGAACTCGTGGATGATGTAGTCGTACGCTTGCCGATGTCAAGATCGTGTGGAAGTCCTAGTGCCGAAAATTAGCAGCGCATCCGTCCTCGCACACATGTTCAAGCCACCGGACAACCTCCACCTCCTCGCTCCAGCAAATCAGCGGAAGCAGCAACTCCTTCTAGAAGCAAGGCCACCGGGAACATGTATGTCGCTAATCCGAGACCATGGGGGAATATCTAGAGGGGGAGATAAATCCTTCACGAGGAGGTGCGCTTTGTTAGGGAGGAGAGGGGGGTCTCCTCCCCTCCCATGGCCAGTGGCCAAGGGGGGTGCCCCCACCTCTTCCTCATTCATGTGGTGGAAGCTCCACTCACATCAATTCAAGCTCCACCCAAAATTCCACTCACACGCATTAAATTTCCACCAAATTTAATGCAACTCTCAATTAATACAACTCTTTTATTTATTTTATTCAGAATTTTGTTAATTACTTTAATTAACAAACATTCACATAAAACCCCTTTCAACATTTCAATATCACATGCAGAACCACTTTCTGCAATTTCACCCGAAACAATTCCGGTTTCTATCGAAACAATTCCTGCGCTTTGCAATTCTTTCATCTGAAACTTATGTGCTCCAAAATGGTGTCCGACAACCCTTAAGTGTGTCACCCTACTGTTCGCGAATAATGCAGACATGATTGAGACTCCTCTCGGATCAATAATCAGAAGCGGGACCTGGAGATCCATACCGACTCCTGCACATTCAACGGTGACTTCTGTGATCATGAGAACCTTTAACGCTAGTAACTTAATCCCTTTGTCTCATGGTATAATACATGTCCGAGATTCGATCATCAGTATCAAAATACCTAGTTTGATCTCGTTACCGACATGCACTCTTTTCTTGTTCCCGTGATATAACATTCTAGTGATCACATCACTTGCTTGCAAGATATCTTAATGTGATATCACCGAGAGGGCCCAGAGTATATCTATCCATCGTCAGGATTGAAAAATTCCACTCTTGATCCATGAGCCTCAACATAATACCTTCGTAGCACTGAACGCACCTTTATAGTCACCCTGTTACGGTGTGACGTTTGATGTTATCAAGATACTCTTCCGGTGTTAGCAATTAACATGATCTCATGGTCTAAGGACTAAGATTACTTCGTATGATGTTATAGCAATATAAAGACAATGACTTTGATCGTAATGCTATACTTCAGATGAATGTTCATCACATCATTTCACAAATGATGTGACCTCGTTATTAAATACATCCAATGTCCATGATCAGGAAACTTTGATCATCTTGCTAATCAACGAGCTAGTCTATAAGAGAGGCATAACTAGGAACTTTTTGTTTATTAAACAAACATGTATTGACGTTTCCTATCAATACAATTATAGCATGCAAAATAAACATCTATCATATACAAGGAATACATAATAACAACTTTATTATTGCCTCTCAGGGCATATTTCCTTCAATTGAATGTGTGTTCTTTTCACAAACCACATATGGATCCACTAGTGTCATTGCATGTGTGTTCTTAGCCTAAACCAACACTAGAGTCATTGCATGTGTGTTATTTTCCTAAACCACATATGGATCCACCAGAGTCATTGCATGTGTGTTCTTTTCACAAACCACATATGGATAAACCAGTATCATTGCATGTGTGTTCTTATCATAAACCACATGGATCCACCAGTGTCATTGCATGTGTGTTCTTTTCATAAACCACAGCTAGAGTCATTGTATGTGTGTTCTTTTCATAAACCGCAACTAGAGTCATTGCATGTGTGTTCTTTTCCTAAACCACATATGGATCCACCAGAGTCATTGCACGTGTCTTCTTTTCACAAACCACATATGGATCCACTAGTGTCATTGCATGTGTGTTCTTATCATAAACTACAACTAGAGTCATTAAATGTGTGTTCTTTTCATAAACCACAACTAGAGTCATTTCATGTGTGTTATTTTCATAAACCACATGGATACACTAGAGTCAGTTGCATGTGTGTTCTTTTCATAAACCACATGGATCCATGTGGGCCATTTGCATGTGTGTTCTTTTCATAAACCACATGGATCCACTAGTGTCATTGCATGTGTGTTCTTTTCATTAACCACATATGGAACCACTAGAGTCATTGCATGTGTGGTTTTCACAAACCACATATGGATCCACTAGAGTCATTCCATGTGTGTTATTATCCTAAACTTGCACTAGAGTCATTGCATGTGTGTGCTTTTCACAAACCACATATGGATCCACTACAGTCATTGCATTGTGTTATTTTCATTAACCACACCTAGAGTCATTGCATGTCTGTTCTTTTCATAAACCACATGGATCCACTAGAGTCATTGCATGTGTGTTCTTTTCACAAACCACATATGGATCCACTAGAATCATTGCATGTGTGTTCTTATGCTAAACCAGCACTAGAGTCATTGCATGTGTGTTCTTTTCATAAACCACATGGATGCACTAGTGTCATTGCATGTGTGTTCTTTTCGTGAACTACAGCTAGAGTCATTGCATGTCTATTCTTTTCATAAACCACATAGATCCACTAGAGTCATTGCATGTTTGTTCATTTCACAAACCACATATGGATCCACTAGAGTCATTTGCATGTGTGTTCTTTTCCTAAACCACATAGAGATCCACCAGAGTCATTGCATGTGTGTTCTTTTCATAAACCACATCTAGAGTCATTGCATGTGTGTTCTTTTCATAAACCACATGGATCCACTAGAGTCATTGCATGCATGTTCTTTTCATAAACCACATGGATCCACCAGTGTCATTTCATGTGTGTTCTTTTCATAAACCACAACTAGAGTCATTATATGTGTGTTATTTTCATAAACCACAACTAGAGTCATTGCATGTGTGTTCTTTTCATAAACCACATGGATCCACTAGAGTCATTTGCATGTGTGTTTGTTTCATAACCCACATGGATCCACCCGAGCCATTTGCATGTGTGTTCTTTTCATAAACCACATGGATCCACTAGTGTCATTGCATGTGTGTTCTTTTCATGAACCACATATGGATCCACTTGAGTCATTGCATTTGTGTGCTTTTCACAAACCAGATATGGATCCACTAGATTCATTGCATGTGTGTGCTTTTCACAAACCACATATGGATCCAATAGATTCATTGCATGTGTGTTCTTTTCATTAACCACAACTAGAGTCATTGTATGTATGTTCTTTTCATAAACCACATGGATCCACTAGAGTCATTGCATGTGTGTTCTTTTCACAAACCACATATGGATCCACTAGAGTCATTGCATATGTGTTCTTTTCACAAACCACATATGGATCCAGATATGGTAAGGTTGATGGGCGCTAGCTGCAAGCAGGTGGGTCGGCAATGCCAGCCTCTCGGTACAAAAATATTGCTACAGATAAACTACATGCCTTGCCACTACACAAGAAAATTGTTATGCTTTTAAAAAACATAAACAATATATACTACATCGTATATAACTTATTTATTTTTCTTGTTAAAAAATTGCTTGTCCATCTGCTATGCGTGATTGCTAGCAGCTCAACTAAAAAATGTTAAGTATAAAGAATGTAGTAGGTAGTACTTATAAAACATGGATAGGCGGTGGGTGGACAGTGCCCCAAAAAGGCCAAATTGAAGAAAAATGGGCCAAACAGGGATTGATGGGCTATTTTTCATGGGCTCTCGCCCAATCTAACTGGGCTATTTGCGCGGCCGAACGACCCAAAACATGGTCGAGTTAAGGTATTGGGCTATAATGAGGCCGGATGGGCTAATTTCGTGGGCTCGATAGTTAAAATCCCAAGGTATGTGCTGGGGCTCGGCCAGATTCGAAATAAAGACGTCAACAAGGAAAAAAGGAATAAAATATGAGCGCCTAGATGCCAGGCGCCTAAGAACTTGTTATGTTAAGGTGTTGACGTCACCCTACTAATTCTGCTAATTCTTAGTTGTAACCTAGTAGTTGCAACTCATTAAATTCCCAGTTACAAGCTAGTTGCAACAAATGTGTAACCCTCACGTTGCATGAATCGCGAGGTAAATCCAATGGAGAGAGAGGTGACTCTTGAGAACTAGCAAATCCGATAAAATATTCACAGATATTTCTGTGAAAATTATGGACAAACACCCCGCGCTCGCCAAAACTTTCCACCCAGACCCCAAACTTTCCTAAGCCCGCCCTCAATCGAGCTACCAGCCCCTGTCTCTTCAAATTTTGCGTCGTTCTTATGGGAGATTCACCGGATTAGAACCAGGCCACAAACTTCTCCACACCTTAAAAAAACTTATCGATGCCTTTCTATCAATAGTGTCGGCCTACCACCATTGGCCGCGTCGTTCTTCACGAGATGCACCGGCTGACGGTTATCCCCATGCTTCGCCTACTAGATTTAGGCACTGGACATTCTTCTTGGCTTTGGTATGTTCTCCACCTCTCCTATAAATAGTTAAAGCTTGTGACCATCTAGATTTACAAGGTGCTTGCAGATTTGGGTAGGTACGTTCTTTAGGTAAATCTATAGTAAAGCTCTAGATAGAAGAGTTCGAAAACATCTTAAAAAGGACTTGGCAGAGATCCTATGCAAGCTTTTGAACTGATATATTCCCCATCCTTCTTTGATATGATGGAGCATTTGGCTGTTGATGTACCTGACGAGGAAGTACTTAGAGATACAATACAGTATAGATGGATATACCCTATAGAACGTCGACTTCGCATTTCCAAGGAGCGGGAAGATATCCGTAGATAGTTTGATAAGTGAGTGTTATGCAAAGATATCTTCACATATAAGACTGTAGAAAAGTTAGATATATTTAGATGTCTGACTTGGCTATGTTTTGTAGGTTCTTCACAAAAATAAAAGTACTAGCAAATTTCGTTCCACCAACAAAAATACCGGATGGACTAAGATCTAAGGATCATGTAAGATGCTCAAATTGCACGGTGAATTGTGTATGAATTTTCCAGATGGGGTGACCTCTTTTCTATTTTGTAATTCTAGGTTTCAGAGTTTGAATTGCTGGCCCTTATCTGTGGTCCTGATAGGAGTATAACAACAACTCCAGCTTGCATTTCCAACGGTGTCTGCCATAGCACTGATGTATCTTCTATGGAGACTGATGCAACTGGAGGTTGTCCTGATGAACCTGCCCTAGATTGCGTTTAGATTCAAAATCCTGCACTTGACATTGTCAGCCCAAGGAAAAGAAGGTTGTGGATCTAGTAATAACGCCTTCTATAGAACAAGATGCTGGAGGTGATGATTTCCTATGGCAATCCCTACCATTCTATGACTTGTACGAGTAGTTATCATAATATCCCTCTCTATCAATGAAAATGGCATATCTTTTGCCTTGTTTCAAAAATAAATAAATATTTGCATGTCTCCTTGTGTTAGTCGATGCATAGAACATATTGTTTTCTGTTCAAGTCATGTGAACAAATATGTTTGTATGTAGACATATAAATGCGGATTGGGTGAAAAAATCAGCATAAAATTGCCAGATCAATAACACAAGCATAATGGCATTACAAGAAAAGGAACAGAACCATCTTTTCACCGTGCTTGTGAAAAGGAGATGAGCCAGGAACCACACTCGCAAGTGGCATAGGCCAATTCTCGTGTAGTTCAGCTAGCATTGGTTTATCATCAATAAATACTTAGTCATCCGAATATTATGATTACATACTAGGAGTAGTTCCAGTTCCACACTACAGTTCAACAGGCAAAAGTGTAAGAAATGCGCAAGGTAGCTCCATAATACAAGTTCCAGATAAAAGCATACAAATTATAAAAAAGAAAGCTCCGCATCATAGTTCACCACCTTTAGGTGCAACAGTCTCTATAGATTGTAAACCCAAATCACCACCTCCTTCAGGTGGCACGATAATTTCGGGAGCAAGATCAGCAACACCAACACCGGTAGCATGAGTCTCCACAATAGGTGAACTATCGAGCACCACAATGTCCTCTAAAGGCTCTTCACTGCCAACTCCAGTCGCACAAGTCTCTGTGGATGGTAAAACCAATCCACCATCTCCATCATCTGGCACGACGATGGCAGGTGCAGGCTCATCAGTACCAGTTGCAGCTGCAACTGCATCAGTCTCCACAGAAGGTAAACAAGGTGGCGTATTAGGTCTAGCGATCTGACATCCATTTTGTACTCCGTCATCAGGAAACTGAGAGTCTTCTTCAACTTTGTGCTTCTGCGGTTACAAGATAAATAGAGATTACAGTGAAAGCATCTGTGTGGGACGACAAGAACATACGTCATTCTATTGATTTACCTTGTCATCTGGGATAGCAGAAGTCACAGGATTGGAACCTATTTCTTCGAGAATCCTCTCTTTCGCTCCTTGCCCTATCTCCTTCTGCAACAAGTTGTAATATTGATTACATTATGTTGATTGACAAATATATGCAAACATTCAAAAGTTTGTGCTGTCGAACTACCAACTTCGAACGGATCCCCACTGTTCTCAGTTATGGGATTTAGCCCAGAAAACAAGCTTCTATGCAATCCTAGTCTAAAAAAAGGATGCATACCCGAGATAATAAGTACTCTACACATGACAATGCTGCGCAATCGATAATAAAAATTTAACCACATCAACTCTATCATGTAAGTTCGGAGTGAATCTAGATACACTCGTTTCACATAAGATAAAACATCTTATATTATGAAACAGAGGGAATAGGTACGAGTGTTCTAGTATTTCACAAACCGCCATTGCTGCCGCGGGATAGAGACGACGGATGCTCCACCGCCCTACAGAAGGTTGCCGGTGCCGTTCTCGCCGCCACCTATAGAGGACAGAGCCGAGTAGCTGGTCGGCAACAATATGGAGCGAGAGGCCAGGTGCGGTAGTGGAAGGGAAGAAGGGACTGAGTAAAATAGGTTGTGTGTGCGTGGGGGAGGCCGATGAGGGAGTTAAATCCAGCTTGTCTCGGAAGGAATGCGCTGCCATGTGCAAAACTCCCTCCCTCTTCTGCGGCAGCTACTGATAGTAGTACTCCAGCTAGCTTCATCAAGTTCTCTGGTACTCCTACTAGTAGACCTTTACTACTACTACTACTACTACTAGGTAGATAAGTAGTACTTGTTCAGAAGAAGAAAAAACTAGACTAGCACACCGTCGTATAGTATTTCCTTGTCAAATCACTGGCAATGCCATGATGAATGACATGTTTTTACTGGTAAACCTAGAAACATCGGGTTCCTTCTACTGTGTACAGTTTCTGAGCGAAGTACTTACCAACACGTCCAACTTAGGGCATCACCTATGTATGAGGTGAACTTTAGCCATAAGGAGGGACCCATCTTTCTTGTAAAATCTTCCACTATGTGTAAGATGAACTTTAGCTATAAGCTGAGACCCACATGTCTCATCCTACATACTCATGCATGAGAGGGAAGAGAGAGTAAATTATTTTCTATTGCTTGTGGACAACCCATAAGCTTAAGGTCACCTACGAGCTTATGGACAACTCTTATTTCTTCAACTATGTATAAGGTAGACTACAAGAATTGCCACATAGGACTGAAGGTGTGGTTTTTTTGCACATACTGGATGCCCTTAGGCTTACAGGACCCAAACTGCAGTGAAAAAGAAACAAAGACTACGGACCTACAAGGAGTAATACTAAGAATACTACTATTATACAACATTCTGGAAGAAATTATGTACGAAATAGTAGTAGTAGAGTACATATGTACTCCTAATAAGGTTCTTTTACAAGCTTGGTAAATTTACATACTGGAGAAACTACCAAGTGTACAAAAGGGGTTTTTGGTCATACGAAGTATTTTACAAGCCGGACCAGGTGCGAAACTAAATGCTGAGTACTCGTACATCAACTAAAAACCAGCCAAAAGAAATAGTTCAACAGAATGCCGAGACCGAATGAGATATCCTTGAATAGGCTCGTTCCACTCCAAGGCATTTGAGAAGCTTGGGATGAACCAAAATGGAGTCTCCGGCCATATCCAGCGAGTGTCGGTGTGGAAACCAACAACTGCGTCACCATTCAGACAGAAGCGACAAATTTCAGGACGCGACCTGTACTCGTAGCCAATTTCTTGGTGTGATGTGTAAACACAGTTCCTTCTCATCAGATGTCCTGGCGGATCATTTGCCTCACCTACTGCAATAATAATCGGATAGTTCACGCTAAGGAAAAGAGAATATGATCCAAGGTCAATAACCCTTTTCCATTGGTTAGCTGCAATTAACTGGCTTGTGTCCATCGAGAACACCATGCACTCAAACCCAGAAGGATAGGTGCGAACGGTGCAACCATAGTGAACAACACTAGTATCATTAGAAATTGCATTTCCTGAGACACCATATGTATAGACCAGAAGAAGTCTTGAACCACCGACAGATCTTGCTAACCGCCACCTACCAGGATCATTCTCCTCATCATCCTCAACAAACCCATGTGTCAGGTACAACACATCGTGTGACAGTAGGATAAGGATAGGACCTTCAAAGGGAAAGGAAATGTAACATGGAAATAATACTGATATTGATCTGACATTGTAGAAGTTGATATACAGTACTACTTTGAGAAATCTTGATTATACTTAAGATGTTTGATTGCGTAAAACATGCCAACCTAGGGAGATGCTATGGAAATTCTAATTCTTTTCGAAATGGGGATATGCTATGGAAATTCTCCTAGAGACACGGTTTGATTCATAGGATCAAATGAAATAGGAAATAATCCTATAGGATCTTGAATGTAAAGTTCATAGGGAAAAAAGCAAGGTTGGATCCTACAAGATTTTGGTGTCTTATATACCAAAGGAAAACCAACAAGGATTATTTCTAGGAGGTTTAATATCTTATCTTATCTTATCTTATCTTATCTTATCTTATCTTACAACTATATAGTGTGTGAATAACTTTGAATATTGACTATTGGATCAGGACTTGCGAATCCCAACATTGCCAGCCGTTGGATCTTCTTTTCCATTCTAGCATCTACTTGAAGATTCTATTGATAGACTTTAGCACAATGAACGCTATGCAAAATCATCAAAACACACTTCTCCATCATTCTAGAATCTTCTCCTTCATTTCTCAAGACCATGTTAACAATACAAGTACTAGTACCTAATAAACGTTGACTTCTACATGATAGAAAATACAAGAAATAAATATGCACACATACTTTATAGATGCTGATCAAATTTCTATTTTTTTGAGCTTTGCCTAGTATTACAATTCTATATAGTTATGATATGTCATATGTCTAGTATCTAATTCTCACGTAAATACTACTAGTAGATACCATATTTTCCATGGATGTACTAGTACTAGGAGACATGGCAATACTATCAGTAGAACTCAATCCTATGAATCAAATTACTTATATGTAAGAAAACTTAGTAAGGATTGCACTCTTCTAAAATTCCTAGGGAATTCGTACGAACCAAAGAGGCTAAAATTCCTATGAAATTCCTACTAACCAATGAAACTTCAGAAAAAATAGCTTACATTGATTCAGGAATAATATATGAGTCTCACATAAGTACTTACTACTAGTACATACCATATTTTCCATGGGATGTACTAGGAGACGAAGAAATACTATCAGCAGAACTCAATCATATGAAACAAACTACTTATATGTAAGAAAACTTTCTAAAGATTGCATTCCACTGGAATTCCTAGGGAATTCCTTCGAATCAAAGAAACTAATTTTTTATGGAATTCCTACTAACCAATGAAAGTTCAGAAAAATTAGCTTGCATCGATTCAGGAATAAAGCTAATAAAATACGTAGGGAGGATAATTTACCAAGTTCCTGAGACTTCCATGCATAAAAACAGCCGTTCTCGGTCACGGCGAACACACGATCATGTTGGATAATAGCATCGCAGTATCTGAAGTAGCCATGGAACTCGTTCACACAAACTGACCATCCATGACTATCATTCCCGTTAATGACAGCAATCTTGAATTCGAAAATGGCGACTAGAGAGAAATCTTTGTATCCCCCAGCAGCTATCGGAACTTGGTAAATGACTATCTTCTACAGTTTAGTACGCCAACCTTCATCCGCATCATCCTGAAATGTAAGTCCAGAACCTTCAGTCGGTTCAAACCCCGACACTTGCGGAATAACAATCTCGCGACGAGTGTACACGTTGACAATGTCCCACGTGAAATCAGGCCCAACTGTGACAATCCAATCTCCATTGCCGCCTGCTCACTGCTCATCAAAACCATTTGGCATCACAACATCAGAAGAGAACCTGTCAAGCGGAGTTAGCTTGCACAGGCTGCCCGCCACTTTGAAGCAGTCTTTGGATTCCCATGGTCTCACTATCAGGTAAGAATGAAGAAAACATGGGAGGCCAAATAGATGAGAATAAGACGTAGTTCCGCTCTCTTTTGCTGATTGAAGAATATGTTTGGACGAACCAACGAGGCTCGTGGTAGTGGTGGCATCGCAATGATTGATGAGTACTTGAAGAGGGCCTTCAGTGAACACCTTTTGAAACTGCTCAGGATCTTTACAGACCTTTCTCAATCTCACCATGAAAGGAGGCTGCAGATGGTGTTTTGGGGACTTTCTTTGGGGTGGGGTAGGGTGGGGGAGGGAGGGAAGATCGTTGGCGTGAGCTGGCGGCCGAGGTGAGATGGAGAAGAAAAAGGCTGATGGTGCGTAGTAGTACTACTAGTAGTATTGCAGAAGGTCGGTGAGTGGGGGGTGGGGCTCCAATTGAGGCTAGTTGCACAAACCTCCAACAATTAGAGATGTAGTTGCAAAGAGCTCCAACTATTGAGCCCTGGGTATGTAAGAAATAATGTTAAGAGGGCTAATCAAAAATTTTGTGCTATGTGCAGCATTTGTACCCAAAAGTAATTGTAGTAGATTCTTGCAACTATATTATCCTGATTATCTAGAGTTCCCTGCAATTTCAAATCCAATTGTTGGAGGTTTGTGCAATTTCCACCCTCCTCGTGTTTCGAGTAAGCTCTATTACCCTATGTTCAAACAAAAAATGATCAAAGACAAACAAAAAAAGAAAGACCATCTCTCAGGGCTTGTTTGATTTGCAGGATTCTCAAAACATAGAAAGAGGAAACTATAGGAATTTGGATCAAGTATGTGTTTGAATCACAGGGAAAGCAAAACAATTATACCATGAGGTTGGAGTGGATGGAAATTTTCCTAAAAATAGAGGGAAAAGGAATACTTTGAAGGAATCTCAATTCCCGTGTTTTACCTATTCCTATATTTTTCCTATCCTGCATTCAAAATGGGACATAATTCCTATATATTGAATCCTATGAATCAAAAAAACAGCTTAGGATTATTTCCTAAGGGACAAGATCCTTCGCAAAACCTTTGAATTTTCTTTGAATCAAAGAAGGAATAAAAAAGGTTTCCTCTCTTAGGAAAAAAAGGAACTCCACCTCTTGGAAAAAAAAGGAACTCCACCTCTTGGAGAAAAAAAGAACTCCACCTCTTGGACAATTCAATATGACGAGAATAGCTACTAGAGTTTATGTCTAGTACTAGCTGTAGGGTCCGATCGTAGCACGTTATTACTAGTACTAGTACGTATCAGTCTTTGCAGGTGCCTCGAAGGAAACAAAATAAAGCTCTGTAGGTAATAAATGGCCATTTCCAAGATACACAATCTTTTGCTTGTTCATTTTGATCTGGGCGACAACTGGAGGATAGAGGAGTACTAGTTGCTTCGTGTCTTGCGCCATTGAGCTAGAGTAGAAATTTGGATATCTAAATACCTAAATTGTCCTATCAAACCAATGCTCGTTGCATGCAACTTGCCAAACATACTTACTGTACTACTTTACTACGCGTTCGAAAAACTACGGAGTACAAGAAGTACTAGTATAATAATGTTACAAAGAGAGTTCCACATTCATCTTGTAGCGCCAAAAGCAGAAGTTATGCCAATATAGTACTATAGTAGTCACGTCCATGTTTCCTTACAAGGAAAAAATAGTATGATGAGCAACAAGATCTATCTATTTTTGTACTCCTATTTGCGTATACTAGTAGTACTACGTACACAGGAACGACACGAGCGTGTGCTCCACTAGTGCGCCTCCACACGTAGGGTAATCCAGTATAGAGTAGATCACCACCACATGGTCACGTGATTATTATGCATTGGTCCATGCTCTAGTCGTGGGCACTGATAGCTGTGAGATTCGACACATTTTTGATCGTTTTTATTGATGGGTTTCTCCCAAATTTGATCTATTTATAGCTTTACCTAACACTAATACTTCGGTAGCAAAAAAAATTGGTTTTTAATGTGTGTTTCAGGTTCTAAACATCAACAGAGGGTTTTAACTAGAGAAACACAATATTCAGGCGAAAACAAGCAAGTCTCTTTTTGGAAGAAATCGAGGGAAGCGTACAGAGGTTTTAACGAGCAACTATACAGCGGGAACAATTTCCCAGCCGTATAGTTCCCTCCGTATCGCTGCCGCCGCCTCTTGTCAAATGGAACAACTTCCATGAAGGGACGGAGGACGAAAACACAACACAACAGCTGCCACACCATCTAGAAGGGAAAAAGAAGAGATCTAGAGAAGGAGGAGACGTTCTTCATATCGCTCCACGATCTTCGACCTCCTAGCTGATACACCCCCATAGCCATTACTTGTACTTGAGAGAGAGAGAGAGAGAGAGAGATCTTCACCTTGCAAGACTAGGGTTTGATATTGTTCATCCCATCTTGAATTGTGTTGGATTACTTTTCTATTCTTATTGTGGATCTCCATGGTAATATCAAGAAGAACTCTCTTTATTTAATTATATTGATGATGCTTTCTTCCCTCATGTGTGATTAAGTTCCTTGGGCATGGGAGATGTAAGGGATTGGTGATATGTGATGTGCGTTCATATATTTTCCATTAATTTGTGATATTATACTATGTGTACTTGACTATATGTGGGGATGCCTAATGCTTGTTGTCCAATTAAGGGCCCAGACAACATGATACTTTGTTCTACATGGATAGGATCTTGTTCGCTAGCAGACTGGCGACCCCCGAGTGACACGCGGATATCAATGGAAAACTAGTAGACTTGAGGATAACGAGGAACCATCGTGCTTATTGCATTAGTCCGATCCAAGGAGCTTAATCGCTAAGCGACCCGAAGGGTCTTAATCGTCCAGTGTCTGACCATGGTTTTGGTAACAGACTAGTAGGATTATTGAAATTAGGATGAAATCTACCAAGAGGATTTTTGGCAAATTATGGGTTGCTCGCCTACACATATACTTATAAGATTACAATTGTTACATGTATTACTCGTCCATCTGGTACAATCACTATCACCTTGAACTGTTTCTCCTCGCGCCTTCTTTCGTCATCTGCAGAAAACAACAAAAAACCGAATCGTTCTTTACTTTCATGCTTTTTATTTCTGAAGTTTACATTTTAGTTTCATTTAAATACATCTAGTTTAATCCAAATCTCATTCTCATTTTTACACTTGCAGTCAATTCACTCGAAGACATGTGACAACTTTGGATGCGATAGAGACTTCACCATAAACACTTACCTTTGGGCTCCCTGTGGGATCGATATCTATACTTCGAAACTAGCTAAAACAATCTGTGTACTTGCAGACATCAAGCTATTTTCTAGCACCATTGCCGAGGAGCTAAGCGCTAAGTATTTGTCTCTTGATATTTCAGGTGTTACTACTATAAAAATGTTCTCCCTAGGAGACAAAGGGTCTACACGCTCTAGTAGGATCTGTTTATCAGATTATATTGATCGCGTGCCTACTCAGAGACGCGAGGATATTATTGAAAAACTTTTAAGATCGAATAAAGTTGAAGTTGAAATCTTGAGTGATATAATGGAAATCATGTCTATTCATAGGACAACTCCCAAGAAACCTGAGAAAACTCTCAGAGAATATAGTGCTCCAAGTTCTGAATTTCTGTCAACACCCGGATTTTTAATCCTAGATGCCAGTTATGTCATACATCGCAATCCCAGGATTACCATTTTTGCGAGACATAACAGATTGGATACCACAGTACCTCATCCATTACAAACCATAATAAGGTCTTACACGAATAAAGGATCTCATGATCTAGTCTTAATACAACAAGTAGCGGAATAAATAATAAGCGTAGCGGTGGGGTCCATCTTCAGTGGCACAGGCAATGCTAACGATGGAAGATAGTCCTAGTTATCATAGCCGTCCTGCTGTCCTTCATCTTGGTAGTCTCCTTCATAGTCTGGCCATAGTAATAGCCAAGGACAAAAGCCATGAGTACTCTTTAAGTACTCGCAAACTATCACTAACAAGTAAGGTAGTTCTAGTGGGAAATGCTAACTCTAGGTTTATTTGCAAAGTCAAGTTTGAAACCTAAGTTGAGTTCAGAAACAAAGAAAGATAAAAGAAGTTTGAAAACACTTAAGTGGGAACTTAGTTATTATAGTCACAACTCCGTTGTGGTCAAGTCATGTCACAATTCATTTCATAAGTTGTTTTGAAAACATCTGACAACGGAACAGTATGGCCACTCCAACTGTCCATAACCGCGGACGCGGCTATTCGAATAGTTTGACACTCTACAGAGGTGGTACACTTTCACCACAAGATTCGATACATCTGTCAGGGATAACCCTGAATCATCATACTTAGTATGCAGATAATCAAACATAACCTTTCCTTTACACACCCTAGTATAAGCACCTCTCCTATGAGTATGGCCTCCCAACCATGACCATCTGTCATATTGGGCACTTCATTGTGGACAACATTGAGAGGCAGCCTCAGCTCAAACCTCTCCCGCGAGGGAACTAATACTAATGCATATAAACTTCCGGCTAAGCCTTACCCAATTCAGGTAGTGTGGTTGTACGGTGAAATTGGAATGGTATCGCATCCGAACCCAACCATCAGTTTTGTAAAAGGGTTAAGGCTAATGCCTGAACATTTTCATCATCATAAACCATTTGGGTGTTTCTCAACACATGTCAAAACATCTCAATATAATGACTCATCATTCCAAGGTTTTCACAATTCATTTTCACCAAGGGTTCCCATCTAAAGTGACTCAAGTTTTAATTTAGCTCTAAACTACTAAGTTAATAAAGTAAAGAAAGTAAAAGCTTGGAAATAAAACTTGGGGTAGGTACTAGTCAAAGTGGTATAACCAAATCATGCCTAATGCATATTGCTTAGGTTATCTAGCTTAATTATAGCTTGCTAACAATAGCTTGCCTTGGTTGGTGCAGTGGTTGAAGTTTTCTTCCTCCTCTTCTTGATAGAACTCCTCCTCCTCAAAAGCTTGGTCGGTACTATCGTCTATAAATACATATGGGATACACAATCACTAAACAATACTTAACTAGTCTATTTAGAAAACTAAGGCACACATTTGATGATCTATTATCATCACAAGCTTCACAAGGTTTTATTAACTAGCTTTATTCTTTTTATTTAAGAAAAGTAATTTCTACTCATTGAAATTAACTAAGATTTAATATTCTCCAATTAAAATATGGGATCATGTGGACACATGTCATCATTAGAACGCGGATCAATGGCTCACGATCGTCGTCGACGACGGACTCATCGCCGGCAAGACAGAACCCTAAACGGACGGTGGGGGTCTACTTGGGACGTACCAGGGCTCCATCTAGTGCGGCGAGGCGGGCGATCGAACTGGACGGTAACGGCGGGCTCAGGCGAGGTCACGACAGGGGCTGAGGTGGAATAAATCCACGGGGACTTCTCCTCCTCTACAGCGGCTACCTTTGGTGTAATTCCAGCGAACGGTGGCTCGAGCGGCTCCGGCGAGAGAGGGGAAAGGGTCAGTGGAGAGAGGGGAGTGGAATGGTGTGAAGAGATGGTGCTGGGATGGCCTCCTTATATAGGCTCGACGGTGAGACCGAGAGGTGTGGACGGACCTCGTCGGCGACGACGGCACGGGGCTATCGGCATGGGTGAGGTAGGCGGACGGTGGGATGTTCCCTGGCGGTCAGCTACAACACAATGGCGCGGCTAGGGGCGATGGCATTTGGTCGGGAGCGTCACGCGCTCTGGGAGACAAAGGCGGTGCTCGACGGTGATCACGGCGACTCTGGGTCACGTGGTGGTGCACAGCCGTGTCTGGTGGGTTGCTGGGGTCGAGGTGGAGTGGGGTGCACGGTACGGGGTCAAGGCACGGTCTGCTGCGTGCTGGCGGCAATCGCGCTCTGGCGCGCTCTGGCTTGCTCGCAGAGGAAAAGGGTGACACTACTGGGGAGTGGTCTAGGCGCTGGGGTTGATCGAGGGGTGGACCGTGGGCGGCGGTAGGGTTGGGCGGAGCTAGTGGGCACACTGGGTTTGCGCGACGCGGTCCCTGGCGTGCTACCCGCGTCTAGCCGGCGATGACCTCATTTGGGCGGCGCGCCACTGCTGCAACGGCTAAGGGGGAAGCTGGTTGGGGACTTGGTTGGACTCAGGGGGGATAGACGAGAGTAGAGAGGGTGCAATGGGGGACAAAGGTTTAACTTAGCAACAGTAATAGTTAGGCAGATGATCTCTGCCTGCCACCTATTTGACACAATGTCCGCAAGAACAAAATGTTTGAATTTTGAGCTGATTTTTGGTGGAGTGATGTAACTTATGCTTAAGATTCTAGGTGTGCTTGGGTTTTTGAAATGGAGTTCATTTGAGTGGTTTTTGAATTAATGGGATCTATACATATGAACTACATTCAATTTTCAAATGTCATTTAAATTTAGTGTTTGAAAGTTTTTGGGATGAAACAAAGTGGGCCTTGGTACATCACTACTTGTACTAGCAAGGGGTGCAAAGATCCACAATTTTTTCTATTAAGATTTGAGTTCTAGGAATAGCCAAAGTAGGCTAGGTGATTAAAATGGCAAAAGTGACCATTTGCTTATTTTATTCTTTTTGATTTGTTTTTCTTAGGGATTTGCTTGGGGTGATGTAGGTGATGTTTAATTCACCTTAGAATCATTTTACAACCAATGGATAACTCAAACATGGCAATTCAAAACAACTCCTAATTTAAATGCACACACATATGAATGCTTAATGATTTTAAATGGAAAAGTTTTTGTTAACCCTAAATTGGGTAGATTTGATCTTGTTTAACCTTGGGTTAAGTTTTGGGATGTTACAAACCTTCCCCCCCTTAAACAAAATCTCGTCCCGAGATTTATGAAAGAAAACTAGGAACTAAAGAGATCTGGGAACTCAGTCCTAATGTAGTCTTCCCGCTCCCAAGTGGCTTCTTCTTCGGTATGGTTGCTCCATTGAATCTTGAGAAATTTGATACTCCGGGTCCTGGTGGTTCTGTAAGCTTCTTCCAAGATACGGATGGGCACTTCACGGTACGTCAGATCCTTGTTGATATCAACGGCTCTGTGATTGATGTTCTTGAAAACTTCAGTCTTCTCTAGCACTTCTAGGCATTTGTGCAGTAACGAGATATGGAACACATTATGGATGGCTGACATCTCTTCTGGCAGTTCCAGTTGATACGATACTTCTCCTCGGTGATTCAGAATCTTGAAAGGTCTGATATATCTGCAGGCTAACTTTCCTTTCAGACTAAAGCGTTGCGTTCCCTTCAGTGGTGAAACCTTGAGATACACAAAATCTCCGACATTGAAAGTCAGGTCTCTCCTTCTCTTGTCAGCATAACTCTTTTGTCTGGATTGTGCAGTCTTGAGGTGCTCATGGACTTTGTGAACCTTTTCTTCGGCTTCTCGGAGAATGTCAGGTCCAAAAATCTGGCTCTCTCCTACTTGCGACCAATTCAAAGGGGTGCAACACTTTCTGCCATATAGGAACTCAAATGGTGCCATTTGCAGACTGCCTTGATAACTGTTGTTGTATGAGAATTCTGCAAAAGGCAGTTAGTCTTCCCATTTTGATCCATACTCTAACACACAAGCTCTCAACATATCCTCTAGGATTTGGTTGACTCTTTTAGTCTATCCATCAGTTTGCGGGTGATAAGCGGTGCTGAAATTCAACTTGGTTCCTAAATCCCTCTAGGACTTTCTGCCATCTCGAGGTAAATTGGGTTCCTCGATCTGATACTATGGTCTTGGGGGTTCCATGTAGACTAACAATTCTAGAAATGTACAACTCTGCTAGCTTCGAACTCTGATAGGTAGTCTTGACAGGTATAAAATGAGCTACCTTGGACAGTCTATCAACGATGACCCAGATTGAGTCATTTCCCCTACTAGAAGTAGGCAAACCGGTGATAAAGTCCATTCCGACGGAATCCCATTTCCATTCCGGAATCTGCAATGGTTGCAACAGCCCTGTGGGTCTCTGATGATCTGCTTTGACTATTTGATAGATGTCACACTTGGCGATGTAGCTTCTGATTTCTCTCTTCATCTTGTGCCACCAAAATTGCTCTTTCAAATCTTGATACATATTCGTTCCTCCGGGGTGGATAGAATAAAGAGTATCATGAGCTTCCTGCATGATAACTTGCTTCAGCTCCGAATCTACTGGCACACAGATACGTCCTTTGTACCACATAACTCCTTCTTCGTCTTTGGTAAATCCAGGTACCTTTCCTGTACTAATACGACGTTTGATTCCGTCGATAATTTCATTTCCCTTCTAGGTTTCCTTGATTTGGCTAATCAAAGTGGGTTGAAGTTCAATGCTAGCTAGAAATACCTTGCTAACTAGCTCAGTTCTAAACTGCTCCAACTCCTCATACAAACTGGGTTGCTTCTCCTTGATCATGGTGTTTAGCCTGCACGGCAATCTGCTAAGAGCATCTGCTACCACATTGGCTTTGCCTGGGTGATAGTGAATGTCAAGGTCATAATCCTTGATTAACTCTATCCATCTCCTTTGCCTCATATTCAGCTCCTTCTGAGTGAAAATATACTTCAAGCTCTTGTGATCTGAGAAAATCTCACAGCAATTACCCATAAGATAATGACGCCATGTCTTCAATGCCAACACTACGGCTGCTAATTCAAGGTCATGGGTCGGATAGTTCTGCTCATGCTGCTTCAGTTGCCGAGACAGATAAGCGATGACTTTGCCTTCTTGCATCAATACACATCCGAGACCAATCTTGGATGCATCACAATACACATCAAATGGCTTCTTGATATCTAACATGATCAATATTGGGGCTGAAATCAATCTCTTCTTCAGTTCTTGGAAACTGGCTTCACATTTGTCGGTCCATTCAAACTTCTTGTCCTTCTTCAACAATTGGGTCATGGGTCTGGCGATGCTCGAAAATCCTTCTACGAACTTGCGGTAATATCCCGCCAATCCGAGAAATGAACGGACTTGGGTTTGAGTGGTTGGGGCTTCCCATGTTTCAACATCTCTGATCTTGGTGGGATCAACAAAGACTCCTCTGACAGACACAATATGTCCTAGGAATCCTACTTCTTTCAGCCAAAACTCACATTTGCTGAACTTGGCATATAACCGATGCTCTCTCAAGGTTTCTAGGATGATTCTCAAATGTTGCTCATGCTCTTATTCTGACTTGGAGTAGATAAGGATATCGTCGATAAACACAACGAAAAACTTATCTAGGAAGTTCATAAAGATCTTATTCATGAGATTCATGAAATAAGCAGGGGCATTGGTTAATCCAAAAGACATAACCGTATACTCGCATAAACCATAACGAGTAGTAAAGGTAGTCTTCGGAATATCCGTTGCACGAATCTTAAGTTGGTGATAACCAGTCCTAAGACCAATCTTTGAGAACACTTGGGCACCAGTCAACTGATCAAATAGATCCTCTATCTTTGGCAAAGGGTACTTGTTTTTGATGGTGACATCATTCAGCTTCCTATAATTTGTGCACAAACGGTTGCCTCCATCTTTCTTGTCGACGAATAACACTGGTGATATCCATGGCGATGTGCTTGGTTGAATCAAGCCTATTGCTAACATAGCATCCAACTACTTCTTCAATTCTACTAACTCTGAGGGGTTCATGCTATAAGGTCTCTGGGCTATGGGTCCGGTTCCAGGGATTAGTTCAATAATGAACTCAATATCCCTATCCGGGGGCATACCTAGCAATTCATTTACGAATACGTCGGGGTATTCACAGAGTACTCTAACTTGGTCTATGGTGGGTAGGGCTAGACTCTTGTTGCATTTGAATTGACGGGGTAAGGTTTCAGATACATGATCTACTGTTACTCTAGAGCTACTGGTCATGGTGATGGCTTTCTTAGCACAGTCTATCAGCCCTTTATGCTTTGACATCCAATCCATACTTAGTACTACTTCCAATCCTATGGTTCCAAGTACTATTAGATTAGCATAAAAATCTATCCCATGTATTCTGATAGGCACAACTTTGCAAATTTTCTAGCTTTTGTAGTGGAACCGGGAATTTGAACTATCAAGACATGCTTCAAGTTGGTTGGGTGGATCTTACTAGTGCATGCAAATTCTTTGGTGACAAATGAGTGTGATGCTCCAGAATCAAACAACACTCTTGCTAAAACTGAGTTGACAGAAAACATACCTAGCACTACATCTGGCTCTTTGGGCTTCTTCGGCGTTCATGTGGAAGAGACGGCCATTGCGGTTGTGAGGGTTCCTTGGGGCAAATCTTCTTCCTGGTTGAACATGACGCTGCTGTTGAGCTGGGGTATTCACATTGGCAGTGGCAGCAGCCTTCTTGGGGCACTCATTGGAATAGTGACCCTTCACTCCACACTCGAAACAAGTGATCTGAGACTTGTCTTTAGCTGCGACGGGCACAACATTGCTTCCAGTTCTGGGTGCAGTGTTGTTGTTGTTACTCTTGGGAGGTGCACGGTTGAAATTGCTGGTGTTGCCGGGGTTATTGTTGTTTCCTTCGGACTTCACATTGCCTCCGCTACAGTTGGGGTAGCTTGGGCGAGACATTGGGGGTCGGTTGGTTCTTGGTGCATACCCTGCAGACGGGTTGGGACGGTACTTCTGGTGACTGTTGGATCCATCTTGGTGCATCATACGACGTTTGCGGTTGTCGTTTGCCTGGTTAATCTTCCCTTCCATCTGAATGGCAGAGTCGACTAGCACTTGGAGATCCTCGAAGCAGATGTTGACGAGGACAGTCTACATCTCATCATGCAGTCCGTTCAGGAATCTCTCCTTCTTCTTGGCCTCCGTGCTGATCTCATCAGGTGCATACCTTGCTAAGGACATGAATCTGTCACGATACTCCAGTACAGTCATTATGCCTTGCTTTAACTCTCTGAATTCATCCCTCATTCTAGTGACTAGGCCCTGCGGCACGTGGGTGCGGCTGAACTTGATTTTGAAGGCTTCCCATGTCATCACTTGACCATGGTTCATCAGGCGGATGCTATTCCACCAGGCTCTTGCGTCTCCTGCCAAATAGTGGGTGGCAAAGAGAACTTTCTCGTTGTCATCAACCCTGGATACTTCCAAATTGTTGTCCATTGTCTGCAACCAGTCATCAGCATCTAATGGGTCCTCCGAAGTGCTAAAGATTGGGGGATTGGTATTCTGGAAGATTTTCAGCTTGGATCCTGGATGATGCTGATTTCCATGCCCTTGGTTGTTTTGGGCCATCTGGGCTATCTGCTGCAGTGTTGCTAAGTTGGCCTGGCGCTCTGCCCTGCTTGCTTCACGGTCTGCAACTAACATTTGCATAATCTGCAGCCTTGGGTCCTGCGATGAGCTGCTCCCTCCGTGGTTTCCATGAGTCATCTGAAGATTGAGATAGATAAAGGGGTAAGAGGGAAAGTTCTAAGGTTCATGGTTTTGGTTTCAAAGCTAAAACTTCGAGTTTGACTCAGGTTTTGCAACTAACTTCATTTCATTCATTCAAACAAGCACACGATACAAACACACACACACACACATCAAAGGAAAACAGATGGTTTTAAGAACCATTCTGCAAGCTACGATACAATGGGACCGATGCTCCTCATGCTACGATAGTGCTCTAGTGCATCTACTCATCATCGATGAAGTCAGAGTCTTCATCATAGGTGTAGAAGTCCACAGCATCTTGCTCTAGAAAGTCATCATCATTGCTGAGGTAAGAGTCCAGATCTCCCTGGATGTCTTCACCTTCCTCTTCTTCTTCCTTTGCTCCAAGCTGAGCTTCTTGCTCCTTGATGGTCTTCTCGAGGTCGGCCACCTTCTTGCGAAGACGGTCGATGGCGCGATCCTTCTTTTCGCACTGGCGGCGAAGAGACTGACGGTCCTTGACAAGCAGTGAGAAAGTCTGGGCCTTCTGGGTGGCAATGGCATGGTTGTGGTTGGCAAACTCCCTAGCATTATCCAATTCCTTCTGGCGGTCGTACATCAGGAAGTCAAGGTTCTCCACTTGACGCTTCAACTCCAGGTGACTTGGCATCTCCATTGGCATTCCCATGAAGTCACGCCTTGCATAGTGAACAAACCAGGTTCCTTGGATCTGGTTGACACTTAGGGCACACAGACGTGCGAGAGCTTCATGCATTGCCCTGGCTAATCCATCTAGCTAGTTGTTCTCTCTTACAGAGAACTGGATTCTCCCGGACATTGGTGCTTCTATAATTGCTCGAAGATCAGAAGTGACTAGCCATTGTAAATCTCCTCCTAGGGGTCCAGGAAGTTGAGCTCCAAGAAACTCCGGATGTGGGCGTCCCAAGAGCTCAGACAGTGAATCTAGATCCCTCTTGAAGATCAGTTGGCCTCCGTTGCCCAACTGGTAGAACTTGCTGAACTGAGTCTCCACCTACAAGAATTAAGGATGAGGAAGTTAGTGAAGTGATCAAGTGTGTCAAATTTTATGTAGTAGTGTAAGAATTTGAGGAACATGAATTTTGAGAAAGAATGAATTCCCAAGGGTAAGAGAGGAAATAGTTTTTCATAAATACTCACTTTGGTTTTGAAATTAAGTTTTTGTTCGGACGTCCATTCTAACTAGGGCCTCCTATGGTTAGGATGGCTCTGATACCAACTTGTCTACACCTGGATTTTTAATCCCAGATGCCTGTTATGTCATACATCGCAATCCCATGATTACCATTTTTGCGAGACATAACAGATTGGATATCACAGTACCTCATCCATTACAAACCATAATAAGGTCTTACACGAATAAAGGATCTCATGATCCAGTCTAAATACAACAAGCAGCGGAATAAATAATAAGCGTAGCGGTGGGGTCCATCTTCAGTGGCACAGGCAATGCTGACGATGGAAGATAGTCCTAGTTATCATAGCCGTCCTGCCGTCCTTCATCTTGGTAGTCTCCATAGTATGGCCATAGTAATAGCTAGGGACAAAAGCCATGAGTACACTTTAAGTACTCGCAAACTATCACTAACAAGTAAGGTAGTTCTAGTGGGAAATTCTAACTCTAGGTTTATTTGCAAAGTCAAGTTTGAAAACTAAACTGAGTTCAGGAACAAAGAAAGATAAAAGAAGTTTGAAAATACTTAAGTGGGAACTTAGTTATGATAGTCACATCTCCGTTGTGGTTAAGTCATGTCACAATTCATTTCATAAGTTGTTTTGAAAACATCTGACAACAGAACAGTATGGCCACTCCAACTGTCCATAACCGCGGACACGGCTATTCGAATAGTTTGACACTCTACAGAGGTGGTACACTTTCACCACAAGATTCGATACATCTGTCAGGGATAACCCTGAATCATCATACTTAGTATGTGGATAATCAAACATAACCTTTCCTTTACACACCCTAGTATAAGCACCTCTCCTATGAGTATGGCCTCCCAACCATGACCATCTGTCATCTTGGGCACTTCATAGGTGGACAACATTGAGAGGCAGCCTCAGCTCAAACCTCTCCCGCGAGGGAACTAATACTAATGCATATAAACTTCCGGCTAAGCCTTACCCAATTCAGGTAGTGTGGTTGTACGGTGAAATTGGAATGGTATCACATCCGAACCCAACCATCCGTTTTGTAAAAGGGTTAAGGCTCATGCTCTCAACATTTTCATCATCATAAACCATTTGTGTTTCTCAACACATGTCAAAACATCTCAATAGAATGACTCATCATTCCAAGGTTTTCACAATTCATTTTCACCAAGGGTTCCCATCGAAAGTGACTCAAGTTTTAGTTTAGCTCTAAACTACTAAGTTAAGAGTGTTCACTAATAGGGGATACTAAGATCAATCTCATGCCATAGAATGACATCTAAGGTTATCTAGATAGGTCAAGTTTTATACTTTTTATGCTACCTTCAAACAAGTAAAGGACTTTAATAAAGTAAAGAAAGTAAAAGCTTGGAAATAAAACTTGGGGTAGGTACTAGTCAAAGTGGTATAACCAAAACATGCCTAATGCATCTTGCTTAGGTTATCTAGCTTAATTCTAGCTTGCTAACAATAGCTTGCCTTGGTTGGTGCAGTGGTTGAAGTTTTCTTCCTCCACTTCTTGATAGAACTCCTCCTCCTCGAAAGCTTGGTCGGTACTATCATCTATAAATACATACAGGATACACAATCACCAAACAATACTTAAATAGTCTACTTAGCACACTAAGGCACACATTTGATGATCTATTATCATCACAAGCATCACAAGGTTTTATTAACTAGCTTCATTCTTTTTATTTAAGAAAAGTAATTTCTACTCATTGAAATTAACTAAGATTTAACATTATCCAATTAAAATATGGGATCATGTGGACACATGTCATCACCACATATTCTAACATATGGGAATGTGATTTAAAGGTTGGATCACATTTTAATAAGTTTAAGTTTAATATTTAATGATTTAAAGTGACTAGAAATGCCTATATAGCACTAATTTGGTCCTAGTGCAAAGTCACTTCATGTAAACCTTAATATTATTACATATTCAGATAGGTATTTTTAAATGTGATTTTTGAGAGATGTTTGAATGCAAATGCTTCTGCATTGATATTTTTACTAGGAGAGATCTCTAACTCTAAAAGAATTAAATCCAACGGGCTTGGATAGATCTTTTCAGAAGCTTTCCAACAAAATTGGAATCACTCAATTTGATTCAGTAAATCTTCCTGAATTGATTTTTGAACTAGGGGGCAGAAATGGTTTTAAGTCTAAATAGAAAAACACCTATTTGAATTTGTGGGCTAGCGCGGGAAAACTAACAGGCCGGCCCAGTGACGCTCAGCAGCGCAGAGGACGACTTACAAGGGGGGTCCGCCTGTCAGCAACATTTAAAACCCGAAACGGTATCGAGCGATCTGGGCCACACGATTAGAACGCGGATCAATGGCTCACGATCGTCGTCGACGACGGACTCGTCGTCGGCGAGACCGAACCCTAAACGGATGGTGGGGGTCTACTGGGGACGTACCAGGGCTCCAGCTAGTGCAGCGAGGCAGGCGATCGAACTGGACGGCGACGACGGGCTTAGGCGAGGTCGTGGCAGGGGCTGAGGTGGACGAAATCATCGGGGACTTCTCCTCCTCTGCAGTGGCTACCTCCGGTGCAATTCCGGCGAACGGCGGCTCGAGCGGCTCCGGCGAGAGAGGGGAAAGGGTCAGTGGAGAGAGGGGAGCGGAATGGTGTGAAGAGATGGTGCTGGGGTGGCCTCCTTATATAGGCTCGACGGTGAGAGCGAGAGGTGTGGGCGGAGCTCGTCGGTGATGACGGCACAGGGGGCTATCGGCATGGGTGAGGTAGGCGGACGGTGGGCGGTTCCCTGGCGGTCAGCTATGGCGCAATGGCGCGGCTAGGGGCAGTGGCATTTGGTCGGGAGCGTAGCATGCTCTAGGAGACAAAAGGTGGTGCTCGACGGTGATCACGGCGACTGTGGTTCGCGCGGCAGTGGTCGGACGTGTCTGGTGGGTTGCTGGGGTCGAGGCGGAGCGGCGTGCGCGGTATGGGGTCAAGGCATGGTCTGCTGCGTGCTGGCGGCAATCGCTCTCTGGCGCGCTCTGGCTTGCTCGCAGAGGAAAAGGGCGGCGCTACTGGGGACTGGTCCAGGGGCTGGGGTTGATCGAGGGGTGGACCGGGGGCGGCGGTAGGGTTGGGCGGAGCTAGTGGGCATGCTGGTTTGGCGTGGCGCGGTCCCTGGCATGTTGCCCGCATCTGGCCGGCGATGACCTCCTTTGGGCGGCGTGCCACTGCTACAACGGCTAAGGGGGAAGCTGGTTGGGGACTTGGTTGGACTCAGGGGGGCAAAGGAGAGTAGAGAGGGTGTAATGGGGGACAAAGGTTTAACTTAGCAACAGTAATAGTTAGGCAGATGATCTCTTCCTGCCACCTGTTCGACACAATGGCCGCAAGAGAAAATGTTTGAATTTTGAGCTGATTTTTGGTTGAGTGATGTAACTTATGCTTAAGCTTCTAGGTGTGCTTGGGTTTTTGAAATGGAGTTCATTTGAGTGGTTTTTGAATTAATGGGATCTATACATATGAACTACATTCAATTTTCAAATATCATTTAAATTTAGTGTTTGAAAGTTTCTGGGATGAAAAAAAGTGGGCCTTGGTACATCACTACTTGTACTAGCAAGGGGTGCAAAGATCCACAATTGTTTCTGTTAAGATTTGAGTTCTAGGAATAGCCCAAGTAGGCTAGGTGATTAAAATGGCAAAAGTGACCATTTTCTTATTTTATTCTTTTTGATTTGTTTTTCTTTGGGATTTGCTTGGGGGTGATCTAGGTGATGTTTTATTCACCTTAGAATCATTTTACAACCAATGGATCACTCAAACATGGCAATTCAAAACAACTCCTAATTTAAATGCACACACATATGAATGCTTAATGATTTTAAATGGAAAAGTTTTTGTTAACCCTAAATTGGGTAGATATGATCTTGATTAACCTTGGGATAAGTTTTGGGATGTTACAATTTCTTAAGCAATCAATAGAATTCCCTAACCCTAGAGTTAGAGAATATCGATTTGATGGTGGAATTATTAAAAATTTACAGGAAAAAGCTTTCAGTGGAAGGGAATATGAAGACCCAGGAAGGCATCTTAGAGAGTTCAACGATGTGGTAACATCACTTGGACCAAAAGGTTTGCCAAGAGATTTCTCTCGTCTAAAATTATTTCGTTCGTCTCTTAAAGGTACGGCTCTAGACTGGTTATATTCTCTCCCTCGCCATTACATTAAATGTTGGGAAAAATGCATTGTAAAATTCATAAACATTTTAATCCTTTTAAAAAGGTAACTGAACTAAGAAAGAGTATAGGCAACTTTAGACATAATGTGGGAGGAAACTACCCACAAGCCTTGGAAAGATTTTTTGGAATGATCAATAGTATTCCTAGTCATCGCTATTCTGAATCAACTATTTGCCATTTATTTTACCACGGTCTTAATACTCAATGTAGAGAGTTGCTTGACTTCTCAACGGGAGGATCGATAAATACCTTAACTATTAAAGAATGTTTAGAATTGATGTCTACTAGGGCTAAGAATGATTCTTTATATAATCCTGATTTCGGCACTAAGATGGAAACATGGATACTTCGGGTAACTCCTGATCTTATGCCTGAAGTACGCAAAACAATGAAAGAAAAATGTATACCTTCTGAACTTGTTAAGGAAAACAATGTAGACTTGTTACAAGTTTTAACGGAAGAAGATGAAACTAGGAAAGTTTTTCAAGAATTAAAACATCGACATGCAAAATCTCAAAATAACCTGCATAAGCACTTGCAAAAACATAAAAAGATTTTGGCGGAACTCACCGAAAATTATGAAGAGATTGGCCAAGAAGTAAAATTATTTAATAAGTATCTTAGAATGATTGAAAACCAGTGTGAACAAAGAGCATCTGATTATTAAAATTTTCTTCGAGATGATAAAGATATTCCTGTTTCTACTAATGTTGTTACAAGAAGAGGCAGATGTTATAGGACCATTAGGACCACCAGAATATGAAGTTGAAAAGGAGCAAAAGGAAAAAGCCTTGCTCGAAGCAAGCCAAGAAGATGATACACTGGTGGATCCTCAAGATGAAACTGTTCAAGAAACACAAGATCAAACCAAGGAGGGCCAAGATGATGAACAGGATGACCGTTATGACTCTGATGCAGGGACGGTTGATCCAAGAGAAGAAAAGAAGTGAGCAATGAAGATGAAGTTGTTGTAGTAGAAAATAAGAAAAGCGATAAGCAACAACAAAATAAAGCAATGAAAGAGCCTGACCCCCACAAAAGGTAAAAGACAAGAATAAGAAAGGTGAGAAAAAGCTTCCCTTTCCAGATCAAAAAAAGAAAGCACCAGATCATGTAATCTATGATTCTTTTACAAAATCACTTGGTGATCTTCGTCTAGAAATTCCGTTTGCGGATGCAAGTAAAGTTCCTACATATTCTAAATTCCTCTATGATATTCTTAGTAGAAAGAAATAAATAACTGAAACCGTTGCCAATGTGACTAGTTATCCTGCTAATGGGAAACTATTGTCTAAATCAGGAGATCCCGAAATACCAACTATTTCATGCTCAATAGGCAAGACTAATATTCACAATGCCTTGTTTGATTTAGGTGCAAGAGTTAGTGTAATGCCATACTCCCTCTATAAATGGTTAGGATTAGGGGAGTATTCCCCTACTACTATCACTTTATAGATGGGTGACAAGTCCACTAAACAACCCATTGGTATGATTGAGGATGTTCTACTTAGAATAGATGAGCATGCTATTCCCACTGATTTTATTATTCTTGAAATGCCAAAGGATGAAAAATTATCTATAATACTTGGAAGATCTTTCCTTAGTACTGCAAGAGCATCAGTTGACTGTGCTGAAGGAAAAATGATCTTCGATGTTTATGATGATGAAATCATCCGATATTTTCCAAAGAATCTAGAAGTAGGAGAAATATATATTCCACCGGCAAAATGAGTTCATGGGGTAAGTTCCTTTGATAAGGGGCAACCCAAGGTAAGAATTCGAGAACAGAGAAGGGTTGAGTTACTCAACCATTCTTTAGAAAATGCTTAATGGGAGCCAACCCATCTCGGCAATAAAATAAACTAGAGAATAAATAAGGTCATCGCATTCCTACCACTTTTTCATAGACATTCTTGCGGAAGCACGCCCGTGAAGATGCATCTGTCAAAAAGTAGTAGAAACATCGATTGAATGAGTATAGAATAAGAATAAAAATAAAAGTTTGAGTTTTATCTATAAAGACTAAAATTCTGCTCTTCATACACTAATGTTGGTCGACAATTTCTACTGTCAATTTTCTATAAAAAAATAAGGTATTTCGCTAAGTTTTGGGATAAGAAGGTATTCTCGAAGAAATAGAATTTTTTTGATGACTACAGATGGTTTAATGACCAACTATACGACGGGAATAAAAATCCTGGCCGTATAGTTCCGGTCGTATAGATATCTTTGCCATCAACAAATTTTCTTCAAAGACACAGAGAATTTAACGACCAACTATATGGTTAGAATAAAAATATGACCGTATAGCTCCGGTCGTATATATATTGATACCTTCGTACAATTTCTTCTCAAAAGTACTAACTGTTTAATGACCAACTATATAGCGGGAATACTAATTCCGGCCGTATAGCTCTGGTCGTATAGATATCGATGCCTGTGTTTGAGAATTTATGTCAAGGATACAGACAGTTTAACGACCAACTATTCGAAGGGATCATTATGATCCGGCCGTATAGTTGTGTCCGTATAGCTGTATTCCGCATAAAGAAACCCTAGTTGGCAGCATCACCGCAACTATACGGGTGGAACAACATATCCCGCCCGTATAATTCTGACCGTACAGTTTGGTGCGACCACAAAATCACACCGGGGCGGATAGGTCTCTTCTTCCTCTTCATTATTTATCTCATATTCCCTCTCCAAACCTCTCAAAACCCACCTAGAACTTTTGATTCTTTGTCGATTTCGTTTGTTTGAGTGGGGGAATCAATAGATCAGTATGTTTCTCTCCCTATCCATGCTTTATTTTCCGATTTCCATGGTTGAAACTCTCACATTGTTCTAGTGGATGAACTCAAGCTTATTTTGTTTTTCCTATTGATTCCTCATGTTAGGATTGAATTTTTCCACGTAGGATCGTTCATATATCATGTAGAAACTATATGCCTAAGGTGTTATGGTGAAATTTTTTTAGTGCACCACGATGAACAAAATCGGTAACATCTTTCGCACGAGCAAGCGCCAATGTGGTGAGGGCTCGAGCTTGGGGTCCCGAGCCAAGCACAACCCCAAGTTGGTTGTTGTCTCATCGAGGAGGGTGCTGCCCACACGTTGGGCCGACCATAGCTTGCTCACCGTGGCGGGGATGAAGGCGGACTTCGACCTCATGTGTAACAATGCTGGGCTAACAGTACTCTGCTTCGCAAGCCACGACACCTACACCGAGCTTACCCATGAGTTCCTTGCCTCCTTCTACGACGACCACAGGGAGAAAGGTAATGCGTGCGGTAAGCTTCACCATGAACCGACTGTCCTATGAAATAACTTTTGAATAATTTTGCGATGCTTTCGGCTCCCCTCACGTTAGGGAGCTAACTGTTACTAACCTCTATAGCGTCACAAGCGGAGAAACTTGGGAGGCTATTTCTGTTAATGGTGGCACCAACTTCTACCAGAAGAAGATGTCCACCATTCAGAACCCAACAATCCGCTACTACGCCTTGTTACTCGCCAACACACTACTGGGAAGAGGTGACACCGGTTCCATGGCCAATGCGAACATGGCAATGATCACCAAGGCTCTCTTTCCTACTGCGCCGCAAAGCCCAAATCCTGCAGCTCTACTCATCCAGCACTTTTGCCACCAAAGCAACAAGACTAAAGGTGATATTTGCATTGGTGATTTGTAACCCACCTTGCCCATGCATTAAATATTATATTACCTATTATGCAATCTGTTGACGGCCCTAAACTTATGGACGTCAAGTATTTGACTGCTTGTGGCTTCCTTGGTGTTTACCAAGGTAAACGGGGGCTCCGAGCATATCAGTTTGGTTATCTTGGTGATGCACAGGGTGAGCAGGTTCCGTTGCCCTATCCCCAAGCCTTCTCAATTATGGAGAAGGGCACTTGGATCCTCACCAAGGACCAAGTGATGGAGATCATGGCTGAACTCTATCCTGATCAAGAGGAAGATGAAGAAGGAGAGCAGCAGGATGAGGATGAGAAGGACATGAGGATGAGCAAGGACACAACCATGCTTGGGAGGGACATCAGCAGCAGTAAGGGGGAGCCTGGGACCCGTGGCCCAACCTGCCGCAACAGGGGTACAACTATGTCCCCTATCAAGAATTCCAGCAGCTCAACTAGTGCGTTGGGGAGATTGACAACACTCTTCAAGGAGTGAATGAAGCCGTGAGTGCCTTGACTCACAACTTCAGTCACTTCATGACCCACTTCCCCGACTACTAGTAGCAGTATCCGTACCAGTCGCCGAATGACGACAACAACTGAGCCTGACAATAGCCTAAGCTTGGGGGAGGTTTGAAAACCTCCAAACCTTGCATTCATATTTTTATTTCTTCTTTTGATTCATTTTATTTCTTCAAAATTGCATGTTTATTTTCAGTTTGCATTTCTAAGACAAAAATACAAAAAAGTTGTAACTTTTATTGCAAGTTCATTTCTTTGTTTCTCTCGGAGATTGCTCAATTTCAGGTGACTTGGCAATATGGAAATACAGAGGGGGTTCGACTAAAATATGAGAACGAAGCAAGCAAGAGGAGGTATCACATTCCCTTCATCACCTTTTCTGCAACCTTAAATTGATCCTACAATTATTTACTTGCTTGCACTGGAGTCACTCCCCACTTAGCTTGTTATCCTATAAATTCTATTCCGTTGCTAGTGTCTCCTTTCTAGCTTTGAAACAATGAGCAATGAACTTGGTTAAAATACTTCCTACATTTTTACAACATGAAAAAACATCCAAAAGATGACTTGAGTCCATGTTTAGCCCAAAGAATTTAAATTTAGAACTACTCCATCCCCTTTGAGCTTAATATAAATAGACTCGATAGTACCCTTGAATGGAATTATTTGATAAAATGGATGTTTCGAAGTAGTAGATATTATGCCACTACATTTTCTAATAATTACCATAAGATATTGCTTTACGCGTGTCATTACAAGACTGTTATGCTCCATGGGGAACTATTAACTCCACTGGCCAACGAACGATCTAAATGTGGGGAACCACTTGATTTGGGCCATTGAGTTATTTAAACATGTGTAGCAGCAATGCTATGACGGGTAAAATTTTAGTCTCCTCGTGGTTTCACGTTCCAAGTGAAGTTGTAGTACTCCTCTGACCCATTATTTATCAACATATTTTTTGACATGGTCATGAGTGAACAACACAGTCCCAATTAACATGTTAAGAATAGTGGCATGATTTCTCTATGGAAGAGCTGAAGTTTTTGAAAAGCAAAGGAAGGAAAAAGGTGCTTTGAGTGTCTTGAAATTTTGACATGGGAATAGATGAGTTGTTCTTAAATTGAATGTTTTGGTGCCAACTTGAGAACTCTTAATTGATTAAAGAAACAAGAGCAAAAAGTTTTCATCTCTCAACAAAGAGAGATACCAAAAGAATTTGTCTCATTTTTCTAGCTAAACTTTTGACACTTGCTCGGGCATATGATTTATTTGCTAGCAAGATATACGTGATTAGGAAGTGGACTCAGTGCAATCTTGTGTATACTTGTATGATCATGTTTAAGATTGCAGGGATTGTGAAGAAAAGAATTTGACACCAAACCAAGCTTGTAAGTTCTTTTATTTCAGTCTCAAATCTCCACTATTCTTCTTTATTTCCTTGTCACTCGAGGGCGAGCAACATCTAAGCTTGGGGGAGTTGATAGCTGTGAGATTCGACACATTTTGATGGTTTTTATTAATGGTTCTCTCCCAGATTTGATTGTTTTCTAGCTTGACCTAACGCTAATACTTCGGTAGCAAAGAAAACTTGGTTTTTAATGTGTGTTTAGAGTTCTGAACGTCAACAGAGGGTTTTAACTAGAGAAACACAATATTCAGGTGAAAACAAGCAAGTCTCTCTTTGGAAGAAATCGAGGGAAGCGTACAGAGGCTTTAATGAGAAACTATACATCAGGAACAATTTTTCCGGCCGTATAGTTCCCGCCATATAGCTACCGCTACCTCTGTCTTGTGAAAATGAACAACTTCCGTGAAGGAACGAAGGACGAAAACACAACATAGCAGCCACCACACCATCTAGAAGGGAGAAAGAAGAGATCTGGAGAAGAAGGATGATATGTTCTTCATCTCGCTCCACGATCTTCGACCTCCTAGCCAATACACCCCCATAGCCATTACTTGTATTTGAGAGAAAGAGAGAGATCTTCACCTTGCAAGACTAGGGTTTGAGATTGTTCTTCCCATCTTGAATTGTGTTGGATTACTTTTCTATTCTTGTTGCAGATCTCCACGGTAATATCGAGAAGAACTCCCTTTATTTAATTATATTGATGATGCTTTTTTCCCTCATGTGTGAGTAAGTTCCTTGGGCATGGGAGATGTAAGGGATTGGTGAGATGTGATGTGCCTTCATATATTGTCCATTAGTTTGTGATTGATTTTAATTATTATACTATGTGTGCTTGATTTTAATTAAGGGCCCAGACAACATGATACTTTGTTCTACATGGATAGGATCTTGTTCGCTAGCAGACCGGCGACCCCTGAGTTACGTGGGGATATCAATGGATAACTAGTGGACTCGAGGATAACGAGGAACCATCATGCTTATTGCATTAGTCTGATCCAAGGACCTTAATCGCTAAGCGAACTGAAGGGTCTTAATCGTCTAGTGTCTGACCATGGTTTTGGTAACAGACTAGTACGATTATTGAATTTGGGATGAAATCTACCAAGAGGAGTTCCAGCTAATTATGGGTTTCTCGCCTACACATATACTTATAAGATTACAATTGTTACATTATTACTCGTCCATCTGGTACAATCACTATCACCATGAACTGTATCTCCCCACACCTTCTTTCGTCATCTGCAGAAAACAACAAACAACTGAATTGTTCTTTACTTTCATGCTTTTTATTTCTAAAGCTTACATTTTAGTTTCATTTAAATACATCAAGTTTAATCCAAATCTCATTCTCATTTTTACACTTGCAGTCAATTCACTCGAAGACATGTGACAACTTTGGGTGCGATAGAGACTTCACCATAAACACTTACCTTTGGGCTCCCCGTGGGATCGATATCTATACTTCGAAACTAGCTACAAACGATCTGTGCACTTGTAGATATCAGGCACGTGCTGTAGCAGTAATTTTTTTTGTGAAAAATAGATTACTCATAAATATTTACTCCCTCCATCCTAAAATACTTACTAACTTGGCTTTGTCTAGATACGCATGTATTTCGATACATTTTAGTACTTAGATGTTCCCTCATTTTCCAATTAGAAAGGATACTATGTTTTGTCAAAGTCAATATTTATAAAGTTTGACCAACTATATGTACAAATATACTAACTTACATAATGTCAAACATATATAATGTGAAAACATGGTTCATGATGATTTTGATAACATTGAGTTGATGTCGTAGATGTCCATATTATTTTCTAGATATTTAGGCAAAATTCTAAGGAAGCCTATCCTGCATGCTGGACCCACATCGGTGTGTCGTCCACACCAGTGCAATTTCAACGGCAATCCTGGTTCAAGACTTAAATAAAGTCGAATTGACAAGTTTGGGCATAAAATTTCGTAATCACTTAGTTAGATGACTAAAATCGAAGCACCGTAAGAACGGTAAGTGTGTTTATCTCTGGTTCATGTCGTAGTAGTGAACAATGACATTAAAGTCGTAATAAACCCCTAAATAATTCGTAATAACATTAACAACAAACTTAGTTTACATCCAAAATGCATCCTTCCTAGAACCAAAAGAGAACCTACATGCGACTACTACTAGTAAACTGGAGTAGTAAAATAGTACTACTAGTAGTACTATTTATGTGCTAATACACCTTTACAGTCTTGATCATCAGCCGTAGTTTAAGATCATTTTTTCCTGCTGATGTAAATCCAGAAAGATACATGGGTGGACTGTCCAACCTTCATCAGGAACTACGGTGGAACCCCGAGGTACGTCCTAAGCTTGTCGGACGAGAAGTTGGACGGTGACGAGCTGCTCGTCAGCTCAATTAACGCATTAAGTCTCTCGACCATCGAGAAGTCCGCCGACCCCGGCGGGCTAGGCGCACACAGTTTCACCGTGTACCACGACCACAAGCACCTATCCTTCCTACTACATACCAAGGACACGACGACGACTGGGCCGAACACGACACCATCATCCCTGTAGAGGAAGCGTCTGAATTCCCTTGTGCTTGTTGGTGGCAGAGTCGGGATGAGGCAAAAGAAGGTGCTGCCGTAGATGGCCCTGGTTACTATGACCCCGTGGGCCTCCTTCATGTGGGGAAGGAGACCTGCCGGCGAGGCAATGAAATCATAGGCGGAATCCATGTAGGAGCACGGGCCGTGCGAGCACGCGAGAACTTGTCGAAGGTGGCCAAGCTAAAGCAGCCGTCGTAGGGGCACACAATCATCGCCTCAGACTAGACAACATCCATAGCAGCCGGCTCACGGTCGAATCCGCCGACACGGTACACGAACTTGTGGGAGTGGTTACAGAGGGAATATCGGCTCACCGACGTAGTGCCCGCCGGCCAGAAACCCGGGTTAGGTGGGTATACTGAAGAGTATACTGATTAAGTTTCGTATTGTACTGGTACGATTGTACAGGAATAAGCTAGGCATTGGCGCACCGGTGGCGGCTGCACTTGACCACTTTTTTCTTAGATAGTGTCCACACGCTATACATGCTTCGTCAAAACAAAAAGGCTGTAGAAAGTTGACAGGTGAGTAAAGCAGGTGTCACACTGTACTGTACCAAACAATACATTACCGACAGAGGGAGAGACCGATGCAAGAAGATCTAGGTGAGTGATAGGCAAGAAGATCTACTCCTGGAGAGAGATGAAACTCCTGCGGCCTGGTGCAGGGTGTACAGTGCTACAGGGAGAGACCGAGGACTACATGCATGTCTTCGACATCAACCTGTAATTAACTTTTTTGGTCTTATCAAATTTAAATGGCCTTAATAATCCAAGACAGAGGGAGTACTAGTACTAGTAGTAGTACATCTTAGAACAAATCAGACAAACTAGTACTGTATTTATTAGTGGTACTTTTTTTGAGAAATTATAATTAGTATTAGTACTTAGATATGTGAAAAACCAATTCAGTTACTACTCCAATAGAGAGTACGGTCACTTTGTTTTATGGATTCTTATTTACTATACATACTAGTAGTAAAAGCTAGAATGTAGATTATTTCAGAACAAATTTTGGCTCTACAATATCTAGAATACGCGTAAACCTCAAAAGACACTTCATTGCTTAGTTTTAGGGATCTTGTGCTAAATGCATGTACTTGGATGTAATTTTCATTTTTATGAGGTCCTTGATGTAACTTGTACTTCCACCGACCGCGTGTTAACTAAAGCACCTCGCTCCTACGGGACCTACCATAATTAAAAAATAATTACACTGCCCCGATTATCAGAGAAAGTGGAACATGGTTTCTTATAATTCCAAAGTTTTCAAAAATAGGATGTTTCAAGCTTTCCAGCTAACTTCGCACACTTTAGTGACTTTTTGTCGATTTAACGAAATTAGGTCAAACATTTGCTACACAAGTAAGGGCAATTCATTGCTATTGAATTAAATGTATTTTTAGAGGTAGATGGGTGCATCTTCATGTAGTAAACAATGTCGTCGGTGTTAGTTTCCAACTATCACGGAAGAACATTTAATTCTTAATTTTTCGAGTGATGATGAGATTGTTCTTTTACGTAAAGAAGCTACAAAGAATATGGATCTGAATACCACAAGACAAGTTTTCAGACATAAATAGTGGACCAACATGTTGTACTGACGATACCCATGTTTTATGAGCTTTCAAACTTCCAAGCTAACTCCGCCAACTTGAATGACTTTATGCCAATTATTTATCGAATTTAGGTAAAATTTGGACTAAAAGTAAATTGTAGGTTGCTTTGAAAGTTTTATGAAAAATCTTCTGGAGGTACCTATTCAGGGGTCAACTAATATATCATAAACCACCGAGAGTTTTGACGACACGTTCAACTTCTTGCTAAGATTTTGCATTTTGATAGTTTAACAAAATTAGGTCAAACTTGAGCTACAAGTAAGCATGAAAGATTGCTCTTGAATTAAATGTCTGTCGATATTAGAATGACTTACTATCTAACTCTGCCCATTTGAATGAATTTATGCCGATCTATGAAACTTAGGTCAAATTTGAAACTACAAGTAAATTGTAGGTTGCTTTGAAAGTTCTACGAAAAATATTTTGGGGGTACCCATTGAGGGGTCACAATTAATATGTCAGAAACCACCGAGAGTTTTGACGATGGTTTCAACTTCTTGCTAAGATTTTGCATCCTGACAATTTAACGAAATTAGGTCAAACTTGAGCTACAAGAAAGTATGTGTGATAGATTTCTCTTGAATTATATGTCTTTTCAAGGGTAGATGAGTGCATCTTCTTGTAGTAAACAATGTTGTCAGTGTGAGTTTCCAACTATCGGGAAACAACATTCTTAATTTTTCGAGTGATATCGAGATTATTCTCTCCTATAAAGGAAGTCTGAAGAATATGGATCCAAATGCCACAAGCCAAGTTTTCACACATATATAGTGGACCAGCATATTGTACTTATGATTTCTCGTGTTTTTTGAGTTGTTAAACTTCCTATAGCTTATCGCTCTGCCCACTTGAATGACTTTATGTCGATTAATCAAAATTAGGTAAAATTTGAACTATATACTATAAGTAAATTGTAGGTTGCTCTGAAAGTTTTATGAAAAAGCTTTTGGAGGTACCCATGGGGGGTCACAATCAATATATGAGAAACAACCGAGAGTTTTGACAACAGGTTTGACTTTATGCTAAGATTTTGCATCATGACACTATTTAACAAAATTGGGTCAAACTTGAGCTACAAAGTAAGCGCTATAGATTGCTCTTGAAATATATGACTTTTCAGAGGTACATGGGTGCATTTTCTTGTAGTAAATAGTGTCATCAGTGTGATTTTCGAACTATCAGGAAAGAACATTCAATTCTCAATTTGCCGAGTGATGACGAGCGAGGTCGTTGTTCTTTTCCATAAAGAAATGTCCGAAGAATATTGGATCTGAATGCCAGAAGCCAAGTTTACCTACATATAGTGGACCAACATGTTGTACCAGCAATTCCCATGTTTTATTTATGAGTTTTCAAACTTCCTAGCTAATATAACTCTTCCCATTTGACCAAATGACTTTATATCAATTTATTGAAATTAGGTCAAATTTGAAACTATAAGTACATTGTAGGTTGATTTGAAAGTTTTACAAAAAATCTTTTGGAGCTACCCATCAAAAGGTCACAATTAATATATCATAAAAAACCGAGAGTTTTGATGATAGGTACAATTTCTTGCTAAGATTTTGCATCTTGACAATTTTAACGAAATTAGGTCAAACCTGAGCTACAAGTAATTAAGCGTGATAGATTGCTCTTGAATTAAATGTATTTTTAGAGGTAGATCGGTGCATCTAGTTGTAGTAAACAATGCCGTCAGTGTGAGTTTCCAACTATCACAAAAGAACATTCAATTCTACATTTTCTGAGTGAAGACAAGCGAGGTTGTTCTTTTCCATAAGAAGTCCGGAGAATATTAGATGTGAATGCCACACCAAGTTTACATACATATATATATAGTGTACCAACATGTTGTACCAACGATTCCCATGTTTTATTTATGAGTTTTCAAACTTCCTAGCTAACTCTGCCCATTTGACCGAATGACTTTATGTCGATTTATCAAAATTAGGTCAAATTTGAAACTATAAGTAAATTGTAGGTTGCTTTGAAAGTTTTACGAGATAACTTTTGGAGGTACCCATCGAGGGGTCACAATTAATATATAATAAAACACCGAGAGTTTTTACAATAGGTTCAACTTCTTGCTAAGATTTTGCATCTTGACAATTTAACGAAATTAGGTCAAAATTGAGCTACAAGTAAGCATGATAGATTACTCTTGAAGTAAATGTATTTTCAGAGGTAGATCGGTGCAACTTGTTGTAGTAAAAAATGTCATCAGTGTGAGTTTCCAACTATCAGGAAAGAACATTCAATTCTACATTTTCTGAGTGAAGACGAACGAGGTTAGTTGTTCTTTACTGTAAAGAGAAGTCCAAAGAATATTGGATGTGGATGCCACAAGCCAAGTTGATAGACATATATAGTGGATCGACAACATGTTGTACTGGCGATTCCCATGTTTTATGATCTTTCAAACTTCCTAGCTAACTCTGCCCATTTTAATGACTTTAAGTCGATTTATTGAAATTAGGTCAAATTTGAAACTACAAGTAAATTGTAGGTTTCGCTTGAAAGTTTTACGATAAAACTTTAATTTGGAGGTACCCATCGAGGGGTCACAATTAATATATCAGAAAACAATGAGAGTTTTGACGATAGGTTCAACTTATTGCTAAGATTTGGCATCTTGACAATTTAATGAAATTAGGTCAAACTTGAGCTACAAGTAAGCCCGACATATAGCTCTTGAATTAAATGTAATTTCAGAGGTAGATGGGTGCATTTTCTGGTAGTAAGCAGTGTCGTGGGTGTGAGTGTCCAACTACCAGGAAAGAACATTCAATTCTACATTTTTCGAGTGAAGACGAGCAAGGTTAGTTGTTCTTTTCCGTAAAGAGAAGTCTGAAGAATATTGGATGTGGATGCCACAAGCCAAGTTGACAAACATATATAGTGGATCGACAACATGTTGTCTTGCGATTCCCGTGTTTTATGGGTTTTCAAGCTTCCTAGCTAACCCCGCGCATTTGAATGACTTTATGTCGCTATCTCGGAATTAAGTCAAATTTGAAACTACAAGTAAATTGTAGGTTTTGCTTCAATAGTTTTACGAAAAAGCTTTTGGAGGTACCATTCGAGGGGTCAAAATGAATATATCAGAAACCATCGAGAGTTTGATGATAGGTTCAACTTCTTGCTAAGACTTTGCATCTTGACAATTTAACGAAATTAGGTCAAACTTGAGATAGCTACAAGTAAATGCCATAGATTGCTCTTGAATTAAAAATCTTTTCAAAGGTAGATCATCGATGCATCTTCTTGTAGTAAATAGTGTTGTCGGTGTGAGTTTCCAACTATCAAGAAATAACATTCAATTCTACATTTTTCGAGTGAAGAATACGAGCAAGGTTGTTCTTTTTCCTAAAGAAAACTCCGAAGAATATTGGATCTGAATGCCACAAGCCAAGTTTACATACATATATATTGGACCAACATGTTGTACCAATGATTCCCATGTTTTATGAGTTTTCAAACTTCCCAACTAACTCTGTCCATTAGAATGACTTTA
The DNA here is from genome assembly GCA_910589775.1 of Avena eriantha. Taxonomy (NCBI): domain Eukaryota; kingdom Viridiplantae; phylum Streptophyta; class Magnoliopsida; order Poales; family Poaceae; genus Avena; species Avena eriantha. The sequence continues at coordinate 290,618,827 of OU342745.1, read as the reverse complement.
TGTCGATTTATCGAAATTAGGTCAAATTTTAAACTACAAGTACTAGTAAATTGCATGTGCCCTGCACGTGAAACTCAGATAATAGACATCTTGCATATCATCACTATATAAAATTATAATAGGTAAAGCAGAAAATATATAATAGGTAAAATTTGAACTACTACAAGTAAACTATGTATGTGTCTTTGAAAGTTTTACGAAAAAGCTCTTAGAGGTACCCATCGGAGGGGGGGGGGGGTCAATTAATATACTATCAAAAACCATAGAGAGTTCTAACGACATGTTCATCTTCTTGCTAAGATTTTGCATCTTGAAAGTTTAATGAAATTAGGTCAAACTTGAGCTACAACTAAGTGCGATAGATTGCTCTTGAATTTAAGGAAATTAGGTCAAACTTGAACTACAAGTAATAAATTGTAGGTTGCTTTGAAAGTTTTATGAAAAAAGCTTTTGGAGGTACCCATCGAGTGGTTAACTAATATATCAGAAACCACAAAGAGTTTTGACGAGTGGTTCGACTTCTAGCTAAGATTTTGCATCATAAATTTTTTGAACTTCTTTTGAAAACGATCACATGAAATAGGGAGAGAGGGGAAATGATTTTTATATTCTCTATGGGAAACTGCTGACTCGTGTACTAACGAGCTCGTTGGGGAACCCCAAGAGGAAGTTATGATGAGCACAACAGCAAGTTTTCCCTCAGTTATCAAACCAAGGTTATCAATCCAGTAGGAGCAAGAAAACACCCCAAAGGTGTAGCTAGCTGAGCTTTGGCAGGGCGCACTACCGGTGCCAGCAGCAACGTGGAGACCTGCACAACACAACCACATAACTCTGTCCCTAATTTGCGATGAGGTTGTCAATCTCACCGATTTGGCTGAAAACAAATGATTAAATGTATCGAGTGGAAAAAAGTAATAGTTTGCAGAAAGTAAACACAAAACGATAAACAGTTGATTGTAGACTGATAGTAAAATAAAGGACCGGGGTCCATAGTTCACTAGAGGTGGCTCTCCTTAAGATAGATGACATGTTGGGTGAACAAATTACAGCAGGGCAATTGACAAACATCGAGAAAGCATACAAGCATATACTACTCATCTTGACTCCTTTGAGATTCGATTGGGCATTACAACATTATACATAGACCGCCATCCAAGTGCATCTATGACTAATAATCCACCTTAAGGTTATCATCCGAACCCCCTCCAGTATTAAGTTGCAAGCAATAGCTAATTGCATTACGAATTGCGTGTAAAGTAAACAATACGATTGTTCTATGAACAAAGGATTGTTGTTTTCTCCTTAGTAGCAACAACACATCTAGTACCTTAGAGATTTCTGTCACTTCCCCAGATTACCAGAGGCATGAACCCACTATCGAGCATAAATACTAACTCTTGGAGTTGGTAGCATCTACTTGGCTAAGATAGCTACTAACAACAGAAAGCATGCAAGATCACAAATAACAAAGTCATGATAGAATGAATAATCAATCTGAAATAGCATCTCAATATCCATCGGATCCCCGCAAACACAACATGCAGAATTACAAATAGATGATCTTAATCATGAACGAAGCTCACAAGATCTAAACATGATATCACAAAGGAGGAGAACCAGCCATCTAGCTACTACATGGACCCATAGTCCAGAGCTGAACTACTCACGCATCACACCGGAGGCCTGCATGATGATGAAGAAGACCTCCATGGTGAATTCCCCTCTCCGGCAGGGTGCCGGGAAGAGCTTCAAATCCCTCCCGATCTAGGGATGGAGATGACGGCAGCTACAGACTCTTTCGTGGAATTTTGATTGGGTACTTAGGGTTTCTGTATCGGAGGCAACTTATAGGCGGAAGGAGAGGCCGAGGGGGTGCCTGGGGCGGCCAGACCACGCCCTAGTGCGGGCCAGGCTGGGTCGCGCGGCCAGGTGGTGTGGCCAGGCCCCAGCCTCTCCCCATCTCATATTCTGGCTCCAGGTGTCCCTCGGTGAAAAACTGACTTTGGCTTTTGTCCCGTCCAATTCCAAGAATATTCATTTTCTGACTTTCCTGGAACCAAAAACAGCAGAAAACATGCAGGTGGAACTGTGGCTCTTGTTAATAGGTTAGTACAAGAAATCATATGAAAAGTACTCCAAAGTGTGGACAAAACATAAGAAAGTACATAAAACCAAGAATGGAACATCAAAAATTATGGATACATTAGCAACGTATCAACATCCCCACGCTCAACTCCTGCTCGTCCTCGAGTAGGTAAGTGATAAAAAGAAAAATATTTTTTGAGGTGACATGCACCATCATAAACTTGATCAAAGTATTTGTAAAACATTGAAAGATGGGATCATAGTACTTCAATCATAACATGAAAGACAAAGTTCTAGCAATAAGACAAAGAAACTATGTTGCAACATGAAAAGGCACAAACAAAAGATTCACGAATAACAATGCTTTGCAAGACGTTTGTTTGTTTCACATAAAGAAAACATAGCATAGTGGCATTCAGCTTGTCCCTCATAGAGTAGCAAACATAAATGCATAGGAAACCTTCAAAGTTCATAAGAGTGACTAGAAACAAATAGTTTAAAACAAGCAATATCAAAGCTATGCATCAATCAACAAGTCTTGGGACAATGCACATAGAACTAAGAATGGCCACTATGCTCTCAAAGTAGGTGCATAAAGATAGAAGGTGGAGACTCAACATAAAAGTAAAAGAAATGCCTTCATAGAAGGAAGTAGGGATTCAAGTTTCATAAAGAGCTTCCAAAAATTATGGTACTTAATAGCTTTCAGCTCTCATTGCCCCTATCATAAGCATCTTGAAGGTGATTAAGGTTAAAGTGACACAACTAAGGGGATATGCTTGACAAGTTATAAGCCGAATTCTCATGCCCCTTACTTACGAAGACCGAACCTCATGCTACTCAACTTTAGTCACAAGTAAGCTCTTGTCATTGTAAGTACATATGTATCATAAAGAACCGCCAACGAGGTACCCCTTGCACATGATACAGGAGCTATCCCATAATCAAAATGACAAGGCAAGCAGAGAATGAGCATCTCAGCGATCTTTTTATTTGCTATTTGCATAGGTTTTTATTGAGGATGCTTCATAGAGTGCTCATTATGGTGATGCTGCAAGTTTCGACCATGATTAAGCATGGCTTAGGCTAGCGGCCCAGGCGTTTCTCTAACACACATACAGACTCCATGATCTTACAAGTTCCACTTTTATTTCACATTGCCGGGATCCATAAGCAAAAGAACATGATATCAATGGGGTACAAAGTATAGGTGCAATGTTGAAAGCGTTCCCCATGATACATGGTTCTGCTAATTTCAACTTATAAAGCGCAAGAATATACACAACAAAGAAGGACCCAATGGTTAAAATTTATTAAATGCAAAAAAAGTAAAGTGTGCCGTCAAGTTCGTGAGAGATTTAATGACTAGTTTTCTCATCACAAGTTTAATTTGGAAGGTAGACAAAAACATGAATATACTTGGAATAGCATAATCTAGTAGGTAGGTATGGTGGACTCTTTGGAATAACTTGGTTTTAGGAGTTGGATGCATGAGTGGAACTCATACTTGGTTGTGGAGGCTAGCAAAAGACTGGGAGCGACCAACTAAGAGAGCAATAATGGCCATAATCATGCAGAGCAACAAAAAATCATTGATCAAAGCATAACGTGATACTACAAGTTGAAAACTAAAGGATCATAAATGCTATGGTGACTTGGGATAGTCATAACATGGTGTGAGCATGTGCCAAGTCAACCCAAATAAAGCATCAAAGGAGAATACCACAATACTATGCTTTAATATGCTAAAACAATGCATGATTCTTCAAAGGCACATTAAGAAATATCAATTGTTTATAACAAGTCATGCTACAGAAAAGAATACTAAGCATAAAGCCAAAACAATATCGAGCATGGCATGACAAAGCATAGGCCACAGTAAAAAGCAAGCTCTCTTTACCACTTAAGCATGAACTTTCCTACTCTTTTTCCAATCCAAACCAAACTATTTGCAAAACAATGCATGAAAGAGGGGGTCCACCCAATTTATTCAGCAAACTAAGCAAACCAAGCAAACAAAAACAAAAAATAAAAAGAATACGCTCCAAGAACAACACAACTGTGCATGAAACAATAAAAATGAAGCGTTTGGAAGGAACCTGGGATTTTTATTGATGAAGAAGGGCATGCCTTGGGAATCCCCAAGGATTGACGCTTGTACTTCTTAGATATTTCTTGGGGTGACATGCGTGGCATCCCCAAGCTTGAGCTTTAGTCCATCCTTCATCTCATTACTCATTCCTTCCATACATCTGAAATTTTTCCTTCATACAAAACTTTACACAATCTTTATTAGCAACATTAGTACACTTAAGATAATAAGTATTTAGGTTCAGTTCTAACACCAACAAAACTTCCATTAAAACACAAGCTACTGTAGCACTTTCCTAAAAAATCTCAATTGCCCAAAAGAACTCAAAAAGGAACCAACAAGAAGCAAATGCAGAAAATGGCAGAAAGCTGTCAAAACAGACCAGCAGGTAAAGACGAATTTTTTCGAAGACCTTCTGTTTCTTAAATCGAAAAGTGTTGAACTAACAAAAGTTAGATAACAACCTGGGGAAGAAGAATAAAAATTCATGCCACAAAAGGACATATAGAGATTTTACACGAATTTTTACGTTGAAGCACATAAATCTGTTTCGGGACAGCAACTTTCCCAATCATTACTTCTCTCTCATTAGAGGTTACTCTTGGCACAAAAAGCAAATAAAAAGGATAAGGAGCGGTTATTACAGAAGTAATAACTTCCAAGACTTATCTAAAAGTTTTGGGTTATCTCCCAATAAGTACTTTTCTTTAACGCCTTTAAGTTAGGCATAAGAAGCAAGAAAAGGAATCAAGTGTTTGAAGAAACACTAAAACCAAATTTCTTGCCCTTACCTCTCTTACTTTTATTCTTAACCTTGGGGAACTTATGAATGCTTGGTGGAGAAACAAAGTGCATGATGCCCTTTTCCACATCTATTATTCCTCCAAGGAGTTTCAATAGGGATCTCCCAAGTGTGATTTGTCCTTTTCCTACACATTCAATAACAAGATAATCAGTAGGAAACATTTTCCCTAGGATCTTTGTAAACACTCCTTCAGCTATTCCAATGCATAATATTGTGGCATTATTAGCAAGAAAAATTTCTTCTCCTCGTTCAGAAAGCCCCCAAATATTCAAAGATTCATAGATATCTTTGGGCATAAGACAAAATTAAGACATGATATCACATCGAGCATGAAAAGTTTCATTGTTTATAGCAATCTTTACTGTGGGAAGCCATTCTGAGGGTTCAAATTTATTGGAACAAAGTTATGATGCTCTCTAAGCGTATTATAGCAATCTTTCAAACTAGAAATGCTGGTCTCAAGAGTATTCAATCTAGCAAATATGTTTATGAAAGAAGAATCCGATTTGCTAGGCAAGTTGTAAGTAAAGACCAATTTCTTTATGGCATTAACAACATCATCCTCATTGCATTGGAGGAAATCTCCTCCCACAACAGCATCTAAAGCATATCTATAGCAAAGAGAAATTCCAAGGTAAAAACTGCTAAGGAACAAGCTTTGAGTCATCTTTGGTTCAGTTTTTTCATGTAGATCAGAGATTCTAGACAGAGCTTCTTTGAAACTCTCTTAAATTCCTTGTTTAAAGGTGAAAATCATTTCCTCAGGTGACATAGTGATTGGACCAACGCTAGACATAATGGCAACTTAAGATATGAACTCATTTTTTTGTGTGTTTTTAATAAAGAAAGCAAACTTGTAAAACTATTTTTTGTGTGTTTTTGATAAAGAAACAAGCAAACAAAGCAAAAGTAAACTAAGCAAAACAAAAATAACAAAGTAAAGAGATTGGTTATGAGGGACTCCCCTTGGGAAGATGTCCTTGACTCCCCGGCAACAACGCTAGAAAATATACTTGCTGACTCGTGTACTAACGAGCTCGTTGGGGAACCCCAAGAGGAAGGTATGATGAGCACAACAGTAAGTTTTCCCTCAGTTATCAAACCAAGGTTATTAATACAGTAGGAGCAAGAAAACATCCCAAAGGTGTAGCTAGCTGAGCTTTGGCAGGGCGCACTACCGGTGCCAGTAGCAACATGGAGACCTGCACAACACAACCACATAACTCTGTCCCTAACTTGTGATGAGGTTGTCAATCTCACCGGTTTTGCTTAAAACAAATGATTAAATGTATCGAGTGGAAGAAAGTAATAGTTTGCAGAAAGTAAACACAAAACGATAAACAGTTTTTTTTGAGGTGAAACTGTAGGGAAAATCCCCACTGCAATTTTTATTATAATATATGAGTATGAGTATGTTACATTGGTAAAATGATCTAAGGTAGATCAAAACATAAAAGTAACATCATTCTACTCTATCCCTGGTCCAAATGCTGGTTAAGCCAGGCTTTGAATTTTTCTTTGTATTTTCCTTTGGTTCTAAATTGTAGCCATCTCATTTCTTGATAGAATATTGCTTTCCATCTTTCAATTGTGGGTCTTTTGTCATTAAAAATCTTCTCATTTCTGCATATCCAGATACCCCAGGAAGCCATGATAATGATCTCCATTGCAAAAGGTAGGTGTAACTTTTCTTTGAGTTTTGAAATAGCTTCGAATCCTGTTAGATTTGCAGCTCTGTTTCTGTAAATATGGTCCTAGCATTTGTTTGCAAATGGACAATCCCAGAAAAGATGATTAACTGATTCTTCCAAGTAGTAGTTTGAAGTTACACAATTGAAGTCTGGCAGGATGAACTGTTTTATTTTCAGAAGATTCCTTGTATTCAATCTGTCTAGAAGCAGAAGCCAGAAGAAGAACTTATGTTTATTTTGGCAGGAGGTTGCCCAGACCCAAGAAAAATGTGGTGGTGATGGTGAATATCCAACCATGGCTGTGTAGGCCTTTTTTACTTCAAATTTATCTGATCCCCAAATATAGTTCCAATTATCATGGGTATCCCCCTGAGTGGTATTCCTGAATTCCTGGCATCTATCTTCCATGACTAAGAAGTCAGAGTATGCTTGTTGATATAGTGGTAGATGAAAGTTATCTTCTAAGTAATCAGCATGTAAGAAGTCATGTGCACTGATATTTGAAAATTTAGCATAGGACAGAAGGTGAGGGAATTTATTCATCAAGCACTCATGTTGCCAAAGGTCTGACCAAAAATATGCAGACCTTCCTGAATTCAAATTGCACTTAGCCATGCCTTTAAAGTTGTCAATTAGTTTGATATGAGATTTCCACCAGAATGATCCTTCCATACTTCTTCTAGGTAGTTTTCCATTTTTGTAGTAAGTTTCCCATATGAGATGAACCCAAGGGATGTCATGGTGATTGTAGAATTTGTCTAAGTTTTTTAGAAGGAGGGCAGTATTTTGGATTTGTAGGTTTAGCACCCCTAGACCACCCTGATAAACAGTTGATTGTAGATTGATAGTAAAAGAAAGGATCGGGGTCCATAGTTCACTAGAGGTGGCTCTCCTTAAGATAGATGACATATTGGGTGAACAAATTACATCAGGGCAATTGACAAACATCGAGAAAGCATACAAGCATATACTACTCATCTTGACTCTTTTGAGATTTGATTGGGCATTACAACATTATACATAGACCGCCATCCAACTGCATCTATGACTAATAATCCACCCTCAGGTTATCATCCGAACCCCCTCCAGTATTAAGTTGCAAGCAACAGATAACACAAATTGTGTGTAAAGTAAACAATATGATTGTTCTATGAACAAAGGATTGTTGTTTTCTCCCTAGTAGAAATAACACATCTAGTACCTTAGAGATTTCTGTCACCTCCCCAGATTACCAGAGGCATGAACCCACTATCGAGCATAAATACTAACTCTTGGAGTTGCTAGCATCTACGTGGCCAAGATAGCTACTAACAACAGAAAGCATGCAAGATCACAAATAACAAAGTCATGATAGAATGAATAATCAATCTGAAATAGCATCTCAATATCCATCGGATCCCCGCAAACACAACATGCAGAATTACAAATAGATGATCTTAATCATGAACGAAGCTCACAAGATCTAAACATGATATCACAAAGGAGGAGAACCAGCCATCTAGCTACTACATGGACCCATAGTCCAGAGCTGAACTACTCACGCATCAGACCGGAGGCCTGCATGATGATGAAGAAGACCTCCATGGTGAATTCCCCTCTCCGGCAGGGTGTCGGGAAGAGCTTCAGATCCCTCCCGATCTAGGGATGGAGATGACGGCGGCTATAGACTCTTTCGTGGAATTTTGATCAGGTACTTAGGGTTCTGTATCAGAGGCAACTAATAGGAGGAAGGAGAGGCCGAGTGGGTGCCTGGGGCGGCTAGACAACCCCCTTGCGTGGGCCAGGCTGGGCCGCGCGGCCAGGTGATGTGGCCGGGCCCCAACCCCTCTCTGTCTTGTATTCTGGCTCCAGGTGTCCCTCGGTGAAAAACTGACTTTCGCTTTTGTCCCGTCCAATTCCGAGAATTTTCATTTTCTGACTTTCCTGGAACCAAAAACAACAGAAAACAGGCAGCTGGCACTGTGGCTCTTGTTAATAGGTTAGTCCAAAAATCATATGAAAAGTACTCCAAAGTGTGGACAAAACATAAGAAAGTAGGTGAAACCAAGCATGAAACATCAAAAATTATGGATACATTAGCAACGTATCAGAAACCCACAAGCTTTAGGTGCACCTTAGGCTTAAAGATACAAACATTATTTTCTCCATAATGTATAGGGCAAACCTTAGCGGATGCCACATACTAGGCCTTAAGGTGTGCTTTGTACACATTGCTGATGCCCTTATTAGTGACTAGTAAGTTGCACGTGCCTTGCTCAGATAGTAGACGTATGACATATCATCACTATATAAAATTATAATTGGTAAAGCACAATAATTTATAAATTTGATCAACATCTATAAAGTATGGGTGTATATTTGGTCCTTGTATTTGTATGTCATGTAGAAGTCAAAGATTATTAGCTACCTAACACATGAAATTTTTGATAACATGGTCTAGAGAAAAAGGGAGAAGATTCTAGTATGATGGAGAAGTGTGTTTGGAGGTTTGTGCATAGCATTCATTATGCCGAAGACTAACAATAGAATCTTCTAGATGCTAGAATGGAAAAGAAGATCCAATGGCTAGAAATGTTGGGATTCACGAATCTTGATCCAACGGTCAACATTCAAAGTTATTCGTACACTATATAGTGGTAAGATAAGATAAGATCATGCAGAAGTTAACGATTATTAGCTACGAGGGAGAAGATTCTAGTATGATGGAGAAGTGTGTTTTGAGGTTTGTGCATAGCATTCATTATGCTAAAGACTATCAATAGAATCTTCTAGATGCTAGAATGGAAAAGAAGATCCAACAGCTGGAAATGTTGGGATTCACGAGTCTTGACCCAACGGTCAATATTCAAAGTTATTCGTACACTATATAGTGGTAAGATATCTCTATCTCTACTACTATAATAGAGCAGTTTTGAATTGGATCCATAACACCAATCCTGACCGTTGGGCTGTTAGATCCAATGGTTCAGAGAAGCTGGATTCGTGTTGAATAGTACCTAGAGCAAACTGCACCATGCATGTTACAGAACCATCATCCAACCACCCCCAAAATTTCATAGCACAGTAGGCTGTATTCTCTCTACTACTATAGTGGAGCAGTTTTGAATTCGATCCATAACACAAATCCTGACCGTTGGGCTATTAGATCCAATGGTTCAGAGCAATTAGATTCGTGTTGAATAGTACAGACCTAGAGCAAACTCCACCATGTTCTATAACCATCATGTCACCACCCCCAAAATGCATAAATTACACTACAAGAAAAGTTTCCTTCCGCAACGAATTAGCTCGACGGTCGTCGTAGAAGGCGCGTCTTCCGTGACGAAATTCTCGGCTCGGCCGTGGCTGATGGAAAACTTTTTTTCTGGTTTCGCGACCCTCTACTACGATGGATCTGCTAAGAACGTGGAGGAAGCTCGGATAGCACATGGAAGAAGCAAGATTTTTGTTTTCTCTCGCGATGTTGACTCGCCGAAGTCTTTTGAGGCGTGTGGGTCCCGGACGTCAATGTCTCTAGCGGACCATACTTTTTGATCGCGCCTCCCTGATTTGAACTCGATAATGTAGCTCGAGGCATCTGCCGTTTAGTCAGGCTGCTAGGTCCTACATGTCAACGTCTCATTAGAAGGATCGTGTGTATGATGGAATTTTTTTCCTTCACTCGTGCTACCCTGTTCTGCAGTTGATAGCGTTGCTCGATGCATCTATCGTCTAATCAACCTCCTGGGACCCACATGTCATCCTCTCATTAGAAGAAATGTGTGCATGATGGAATTTTTTCATTCGCTGGCGCTACCCCGTTCCGAGTTAATAGCGCTGCTCGACGCATCTACCATTTAACCAACCTCCTGAACCCCACATGTCATCCTCTCATTAGAAGAAATTTGTGTATGATGGATTTTTTTCCTTGGCTCGCGCTACCCTATTCCGAACTTGATAGCGCTGTTCAATGCATCTACCATTTAATCACGATGCTGGGCCCCACATGCCATCCTCTCATTAGAAGAAACGTGTGTATGATGTTTTTTTTTCCTTCGCGGGTGCTACCCCGTTCCAAGTTGATAGTGCTGCTCAACGCATCTACCGTTTAACTAACCTCCTGAGCCCCACATGTCATCATCTCATTACAAGAAACGTGTGTATGATTGATTTTTTTCCTTCGCTCGTGCTACCCTGTTCCGAACTTGATAGCGTTGTTCGATGCATCTACCATTTAATCACGCTGCTGGGCCCCACATGTCATCCTCTCATTAGAAGAAACGTGTGTATGATGCATTTTTTTCCTTCACTGGCGCTACCCCATTTCGAGTTGATAGCGCTCCTCGACGCATCTACCGTTTAACCAACCTCCTGAGCCCCACATGTCATCCTCTCATTAGAAGAAACGTGTGTATGGTGGATTTTTTCCTTCACTCGCGCTACCCTTTTCCGAACTTGATAGCGTTGTTTGATGCATCTACCGTATAATCACGCTGCTGGGCCCCACATGTCATCCTCTCATTAGAGGAAAGGTGTGTATGATGGATTTTTTACCCTCTATAGCGCCTTTGTGTTCCGAACTTGATAGCTTTGCTCTCTGCATCAGCCATTTATTCAGGCTGGTGGGTCCCTTATGTCAGCCTCACATTAGAAGAATCATGGGCATCTCAATTTATTAAATGCCAGATAATGGAGTAGTTTCTTAAAAACATGGGTAGGCGGGTTTTTTGTTTTTGTTTTAAAGGGCAATTCCAAAAAGGCTGAATTAAACATTTTGGGCTATTCTTCATCTACTATACTCAATGGGCTGTACTCCATGCGATATTCTCCATGGGCTCCTTGATAAATATTTAAATGCTCTTTGTTAGCAAGTCCCCTTACCCCTACAAGGCCGAGTTAAATTGTTCTGGGCTAAAGAGGGGTCGAATGGGCTAGATTTTACCTCCTCTTTAGTAAAATTTGCATGACTCAGCCAGATTTGGAACACAGTCCTCACTACCGGAGGGAGAAAGAAACGATAATTCTTTTGACATATATTTGTGTAGAAATATCTAAAGAACAAGGGACACAGACCGCGTGAAAACTAGACAAGTATCCAATGACTTCACTTGGTACCCTCTCATTTCTGTCCAAAACACATCCAACGATTCCGATGACACACATGCAAAAGCTCTAGTGCAAGCAGCCCAGCAACAGCGACATAACTTTTTTACAAATTCAGTAGCATTAGAAAGATCCAGTAGTACAGAATAAGATAGAAAAAATATCGACAGATTCCTAGTTCATATTCAACAGCACTTGATCGATTCTACAACATTCCAAAGTGACTGTTTCAGCTATATAGACACTAAAACTTAATAGCAGTACAAAGAGAAGCCATTCATGTTTCAGCTCTAAAAACCTTGTCACACGTTCAGTTTTCCCTTTTCTCCAAACACACTCGATCATGGGAGCAAGCATAACTGACGATCAAGTATGCTTTTGTGTGCATACCTCCTCTTCACATTAATACTAGTGTGACCCCAATATATATGCATCCCAAAATGCCCAAGCCTCATCTAGATTTTGACAAAGCCAAGTTTAAAAACGAAAGCAAGACCATTAACTGCACTTGATCTAAACAAGTACTAGTACATCAGTATTAGTTCTAGAAAATACCTTAGTAATAGTAACGACATAACACTTGACAGATTGAGTAGCATTTGAAGCTTGAGCAGTACATAATAAGACAGAAAAAATATCTACAGATTCCCAATTCATATTCAGCACCACTTGACAGATTCAGCAATATTTCAAAGTGACCGATTCAGCAGTACAAACAATGGCCAAAAGAAATGACAGATTCAGTAATGAAGCCATTGAAATTCAATAGTTGTAGCAAGGCCATGACTCATAAGGAAAGAGAGTCCATATTCAGCACTCGATCGGTCGATCTGAACAAGTACCACTACATATGTATACTATAAAATAGATTAGCAGTAACAAGTTAAGACCTCCATACAAAATACTCGGCATAACGCAACAGCTTGTCAAGTGCTGGCCGAGTAGCACTTTCTTTCCTGCCTATTACCCTTTCCTTATCACACCGTCACCTGTGGGCCCACTATGTCAGCATCGCACATTGGAAATATGTATACATTGCCGCAAACTTGTTCCACCTCTCCCCATACAAATTGAATCTGTCACCAACATAAAGTAGTAATTAATTAGTACGATGTTACATATCTTAACATTGGGATCATCACAAATAATATTTAGATGTTTTATCTCACTTTTGAAACTTGTTGATGCAATACTCCTAATCCACAGGGAATTCCGACTAACGGTTTAGAAGCTTCCAGGTAACACCGCGGCTGCGATAGGTATGACCTGAGCCCTTCCAGGGTGACTTCAGTCGACGATGGCCTTCTCGTCAGTTTAGATGTCGCCACCATTTCGACCGCATGGAGCTCATGCCATAGAGACAGCAACCAAAGCTTCACCTTGTATCGCGGCGATTCGCACGCCCCTGAACTAACAAACCTGGGGGATATGATGATTTCTGTGGTGTGTCCATCAATTTGGGCGACGAACACGGTGCCCTCTTTCCCGATGCTGATGATATCCGCTCTCCGCGAGCCCCCTGTGGGCACCGACTTAGACGACTCCCAGTGTTTGTGGCTATAGGGCATTATGGGCGCAGTCCTCGAGTGGGCAACTCTGAGGTGGCGAGCGAGCTCTACCATAGGTGTTAGCTCTACCAACAAGGTGATGAACTCGCATCCAGGCTCTGTGCAGACTTGCTGGCCGTGAAAGCACCAGATTATGTGGTCATAGACGTCGTTGTACGGGACGAATGTCCCGCAGTGGTCGTTGGGGCATCTGCTACCTTTTCTTCCCGCAACTTGGCGGTACAGATCCTTGGAGCATACGGCCAGCCAGGCAGCGCTGGTAGTGTCCAGACGCATAGCGATTTCATTGAAAACGTCGTCGCTGACCTTGCTCCAGACGTCGTGTAGTGGGTTGTGCGTTGATTGCGACATCGAGATGGATTGGGGGGAAGAGGTCAGAACAGAGTATGACTATCGGGGACTTTTGGAGAGGGGTGGTGCGTGGCCTGCAACATCCGATGTAGCGGGCGAGATGGCAAGGAAAATGTGTGAAGCGTGCACTAGAGACGATCCCAAATGCGGGGCCAGGCGGTGTTGGCGAGTGGGGATAAAAAAAACCGAGATGGGGAAGATGAGATGGCTCTTTGAATGAGTTTTTTTACAAGGCCTCTGGAGCTGCATCTAGGACACCGATTAGCTTCACGTGCGCGCTGCAGTGCACTAAATTAACCATCTGAAATCCTAGCGCATTTTATAGCTAGGCCGCCACGCTGCCGTGCCCTAAATTAACGATGTCACAACCTGTGCCATTACAGCTAGGCCAGCACACTACCATGTACGCCGACTAGAGTTACTACTGTTGTCATGTTTGACCAGATGATGTTTGTTTTGTTTGCTAAAAAGGATTATACTGTAGGGCTGGACTATCGAGCCGCTCGATCCGTTAAGGCTCGGCTCATTAAGGCTCAGATCCTTAAACTCGTTAAGGATAACGAGCAAAAAATAAAGCTCAACTCGGTTCATTAGATGTTAACGAGCGCTCATGAGCTGCTTGTTATGAAAATGTATTAGCCTTAGACAGAGCCATACTGATAATTAAAAACGACAGTAGGCGGGGTTCGGTCAGTGCCGCGGTCAGCAGATCCAGATCGAGAAGATGGAGATGGGGTATGTAGTGGGATATGACGAGTTGACGAGACACATGAGAAATATTCTGAATCGATCGGGAGAGTCTAGGGTAAGGTTTTTGGTCGGTCGCTCTCGCTCCTGGATTGATCAGTCTTACTCAATGGGCTAGATGTTTGCCTTAGATGGGATACTAGATTAGACATGTAGCAACATAAGTGGGCCTTACCTTGGTTGTTACCGAGCTTAACGAGTAGCTCACGAACATCGTTAACTCGATCATTTAGCTCATTAAGGATATCGAGTAAAAACTACAGCTCAGACAAGATCGTTAAGGAAAGGAGTCGATTTTGAAAGGAGTGCTCATTAAATTCGTTGAGTTTCAAGTTTTATGTCCAACCCTAATACTTTGGAACAGGAGGTAGTAAAATACTAGCAGTAGTACACTAGATGTTTGTTTTGCAGTTTTGCTGCAAACATAGTACAATAAATACCTCCACATTGGAGCCTAGCGCGATTAAGTACCATGATTTTCCAACAGGATGCATGATAACGGAAGGTGTTCAAGCACCTCTTTATAGAATAGTTATAATTAGAAGCGAACAATCACTACATTAATACACCTACGATATAGTAAATTGTCCATCAAATGATGGGTGATAACCTGCACATCTGATCACCTTCTCGCAGTTATCATGATCAAATACTATCACCTTAGAGGAAGTGGTGGCAAGTTTCTTGAATACCAGAAAGTATCCTACCTTCAAGTCATGTGCTTTGACAAAATCTAGCCATCCTTTGTCAAGGATTACCTTGCCATCTTGCTTCTTCAGCTCGACGTCCCAGCTGCAGGCTTTTCATATCTTCAGCTTGATGGCCTCTGGATACTAACCACCAAACGTTAGCAAAAAGGAGCTGGGTATGCTCCGCACGTCTAACCCTCCCGGTATTAACAACATCTTGCATAAATCGTCACAGGTGTTCTCCACGTGGGTGTTCCTGGCTAGCCCCTCCATCCAGACTGCACATGACTCTCTTGTCTTCTTCGATGATGAGTCTATCCAAGCTCTTCTTGCCCGAACACTACAAAAAAATTCCCATGGACAGGTAATGTCTCTACCAGCTATCAGTAATTGTGAAATAGTACAATATTAGCTGACAGAGTACAATACAAGATCAGGGAAGAAAGTAAAGTGGAGCAATTTTCTTATCGAAGTACACAAATTAAAGTCTTAACTCTAGATAGCATGAACGTCGGTTATATTAGTACTAGGTCTAGGAATCACATTAGTGAAGTTCTTTATCGAGCAGTACAGATACCGAACACCTAGGAATAGACGGACAGACGAACATGATGAGCTCTATCTGTTGCCAATGCTAGAGATGCATACATATACTCAAAATTTTGGCAAAAATCAGGGTATGGCAGCAACCGCCCTAACTTTCCCAAATTAAAGGGACCTCCGCCCCTGAGAAAAATCTAAAGCAAAACATACCGAGTGGCCTCCCAAATCGTCACCAGCCATGGATCAATCAATACAAAATTTGAACTTATTATTACAGTTCACTGTAGATCAAGCCCCAGAGCTAGTTTGCATGCATAAAACTGAACTGTAGTAGACAGACGGGTTAAATGCACTAGATGAGAACTAT
Organism: Avena eriantha; assembly: GCA_910589775.1. Classification (NCBI taxonomy): domain Eukaryota; kingdom Viridiplantae; phylum Streptophyta; class Magnoliopsida; order Poales; family Poaceae; genus Avena; species Avena eriantha. Next base: position 290,602,804 of record OU342745.1, on the reverse strand, counting down.
ACTCAACACCAACCCAATGTTAACCAAGCGCTAATAAAAGCTTGACCGCATCTTATCATCAAGATCAAGGGTTCCGGGGATTATATACATACCGCACTGCCATCATGATGTCTGAGGGATGCAACGGGTCTAAAGATGAGGTTGTAGGGCCCGCCGCCCGCAGCCGACCCACCTAAGATGAGTAAGTTGTGGCGGTGGTGGTCGTCAATGGAGGGACGCGCAATGGCGATTAAGGAGTGCTTTGTGAGAGAGGGCTGGGGTTGGGGCGAGGGTTGGTGAGGGAATAAATGCGGTGAGGTTACACGAATGCTGTGGACAAAGCAAACCTTGCCACCAATATAGTACTACTAATTTTCATGCAAAAATTAATTGCCTACAAAAATTGGGCACAACATCTTGAGTGCTTGAATAGGGAAACATCAAACACATGCTATGAAAGTATATTATTACGTAAATGGTGCCTAGTAGAAGTAGTAGTGGAAATGATGTCGCAAGTACTGATACTACTATACAGTATGAAATTACTACGTACATAGTACTGTACATTACCTGGTGACAAGTACTAGCTACAGAAATGATGTTGCGAGTGCTCATAATCATCTTTTCGGTATTTTGGTCAAACTTCACATAGTTCTAACGAGGCAGGATTGGCACGAACCACATTGGTGCCTCAAACATTTGCTCTCTATGTTCCGCTCTAGTGTAGTTAAGTGATGAACCTATGGCAGCTCCCCCATTGATGTGCATGCGGCTCCAATCTGGAACTGGTTGTGGAAGATGTTGGCAGCGCACGTGTATAGCAAACACAAAGTCTCCTCTGAACACTAGAAGAGCTTCGTCAACATCGGTAGCACCAGGTTCGGAGTTTGTAGGGGAATCGAGGATGAATGGATGGTTGATGCCCACAAACATTGACCTGCCTTCAAGATTATCCCTTCTGATCTAGTCCGGTGCTACAAGGTCATCCAAATTAAGGGCCCTCTGGAAAACATGGCAGCGGAGCAAGGGATAAGTGAGCAGTTCTCTACCCATGTATGATACAGGATTACCATGGCTGCTAGTTCGTGCACCCCTGGTGTGAATCCACAAGATATTCCAGCCAAGCTCTTCCAAGTACCAGCTGTGTAATGCAATATCTTTATCCTCGGCATCGTCACTAGCTTGGACGTTTGCCGGCTCTTCAATTACTGGAGCCTGTATGACACGCGGGCCTGCAAGTATACATGTGTGTGCATTTCAGTTAGCAAAAGTATCACGAACAATGTAGTTGTAAGTAATTTACAAATTTTACTTTTAAATAACGGGAGTCACTCCACTTGTTTGGTTCCCAGACAAAAACATCTCCTGGCGGTTCTGTCACCACAGATATGCGATCAATAGAACTACTGAGCCATACTCTTCATACTACTTTCTCTTAGTTTGTTTTCAAAATATATGGCCAGAGTTGGCGGCATGAAAATTCATGGACATGGGATCATCATCAACATAAAGTATGATGTAGATATGGCCATGACCTTAGTCGTTCGGATTGAAATCCAAGAACGTTCATACTCATCGACAACTAATAATCTTAAATACTTTTAAATGTTACCACTTGCTTTTAGGTTTGAATTTTACAAGGACGGTGCGAGTATATTTTACATCAAGGACCTAAAAAAGGTAAAATTACATCGACGTCCATACATTTATGTCTGAAAACTTGTCTTGTGGTATTCAAATCCATATTCTTTGGTGTTTTCTTTACGTAAAAGAACAATCTTGTCATCACTCGAAAAATTGAGAATTAAATGTTCTTTCATGATAGTTGGAAACTAACACCGAGGACATTGTTTACTATATGAAGATACACCCATCTACCTCTAGAAATACATTTAATTCAATAGCAATCTATCGCGCTTACTTGTAGCTCAAGTTTGACCTAATTTCGTTAAAACTGTCAAGATGCAAAATCTTAGCAATAAGTTGAACCTATCATCAAAACTCTTAGTGTTTTATGATATATTAATTGTGACCCCTTGATGGGTACCTCCAAAAGATTTTTTGTAAAACTTTCAAAGGAACCTACAATTTACTTGTAGTTTCAAATTTAACCTAATTTCGATAAATCAACATAAAGTCATTCGGTTAAATAGGCAGAGTTAGCTAGGAAGTTTGAAAACTCATAAATAAAACATGGGAATCGTTGGTACAACATGTTGGTAAACTTGGCTTTTGGCATTCAGATCCATTATTCTATGGACATTCCTAAACATAAAAGCATAACCTCGCTCGTCATCCACTCGGAAAAATTGAGAATAATTGAATGTTCTTTCCTGATATAGTTGGAAAATCACACCGACAACACTGTTTGGATTTGCCAGTCTTGATCCAACGGTCAATGTTCGAAGTTATCCGTACACTATATAGTGGTATGGTATGGTATTGTAAGAGATAAGAAAAGATAAAAATAATATAAGAAGTACTGCGAATGGCTAATATTTTGAGTAACCTTCCCTCCTGATGTTGGGGAAGGAAGTGAAAATTTTGAAAACCAGAAAAGTTTGAATTTTTTTGCCGCCGAGGACCAAAGTGGTTTCCTTCCTATGTACTCCTCGTCCCTACTCCACGCCAACATGGCTGCCGAACACGCCAGAGACACAGATCTGCCATACCAAGGCACACGTGCGTAGCACCACACTGTGGACCAGGGAGAGATCAGTCGGGCCGGTGCGCGAGGGGAAAGGATGGGAGAGAGGGAAGATGGATGGTAAGAGGCAGCGAAGGAGACAGAAAACACACAATTATTTTGCGTGCATAGGTCCTGAAATTTACTACTAGTAGAGTGGCTGCAGGAGTACCTCATGTCAGGAACCCATCATAACTTTCCTCTAATATCGAACCGCCTTCAACTCCTCTTTGTTGCTACCCTCTTTTACCATGCCTACATTTTATTCTCTCAACGTGTACATTGCGTGGACAGAGGTGAGCATATGTTTAAGAAAAGAAATGAGTACTAGTACTATACTAGTCTACTAGTACTAATATACTTTCCTAAAAAAAGTACTAATATGCTACTCCCTCTGATCCAAATTAATGTTCTCAGATTTGTCTAGATTCGGATGTATCTAGCACTAAAATATGACTAGATACATCCGAATCTAGACAAATGTGAGAACACTAATTTGGATCGAGGGAGTACTATTTTCTTTTTCCCTAATAAGGGCATCAACAATGTGTACAAAAGCACACCTTAAGGCCTAGTATGTGGCATCCACTAAGGTTCACCATATACATTGTGGAGAAAATAGAGTTTGTATCTTTAAGCCTAATAAGGTGCACCTCAAGCTTTTGGGTTGCCCATAGAGAATAGAAAAATCATTTTCCCTCTCCCTGTTTCATGTGATTGTTTTCAAAAGGTGTTCAAAATTTTCATGATGCAAAATCTTAGCTAGAAGTCGAACCACTCGTCAAAACTATCTATGGTTTCTGATATATTAATTAACCGCTCGATGGGTACCTCCAAAAGCTTTTTTCATAAAACTTTCAAAGCAACCTACAATTTATTACTTGTAGTTCAAGTTTGACCTAATTTCATTAACATAAAGTATTATCGAAACCAAAGAATAATTAATAATGTTCGTATTATACTTTTATAACACGTTTTTCTGGATACACGTAACATGATGACACAAAAAAAGTTATACTTCTTATTATTTTTTTGAAATGTTATGAAAACCGTGTAAAAATTTTCGGGATGCGGATGCATAGCAAGAACATGAGTTTTTCAGAACTTTCGGTGGTTTTTCGATGTACCCAATTCCTGCTTAGCTTCAAAAGATTTTTGGAAAATTTTAAGAGCAACCCATCGCGCTTAAGTTTAGTTAAAATTTGAGAAGGTCGGTGGGAGTACAGTTTACATCAAAGACCACAAAAAATAGAAAATTGCATAGAGGTCCATATATTTAGCACCAAGGGCGCTAAAATGAAGCAATGAAAAACAGTCGGGTGCGGGTCCTTCTCGAGAGAGCGGCCGAGCCATACCCTTCATACTACTGCTATTGTACTTTCGATCCAGCATGATATGGGTGCGCTTGGTGGCTTCCTCTTCACAGGATGTGAAATGGAACGACAATGGAGTACTATGGAGTAGTGGTAAAGCTGGTCAGATCATAATGAAGTGCATCGAATGCGATGGGATGTACTGCAGACACTAGACAGTATAAACAATCCCTTGTGCACCACTATTTTTTGAATCTTTTGAATAACCTTCCCTCCGGATGTTTGGGAAGGAAGTGAAAATTTCGAAACTGTGAAAGTTTGAACTCCGACTCTAATAATAGTATAAGTACTATCCCTTTTGTTGCCAAGCCCCAACATGGTTCCTTCTACGCATCACGCCTGATAATGACACAGAGCCAATGATAAGGCAGGTCGACACACGTGCGTAGCGCCACATTTTGGACAAGGGAGAGATCACCTAGCCGAGGTGTGTGGATGGTGATGAGGCACTGAAAGAGAGAGAAAACACAATTAGGTTTCGTGCATATAGTAGTATATAGTAAAGGTCCTGAAATTTACTAGTACTAGTTCCATACTACTAGTACTACTAGGTGACTGTACCATGTACCTCGTGTCAGGAAGCCATCACAACTTTGCTCTCATATTGCACCGCCTTCAACTCCTCCTCTTCGCTGCTCTCTCGAGCTGCTTCCTTTGTGCCCAAAGTTTCTTTTCTGTCTCTTTGTTTCTTTTCTACAGAAATACATATTCTTCCTCGCTCCGACCCAAATTAATTGACTCAGATTTGTCTAGATTCGGATCTATCTAGACATATTTTAGTACTAGATACATCCGAATCTAGATAAACTTGAGTCAATTAATTTGGGTCGGAGGGAGTACTTGCTTTACAGAAAATACACTCCTCTCACTTGGAAAATTGATTTTTTTTCTTTCCTCATGGTTGGAAACTCCGAGTGGCAACATTGTTACCATGCCATTATTCACACCCATTTTACGCCCAAATATGGGACCACCACGGACGGTGGGAGTACAATTTACATCAAGGACCTAAAAATGTAAATAATTATATAAAGGTCCTTACATTTAGCATGACGCCCCCTAAAATTAAGCAATGGAAATAGTCAGGTGCGCCTCCTTCTCAAGATAGCAGCTGATCGAGCCATACTCTTCATACTACTTTCTCTTCATTTGTTTTTGAAATATATGGCCAAATTTGGCGGCATGCAAATTCTTCGATATGGGATCATGAATCATTAGCATAAAGTCTAATGTAGATATGTTCATGACCCTGGTCGTTTGGCTTGAAATGCAAAAATGTATTCATTGGCAACTAATAAGCTTAAATACATTTAAATTTTAGCACTTGCTTTTATGTACGAATTTTACACGTACAGACGGTGGAGGTACATTTTACATCAAGGACCTAAAAATGGTAAAATTACATTGAGGTCCATACATTTAGCATGAAGCACCCTAAATTTAAACAGGGATAAGTCATGGTTTGCTCCTTCTCGAGAGAAAAGCTAATCGAGCCATACTCTTCATACTACTCCCTCTTTGTTTGTTTTCCAAATATGGCCCAATTTGGCGGTATGCAAATTCTTGGATATGGGATCACGAATCATTGATATAAAGTATGATGTAGATATGGCCATGACCTTGGTCGTTCGGCTTGAAATCCAAGATTGTTCATACTCATTCACAACTAAGCTGAAATACGTTTGAATTTTAGCTATTTTTTTAAACAATAATTTTTTTAATAATTTTCATGAATAATACATGAATTGAAAGATTTACAATTCTAGCGCAGTGTCGGCACTTGAAAAGCCGACCAATCCTTATCGGCTTTTGAATAGCCGACTAGGCCCTGTCTGTTTTTGAAAAGCTGACTAGTCCTTGTCACCTTTTGAAAAGCTGCCTAGTCCCCCTATTCTTCACATTACCCTATAACCTACCGGCTTTTCAAAAGCAGACTAAGACTTATTATCTTTTCAAAAGAAGACAGGGACTAGTCGTCTATTCAAAAGCCGATAAGGACTGGTCGACTATTCAACTGCCGATACCATGCTAGAATTGCAAATCTTTCAGTTTTTGTATTATTCGTGGAAATTATTAAAAAATGTATTATTTAAAAAAATAGCTGAATTTTACCACTTGCTTTTATCTTTGAAATTTACATGGACGGTGGGAGTACATTTTAGAGCAAGGACCTAAAAAGGGGTAAAATTACATCAAGGTCCATACTTTTAGCACAAAGCACCATAAAATTAAGCAGGGAAAACAGTCATGTTTGGCTCCTTCTTGAGAGAGAAGCTGATCGAGCCATACTCTTCAAACTACTTCCTCTTTGTTTGTTTTCAAAAAATGGCCAAATTTGGCGGCATGAAAATTCTTGGATATGTGATCATCATCAGCACAAATTATGATGTAGATATGGCCATGACCTTGGTCATTCGTCTTGAAATCCAAGAATGTTCATACTCATCAATAGCTAATTATCTTAAATACGTTTAAAAAGGTAAAATTACATCGAGGTCCATACTTTTAGCACGAAGCACCCTAAAATTAAGCAAGGAAAATAGTCGGGTTTGGCTCCTTCTCGAGAGAGAGTAGCTGGTTGAGCATACTCTTCATACTACTTCCTCTTTGTTTGTTTTCAAAATTTGGCCCAATTTGGCGGCATTCAAATTCTTGGATATGGGATCATGAATCATCGATATAAAGTATGATATATATTCACATGGCCATGACCTTGGTCGTTCAGCTTCGAATCCATGATTGTTCATACTCATTCACACAACTAAGCCTAATTACGTTTAAATTTTACAACCTGCTTTTATCTTCGAAGTTTAAATGGATGGTGGGAGTACATTTTATAGCAAGGACCTAAAAAGGGGTAAAATTACATCGAGGTCCATACTTTTAGCACAAATAAAGCACTCTAAACTAAGCAAGGAAAACAATCATGTTTGGCTCCTTCTCGAGAGAGAAGCTAATCGAGCTATACTCTTCATACTACTTCCTCTTGGTTTGTTTTCAAAATATGGCCAAATTTGGTGGCATGAAAATTCTAGGATATGTGATCATCATCAGCATAATGTATGATGTAGATATGGCCATGACCTTGGTCGTTCGTCTTGAAATCCAAGAATGTTCATACCAATCGACAACAAATAATCTTAAATACGTTTAAAAAAGGTAAAATTACAACAAGGTCCATCCATTTAGCTTGAAGCACCCTAAAATTAAGCAGGGAAACAATCATGTTTTGCTCCTTCTCGTGAGAGAAGCTGATCAAGCCATGATATTCATACTACTTCCTCTTTGTTTATTTTCAAAATAAGGCCAAATTTAGCGGCATGCAAATTCTTGGATATGGGATCACGAACCATCAATATAAAATATGATGTAGATATGGCCATGACCTTGGTCGTTCGTCTTGAAACCCAAGAATGTTCATACTCATTGACATCTAATAATCTTAAATATGTTTAACATTTTACCACTTGCTTTTAGGTTCGAATTTTACACGGACAGTGGGAGTACAATTTACATCAAGGACCTTAAAAGGGGGGAAATTACATCGAGATCATTACATTTAGCATGAACTACCCCAAAATTAAGCAAAGAAATAAAACAGTCGGGTTCAGCTCATTCTCGAGAGAGCACCTAATCGAGCCATACTCTTTATACCGCTACTTCCTGTTCATTTGTTTTCAAAATATATGGCCAAATTTGGTGGCATGCAAATTCTTGGATATGGGATCATCATCAGCATAAAGTGTGATGTTGATATGGCCATGACCTTGGTCGTTCGGCTTGAAACTCTAAGAATGTTCATACTCATTAACAACTAATTATCCTAAATACGCTTAAATTTTACCACTTGCTTCTAGGTTCGAAATTTACACGGACGGTGGAAGTATATTGTTGGGGATATACTTTCCGGGTATCCTCACTGTGCCTCACTAACCAAGGTGGCCCACTTCGGGTTAGAGCTTTGCTTCACGGGCGGCCCAGTCAGGGAGAAGAGACAGAGTCCAGTCCGGCTACGGGAAGGCCCAGAATACTTACCAACATAGGCCCATAGTGTTACTGTAGTTCAAGATGTACTCTGTAACCGACTCTTAGTCGTATCCGGATAGGTCTCTCCTGTAAACCCTAGGCTGGATATCTATATAATCCGTCCTAGGAAGAGCCTTTAGGGCAACTTGATAATACCCTCACAATAGTCTACAATATCAACTCGCACAGGAGAAACCCTTGTAACCCATATTACTGGATTGCTAGCAGGAGTTGGATCCGTCCAAAGCCGGCGGATTCAAACCTAGGTAAACTTGTGTGCTCACCGTCCTGGAATACCGTACATCTCACACCCCTCTCTTCCACACGCCTCGAGGACCCCCATGGCATACTTGTCATCAATCCGACGATAGTTGGTGCTCACCGGGGGGAAAGTGAGCTTCGGATCTGCATTCCGAGCAGAATCTGCAAGAATCGGAATCGGCGAGACTATCACCATCGGTCGCATCCTCTATGCCAGTGACGTCCCTCTCATTGTTCTCGATGAGACCTGGATTCCGGCTAGGGAGGCTGTGACTACTTACACCATCATGTCTTTTGGTGAGATCGATGTTTACATCGGTTTCGCTGAACCTTCCCCACCACCCCAGCGGTGATGATAAAGGCAGAAGAAATTCAGGGTCCCCTTTGTCCGCAGAGGCGGCAGAGTTCCGGATCTCATAAATCACTAATCCCACCCAGCCCGCACCCATTGCGGAGATAGTGGAGAAAGCTGAACCTGAAGCAGATCTTGCAGCACAAGTCGAATCTGGAGTGGATCTCCCTAGAGAGGTCGAATCCCAGATTGATCCACCTACGGAGGTCGAAATCCAGGAAGAGAAAGAAAGCAACTCTGATTCCGGATCTGATAGTACCGGAACTGATAAACCCTTCCTGTGATACACGTTGAGGGGCATGATGATGCAAGACGCAAACGTGGATCAGATTCTCGATACCATCAGGCGTTTCGAGGAAGCCGACCGTGAGAGCCGCAGCTACCTTAGGAGGCACGCGTGGCACTTTGTCGGATATGTTAGATCTGGATCTGGCTCTGCCGATGATGCAGACAACGAAGACTCGGTGCTGGAGGAAATCGGAACAAGTGTCGACTTACCGGCATCTTCGGATGATTCCATGACGTCGGCAGATTTCTGGAAGTTCTCCGTGTAATATGAAGAGGAGCTTAACTCCACAGCTATAGAGGAAGGAGAAGCCATGGACGAAGGATCCAGAGAAAACTCTCCTAAAGCGCAGGACGACATGGATCTCGAAGATAATCCCGACGTCCAAATGGCCAAAAGTACAGAACAAAGTTTCACTCCGGGAAACGGGCCCAAAGCCATCATTGCTACCAGCGCTGCCAAGAAGGCAAAGAAGAAGAACAAGACCCTGGCAAAAGAACTTCTGGCAGAGGAGGTGATTGCCGAGGAATATGAGGAAGACTCGGATGGAGTACTTATCCCAGATGAGCCAAAAGAAGAGTCGGCGGATGGACACGTGGTCACCGCAGGTGCGCGTAAACTCATCGATGCTGCATTAACTACACCTATCCCTATAGCTGCAGAACTTACTGCTGAAGAACTGGAAGAAAGGGCTCATGCCCTAGAAGCGTGTCGCCAAGTACTCCTGGATGAAGCCAACAACATCCAGGAAGAGAAGAAGCGCATGGCAACTGCGGATAAATACATCTCTCGGCAGCACTAGAAGACCCGAAACGCCACACTTGTGATGATCAATTTCTGGAAGTTCATAAGGTCCTCTTTGAAGGAGATCCAGGGATGCCTCGACTCGACAGCAAGGGAGATCTGGTGTACCCAACGCCGGTGCAAAACACTATCGCAGCTCGAGATATCCTGGCAAATAATCCAGGCCCAAAACAGGTTCAATTGGGCATTAAGCTACTCACCAAGGGTCTGGAGCAGCATAAGGCCGCAAAACTCGAAAGCGGAAAACAGGTCTCCCAATCTGACCAATGTCGCACGGATCCGGCCTGGAATGACATAAGACCCCAAAGGGTTCTAGAACAGCATCATCGTTCCGACCGGCAGGAAGACAACTACTCAAGAACCGGATCTTCAGGGCAGCACCCAAAACTACACGTGACTGGTGCAACGTCGCTCCAGCCGCTGAGCAAGAGGCAATTGCTGCACTGTATCCGAGGAATCCTCCCCGGCGAGAGTCGAACAACCGCAGGGAAGAAGACAAAGAGAAACGTCGGGAGGAGGACCGTCAAAGAATGCCACCTCCTAGACCTAAAAGTCGTCCGGCTGAGCCCCACCATGGTGGGAGTGACGGACGAAGGAACGACGGACACCGTGCCGAGAAAAGCCAGCAGGGGGCTCGTCATAATGAAGACCCTCCCCGGAACCGGAATAGTGACGCTCCGGACGGAGGCCGGCGATCAGCCGGAAACAATCCAGCTGTTGGGTTCGCAGCATAGAAAACAAATTTTTTCCTACAGTGTGAACTACACGCCAAGATCTATCTACTAGGTACAAAGAAACGGGTGGACATACATCCAACGAGAACTTACCCTCGAAGACAACGAGTTTTGTTAACGAGTTGGAACTCGTGGTTGATGTAGTCGTACACTTGCCGACCTCAAGATCGTGAGGAAGTCCAAGCGCCGCAACTCAGCAGCGCATCTGTACTCGCACACACGTTCAAGCCACCGGACAACCTCCACCTCCTCGCTCCAGCGATCCAGTGGAAGCAGCAACTCCTTTTAAACTAAATTCCACCGGGAACATGTATCTCGCTAATCCGAGACCATGGGGCAATAATTCTAGAGGGGGAGAGAGATCCTTCACAAGGAGGTGTGAGGATGAAGGAGCGAATGGGTGGCCTTTTATAGGAGGAGGGGGTGCCCCTCCTCTCCATGGTCGGCGCATGGGGGGGGTGACCCCTCACCTCCCCCATTCATGTGGTGGTAACCCCTCCACATTAAAATGCCTCTTCACATTCCCTTTTAAAGTCTCCACTTTAAATGCATTCAAATTCTCCAAGTTTAATGATCTCTCATTTAATAAAACTCTTTTATTAAATTTATTCAGAATTTTGTTAATTACTTTAATTAACAAACATTCACATATAGCCCCTTGCTATATTTCAATATCACATGCAGAACCACTTTCTGCAATTTCACCCAAAACAATTTCCGGTTTCTATTGAAACAATTCCCGCGCTTTGCAATTCTTTCGTCTGAAACATATGTGCTCCAAAATGGTGTCCGGTAACTCTTAAGTGTGTCACCCTACGGTTTGCGAATAATGTAGACATGATCGAGACCCTTCTCCGATCAATAATCAACAGCGGGACCTGGAGATCCGTAGTGACTCCTACACATTCAACGATGACTTCTATGATCATGAGAACCTTTAACGCTTGTAACTAAATCCCTTTGTCTCGCGATATATTACATGTCCGAGATTCGATCATCGGTATCTCCATACCTAGGTTGATCTCGTTACCGACATACACTCTTTTCTCGTTCCCGTGATATAACATTCTAGTGATCACATCACTTTCTTGCAAACTATCTCAATGTGATATCACCGAGAGGGCCCAGAGTATATCTATTCGTCATCGGGATTGACAAATTCCACTCTTGATCCATGAGCCTCAACATAACACCTTCGTAGTACTGAACCCATCTTTATAGTCACCCGGTTACGGTGTGATGTTTGATGTTATCAAGATACTCTTCAGGTGTTAGCAATTAACATGATCTCATGGTCTAAGGATAAAGATTACTTCGTATGATGTTATAGCAATATAAACATAATGACTTGATCGTAATGCTATACTTCGTATGAATGTTCATCACATCATTCCACCAATGGTGTGACCTTGTTATTAACAACATCCAATGTCCATGATCAGGAAACCTTGATCATCTTGTTAATCAACAAGCTAGTCTATAAGAGAGGCATAACTAGGAACCCTTTTTGTTTATTAAACACACATGTATTGATGTTTCCGATCAATACAATTCTAGCATGCAAAATAAACATCTATCATATATAAGGAATACATAATAACAACTTTATTATTGCCTCTCAGGGCATATTTCCTTAAGTCTCCCACTTGACTAGAGACAATAATCTAGTTCACATAGTGATAAATCTAACACCCGTGGAGTTCTGGTGTTGATCATGTTTTTCCCTAGGGAGAACTTTAGTCAATGGATCTGCTACATTTAGGTCCGTGTGTACTTTACAAATCTTTATATCTCCATTCTTGACATGCTCGCGGATGGAGTGAAACCGGCGCTTAATATGCTTGGAATTCTTGTGAGACCTCGGTTCCTTTGCGTTGGCTATGGCTAAATTGTTGTCACAATAGATCACCATCGGGTCCAATGCACTTGTAACCACACCTAGTTCCGTAATGAACTCTTTCATCCAAACCGCTTCCTGCGCCGCTTCTGAAGCAGCAACATATTCCGCCTCCGTCGTTGATCCAGCCACCACAGGTTTTTTGGAACTCCTCCAACTAACTACTGCTCCATTCAAGGGAAATACGTATCCGGATTGAGACTTAGAGTCATCCGGATCGGTGTCAAAGCTAGCATCGACATAACACTTTGCGACTAACTCTTCTTCACCTCCGTATATAAGAAACATATCCCTAGTTCTTCTCAAGTACTTGAGGATGTTCTTTACCGCTATCTAGTGTTCCGAACCTGGATCAGATTGGTACCTACTAGTCAAACTAATAGCATGTGCCACATCCGGTCTTGTACATAGCATGACATACATAATAGAGCCTATGGCCGAGGCATAGGGGATCTTATCCATCATCTCTCTTTCTTCCGCCGTAGCCGGACTTTGAGTCTTACTCAATGTCTTGCTTGCAACATAGGTAAGAACCCCTTCTTACTTTCATCCATATTAAACTTCTTTAATATCTTATCAAGGTATGTACTATGCGATAGCCCAATTAGGCGCCTTGATCTATCTCTATAGATTTTAATGCCTAATACATATGACGCTTCACCAAGGTCTTTCATCGAAAATTTGCTGTTTAGATAACTTTTCACACTGTTTAAAAGATCTATATAATTTCCAATCAATAATATGTCATCCACATATAATATCAGAAATGCCACATTGCTCCCACTCACTTTCTTGTAAATACAAGCCTCTCCATAAGTTTGGACAAATCCAAACTCTTTGATCACCTCATCAAAGCGGAGATTCCAACTCCGGGATGCTTGCTTCAGTCCATAGATGGATCGTTGAAGTTTGCATACCTTATTAGCATCCTTAGGATCGACAAAACCCTTAGGTTGTATCATATACAACTCTTCTTCAATATTACCATTAGGAACGCAGTTTGGACGTCCATCTGGCATATTTCATAATCGAAATATGTAGCAATTGCTAACATAATCCTAACTGACTTAAGCATCGCTACAGGAGAGAATGTCTCATCGCAGTAAACTCCTTGAATTTGTCGAAACCCCTTTGCGACAAGTCGAGCCTTATAGATGGTCACATTACCATCAGCATCCGTTTTTCTTTTGAAAATCCATTTATTCTCAACGGCCTCTCGATCGTGAGGTAAGTCCACCAAGGTCCAAACTTGGTTCTCGTACATGGATTCCATCTCGGATTTCATGGCTTCTAGCCATTTGTTGGAATCTGGGCTCATCATCGCTTCTTCATATGTCGCAGGGTCATCCATTTCATCTACCATGAAATTCACAACAGGATTGCCGTACAGTTCAGGAGCTGCACGTGTCCTGCTTGACCTGCGAGGTTCGGTAGTTTCCTCTTTCAGAGTTTCATAATCAATATCATTAGCTCTCTCTTAATTAGGTGAAGTCAACTCCGAAACAACTTCCGGTGCTGCGCCACTCGCCATTTCATGAAGAGAAGGTTCAATAATCTCTTCGAGTTTCTACCTTCCGACTACTCACACCTTTCGCGAGAAACTCCTTCTCAAGAAAGGATCCATTCTTGGCAACAAAAACCTTGCCCTCGGATCTGTGATAGAAGGTATACCCAATCGTTTCCTGAGGGTATCCTATGAAGACACATTTTTCCGCTTTGGGTTCGAGTTTATCCGGTTGAAGTTTCTTCACATAAACATCGCATCCCCAAACTTTAAGAAATGACAACTTAGGCTTGTTTCCAAACCATAATTCATACGGTGTCGTTTCAACGGATTTAGATGGTGCCCGATTTAAAGTGAATGCAGCTGTTTCCAGTGCATAACCCCAAAATGACAGTGGCAACTCAGTCAGAGACATCATGGATCGAACCATATCCAATAAGGTACGATTACGATGTTCCGACACACCATTACGTTGTGGTGTTCCGGCAGGCGTGGGTTGTGAAACTATTCCACACTCTTTCATGTGTGTGATAAACTCGTAACTTAGATACTCTCCTCCACGGTCAGACCGTAGAAATTTGATCTTTCTATTACGATGATTTTCAACTTCATTCTGAAATTCCTTGAACTTTTCAAAAGTTTTAGACTTGTGTTTCATCAAATAGATATACCCGTATCTACTCAAATCATCTATGAAAGTGACAAAATAACGATATCCACCTCGCGCCGACACACTCATTGGTCCACACACATCAGTATGTATGATTTCCAATAGATCTGTCGCCGGTTCCATTGAACCGGAAAACGGCGTTCTAGTCATCTTGCCCATAAGGCATGGCTCACATGTATCAAATGATTCAAAATCAAGTGATTCCAAAAGTCCATCAGAATGGAGTTTCTTCATGCGTTTAACGCCAATATGACCTAGACGACAGTGCCACATATAGGCAGATATATCATCATCAAGTTTAATCTTTTTAGCATTAACATTATGAATGTGCGTAATATTACTATCGAGATCCATCAGAAATAAACCATTCAACACAGGTGCATGACCATAAAAGATATTATCCATATAAATCGAACAACCATTGTTTTCAGATTTAAACGAATAACCACTTTGCATCAAACACGATCCGGATACAATGTTCATGCTAAGTGCAGGCACCAAATAACAATTATTTAGGTTTATGACTAATCCCGATGGCATATGGAGAGGCAGCGTTCCGACGGTGATCACATCAACTCTTGATCCATTGGCGACCCGCATTGTGACCTCATCCCTTGCTAGTTGTCGCTTGTTCCGCAGCCCCTGAATCGAGTTACATATATTAGCAACTAATCCTGTATCAAATACCCAGGTGCTACTGCGAGTACTAGTCAAGTACACATCAATAACATGTATATCACATATACCTTTGTTTTCCTTGCCGGACTTCTTGTCCGCCAAATACTTGGGGCAGTTGCGCTTCCAATGGCCAGTCCCCTTGCAATATTAGCACTCGGTATCGGACTTAGGGCCAGCTCGGGGTTTCTTTTCAGGCGTGGCAACAGATTTGCCACCCTTCTTTCTCTTGTTCTTGCCTTTCTTGTCCTTCTTGAAACCGGTGGTCCTATTGATCATCAACACTTGATGTTCTTTCCTAAGCTCCACTTCTGCAGTCTTAAGCATTGACAGAAGCTCGGGAAGAGTCTTCTTCATGCCATGCATATTATAGTTCATCACGAAGCTCTTGTAGCTAGGTGGCAGAGATTGGAGAACACGATGTATGCCTAAGTCATTGGGAATCATTATTCCCAAGGACACAAGCTTATCGGCGTACCCAGACATTTTGAGTACGTGCTCACTAATAGAGCTGTTTTCCTCCATTTTGCAGCTGAAGAACTTTTCAGAAGCATTATAACTCTCTACGGCAGCATGGGTATCGAAAATCATTTTCAATTCTCCCATGGTATCAAAGGCATTGCCATTTTCGAAACGCTTTCGAAGTTCTGGCTCTAGCCCATATAGTATGCCGCAATGAACTAAGTTGTGGTCCTCCTGACGAGTCACATAGACATTCTTTTCTTCGTCAGGGGCATCAGGAGCTGGTGGGGGGCCTAGCGGCGCATCTAGCACATATTTCTTTTGTGCAGCAGTGAGGAGAATCCTCAAATTCATAACCCAGTTGGTGAAGTTGCTACCATTCGCAGCAAGTTTCTCTTTCTCCATGAACACATTGAAATTAAAAGCAGGTGGTGCCATCTACAACAGAATTTGTAAAGTTTATTTAGACTAAGTGTATGATAGATTGAGTTCAACTAATCCAAATTACTAATGAACTCCCACTCAAAAACGACATCCCTCATGCCTTTTTGGTGATTACATGAACCAAGTCCGTTCATCACATGAGTCGGTGTAGCTTGAAAGGCGAGCATCTATATGGGCATCATATCAACCATATGACTCATGCTTAACCTTTTGGTCCGTGTTCCCAGGCCATGTCTGTACATGCTAGGCTCGCCAAGTAAGAACCTTAGTAGTCGCGTGTGTAAAACTGTCTTACACCCGTTGTATGAAAGCGTAGAGTCGAGTACACCCGATCATCACGTGATTTCTCAAAACACGATCCATAGAATGGTGCATACTCAAGGAAGAACACATTTTATCTTGATATCTAAATGAGGGATCATCTTACAATGCTACCAAAAGCCCCAAACTAGCAGTATAAGATGCTAACATCTAATGTGTAAAGTGAGATGATATGGTCCATGCATTTGATCTCTATCATTTGCATCGTGGTATGATCTCTATCATTCCTTTGTGTGTAAGGCCAAGGTCTATGGAACTTACATGTTGAATGTGTTGTAAGAGTATCTATCATACATCTACTTACAAGAATACCATATCAATATACTAGCCCATCAACGATCTAAACTAGACGCCTCTAATTTATCAATTGCAAGTTTTACGTGGCTTAGGGCTTTCGGAGATAGAACCGTTCTCACCTACGAACATGAACCACAACGAGGATAACTAAGTTATTAGCAACTCGTTGTAAATAAGATATTGACTATAGTAGGAGAGACAGACACCCGCCAGCCACTTATGCAAAACAAGTTGCATGTCAGTCGTGGAACCGGTCTCATGTACGATGACATGTAAGGTTGGTCCGGGCCGCTTCATCCCACTATGCCACCAATATCCAAAATACATAGAAGATGCAATAACATGATCATCATCGCCCACATATAAACATATGTGTACTACCCGTGCAAAGCAACTACGCATAGATCAGGCTCTGATACCACTGTTGGGTCCGCAACATAGAAAACAAAAATTTTCCTACGGTGTGAACTACATGCCAAGATCTATCTACTAGGTACAAAGCAACGGGTGGACATACATCCAACGAGAACTTACCCTCGAAGACAACGAGTTTTGTTAACGAGTTGGAACTCGTGGTTGATGTAGTCGTACACTTGCCGATCTCAAGATCGTGATGAAGTCCGAGCGCTGCAACTCACCAGCGCATCCGTACTCGCACACACGTTCAAGCCACCGGACAACCTCCACCTCCTCGCTCCAGCGATCCAGTGGAAGCAGCAACTCCTTCCAGATGAAATGCCACCAGGAACATGTAACTCGCTAATCCAAGACCATGGGGGAATAATTCTAGAGGGGGAGTGAGATCCTTCACAAGGAGGTGTGAGGATGAAGGAGGGAATGGGTGGCCTTTTATAGGAGGATGGGGTGCCCCTCCTCTCCATTGCCGGCGCATGGGGGGTGACCCCTCACCTCCCCCATTCATGTGGTGGTAACCCCTCCACATTAAAATGCCTCTTCACATTCCCTTTTAAAGTCTCCACTTTAAATGCATTAAAATTCTCCAAGTTTAATGCTCTCTCATTTCATAAAACTCTTTTATTAACTTTATTCAGAATTTTGTTAATTACTTTAATTAACAAACATTCACATATAGCCCCTTGCTATATTTCAATATCACATGCAGAACCACTTTCTGCAATTTCACCCGAAACAATTTCCGGTTTCTATTGAAACAATTCCTGCGCTTTGCAATTCTTTCGTCTGAAACATATGTGCTCCAAAATGGTGTCCGGTAACTCTTAAGTGTGTCACCCTATGGTTCGCGAATAACGCAGACATGATCGAGACCCTTCTCCGATCAATAATCAGCAGCGGGACCTGGAGATCCGTACTGACTCCTACACATTCAACGATGACTTCTATGATCATGAGAACCTTTAACGCTTGTAACTAAATCCCTTTGTCTCGCGATATATTACATGTCCGAGATTCGATCATCGGTATCTCCATACCTAGGTTGATCTCGTTACCGACATACACTCTTTTCTTGTTCCCGTGATATAACATTCTAGTGATCATATCACTTGCTTGCAAACTATCTCAATGTGATATCACCGAGAGGGCCCAGAGTATATCTATCCGTCATCGGGATTGACAAATTCCACTCTTGATCCATGAGCCTCAACATAACACCTTCGTAGTACTGAACCCATCTTTATAGTCACCCTGTTACGGTGTGACGTTTGATGTTATCAAGATACTCTTCAGGTGTTAGCAATTAACATGATCTCATGGTCTAAGGATAAAGATTACTTCGTATGATGTTATAGCAATATAAACATAATGACTTGATCGTAATGCTATACTTCGGATGAATGTTCATCACATCATTCCACCAATGGTGTGACCTTGTTATTAACAACATCCAATGTCCATGATCAGGAAACCTTGATCATCTTGTTAATCAACAAGCTAGTCTATAAGAGAGGCATAACTAGGAACCCTTTTTGTTTATTAAACACACATGTATTGATGTTTCCGATCAATACAATTCTAGCATGCAAAATAAACATCTATCATATATAAGGAATACATAATAACAACTTTATTATTGCCTCTCAGGGCATATTTCCTTCACCAGCTGCCCCACCTTCTCCACGAAGTAGCCATCACAATGGCTCCCAAGGAGGGCGTCATGGCGGAGGATGTGGTGGCAGAAGCCGAAGTCCGGCTCCAAGGCACCGCAACCATAGCCGTCAATCAGGACGATGGTCTCTGTCTCCAAGTGACGCGAGACACCGGATTAATTCCAGCATAGAGGCGTGATGCTATGAAAATGATGATATATACGTGGGCCCCAAATGCTTCGAACCACCTATAATAGCAACAAAATTCCCGGAAGGATTTGCTATTTGAAGACACATCCGGCCCTACGACGGTGTAGCTCGGCTAGATACTTGGCTTCAGGACTTTTTCCAAGCTTGCTGCATTGCCAAAGGCGGAAAGAGCTTGGTCGCAACCCGATATGTCCCACTTATGTTGCGGAAGACGGCACGATCATGGCTCAATGAACTTCTGGAGAACACCATCCACAACTGGTATGACATGCAAATTGCGTTCTTTCGGAATTTCGAAGGCACATATCGCAGGCCATGTATGGTAGGAGACCTACAGCGTTGCACCCAGAAAGCCAGAGAAACTTGCCGAGATTATCTCGGATGATGGATCAACACTAAGAACTCCTGTGAGGGAGTAAACGATCAAACTACGCTTGAATCTTTCATTGCAGGACTCCCAATTGGTTTACTACGTCATCGCTTGAAGTGCAACAAAGTCACTGATTTGGGAGAGATGATAGAAACATCGAGCAAGTATGCAGATGCTGACGATGACACAGAGGGATTACTGAACGCCCTAGTTGTGTCATAGTCGACAAAACAACCAATGCAGCAAGCTGAGAAGCGCAAGAACACCTCAGAAGAAAACCCCAACGTGGAATGACAGTGGTTACTGCTACTTTCGGGTTTGGAGGCCGAGGAGGGCGCGCCGGAGGCTGTGGACGTGGTCATGGGATATCAAGAGTCCAGGGTAGAGGATACCAGCAACCTGACAAAACCTACTCTTGGGCCGACATTGCCAATAACCCGTGTTTGCATCACTTAGATGCCAATGGGGGCTCATCTCACATAAACGCCGAGTGTCGTTTTAACGACAACATCAAGAAAGACGATACCGCTGGCTACAGGGCTAAGAGGAAGAAGGGAAAGAATAATACCGAAAAATATAAAGAGACCAAGGAAGATTCCGACATGGAGGAAGCTGATCCTTCAAATCCCAAGCCGGAAGGGAAGAAAAATTTCCCAACAAAGAAAGACACTTATGTCACCTTCCTCGGATCTCAACCAACTAAGGTCAAGAAAGTAGTTCTTCATGAGCTCAACGCAACAGTTCTGGCTGTCCCCCAATTCCTGGCTGGTCGGAAGTGGCAATCACCTTTGACCGTGCTAATCATCTGCCTAAGTTGCACAAGCGAGGAAAATACGCCTTAGTCGTCAATCCACTCATTGATGGCTATGGTTTCTCCAAGACTCTCATGGACGGTGGTAGCAGCATTAACATCCTGTATGTAGAAACGCTATGCCAGATGCGAATCTCGAAGACCCATCTGAATTACAGCTCTGTGATCTTTCACGGAGTTGTCCCTGGAAGAAAAGCAAATTCCCTGGGAGAAATCACTTCGGATGTTACCTTTGGAACTCCAAAGAACTACCGGACGGAGGCACTTTCCTTCGAAGTGGTCCTATTCAAGAGCGCGTACCATGCTATATTCGGACGTCTGGCTTACTAGGCTTTTATGGCTCGTCCATGTTACATTTACAATATGATGAAAATTCCAGGTCCCAACGGCGTGATCACCATCAGGGGAGACCCGAAGAAGGCACGAGAATGCGAGGCCGGAAATGTCGCCTTTGCTGAAGCCGTGCTGCACGCCCAGGAGTACCAGGAGATCAAGAAGACCATCGATCCGTCTGAGATGCCCACAACAAAGAAGGAGGTGACAAATCCGAATCCGGAGTTCAAGGCATCGGAGGAGACGAAGAAGACACCGTTGAAGGATGATGACCCCTCCAAGGTGACCCAGATAGGCATAGGCCTAGATAGCGCATAGGAAAGCACACTCGTCAAGTTCCTCCAAGAAAATCAAGATATCTTCCCATGGCGTCTATCTGACATGACCGGAGTACCTAGGGAACTTGCCGAGCACTCTCTAAATGTACTCTCGAACGCTAAACCCGTAAAGCAGTCCCTACGATGTTTTGGTGATGAAAAGCGTAAGGCAATAGCTAAGGAACTAGCCCGGCTCGAGTTAGCCGGATTCATAGAAGAGGTCATCCATACTGATTGGTCGGCCAACCCTGTAATGGTCCCTAAAAAGGACACCACTGATTTAAAGATGTGTGTTGATTATACTGCCTTGAACAAGGCTTGTCCCAAAGATCCGTTTGCTCTACCTAGAATTGATCAAGTTATCGATTCTACGGCAGGATCGGAACTCCTATGTTTTCTCAACGCATATTCCGGCTATCACCAAATTCGGATGAAGGAATCGGATAAAATCAAAACTTCATTCATAACCCCCTTTGGAAACTTCTATTTCGTTACGATGCCTTTTTGGCTCAAAAACGTAGGAGCTACGTACCAACGCACTATGCAGCGTTGCCTCCATGACCAAATCGGACACAACGTACATGCATATGTGGACGACATTGCGGTGATGTCCAAAAATAAGGAAACATTAATTTCCGACTTGGAGGAAACATTCGCTAATCTACGAAAATACAACATAATGCTTAACCCAAAGAAGTGTTTCTTTGGAATTCCAGCCGGAAAATTGTTAGGTTTCATCGTGTCTCAAAGAGGCATAGAGGTGAAACGAGACAAGATCAAGGCTATACTCGATATTTCCAGGCCAACTCGCCTGAAGGATGTTCAAAGACTAACTGGTTGTATCGCTGCACTCAGTTGGTTTGTAAGCCGGCTCGGACAAAGAGCCGCACCACTCTAGAAGCTCCTGAAAAAGACCAAAAAATTCGTTTGGACTGATGAAGCTGAAGCTGCACTACAAGACCTGAAAGAAGTACTCTCGTATGCTCCTATCCTTGCAGCACCGGAACCAAGGGAAGCGATGTTGCTCTATCTCGCTGCGACAAATAGGGTCGTCAATGTCGTCATGGTAGTGGAGAGACCAGAGGAAAATCAGGAACACCTGGTGCAGCGTCCGACTTACTACCTCAGCGAGGTCTTAACTGAATCAAAGCAGTGGTATCCGCACTATCAAAAGCTGGCTTATAGTGTGTTTTTTGCATCCCGTAAGTTAAGGCACTATTTTCAAGAACACCCAATTACCGTGCTGAGCACAACTCCCATGAGAGATATAATCAAAAACAACAAGGCTATAGGACGGGTCGCAAAATGGGGCATAGAGCTTTCAGCTTTTGATATTGAGTATAAACCTCGTACAACAATCAAATCCCAGATCCTTGCTAACTTTTTCGCTGATTGGACAGAGACAACTGAGAATATGATCCTTCCAAAGTTGGAATATTGGACCTTACATTTTGATGGGTCTAGGGCTCGAGGGGGCTCGGGGGCTTGTGTGGTGCTCAAATCACCCCAAGGAGATAAACTTTTCTATGTGTTACAGATTCACTTCGCGACAACAAACAATATTGTCGAGTATGAAGCACTGATGCATGGAATCCGGATTGCTAAGGATATCGGCATCCAACGATTGATGTGTTATGGAGATTCCGATCTTGTTGCTCAGCAAGTGTCGGATATCTATAATGCAAATAAACACATGACACCATATAAAGCTGTCATGGATGATCTATCTAAATCGTTCGAAAGGTTTGAGGTTCAACACACCCCTCGAGTAGAAAATGAGGAAGCAGATGCATTATCTCGAATAGGCTCTGCACGGAAAAAGGTCCCGGATGGCGCTTTTTTGGAGCACCTCAAAGTTCCCTCTATAAAAGGAGTGGACGAGGAATATCTGACCAAATCCGACTCACCTTTAGTAGCAGTTCTGGCTGTGATTCCCATCTGGACTCAAACCTACCTTGATTACTTGGTAGATGGAAAATTACCTGAAGACGAAGTTTTGAGCCAGCAGATCGTCCGACGAGCAAAAGCCTATACTATAATTATTGGTGAGCTCTATAAGCGGAGTGCGTCTGGGGTCTTTCAGCGCTGTGTGTCTCCGGAAGAAAGAGTGGAAATCTTACGAGAAATCCACGAAGGCCAGTGTGCTCACCACGCTTCTGCCAAATCTTTAGTGGAAAAAGCTTTTTGACACGGTTTTTTCTAGCTTACAGCCAAGGCAGATGCCGAACGGCTAGTCAAGATGTGCAAGGGCTGCCAAAAGTACGCCAAACAAGCTCATGTTCCGGCTGATCAGCTGCGAACAATACCTATAACATGGCCTTTTGCGGTCTGGGGGCTTGACATGGTAGGACCGTTTAAACGGGCTCCAAGTGGATTTACTCACCACTTAGTGATGGTGGATAAATTCACCAAATGTATTGAGGCTAAACCCGTCACTAGTTGTGATGGAGCAATAGCTAGAAGATTTGTCGAGGATGTTATAATCCATATGGTTATCCGCATAACATTATCACAGACAACGGGAGTAACTTCTCTATGGGAGAGCTTGCTGAATTATGCAATGAACAAAACATCCGGCTTATCGTTGCGTCAGTCGCACATCCATAGGCTAATGGACAAGTCGAAAGAGCAAATGGTTTAATCCTACAAGGCCTAAAACCAAGACTCGAAGCACCACTAAGGCGTGCAACGGGGGCTTGGGCAGAGGAACTACCCTCTGTAATGTGGAGCTTGCGAACAACTCCAAACAGATCAACTTGATACACACCTTTCTTCTTGGTCTATGGTGCTGAAGCAGTTCTTCCAACCGATTTGATTCACACTTCTCCTAGAGTTGACGCGTATATTGAAAAGGATGCCGAGGTTTCTCGACAAAATGATCTCGACTTAGTTGAACAAGTTCACATTGTTGCTGAGATGAGATCAACAGCCTATCATCAGAAGTTACGCAAGTATCATAGCCAGAGAGTTAGAAACCGGTCTTTCAACAAAGGCGATTTGGTTCGCCGGCTTGTGCAACAAAGAAAGCACAAACTTTCCCCAGTATGGGAAGGGCCCTTTTTAGTTAGCCGAGTATTGCACAATGGTTCTTACTATCTAACTGATATGCGGTCAGTCAAAGAAAGACCTGCTACTAAGAAAAGAATGAGAGCTGGAGGCAGTACAAACCCGGAAGAATTAGACAGACCATGGATATTGCTCAGCTACGTCCCTTTTATTCTTCGTTTATCCTTCTTTGTAACCATATATGTGTACATGTTCAATAAGAAATAAAGTGTTGGTTGCCTGAAATTTTTCTGAGAAGTTTTCTACCATCTTATTTCCAAATGCTCATGTCACAATCAAAAATCCTAGAATATTTGAAAGTTCTTTATGCTCATGATTGTTCTGGTTTAGATTTCCGATTCTAAAATTGATACGTTTGGGTATAAAATCTAAATTTTATAGTCCGTACTTTGGTTATTTATCTGATTTCCCGATGCAGGCATTTTCCGAGTAGTGAATTGTTGGTACTGGAAGCCGGCTTTGTTTCTGAGTTTAAACTGGTTTAGCAATTGAGCTTCATTGCTCGGCAAAGTTTCTATGCTAAAGGTTGGCCGGGTCACAAAAGGGACGAGGCAGAAAGCCAGATAAATGATAAGTGCAAACGAAAAACGTGAAGTGCTTATGTAAACATTTCAGGCATGAAAATTATAAAGCCAAAAGTGCTAAATAGATAAAATAAAACTTAGCACTAGCAAAAGTATTATACTACTTATTTATAGACCCAAATTGTTTTCAGAATAACACATTGTTTTTTCTAATACTCTATGATGCAGGGGGAGAGGTAGGAGCTACCGGTTCACTGGACACATCAGCCTCGCCTTGATATCGCTCCGAGACATTCAAATCCGATGCAGTTTGATCATCATCGGAAACTTCTGCTGTTTCTTCGGCAGACGGAGGAGGCGTGGCCACGTGTGTGAAGAAGGGAGTCTCGTAGCTGGTGAGATCAGCAACATGGCACCCATATCCGGCACATGAATCCATGATAGCCTTGATGTCTTACTCCTGGCCGTCTTCATCCACTTTGCAGTACCCTCTGGTTTCTTGCCATATTTCCATTTTCCATGGTGGCTCATAACCATGGTGAGAGCGTTTTGCGCTGCGATTCGCGCGTAGGACATGTCCTAGTCCTGGACAAGCTGCGGCATATCCTTGGCCTTGTCTTGCACTTCAAAGCCGGACATGGTATGCATATCCGGAACCTTGAGAACTTCGCCAATATCATCAATGGATTGGCGAAAGGCATGCAGTAAATGACTGACTTGTGTAAGTCGGTGGTGCGAGAGTCGGCAGAGGCTGAGTCCAGTAAGTTCAGAGGACCTGCGCATGTAATGCAAATGGGGTTAATAAAATAAATCTGGACTCTAAAGAGTCAGAAGATGCAGAAAAGTCGGAAAGAGGCTAACGTACTAAAGATGACATCATCGACTTTGGTCTTTTCCTCCCGAAGACTCTGGAGTTCAGCCCGGAGTGCCTCGGCAATGTCCTTCTCTCTGAACAAATCATTGATGAGATCCGAGATTTTCTCGTCTTGGAGCGCATCTTACGATCACGCTCCTCAGTAGCCATGTAGGAGGATTCGAGCACTTGAGAAATGCTCTTCTCATGATCAGCCTTAAGCTTATCCAGCTCTTGGCAGAGGTCCTTGTTTTCCACCTCCAGGGTTCTAAGATTCTCGGCCTCCTCAATCATAGCACAGGACTGCTTTACCAGTGTTGTAGTCAAAAGAACAACAGTTGAACAAAAATTCGACTATGAAATAAAAAGCAAGGTTTGAGTACTGAAATGATTACCTTCAGCCTCATCCCTGGATACTTTCTGTTGAGCATTTTCAAGCCAGAGAGTTTTGATCTCTCTCCGCTTGTTATAGATATTCTTCAATAATTCTTGGTTATATGAATTAACTTTCTATAAGTCAGAATACCCAGAGTCAGAAGTCTACTAAAGATTCAGGCTAATATTAAATACTAATATCAGCACGAGCCTTGGGGGCTACAATAGTTTATTCTTTGGCATCCTAGAGAAGCATAAATCTGGATGTGTCTATCCAACTTCATGCTTGGGGGCTAGAGGATATGATATGAAATAAAGTAAAGCGTGAGTTGGAATTCTGACTTACATGTTGTTCATGAGTGAGTTTTCTCGAGCTCATGTTGAAATGGATCGTATGGGCACCTAGAGGGGGGGGGGGTGAATAGGTGCTACACCAATTTTTAATTCTTTTTCACTTTTAGGCTTAGCACAAAGGGTAAATTCTCTAGATAAACTATTAGGTGGAATTTCCCTATATGCAAACCTATCTACTAGCAAGTAAAGAGCGAGTGGAAGAGGAACGAGTAAACCGAAGTGAAGCACCGGAGACATAGGATTTGTTTGACCGCAGTTCCTTCCTTGTTAAGGGAAGTACGTCTGCGTTGGAGGGGTGGGCGGTACTAAGACCACCACGCCACAAAAGGCCTCACCCTGTTCTCCGATGGATCTCGCCACAACAGGCCTGATCCACCTTCCACTATAGGTTCCCTTCGAGGCGGGCACTAGTGCCTTTACACAACTAGCGGGGCAACAACTCCACAACAACTTGGAGGCTCCCGAAATGACAACAAGCTGCCACAAGAACAAACTTATCAAATAAAATAAACAAGATCTAGGTATTGACAAGAATACTAGATCAGGGATTTCTCCAAGTGAATGGAGAGGAGTTGAAGCGCTTCATTCTTGATGATGATGATGAACTTCTCCTCCTTCAATTCCACCAAAGATCAAGACCTTTCGGTGGTTGAAGTGGGAGATCGATAATGAGAGCTCTTGCACAATGTCTGGTCAATTTCGAATGAATCAAGAGTTCTGAACGTTGGGGAAGAAGGGGTATTTATACCCCCCTTCAGAACCAGCCGTTGCAACCTTTGGGGGCCGGATTATCCGGCCCAAGTGAGGGCCGGATTATCCGGTCTGGGGAAACACCGCCCTAGACTCGGAATATCCGGCAGATAATCCGCCCCCTCTCAGAGCGTCGCGCCAAGCTTGCCCTTCATCAACTTCTGGGGACCGGATTATTCGGTCCTATGCGAAGGCCGGATTATCCGGCCTGGGGAAGAAAAACCGCCCCAGTTCGGATTTTCCGGGAGAAAATCCGACCGGATACCGAGCGACGCGCCTTGGCTCCTTTTGCTCGAAAACTGGGGGCCGGATTATCCGGCCCATGCGACACCCGGATTATCCGGCCTGGGAAGGAAAAACCGCCCAGTTCGGATTTTCCGGGAGAAAATCCGACCGGGTACCGAGCGACGCGCCTTGGCTTCCTTTGAGCGATGAGGTAGGTCGGATTATCCGGCCCTTAGTGGGGCGGATTATCCGGCCCCCCTCAAAACTTCCTTGACACTTAGCACACATGAAAAGTCTCCATAGTATTGTTATCTAACACGCAAAACATAGGAAAACATGAAATGTTCTTTCACATGTTAACTTCAGTGGTAACCTTCTCATCGAGAGTGATCGGGACCACTGGCGGAGTTGGAAGCTCGCAAGTTCTCAGCCTCTCCCCGCGAAGGCGAACTTGTTCAAGAAGTTCAGAGTACTTGACATCCTCTACTTCTTGTGCTTCTTCTTTGGCAGAAATAGACCGGCTCTCTAGGCATTTTCAGGCCAGCCGTTGGATCTCTTCTGCAGATTTCCGAGAAAGGCCAAGTTTGTCAAGACCCGGATTGCTGAGGAGATTGTCGGTGAAGACCTCTGCCGAAGGACCATTACCCGAAGAGGGTTCACCGTTATCAAAAGCTGAGTCACCCATGGTGACATCAGTCTGTGACCCAAGGATCACTGGCTCTGCTGATTGAGCCAGATCTTCTACAACGTTCGGAGATGGAGTAATCTCCGGCGCTGTAGAAGATTGAGGGGCAAGAGTCAGAGGAGCTATGGCAGGAGAAGTCAAGTTCAGCGTTGACTGGTGTAGGGGCTTCGAGGTAACTCCCTTCCCCTTTCCCTTGATGAGTTGCTTAGCTCTGAGAAGGTAATAGAACAAAGAACATTACATCTCAGAAAAACTTAAGAACAAAGTACAAAGGCGGAATTTGTGAGGAAAGTTACCTCTTCACAACGGGCACCTCTTTTGTGCCAATGGCCATTGTCGGAGCTTTACGCTTCCGAGGAACAATGTCCGGTAGTGGAACCAGTTCTCCCTTGTCCTGAGAAAACTCAGGAGGGTATCCCTCGAGAGGGGCAAGCTCCGACTCGGGGAGCTCAGCAAGCTAAAGAAAAGAAAAATCTCAGTATTGTGGAAAAAGATGATAAAGGTGAAACGCATAATTCAAGCTACTGTTGGAAACTTACTGGTACCACAGGATCATCGGCCGTATGCTTGTCCAAAGATAGCTCCAAAATTTTCCTCTCGACCCTCTCCTTGATCAACCATTTGATTTGGGACTCGTAGTCCTTAATCGAATAAGCATTGGGGCAGATCCGAAGGGTGTCTGTCTTGCTATTGGTGATGGAATGCATGAGCCTATCACCATGATGCTGAAGGGGCTAGATCTGGCGTGCCAACCAGCAGTGGACTAAGTCGGATCCTTTCAAATCCTTGTGCTTAATCAAGTATTTGATCCGCCTGTTGGCGAGAAGCAGATCGTCACTAAGAGCCGGTGCAACCTCATCCCAGGATTCTTGGGGCTTGGCGGCACCGTCGCTGAAAGACGGCAAAGTAGTATCTTTGCCGGGAACGGGAATATGCTTGTGGTAAAAGAAAGTGGATGGCCATCTTTTGACCGACTCACTTGCCCTAATTCGAGGATATACACGTTCTCTTCTAACAGAAAGACTAATAGTACCGGTAACTGGAAGTGATGGAATTTCTCCGAACATGGAAATAAAACCGGAAAAGATCTAAACTTGGCCTAATACCAAGATACCCCTCGCACAAAGAGGCATAAGAACTCGTCTATAAGATGGAGTTTGGGGGAGATGATGGAGTTGAACTCCGTAGTGATCTCTGACCTCAGTAAAGAAAGCTAAGGGGGAAAACTCAAACCTCTGTCGAGGTGAGTGCCGAAGTGCACTCGCTCCCCGTCGCGAGGAGTGGGCATAGTTTGGTCGTAGCTGCTCCGCCAGTCACCGGCGTGGAGGAGCCCTTCGTTTTCCACGATGCGGAGCTTGGCGTCGTCGAGGACGCATGGGATCCAAACCCCGCGGGTGCTCTCCTTCTCTGCCACTGCTGCCGTTGCCGCCGCTGCTGCCGTATTAGAGGATGATGCTGAAGTCATTTTTTAGTGGGACGGTGACCTAGGATGGGCGGCGCTGGAAGATTGAAAGGAGCCAGAGAAGCCCGGTGCTTGTGGGAGGCGTTAGGGAGAAGGAAACGGCGCAAGTACTGGTGAAGGAGATGGGGAAAAGGATCCTCACCACTTATATCCGCCGGCCGCTTTATGATTCGTGTAAACGCTACAGTGGA
Source organism: Avena eriantha (assembly GCA_910589775.1). Classification (NCBI taxonomy): domain Eukaryota; kingdom Viridiplantae; phylum Streptophyta; class Magnoliopsida; order Poales; family Poaceae; genus Avena; species Avena eriantha. Next base: position 290,573,441 of record OU342745.1, on the reverse strand, counting down.
TGTGCCACGCATCATGGAAAGAACTGGGTAACCCCCACGCGATGATTACGCTGCCTCGATCTCCACGCACGCATTGAAACGGTGCCTCGGTTCCACGATAGGCAGACCCACCAACGGTCGTGCTGACAGGAAATGTCTGTCAGTGACCTGTCTTGACCATGACTAGTGTCAGGTTATGTCTAAGGCCAAGTTCTGGCTTAGTTTGAATTTTGAGCTGGAAACCTGAATAACATATTCATAAGGTCCGACTCAATTTTGAGACCCGAATCGTATCTTTTCTTTTGAAGTTTCAGGAACCCTTCAAGATTCTGTAAGCCGAAGATCAAGCTAGATAATGATGAATCTGACTTTGGATCTTGGAGACTTTCGGGGGCTACTGTTGGGGATATACTTTCTGGGTATCCTCACTATGCCTCACTAACCAGGGTGGCCTACTTTGGGTTAGAGATTTGCTTCACGGGAGGCCCAGTCAGGGAGAAGAGATAGAGTCCAGTCCGGCTACGGGAAGGCCCAGAAGAATTACCGACATAGGCCCATAGTGTTACTTGTAGTTCAAGATGTACTCTGTAACCGACTATTAGTCGTAGCTAGAGAGGTCTCTCTTATAAACTCTAGGCCGGATATCTAGATAAGCCGTCCTAGGGAGAGCCTTTAGGGCAACTGGACAATACCCTCACAATAGTCTACAATCTCAACTCGCATAGGCGAAACCCTTGTAACCCATATTCAAGCTCTGCCGTATTACTGGATTGCTAGTAGGAGTAGGATCCGTCCAAATCCGGCGGATTCGAACCTGGGTAAACTTGTGTGCTCACCATTCCGGAATACCGTACGTCTCACACCCCTCTCTTCCACACGCCTCGAGGACCCCCTCATCACGTACTTGTCATCAATCCAACGACATATAATTTACATCAAGGACCTAAAAAAGGTAAAATTACATCGATGTCCATACATTTAGCATGAAGCACCCTAAAATTAAGAAAGGAAAACATTTGGATGGGAAGCTTTTGAATTCATAAAACTTGGTAATCAATCGTAAGTGTATCAAGGTCCATGCTTTGTCTGAAAACTAGGGTAGTTGTTGTGGTACTCTGAGCCATTTTTCTTCGTACTTGCTTACAAAAAAAATCTTGTCGCTTTCAGTTTCATTGTTCCTATAAGTTGGAACCTATGGTTGCCACTATTTTTCACCTTGCCAAGATGCACACATCTACCAAATATGGGAACATTACAATAAAATATGATGTGCATATGGTTGTTACCTTTGTCGTTCGGGTTGAAACCCAAGAGTGTTCATACACCGTGGGTAATATATATTGTGTAACTATTTTTTTGTAATTTATGATGACTCACGGTTATTAATTATTTTTCAGTGCAAATAGTAGTACACGCAAGAGGACGCTATTAAGAAGGCTTCATTTTTAGGTTTTCATTATTTTTGTTCATAGCTAGTGAGGATCAAATTATCAACATGCATATTCGTAGCAAGAATTTTAATATTCATATAGAACTCTCGTCGGTTTTTGAAGTATTGACCGCCTCGGTACCATAAAGACTCAAATGATGTTTGTAACTTTTTAAGAGCATTCTATCATGTTTACTTGTAGTTCAAATTTGAAAATGATTTTTTATTCATAAATTTTGGAAACTCCTAGTACTTGTAGCATTATTACTCACCATGCCAAGATGCACTCATCTACCAAATATGGGAACATTACCATAAAATATGTTTTACATATATATAAGGCCATTTAGCTTGTCTTTCGGCCTGGAGCCTAAGGATATGTTCATACATGGCATGCCATATTTTCAATTACATTGTTTTTTATATGTGAACTCTCTTGATAGTAATCATTTTTCACAGCAAGTAGGAGAAGTCAGAGGTCACCGTGCAATATTTTTTGTTGTTTTCAAATAAAAGACAAATTTTGTACATGCAAATGCTTAACAAGAAGTTGAATCCAACAAATTCATTGGTTTCCGATATATTGATAGTCTGGGTGTGGGTACCTTCAAAAGATACTTGTATAAATTTAAGAGCAATCTACTACTTACTCATAGCTCGAATTTTATCTAACATTGATAAATCAGCTTAAATTAGTTTAATAATGTGAAGTTCACTAGGAAACCTTGAGAACTCAAAAAATTCATAATCATAAGTGAAACATGTATAAACTTTGTCTGGAAACTAGGCTTATGGCATTCCGAGGCATATTCACCGTGCTTGCTTTTAGGAAAATAAATCCCGGGAAAATAATAATCCACTTAAAGTTTATGATCAATCGGGGTGTTTTTTTGGGCGAGGTGTAATAAACAGACATACATCATTAGTCCTACACTTTAAAAGAAACTCTTCGATAGACATTTGGATATGTGAATGAAACGTCAAATCTTATGTACAAACGAGTAATGTTCAAAAATAAGTTTATTACGACCAAATAAAGCCTTCACAAATTCAATGTGCGACGGACTGTTATATTGGTACCTTTGTGTAAACATTGACGTTTCATATGAAATAAATCTCTTACATACCAGCTACATGCATCCAAAAAGTATTGCGGGTGATAAATATCGTTAATATCTAGTTTTTAGCATAATTCAAATCTTTGAGTGTGAATGGGAGCATTGGCATTCAGGGACCACTTGTCAGTCTTGCTACCAATGTGGTTAAATCGGTTATTACAGGACTAACTGGCCAAATTTGTGCATATTACGCTAAAATAAACTCTTAAAATGTGTAAAAATGATGTCCACCAAATGCTTTGTGCAAAAGTGCAATGAAAAGATGGTGGATCGTGCAGTTTTCTCTATCTAAAAAAATGTTTTATACAACTTCCTTCATTCGAAAATATAAGGCGTCTAAGGATTGGTCAAAAGTCAAACCTTGCTAACTTTGACCAAATATTTAGAAAAAAATATCTACATCTACAATATTGAATGGACATATTAAGAAAATATACTTTATGGTGAATCTATTGATATTAATTTAGTATTATAAATTATATATTTTTTGTGTATAATCATGGTCAAACTTAAAAAATGTTGACTTTTAACTAATCCTCAAGCGCCTTATATTTTGGGATGGAGGGTAATATAAATTATTGTACTGTACTTAATACTAGCAAAACAGGTACCATGTGGAAGTTCGAAACCTAAAGGGTACCCACTATTTTAGTCGGTTCAAAGAAATGAACTAGTTCTTAAAAAAGTGATGATATGTGAAATGTAGTTTTTTTGTAGTACGGTACTACTAAAGCTGATAGAGGGTTACCCACTCCCATTCTCTAATAACTCCACCCCCACCATTCCCTCTCTCGCTAACAAATTCCTGCACTCACCTCATAACCCTCAGTCGTTATTGTTGGGTCCGCATCATAGAAAACAAAAAATTCCTACGATGAGAACTATACGCCAAGATCTATCTACTAGATACAGAGCAACGGGTGGACATACATCCATGGAGAACTTACCCTCGAAGACAACGAGTTTTTTTTAACGAGTAGGAACTCGTGGTTGATGTAGTCGTACACTTGCCGATCTCAAGATCGTGTGGAAGTCCGAGCGCCGCAAATCAGCAGCGCATCCATCCTCGCACACACGTTCAAGCCACCGGACAACCTCCACCTCCTCGCTCCAGCGACTCGCCGAAGCAGCAACTCCTTCTAGACGCAAGCCCACCGGGAACATGTATATCGCTAATTCGAGACCATGGGGGAATAATTCTAGAGGGGAGAGAGATCCTTCACGAGGAGGTGTGAGGAAGAAGGGTGAGAGGGGTGGCCTTTTATAGGAGGAGGGGGGGTACCCCTCCCCATGGCCAGTGCCCCATGGGGGGTGACCCCTCACCTCCCCCATTCATGTGGTGGTAACTCCTCCACATTAAAATGCCCCTTCACATTCTCTTTTAAAGTCTCCACTTTAAATGCATTAAAATTCTCTAAGTTTAATGCTCTCTCATTTAATAAAACTCTTTTATTAAATTTATTCAGAATTTTGTTAATTACTTTAATTAACAAACAATCACATAAAACCCGTTGCAACATTTCAATATCACATGCGGAACAACTTTCTGCAATTTCACCCGAAACAATTCTAGTTTCTATCGAAACAATTCCTGCGCTTTGCAATCCTTTCGTCTGAAACATATGTGCTCCAAAATGGTGTCTGGTAACCCTTAAGTGTGTCACCCTACGGTTCGCAAATAATGCAGACATGCTTGAGACTCCTCTCAGATCAATAATCAGAAGCGGGGCCTGGAGATCCGTACTGACTCCTGCACATTCAACGATGACTTCTGTGATAGTGAGAACCTTTAACGCTAGTAATTTAATCACTTTGTCTCATGATATAATACATGTTCGTGATTCGATCATCGGTATCCAAATACCTAGTTTGGTCTCGTTACCAACATGCACTCTTTTCTCGTTCCCGTGATATAACATTATAGTGATCACATCACTTGCTTGTAAGCTGTCTTAATGTGATATCACTGAGAGGGCCCAAAGTATATCTATCCATCATCGGGATTGACAAATTCCACTCTTGATCCATGAGCCTCAACATAACACCTTCGTAGCACTGAACCCACCTTTATAGTCACCCATGTTACGGTGTGACGTTTGATGTTATCAAGATACTCTTCCGATGTTAGCAATTAACATGATCTCATGGTCTAAGGATAAAGATTACTTCGTATGATGTTATAGCAATGTAAACATAATGACTTGATCGTAATGCTATACTTTGGATGAATGTTCATCACATCATTTCACAAATGTTGTGACCTTGTTATTAGCAACTTCCAATGTCCATGATCAGGAAACCTTGATCATCTTGTTAATCAACAAGGCAGTCTATAAGAGAGGCATAACTAGGAACCCTTTTTGTTTATTAAACACACAAGTATTGACGTTTCCTGTCAATAAAATTATAGCATGCAAAATAAACATCTATCATATACAAGGAATACACAATAACAACTTTATTATTGCCTCTTAGGGCATATTTCCTTCAGTTAACCTAGCCATTGCCTCGATGAAACTAATGCCAAAACCTTTGTTTGTGGTTGAGCTGGGGTCCTCATCAAGCTCTACCTCGGAGCTACAGGTGGCTTGTTCGATTCCGACGGCCTCAGCACCCTCTCTCAAGCATCCTTCGCCTTTCGCGTGTGTGTGGCTCGTGCCCAAGGTGAGGCGTCCGTCGCCCTTCGTGTTTCGGCCGGTTGCGCCGAAACCCTCGCCTCCCGCCGAGCGGTCGTCCAAGCCTCTGGCGCCGTGTGCGTTGGGAACAATGCTCGTGCATTGGCAGATGCGTCCTTTTCGCGTGCAGGTTGGACTCTCATTCCCAATGTGCCAAATTTCAGAGTGTACGCGGTGAAACCCCTATTGGTGGTGCCCCCTTAATAAGCAATTGTCTGTGCTTCTTAGGTGTATGTGGCTGGTTCTTCGTTAGTGGCGCCTTGTTCATCTGCTCAACCCATCGACCCCTGTGCAAGTTCGCCCCCCAACTACAACGAGGTTAGATCTGGAGGATTGGGGCTTTAACCCAAATCCGACATGCATCTAGTCAGATTTTTGCAACGTGTACAGCAGGTCCTTTGTTGAACTGCTAAGTTGTATGTCATATTCTTGATAATTTTCTTTTGTGTGCTGTTCTTTATACTCCCTCTGTCCAGAAATAACTGACTTGACTTTGCCAAGATTTGAATGTATCTATATTTGTCTTTTGTGCTGTTCTGCTTAGTTATAGAATATTCTTGATGACGATGATACAGGATTCTATTTTGGTACTTAGATGATGCATTCTGCTGTTTAGGAATTTTCCATGATGCGTTGTGCTGTTTTGGTATTTTTTTGTATGATGCATTGTGTCCTGTCTCCTCACTGTGTTGTTTCGTCCATTTTGATCTGCGTTCTGCTGTTTAGGATTAAATGATATGCCTTCTATCTGTTCAGTTTATTTCAATGACCCATCAGTTTATGTAATTTTGATTGTGTATACACTGTTTATTAAATTTAATTACATAATACCTTTTGCTGTTTTGGTATTTTTGATGATGCACTGCATATATGCTGTTTTGTCTATCCAGATAATGCATTATGCTATTTTAGCCATTCAGATTATGCATTGTGCTGTTTTTTTTGCGGGGGATATGCATTGTGCTATTTAATCAATCTAATTAAATGTTATGCCTTCTAGTAGCTGTTCAGATAATTTTGAGGACCCATCGGGTTAGGTCATTCTGATGATTCATTGTGTTGTGTAGGCAATTTAATTTACCTGATACCTTGTGCTGTTTAGGTAATTTTGATGGTGCAATGACTCATTTTGATCTTTAGTCAATTTATACAATGCATTGTGCTATTTTGGTAATTCCAAAGGACTGACGCAATGGTAATTTTCATGTAGGATGACCTAGTTGTAATGCCGAACTTAGACTACATTCTTGACCAGACTGCTCTAGCTCCAGGTGGCTATGAAGATGATGTCCCCATCATACCAAGGGAGTTGAAGCTACCGGGCAGGAGAGTGGAGGCCTTGGCAAGGGCAAGTGCTGCCAGGTCGGTCGCTAGTTCTGCCAAACCGAGAAGATGCCCTAGGTCGGTTGGACACCATGCCACAGTGGATCGTCCTAGGCGCTTCTACATCCAGTTAGTCCAGCATGACTTGTATATGCTTATCATCCCAACTTACTTCAAGCCTTACTTGAAGGGACGCCCCTACCCACAACTAGTGGTGGTCCAAGCATGCGAGGAATGCGAGTGGGTTGTCCATGCCAATCGCAACAAAGACCAGATCGTCCTAGACAAAGAGTGGGCTACCTTTGCTGCTTTCCATGGGTTGAAGGAGGGTGACTGCCTTATGTTCAAGGTCACTGCAGACGGGTTCAATATGAAAATCTACGACCGCATCACCTCCTGTCGGAAGGTATTTGTTTGTCGTGAGCACGCACATCTTGTTTAAGTGCGAATTTGGATCAAAGGATTTTCAAAGGAATTTTAGAGGAATTCGACCCATAGTATTTTTTTCATAAGGAAGTCGTTTGGATGAAAGGAATCATACCTCCAAAATTCATATAGATTGAATTTCTACACCCCAATCCCATAGGAATTTCAACATCCACTTTTTTACACTCATTCGCGTAGGATTGAGGTAATTTTCCTCCATGTTTACTGTGTTTCATTGAAATGACTTTAAGCTAGTAGATTTGTACCTCCGACCCTGTTATCCCGTGTTTTGAAATTCTGTGATCTAAAGAAAGCTATTTCCTCTGTTTTGCAATCCATTGTTTTGTACCTGTGACCGAGTCAAATTCTGTTGTTTTTAAATCCTGTTATCCAGAGAAGCCCAAAGTTATCTTTAAGTTTGCCGTTCGATCTTTTGGCGACCATTTGTGATGCTTATGCGTCAAACCCTAAGTATATTCAATGTGACTACTACTACTACTACTACTAGTACTAGTACTACTACTACTACTACTACTACTACTCCCTCCGATTCATTGCTAGATACGTCCAATTCAGCGACGAGTAAATATGGATGGGAGGGAGTACTACTACTATGAGCAAGGGACCTAAATGGTGGAGCAGTTTTGATTAAAATATTCTTGGACTTGTGTCGAGTACAAGACCCAGAGGCTAGTTGATTAAAGTATTTGGCATAATACTTTGAGGCTTTTTCATTTGCCAGAGCACTAGTAGTTTGGAGAGAAATAGTGAAAAAAGATGCTACATGGGACCCACGCAAGAGACCTAAACGGTGGAGCAGTTTTGATTTTGCTAGATTCACGTATAAGTTATTTTCTTAGCTCATTCCCAAGCCTTAGCACACTGGACAATATTTGCAGCTAGTAAGATCAATCGCTTAATGGACCAACGAGATTGCTCAAAAGCTGGCGACGAGACCTAGTACTTTTTTTTGAACAAGCGAGACCCAGTACTTGACGTTTTTCTTCCACTATTCACTCTCCTCTCTCCTCCTACTAGTACTACCTCGCTCCGCCTTCACAGAAACCATTTTCTTCCACTGCTCCACCCTTTCTTCTCTACTTCTTCATCCAGCGATGTCACAAAATATCTTGTCTCGTCAGAAGAATAACAAGATGGCGGTGGTTAGAGCCGTGGATAAATCCCGCCAACAGGGTGACTTGTAGGATCGGACCGAGAAAGGAGACCAGCCATGGGGCGAGGGCTCGTCTTCACGCATGTATCTGAAGAGCGGCTATCATGGGGACAAAGAGTCCGGGTAGGTTTGTACTTCTGTTGATTCCTGGGCTGTCTGCTCCTACTATTGAACCGTCTATGTACATCTTCCAGGGCAGGTGGCTCGAGCGTCGAATTTTCCACCCCACGGGTCGATAGCACGACGGATATCTCCTGACGCGTACGATGCCCTCATGCCTGCTCTCGGTCGAAGAAGAGAGGTACTGTAGTCACTATACATGTATTGACATTTTTTGTTTTTCTCTGCATGCACTCCATGCTCTCTTAGTGATGATGCATTTTCTATGAAGGAAGTCAGGGCAAGAATCTCGGCCAAAGTAGATGAAATCTACAGCCATAACATCAACATTATTTAGAAAAACTTCAAGCTCAACCTAGAGTGTGATCGCTTGCGAGTCGATTTGGCTTTTAAAATGAAGCTCGCACGATCTTATGAGCGTGACTCCTCCACGCTTCACGCTGAGTGTGAATATTTGAAGAAATAAGTCACAGTGCTCCGCAGCCAGCAGCTACCATTGCGGAGATCGTCCAGGTCATGCCCCACTAAGTAGGAAGAGAGAAGCATCTCATGTTGGTCGTCGAGGTCGTGACCATTGCGGAGGTCGTCAAGGCCTTACCTTCGCAGGGCGGCCACAATGTTGCAATCACCGAATCTTGGAGTAGGAACTAGGAATGGGGAGGACTTGCCTACGTGGCCCTCCTTTTTCTTTCTTTTGGGTGCATGGATCGTTTTTTTCTCATCCGTCTACGCATAATTATATTGCACTCTTTATCGTTCAAATGCGCTCTGTGGAGCTTTTGTAACGATATACTTGTCGTATAGTAGTCACTGTTTAGTGTACATATTACATTCAAATTTAGTCAAATATGTGACATCCTTTTTAATTAGGTTGGAGGGCATTTTCAAAAAAATAGGCTAGAGGGAGGGTATGTCTGATAAATCAAAAATAATTAAATCGTCAATGAGTGATCTTTAAATTTGATCATACTTTGTACTTTTTCAGATGTGTAGGGATCCGGATCTAGTGTCTAGAAAATAAAATGCATCGTTAGCGTCGGGGACACCCAGCTATTGTCTGGACTCTGGAGTACTTTGGGTCACAAGCACAGCTACCCCTATAGTCTACCCACAGACAACCAACGATTCCTTGCATAGACATTCCCGCCAGAGGCTTCGCAGGGAAGGTATCCGCTTTGACCCGTTTATTTCGGATTGGACGGTCAAGATTGCTAGATGCTAATCTCTGTCTCCCTGGATGATGTTTCTACTACTACTACGTAAAAATACACTTATGTGTGAGCTGCATTGATTAGCGAGGGTCATCAGCATACGGGGGCCTCGACCGCACAAAAAAAAGGTTTGCCACGCAATCAATTGTGCTCACATCTACCATTAAATGTGAGCATTTTACCAGCTCGACTGCCTCTATGCACTAATCATCTATCCATCTAATCATTCGCTGTATAATTTAAAGTATTCAATTCTACATATCTGACAAATGATTCTTCAAACTGACAACCTAGAAAACTCCTCTAGAAAGAGAGAAAGAGAAATTACTTATGATGTTAATTGGGTGTGTATTATTACCTCTGTATGTAAATACAAATTAGCGGAAGTACTTAATCACTAAAGTGTAACTAATTTCGTGCGTTATTTTATAGTAAAAATACTTCAGTACAAAAATGTAAAACTGTGATGGAAGAAAAGAAGTGGTTTCGTTTATGGAGTGTAGCGAATATCATTATTTATCATGACAACATTGCAAATTTATAATATTGCCGCACTCCGTCAATACGAAACTTAGATTTGTCTAGATTCACGAGTATATAGACCGAGTATATAGATCATATTCACGAGTATATAGATGTATTTTAGTGATACATACGAATCTAGATAAATTTCAAGTCACTTGTTTCCAAACTACTAGTAATAGTTTTATCACAAGTCTCCTAAGACAAGAGGTCAATTGTCTTTGTTAGTATCCACAAGAATGTAGTACATTTATTGAATTAAAAATTTGGACCTAGCCACCACAAATGAATCTAGCATGCTCCCTCCTTGACACTTCTAATTACAAATTAGATGGTCACTAAGGTTTATACACATTAGGTCATTGCATATGGTTATTGTGTTGGAATTCATCTCTTGTGCTATATATTCTTGGTGATAAAGACATTACGTAATGGAAACACTTCCCCTGATGGTGAAAACATTGTTTCGTTTTATGGAACGCTCTGTAAAATGGTAAAAAATAATTATTAACAATGAAAATATTTTTAGATACTAAAAAAAGGTCACAACTCTTTTTTGGTCGTTTTATGCATCATTGGAAATGATGGTAGTTTAATATAACATTTAGAAAGTAGGGAAAAAACGATGAAACTTATCGTTGTTCATGAAGAGGTATATGTACATTATCTGCCTAGACGTCAAATGTGAACAATGCAAAACCAAAATTGTGCATGTCGACAGTCATGCAAAACCATCCATAGTACTACATCCATTACAAAATACACGATATCTTGGTAAGCTAGAAACATGTTTAGGAGTGCTTCTAAAATACCCAAGAGATGTTTAGTTCTAATAAGTCAACCAAGTATTGCACCAAAGTTCTAAATTATGCAGGATATTATTATGCTTTAATAAGGCAAGTTACTGGAGTGCACGCAATAAAATAGTCGTGCGAAGCACGTACAGTTTACTAGTCACGTAAGTACAGTACCTTTTTTGAGCTGCATGCATTCACTCCTGAATACCATAAGTAAAAGTTTGAACTCGTGGAGCGCCAAAATGACACCGCGCCAGCTAGCCCAATTAATGATCTGCTACTACAGTAACCTACACATCTACCCCTATAGTATACTCTAGGACACCCAGCGATTGCTTGCATAGGCGTCCACACCAAAGCCTTCGAAGGGAAGGTATTCCCTATGGCCCGTTGATTTGGGATGGATGGACAAGATTGCTAGACGGCCAAAATCACGTGGTCCCCACTACCTCACGCCCCTCCATTTGAAACACTGCGAAATTTCTGGTGCCCCTCCGTTTCAAATGATACCAAAATCACGTGGTCCCAACTCCCTTGCGCCCCTCCATTTCAAACACTACAAAATTTCTGGCGCCCCTCTGTTTCAAACGATACCAAAATCATGTGGTCCCCACTCCCTCACGCCCCTCCATTTCAAACACTGCGAAATTTTTGGCACCCCTCCATTTCAAACGATACCAAAATCACGTCGTCCTCACTCCCTCGCGCCCCTCCATTTCAAACACTGCGAAATTTCTCACGCCCCTCCGTTTCAAAAAATACCAAAATCACGTGGTCCCCACTCCTCGCGCCCCTCCATTTCAAACACTGCGAAATTTCTAGCGCCCCTCCATTTCAAACGATACCAAAATCACGTGGTCCCCACTCCGTTGCGCCCCTCCATTGAAAACACTATGAAATTTCTCGTGGCCGGAACCTCCCACAGCACTTCTCCGTGGCTGGCTTTGCCCGCTGGAACTCGACACCATGCACTCCTCAACCAACAGTATACCGGAGCTGCATCAGATGCGGTCTCATCCAAAGCATCATTGCCTCTTCACTGACATCCATCGCACCCGACCTTGGTCACTGAGTCTGTTGTCGTCCACCGCACCTGATTTCCTTTTCCCACTTTCCCCTCCACGGTGCCGAATCTGTCAACGACTGCCCAAGATCTACATCAACACCGGCGGCATCCTCCCCATCCATAACTTACCTGAACCGCCGTGCAGTGCACTGATTCAACCTCATCCACCGCTCTCAAGCCTGCATCGAGCGCCCAAGATCTGCTTCGCCGACGCAAACAGCTGGCGCAACCAAACCACCATGGGTGATAAGGATGTCACCCGCGCCAGTACAGATGATGATTAGAAGCCTATCCGACCATGGTAACCAAATCACCAAATCTTTTTTTGCTTTGTCAGCAGTACATCAGGTTCAAGCCTGTCGCGGTGAAATGCATTTTTCTAATCATTATGTACACCTAGTCAAAGCGCACGCCTGTTCTTCGTGCTAGATACTGCTGAGTAGGTCACTAGACATGTTGGTTTGCATTCGCTGCTCTACAATTTTTGAAGTCATGCACATGTTCTTAGCTACTCCGAACAACAGTAATTGCCTCCTATCATGTAGTTTTGCAAAATGTAAAATCAGTGAAAAATATTAGTTTGGATTCCCTGCTCCACAGTTACTGAATCTATCTGGTTCGTCCTGAGATAAGTTCCTGTTATTGTTTCCTCCCTGGCATCGTTATGATATCCGGTAGTACCCATTTTGACTCTTCATACTAATTCAATTATAATTTTTTTGTTGCCATCTAGTTCTTCAAAAGCTGCAACACTAACTATTTTCTTTTTCTTGCATAGAGCCTAGAATGGAACAATGAACATGATGGTTTGCATAGCCTCTTCTACAGGTTCACAAGCGATGCTATTATTTCCTTATCTGGTGCTGGTTCGTCCTAATGAATGGCATAATTGTCCTCTACTATGTAGTTCACTCGTGGTTTGCATTCCTGCTCTAGACGTTCTCTTATGATGCCAATATAATTTCTGTCTGGTTGATTTTTAGCTATGACAGTAACTACATGCCATTGTGTAGCTCACTGCAAATTCTGAGTCACCCAACGACTATGCATTCCAGGATATGCCACTTCTTCCATATATATTTGCTGAAATGACCTGGCTTGTTTATATTTGCTGAAATTCTAAGAAACACTTTTTTTGATTGATCATTTCATTCTAGGCACATGTGGGACGATGATCCCCAGATACCCCAACCGGACAAGAAACATGCAGTCGGATCATGTCCGACTGATTTTCCCAATACAACGACAGTTGGCACCCACCGTGGGGCAAGATGGCTTCAACTAGAGTCACGTTCCGCACGGGACCCCGCACTTCAGCCGGTGAGCGTGTGGCCTCCGGCCTAGTGCTCACGCTCGGGAAATTTAACTGCGTCATCAACAACGCTTCCTGCTTCGCCGGAACCTCCTTCTCGGCAAACGGCACCGTCCTGCTATTCGGCGACCTCCCCGTCTACGTCGCCATCGTTCCGGAGCGTTTCCCTAGGGAGATCGTCTATGTCGCGGAGCTGCCGCATCTAGGCGGTAGCGCTTCCGTCGTGTCCTGCGGTGTGGAGGTCATGATGGCCGGCTCCAGCTCTCACCCCCGCCGGCCGCGGGAGCGAGGCGCGGACGAGGTCGGAACTTCCGCCCCTCCGCAGCCTTGGAACCCGGTGGAGGACACCATTGATCGGCTCCTGACGCCGGTTAACCTCGAGGATAACCCGGAGGAGGTGGAGGCCAACTTCGCCATGGAGAGACAGATCCTCCTCCAGGAGGCCATGGAGCTGGTGGCTACCCGCAAGCAACTCGAGATCACCTAGCGCGAATACGACCGCGTGCACGGCTTCACTTCGGCTACCGCGGAGCCGAGCCGGCGCGGCCAGGTACGTCGCCGGGGCGGCGAGCTAGGCAGTAGGATGGAAAAGGATGGGGAGCTGGATCCCGCGCCCCCCCTCAGCCGGCCCACCTATAGCACGACCATCAAGAACCTGCGCGCGGCACGAGCCGCGGCAGAAGAACTGCCTAGTATGGAGGGCGAGGAGCGAGCCCGCTAGCATGCTCTCGTGCAGGAGCTCCTCCGCATCGTGGACGAGTAGGCTGATGCCAACCGGCAGATGCAGGAAGACCCCAGCTACTCTAGAGGGAGCAAGCTACCTGCCAACAGCAGGGGCGTGCCGCACGACACACTGCAGGCGTCCTCCCCTCAGCCGGCTAAGGCCCGCAGCAGGCGTCGCAGCTCTGGCAACAGGGGCCAGCCGCGCTAGGAGCAGACGGTGAACAGCAACCCGCCGCCTCCCCCTCCACCAACCGGAGCGCCTAGACCCGCCGGTTCCCGTCTCTCGGGCCGGGTAGGAGCGCCCAACCCGGATTGTCTGGATGCTCGTGACCGCATCGAGCTCCTCGCTCAAGCGTGCGTCATGGAGGAGGAAGATTCTATCGACCCGGTTTGTTTCGGACCCCGCATCCAGAACGAGCCCTTTCCGGATAAGTTCTCCCTGCCTAGGGTACAACAGCAGTATGAAGCCGGAAGACTGGCTGACCGACTATGCTACGGCAGTCGGCATCGCCCATGGGAACAAGCACACTGCCGTGCGCTACGTCCCCCTCATGCTAACCGGGTCGGCAAGGACGTGGCTCAACAGCCTCGTGCCCAATAGCATCAACGCCTGGCCAGACTTCGAGAAGGTGTTCGTCCGCAACTTCAATGGCACGTACAAGTGCCCGGGGCGCCCACGCGACCTGGCCTTGTGCGTCCAGGGTGATCACGAGACTGACCGCGAGTACCTCGCCAAGTGGACGGAGCTGTGCAACACCTGTGAGGGCATCCTGGAGAGCCAGGCTATTAGTTTCTTCATCGAGGGTTGCCGAGTAGGCACCATGCTTCACCACCAGCTACTGTGTGATGAGCCGAAAACCATGGCGGGGCTCATGATGGTTGCAGACCAGTACGCCACGGCGGATGTCGCCATGAAGAAGCCCCTCCAAGTAAACATGGACGGGCATCCGACTCCCACGGAGCCGGCTCGCGACCGCCCGAGCAATCCGGCTGGCGAATCCGGATCCTCTAGGCGCCATGACAACGACAACCAGTTCCATGGGGACCGCCAAGCCGGACAACAGAAGCCCCGCTACCACGCACAGTAGGTCAATGCTGTGGAGGCCGCGCCCGAAGGGCCGGCTAACGATGCAAGGAGGCAGAAGCCACGGCTCACCTTCGACCAGATGTTTGACGGCCTGTGCAAGTGGCACATCGGTCCCTTCAAACCGGCTACGCATACTACTCGGAATTGCAGCTGGACCCACCAGCTAAAAGACCAGGGTAACCAGCCTCGTCTCCCCCCGCCTCTTCTCGGTGGACCACCGCCACCGGCTAGGGGAGCCGACAATGATGGTAACGGTGGCAATGGCGGCAACAACAACAACGACTACCCCCAGCCGCACGCCGCCTACCACATCTTCGAGACAGAGCTGGAAGACAAGCACAGCCGCAGGCGACGCTCCAAGGAGGTCAACGCCATCATCTCTCCGGTCCCCCAGTACCTGAACTGGTCGGTAACCCCCATTACCTGGAGCCGCGCAGACCAGCCGGAGCATCTGCCGACTCCCGGGGGCTACGCCATGGTGCTCGACCCCCTCATTGTCTCCAACGCGTGTACCTGCCGATTCTCGTGTGTCCTCATCGACGGAGGCAGCAGCCTCAACCTCCTCTACCAGTCCTCGCTGGAGAAGCTGGGCATTCGCGAATGCGACCTGCGCCCGACTACCACAATGTTCCACGGCGTACTGCCAGGGCCAACTTGTGCCCCGCTAGGTAAAATCCAGCTAGACGTAATCTTCGGAACTGAGGAGAACTTCCGCCGCGAGCCGATCTGGTTCGAGGTGGTAAACCTGACGAGCTCCTATCATGCTCTCCTCGGGCTCCCCGCCCTCGCCAAGTTCATGGCCGTCCCCCACTACGCGTACCTCAAGACGAATATGCCAGGACCCAACGGCATGATCACCGTCGCCGGCTGCTTCAAGCGGTCGATAGAGTGCGCCTCAGCCGGTTCGAAACTAGCAGAGGCCCTCATCATAGCCGAGGAGAAGCGCGTGATCATGCACAATGTGGCCATGGCCCAGCAGGACATGCCGGCTAGCAGCAACCGGCTGGAGAAGGAGCTTTCCAGCCGGCAAAGGAGACGAAGAGGATCCTGCTCGACCCCTCCGACCCGACTAAATTTGTCACCATTGGTGCTGGCTTGGACAGCAAATAGGAAGGCACGCTCATCGACTTCCTCCGTGAGAATCGGGACATCTTTGCGTGGTCCCCCAAGGACATGACGGGTGTGCCGAGGGAGTTCGCCGAGCACTCACTTCACGTGCGGCCAGATGCCAAGCCGGTCAAGCAACCTCTGCGCTGGTTCATAGAGGAGAAAAGGAAGATAATCGGTGACGATGTCACCTGGCTCCTTGCAGCCGGGTTCCATGGAAGTGTACCACCCGGACTGGTTGGCGAACCCAGTCTTGGTGCTGAAGAAGAACAAGACCTGGCGCATGTGTATCGACTACACCAGCCTGAACAAGGCGTGCCCGAAAGACCCCTTCGCCTTGCCCTTATCGATCAAGTCATCGATTCCACGGCCGGTTGTGATTTGTTGTCTTTTCTAGATTGCTATTCCTGTTACAATCAGATCTAGTTAAACATGGCTGATCAGAACAAGACATCATTTATCACCCCCTACGGGGCTTTCTGCTACGTAACCATGCCTTTCGGTCTAAATAATGCAGGCGCTACCTATCAGCGCTGCATGCAGAAGTGCTTGCACTCGCAGATAAGCCGAAACATGCATGCTTATGTGGACGATGTGGTCATCAAGACCAAGGAGAAACGCACACTCCTCGAAGATCTGGGAGAGACATTTGGCAACCTCCGCTAGTACCAGATGAAGCTGAACCCCGAGAAGTGTGTCTTCGGAGTGCCATCCGGTCAGCTCCTCGGTTTCCTCGTATCACAACGAGGCATCGAGGCAAATCCGGAGAAGATTGCAGCAATCGAGAGGATGCAGCCGCCTAGGAGCCTGCTTGGAGTCCAAAAGTTCACTGGATGCCTGGCCTCCCTCAGTCGTTTCGTCAGCCGGCTAGGGGAGAAGGCACTCCCGTTGTACCAGCTGATGAAGAAGACGGACAAGTTCTCCTGGACTTCGCAAGCTAACACCACATTTCATGACCTTAAGCGCATGCTATCCACAGCACCGGTTCTAGCCACGCCGGCTAGCAAGGAGCCGATGTTGCTCTATATAGCAGCCATCAGCCGGGTCGTTAGCATCGTCCTGGTGGTGGAGCGCCCCGAGGAAGGCAAGGCTCAGCCAGTTCAGAGGCCCGTCTACTACCTCAGCGAGGTCCTCTCCCTCTCCAATCAGAACTACCCCCACTACCTGAAGATGTGCTACGGCGTATACCTGGCATGCAAGAAGCTCAAGCACTACTTCCAGGAGCATCTGATTAAGGTCGTGTGCACCGCACCCCTTTCGGAAATCATCGGCAACAAGGACGCCACCGGCCGAGTCGCCAAGTGGGAAACCGAGCTCGCCGCCTACTCCATCCAGTACGAGCCCCGGCTCATGATCAAGTCACAGGCATTGGCGGACTTCCTCGTCGACTAGGCTGAAACCCAGTATCTTCCACCGGTTTTGGATTCGGACCACTAGAAGATGCACTTCGACGGGTCGAAGATGTTCGGGGGCTTGGGAGTCGGCATCGTGCTCACCTCACCCAAGGGAGACCGGCTAGAATACGTGTTGTAGATCCACTTCAAGGCCTCCAACAACGTAGCCGAATACGAGGCACTGGCGCACGGACTCCGGCTAGCCAAGGAGATCGGTGTCAACCAGATCCTTTGCTTCGATGATTCGGATCTGGTGGTGCAGTAGGTATCCGGAGAGTGGGATGCCAGAGACGCAAACATGGCCCTCTACCGGTTCCACATCCAGAAGCTTAGCGCCTCCTTCGATGGATGCGAATTCCATCACGTCCCCCGCGTCAACAATGAGGCAGCCGATTCGCTTTCCCGAATCGGATCCACCAGGCAGGCGATCCCACCAGGGGTTTCCTTGGAGCACCTGCGCAAGCCCTCCATCAATACGTCATCGGAATCGGACTCCATCATCTGGACCTGGAGCACTCCGGCTGACGGAGCCGCAGAAGCGGAGCCGGCAGAACCTCCGAGGAAAAAGACCTGCACCAACTCCGGCAAGGCAATACCCTCCGGTGCGCAAGACCCGGGGGCTACCGGCCCGTCAGGCGGCTCGGGGGCTGCCGTCCCGGACACGCCATCCGGACGACCCCCCGACATCCGTCAACCGGAGAGCAGGAGCATCCTCGCCATTCGGGAGGTGCCATCCTGGGCACAGCCCTTCATGAGCTACATCGCCACTGGAGAACTTCCGGATGACAAGGTGGGAGCCAGGCAAATCCGGCGCCGCGCGCACACGTACACCATCATCAACAGCGAACTGTACAAGTGCATCGTGTCCGGCATTTTCCAAAGGTGTGTCAATGTAGACACGAGCTACCGGCTACGCAAGGACATCCAGCAGGGCGAGTGCGGGCACCACGCTTCGTCAAGGGTGATAGTCGCCAAGGCGTTCCGCCATGGCTTCTATTGGCCCACTACCCTCGAGGATGCTGAGCAGCTGGTCCGCACGTGCAATGGGTGCCAGCGCTTCGGGCAGCTCAGGCACATGCCAACTTCGGTACTCAAGACCATACCAATCACCTGGACATTCGCGGTTTGGGGCCTCGACTTGGTTGGTCCCTTCAAGCGAGCACGCGCGGGCATGACCCACCTGCTGGTGGCGGTGGACAAATTCACGAAGTGGATCGAAGCCAAGCCTATCCAGAAGCTGGACAGGGCGACAGTCGTTACCTTCTTCACCGACATCATCAACCAGTTCGGCTACCCCAACAGCATCATCACCGACAACGACACAAACTTCGCCAAGGGGGGCTTCGCCCGATTCTGCAGCAACAAGGGCATCCGGCTGGACCTTGCCTCCGTCACGCACCCGCTGTCCAACGGGCAGGTCGAAAGAGCAAACAGCTTGGTGCTAGCCGGTATCAAGCCACATCTCATCGAGCCATTGGAGCGGCACCCAGATGCTGGATCGAGGAGCTTCCGGTTGTGCTATGGAGCCTCCGCACCATGCCGAATAGATCAACCGGCTACACCCCGTTCTTTCTGGTCTACGGATCGAAGCTGTCCTCTCCGCGGACATCGAGTTCGACTCACCGCGCAAGCTCCTATACGACGAAAAGGCCAACCAGGAGGCGCGGGAGGACGGAGTGGACCTCCTGGAGGAGGCCCGCGAGCTGGCTCTGTCCAGGTCAGCCCTGTACCAGCAACGACTATGCCACTACCATTCGGGTCGGATCCGCCCAGTCACGTTTCGCGAGGGCGACCTGGTTCTCCGGCTAGTGCAAGACACAAAGGGCATGCACAAGCTATCGCCACCTTGGGAGGGCCCCTTCATCATGAGCCGGGCACTGCCCAACGACTCCTACTACCTCATCGACGTGCAGCAGCCGCGCAAGAACAAGATGGACAAATCAGACGAGGAAACCGAGCGTCCCTAGAACGTGGCCTTGCTGCGCCCGTTTTACACCTAGTCGCCAGACAGTGTATGTATCCCGCAAACCCTATGAATGAAAATGCGGACCCCTACGAGATGCTTGGGGGCTCCTTGTTAGAAATGTGCTCGCATCTATTTTTCCGGTTATGGTTTTCCGGCTCCGGCAACCCCTACCCTGGGGCTTACCGGCTGGCCCGGCCTGCTAAGTCAACGAACCGACTGAGTAGTGTGCGACGATGTCAGAGGCCCACTCTTCGCCTCAGCACAGACCACAACCCGGCTGTCTGGCTAGCAAGAGCAAAAGCCCGAGGCATCCCACACGAAAAATGGGGAGGAGATGCGACAGACCGGGAGTCCCGGCCTTGCAACTAGATTAAGCCAATCCGGTTACTAAGCCATTAGTACCGTGCGCAATGTATTGTCAGCTCCCTTCGATTCCGGCTGCAGATCGCAACCCGGCTGCCCGACAAGGACGTAGCGAAAACAGCAGAGTACACGGGAAAGCGACCAAGTGTCCAGAGAGGCACAAGCTAGTTTTCCAAAAAACAAGTCTGTTTTCCGGCTACAATTTGGCAGACTAACCTATTAACCTGTGAGGATGTATGTGTATGTGTATGTATATTCTTGTCCGACTACCTTGAGTCGGAATTCAGGAAGGAAAGGAGAAGAAGATTCGAAGTCCTTGCCTTCATCAAGCGCTCCGAATCTCGAGGGGCCCACTGGGTGCGCTCGCGCCCCCCTAGTGGAATCTTGTAGTTCCTGACCAGCTAAGGGCGCTTAGCCGTCCGTTCAGAGCCCAGGTGAGGGCAAGGGCATGAGCAAGAGAAGGCAAGAAAGATTCGAAGCACCTGGCTACGCCAGCTACTACGAATCTCGGGGGCTACACCCAGTGGGTGCGCTAGCGCGCCCCCACTGGAGGTGCAGTTCCTCCGGCTAAAAGTGTGTAGCCAGACGAAGTAAGACGGATAAAGTCAACCGGCAAAATGTTGAAAGAAAAGTCGAAGCACACAAGTTGAAGGAAACTCAAGAAAGTTCAATATTAACAGGCAAATAAAAAAGGAGGCGAAGCTCCCACAAGTTTACCCGGTGTCAGAGACAGCCGGTACAGACAAACAAGTTTCAGACAGAATCAAAAGCAAGACAAATACACCCGGCATCCCGGGGCAACGACTATGCGGCAGGACCCTTTCCGTGAGGAGCATCTTGGCTGGCAGAAGCTTCAGGTGGAGGAGGAGGCACGGTGCTCGATCTGGTTCCGGCGCCGGCAGACGGCGGCGTTGGGCCTTCCACATCAGGAGTGCCCACGGACTCCGAGTCGGTGAGCACCTCGTCAGGGTCCACGGAGTCGGCGATCTTGATGGTGGATCCCCGGAGCTCCGGATGGGCCTGGCGGATGGCGGCAAGGTCGGCGCCGGCACGGAAACCTCCGTCGATCTTCTCGACGCGAGCGTCCTTGTATGAAGAGAGCATGAGGACCAGAGCCATCTCCGCTCCGGCTCGCGCCGCCAAGTCCCTCAGCCGGTCCACCGCAGCCGGCACCTCCCCCACCTTCGCAACCAGCTGCGCCATCATCTCTGGAACCGGAGCATCCGGCCACAGGAAGGAGAAGATGTCTCCCGCCGCTTGATGAAGTTTGGCAGCTTCTTCGACAAGGACGACGAGCTCCTGAGCCGTCGGCTGCGCTCCCGGCCAGTTCTCCTGTAGCCGGTTGTATGCCAGCAGGTCTATATCGGGATAAAATGCTGTCAAAAAAGAGAGTCAGATCCGGCTACCGGATCCGGAAAGAAAATAAGGCGGAGAAGAGGAACTCACCCTTAGCCGTGTGGCCAACCTGCATCAGCTCCTCCACCAGAGCCTTCTCCTTCGTCGCCAGCCGTTTGATTTCCTTCTCTTGGTCCTTGTTTTGGGCCTCAAGAAGGTTGAAGGCTTCGGTCCAGCTGGCGAGCGAGGCATCGCGCTCCTTGATGGTGGCCTCCAGGCCGTCTACCCTCGCGTGCCAATCCTTGTTCTGCAGCCGCAGAGTACAGTTGGACTTGCTTAGCTGGTCGTTCGCTCTCTTCAAGCGATCGATCTCACGCTGAGCGCACAGGAGGATGGCTGCGACAAAACCGGCTACCAGTGAAAAAAAGAGAGCAAGATGGGATGAAGCAAACTTACTCTAGGAAGTCCCGTTGGCAGCAGCTAGCTTCTGCTCCAGGGACTGGTTCCCGCCGGCTATGGCCTCCAGCAGCCGGATCTCCTTAACCGCCAGTTTGAGGGTGGCGGCGAGGTCCGTCAGCGAGGCGGCGGAGGAAGCGTTGTCATCCACGGCGTTGACAACCAAGGACTCCTTCACAACAACCACCGCGGTCCTCCACTCCTCCCTCGGCTCCTCGTCTGAGTTGTCGTCGCCGACAACCACGAGCTCCTTGCCGGTAGCGGCCTCCCGCGTGCCCGCGGAAGAGCCACCCGGCTGAGGAGCCGCCTCCGGTTGGGCCACCACGTCCGGCTATGAACCCTACGCTCCGGCTGAGGTAGCCGGTTCAGCTCGAGGTGGAGGCGGAGGTGGCACCTCGGAAGAAGGAGGGGCGCTGGCTGGCGCAGTCAGACCACGGGGTGGCAAAAGACCAGCTCGAGGTGGAGGCCGAGCTCGCGGCTCCGAAGGAGACCAGCGCGCTAAGACAAAAGACAAGAGGAAACAAAGAAAAGGAAAATAAACCAAAGGCAGAAAGGGAGAAAAAAGAAGCATGTAGAAAACGGCGAAAGAAAATGGGAGGAGGGACGTACCCCGGCACAACTGGAGGAGGCCCCTTCTTCCGGCCAAGGCGGCTCGGCGGCAGGGCGCTGGTCCAGCTCCTCTTGGGGGCCGGCTCCTCCGTGGTAGGTCGGCGGGAGCCGGAACGGCTGGAGCCGCTCCCGCCAGCTTCGTCGTCCGTCGTAGGGCGCGGTGCCGGATCTTTGGCCGGCGCAGCCTCCTCCTCCTTGTCAACCTCCGGGTGGGGGTCGGCAGCCGGCTCGTTGTTCCGGCTGGGCAAGGCATCCCTGTCCCCGTCCAACTCCTCGCTAGACCGCCGTGCACGCGGCTCGGGCAAGTCAGGCGTGAACTCCTCGCGGGGAGCCTCACCCTCCTCGTGAAGGATGCAAGGGAACATCTGCCGCATACAAGAGACCAGTCAGATAAAACAAGAAAGAAGGGCAAGAAATGCGAAAGAAAACATCCGGCTAGAGGGACCTACCCAGGGCGCGCGGTTCTCCCGGCTGTAGGGCGCCAGACTGAACTTCCAGCCCTCCGGCAGCCGCTCCTTGGTGATCGTCCACACCCACTCCTTCAGGTTGTGGTAGCGGGAACCGCGGCACGACAACCTGGTCGGGTCTAACCGACCGGAGTAGAAGCACATCTTGTGCGCTCGCTGCTGCAACGACATCATCAGCCGGGACATCCAGCTGAGGGTGACGTCCAAGCCGGTCAGCCGGCAGTGGACGAGGGAGCGCTTGCGTTTTAGCATTGCATCCAACTCTGCCTTGTTGCCATGGATCTTCAAGTCCCAGTGCAGCCAGCTGGACTCGACATCATGGAAGGCCGGAAGGTTGATCTGATCGACATTGGTAGGTTCTTGACATAGAAGTATGACTGCTGCCACAGTCGTACCGTGTCGTGTAGAAGAAAATTGGTGTAGCCGGTCTGCGAGCGGGAGTAGATGGAGGCATCGCCGCAGACGACTAGCGGCCCTTGCGTGAACTGCACCTGTGGCCGGATTCGGAACAGCCGGTAGAAGAGCCCGTGATCCGGATGGATCCCGACGTAGCTCTCGCAGAACGCCACAAAGTGCGTCAGCGTTCCGATGGTGTTGGCGCCGAGGTGGTGGAGGCGGAGGTCGAAGAACGCCATGAATGTGAGGAAGAAGGGATGCACCGGCAGCGCGAACCCGCGCGACAGGTGCGAGAGAAAGATAACCCGCTCCCCCTCCGTGGGGTGCAAGGACACCTCTCCCACCGGCGCCAGCCGCACCGCCACCTCCTCCTCCGACGGGAGAATGCGGGTGGCGCGGTACTTTTGGATCTAATCCTCGGTGACGGAAGAGCCGCACCAGGCCCCCCGGTTGGCTGCCATCTCCGGCTCGCAGGGAGGCACGGTGGCGGAGGAGTGACGGTGGCCCGTACCGCCGACGACGAAGAGCGGGCCGTGCAGCGGGCTACAGCGGTAGCAGAGCAAGGGCGCAAAGGGCAGGAGGGCGCGGGGAAGAGGAAAAGTGGAGCGGGGGAGCGAAGGAGGGGAACTGCTCCCCTGAGGCATCTCTTTAAAGGACCGGAAGCGCAACCGTCAACAGCGCCACGCGGCGTGCATCCGGACGACCCTCACCCCAACCGCCGCCCAGATCCCGTGTGCCGACGCGGGATGCGCAGAAGATCCGGGAGCGAGAACCGAAGTGCCGGGCAGCAGCTTCCCGAGGCAACGTGCGACGGGACGTTACGCTGCCTGCCGTAGTGCAATGATGGCGTGTGCGCGCGTGGCCGGCGTCAGCGCTGACGTCATGGGTAGCGCAACCGCCAGGCGTAGCCGGACACAAATTCAAAATCAGGAGGGAGCGCGCGCACATTTCGCCTAAGGGCGGAATCCACACGCGCTCGAGGGCTAGTGTCAGGGGGATGATCCCTAGATACCCCAACCGGACAAGAAACGTCCAGTCGGATCACGTCCGGCTGACTAGACGCAGCCGGACAAAGCAAGACAGGCCGGCTACCACACTGTAGCCGGATCAAACAAGAAGCAGCCGGCTACGGCGACGTAGCCGGAACCAATCAAGGAGACATGACGACGTGCGTATCAGTGCAGGATACGCCCTGTACGATGACAAGACCGGCCATTACTCGGCCATACCAAAGACTTTGCGAGGATGATACCGGAACAGTGGCCCGGTGCTGACGACATGCTCGCACGGCATCCACTGTGCCTACGACAGCCATACCACTCGTACTCCGATGCGACATAGCATACCGGATACTGTAGATGACCAGCCTGCTGGGACCCACCTGTGGGGCCTGCCAGTCGGACTGGCCAGTGAGACCGTTGCCTCTCTGCCTATATAAGGACAGGCAAGGCCTCAGTAGAAAGGGTTGGTCTCAGTGCATTTAAGGTAGTAGCTAGAGAATACAGCTCAAGGAGCACTTGTAGTTCGTATATCCCCATAGTCAGATCCGGCAGGAGTAGGAGTAGGAGTTTTACCTCACCACGAGGGCTCCGAACCTGGGTACTTCCTGCGTCCAGCTATGCTCG
Organism: Avena eriantha; assembly: GCA_910589775.1. NCBI lineage: Eukaryota > Viridiplantae > Streptophyta > Magnoliopsida > Poales > Poaceae > Avena > Avena eriantha. The sequence goes on along the minus strand of OU342745.1, from coordinate 290,548,761 downwards.
CTTGTATCCAATCCCGCCTGTGGACGCCGTCGATAGCTTCCCTGCTAGTCCCCACACCTCTATCTAACCTCCTTAGGTACTGCCGTTCCCAATACAACGACAACACACTTGTCTAATTCTTGTTTGTCCTGCTCTACAGGTTCACGAGCGACGCCATTATATCTTGCATCTGGTTCTGGGTCTGGATTGTCCTAAGTCACGACATAACTATCCTATACAATATATAGTTCATTCGTGATTTGCATTCCTTCTCTACAAGTTCTCGTATGATGCGGTTATAATTTCTATCTGGTTCATTCTTTGCTATGACAGTAATTGCATGCCATTTTATGTGTCAGCACAAATTCCGAGTCACCCGACGTCTCTTGCATTTTAGGGTATAAAACTGCTTCCATATATATTTGTTGAAATGCACTGGCTAGTTTATTTTTGTTGAAATTCTAAGCCACACACACATTTTTTTTGATTGCTCGTTTCATAGTAGGCACACTTGTTTAATGCATGCTTGCTTGTCCTGTTTGTTTGACGTGTTGGTCAATAATTGAACCATTGACCAGTTGTAAACTCCAGATCATAGCTCCTATCATATCAGTCAAATGAGTAGTTTGTCTTGTTTGATGTATTAACTTGTTATTACTTAGTTTCAAGGTGCAATTATTGCTATCGCCACCAAAGAGGGGGTTGCAAGATCATGTCTCCTCCAATGTAGCTATCACACTCAAAGGAAGATGCAGGTGATCAATTGAGGACTTTGCTATCAACTTGATTGTCAACTAAAATGCTGATTTTTCCTTCCCTTAATTTGATAATATGTAATAATTTTATGAAGTTTGTAGCTGATGTAATATCTAGATAACTCGCGTAGGCCATGTATGCATTTAGTTGACGCCGTCCACATATGCGGTAGTCATTATGGTAACTACGCCAGGCAGGTCGATTAGGGAACAGTACCGTGCTTTGTTATTGGCCCGTCGTGTATTCGGCCGATGATGAACAATAAAAAATGCTGGATTATATAAACGTTTTATAATATTTGCATGGGCTACAGAAAAGGCCGAAACTGTAAAAGGCCATAAACGTAATGGGCCGACCTATAAGTTGTAACTGGACGTAACAGTAATAGTCCGTAATGGTCACAAGCCATAAGAGTAACAGGCCATAACTGTAACAGGCCATAACAGTAACATGCCTTAACAGTAACATGCCTTAGCAGTAGTAGGACGTAACAGAAACAACCCATCACAGTAACAGGCAAGAAACTGTGAAATCCTAGAACAGTAACATGCCAAAACAGTAGCCAGTCGCAACAGTAAAGGTCCGCAATAGTGAAAGGCCAGAATAGTGACAAGCGAGAACATTAATGGCCCGAGAAATTTCCAAGTGAGGGCAGTAACAGGCCGACACTTTTACCAGACTAGAATAGTAAAGGGCCGCTTGTGGGCCTGAACAGGTAAAGCCCGGAACAGTGAAAGGCCAGGACGGTAATAGGCCTGAATAGTAACGGGCCATCTCAGACAAGGGTCGTCAATAGGTCGCCCACGATGGGCTATGATAAGCTGCGATGGGGCGCTCGCAGGCCTTAAATATACAGGAGCGACTTGGCGTAGACTGCTAATGGGCCGCAGAGTGTTGGACCATCATGGGCCTTCCTTAGGCCGAAACAGTATTGGGCCTGAAAGTTCGTGGGCCGCTGCTGGTTGCAACTTTGGGCCCATTTCAAACAGCGCAAGACAAAATAGTAACAAGCCATTTTCTTATTGGGCTCCCCTAATGGGCCGGCCTAGTTAGAATTTAGTAGGCCTTGGTTGGGCTTGGATTTTGCCACGGTTTCTATGGCCGTTAATGGTGGTAACTGGCCGCTAACGGCGGCTGCCACATGGCAGTTTGCATGACGTCAGCAGTCAATGCGGCTGGCGAACAGATCTACGACGGAACAAGTTTTTGTGGCTGAAGGTTGCGATCCGCCACGGTCAGGAAAAAACCTTGGTAGATTATTTTTTGACAGGGCTTTTACCACGATGGCCATCCATCGTAGAAGACTTTTTAGCCACGAAAAATGGGCCTTCAACCATGAAAATCGTCCGTTGTAAAAGCCAACTTTTCTTGTAGTGTTAAGTCTATTAATAATAACTATATACACATATTGAGAATACAACCTACTGTGCTATGGAATTTTGGGGGTGATGACATGATGGTTCTATAACATGGTGGAATTTGCTCTAGGTACTATTCAACACGAATCCAGCTACTCTGAACCATTGGATCTAATAGCCCAATGGTCAGGATTGGTGCTATGGATCCAATTCAAAACTGCTCAATTATAGTAGCAGAGAAAAAGAAAATAGTATAGTAGTAGTACACCAGTACTGGTACTGGTTTCTTTTCTTAGACATATGCTCACCTCTGTCCACACGATGTACATGTTGAGAGAATAAAACGTAGGCAGGGTAAGAGGGCAGCAGCGAAGAGGAGTTGAAGGTGGTTTGATGTTAGAGGAAACTTATGATGGGTTCCTGACACAACGTACTCCTGCGTCCACTCTACTAGTAGTAACTTTCGGGACCTATGCGCACAAAACAAATTGTGTGTTTTCTCTCTCCTTCGCTGCCTCTCACCATCCATCCTCCCTCTCTCCTCCCCTTTCCCCTCGTGCACTGGCCCGGCGGATCTCTCCCTCATCCACAACGTGGTGTTGTGCACGTGTGCCTTGGTACGGCGGCTCTATGTCTCTGGCGTGTTCGGCAGCCGTATTGGTGTGGAGTAGGGACGAGGAGTACATACAGTAGGAAGGAAACCACTTTGCTCCTTGGCAGCAAAAAAATTCAAACTTTTCCGGTTTTGAAATTTTTCACTTGCTCCCCAAACATCAGGAGGGAAGGTTACTCAAAAGATCCGCCATTCGTAGTAATTCTTATCTTAATCTTGTATTATCTCTTACAATACCATACCATCCCACTATATAGTGTACGGATAACTTCGAACATTGACCGTTGGATCAAGACCAGCAAATCCAAACATTGCTAACCATTGGATCTTCTTTTCCATTCTTAGCATCTACAAAGATTCTACTGATAGTCTTTAGCATGATGAACGCTAGTATGCACATACCTCAAAACACACACTTCATTGCTCAGTTTTAGGGTCCTTGTGCTAAATGCATGGACTTGGGTGCACTTTTCATTTTTATGAGGTCCTTGATGTAACTTGTACTTCCACCGACCATATTAACTCTCAGGCACCTCACTCCTACGAGACCTACCACAGTTAAAAGAAAATGCAACCGCCCCAATTATCACACAAACTGGACCACCGTTTCTTATATGTAATAACCAAGTTTTAGTACTAGGATTTTTCAAGCTTCCTAGCTAACTTCACACACTTCAGTGACTTCTTTTCGATTAACAAAATTAGGTTAAACTTGAGCTACAAGTAAGCGTGATAGATTGCTCTTGAATTAAATGTATTTTCAGAGGTAGATGGGTACATCTTCTTGTAGTGAACAATGTCGTTAGTGTGAGTTTCCAACTATTAGGAAATAAAATTCTCAGTGTTCCGAGTGATGACGAGATGGTTCTTTTCTGTAAAGAAAGCCCGAAGAATATGGATCTCAATGCCATAAGACAAGCTTCTAGACATATTAAGTGGACCAACGTGTTTTACTTACGATTCCCATATGTTTTGAGTTTTCAAACTCCCTAGCTAATTAACTCTGCCCACTTGAATGACTACATGTCGATTTATCGAAATTAGGTCAAACTTGAACTATAACTAAATTTTAGGTTGCTCTGAAAGTTTTACGAAAAAGCTTTTGGAGGTACCGTACCGATCGGGGGGGTCACAATGAATATATGAGAAACAACCAAGAGTTTGGACAACAGGTTTGACTTCTTGCTAAGATTTTGCATCGCATGTCACTTTTTAACGAAATTGGGTCAAACTTGAGCTACAAGTAAGCGCGATAGATTGCTATTGAAATATATGACTTTTCAGAGAGGTAGATGGGTGCATTTTCTTGTAGTAAACAGTGTAATCGGTGTGATTTTCCAACTATATCAGGAAAGAACATTCAGTTATTCTCAATTTTCCGAGTGATGACGAGCAAGGTTGTTCTTTTCCGTAAAGAAATGCCCAAAGAATATTGGATCTGAATGCCAGAAGCCAAGTATACCGACATATATAGTGGACTAACATGTTGTACCAACGATTCCCATGTTTTATTTATGAGTTTTCAAACTTCCTAGCTAACTCTGCCCATTTGACCAAATGACTTTATGTCGATTTATCAAAATTAGGTCAAAGTTGAAACTACAAGTAAATTGTAGGTTGCTTTGAAAGTTTTACGAAAAATCTTTTGGAGGTACCCATCGAGGGGTCACAATTAATATACTCCCTCCATCCAGAAATAACTGACTTGGTTTTGTCTAGATTCGAATGTATCTAGACACATTTTAGTGTATAGATACATTCGAATCTAGAAAACCCCACGTCAGTTAATTCTGGATGGAGGGAGTATCATAAAACACCGAGATTTTTGACGATAGGTTCAACTTCTTGCTAAGATTTTGTATCTTGACAATTTAACGAAATTAGGTCAAACTTGATCTACAAGTAAGCGCAACAGATCTCTCTTGAATTAAATGTATTTTTAGAGGTAGATCGGTGCATCTTGTTATAGTAAACAATGCTGTCAGTGTGAGTTTCCAACTATCAGGAAAGAACATTCAATTCTACATTTTCCGAGTGAAGATGAGCGAGGTTAGTTGTTCTTTACCGTAAAGAGAAGTCCAAAGAATATTGGATGTGGATGCCACAAGCCAAGTTGATAGACATATATAGTGGATCGACAACATGTTTTACTTGCGATTCCCATGTTTTATGAGCTTTCAAACTTCCTAGCTAACTCTTTCCATTTTAATTACTTTAATTCTATATATCGAAATTATGTCAAATTTGAAACTACAAGTAAATTGTAGGTTTTTCATTGAAAGTTTTATGAAAAAGCTTTTAATTTGGAGATACCATCGAGGGGTCACCGTTAATATATCGGAAAACAATGAGAGTTTTGATGATAGCTTCAACTTCTTGCTAAGATTTTGCAGCTTGACAATTTAACGAAATTAGGTCAAACTTGAGCTACAAGTAAGCGCAATAGATAGCTCTTGAATTAAATGTCATTTTAGAGGTAGATGGATGCATTTTCTGGTAGTAAGAAATGTCATGGGTGTGAGTGTCCAACTACCAGGAAAGAACATTCAATTCTACATTTTCTAAGTGAAGACGAGCGATGTTAGTTGTTCTTTTCCGTAAAGAGAAGTCCAAAGAATATTGGATGTGGATGCCACAAGCCAAGTTGACAGACATAAATAGTGGATCTACAACATGTTGTGCTTGCAAATCCCATGTTTTATGGGTTTTCAAGCTTCCTAGCTAACCCTGCACATTTGAATGACTTCATGTCGATATCTCGGAATTAGGTCAAATTTGAAACTACAAGTAAATTGCAGGTTTTTCTTTGATTGTTTTACGAAAAAACTTTTGGAGGTACTAGTCGGCGTTCACATGACACCACTAGAAGAAGTACACCACAACTTAAATAACAATCTATTGAATCTTTCTCAACGCAACTCCACTACTAACAACAAGACTTCTCCCATGTCCTCAAGAACAAAACGAACTACTCACAAGACATCATATGGATCATGATCAGAGATGGAATAATGATGTATAACAATCTGAACATAAACAATAATTCAATGGTTCACTCAATAGCATCAACTACAAAGAGTAAACAACACCGGGAAAGTTTCCCCTATGAACTATGGCAAGATTCAACGCAATTGTTATAACAATATGGAGATGGTGATGAGGGTGCTGATGGTGATGATGGTGGTGATGATGATGATGATCCCGATGAAGTCCAGCTTGATGGTGGTGTTGATGGCGACGATCTCCCCTCTCCGGGAAGGAATTCCCCCGGCAGAAATCTGTCTGACGGAGAGATCTTTCTCTCTCGGTGTTTTCCACCCCGCAGAGGCGGCGGAATCTTTCTCTGGTCACTCCCCGAGTCTTAGGGTTTCGGGAGGAAGATATACGCCAGAGGGGAGAGGCTGGAGTGGGCCAGGGTGGCCACACCACTCCCTGGCACGGCCTAGGCCTGCCCGCGCCATGGGGTGGTGTGGGCCCCCTGTGGCCCATCTCCACTCCATCTTCTGGCATCCTTAATGTTCTAGAAAAATAGGATTTTCCGTATATTTTCCCGGATTTTCTGATCTTCTCGAATTTTGCCTCAAAACATCACCTTTTCCATCAGAATCCTGACTACAGCGGGCCATGCTCCAAAAGTCATCAACCATGCAAAAACAGATGAAATAACATAAGTATCACCTCTCAATACGAAATATATCAATGAATAATAGTGAATTAAGACATAGAATAGTGGTGCCAAATGGACGTATCAACTCCCCCCAAGCTTAGACTTCGCTTGTCCCCAAGCGAAACTGAGCTCAATAAACATGACCTCAAGTTTATGTAGTGAAGAGTCCATAAAAGAATACGGACAAGAAGCATCACATTCATCAAATACATAGATCATAATAGAAGACAACTCACTATTATACAACTCAACTTGCAATGAGTAAAGGAAACACAATAAAGATACATAAAGTGAATCATAATTGGTAATGGCAAACTTAGCTCTTGGTCGAAGAATAGTTGATAATTTGCTGGAGTTCACAAATAACTGGTTTTCAACGAAAGCTTTCAAGGTAGTAAACATCAAGATAAGAGCAATGTGCAAAACAAGGAACATAAGAAACATGAATGCATAAATCATCGTATGAATGAATGAAACACATCAACTCAAAATACCTGCCGAGATAGAAGGGAATAGGTTTACTGACTCAACTACAAAGTAAAAGAAAGGGCCCTTCAAAGAGGGAAGCAGGGATTACAAGTGTCATAAAGAGCTCCCAAAAATTATGATACTTACTAGCTTTCAGCTCTCATTGCCCCTATCATAGGCATCTTTAGGTGATTAAGGTTAAAGTGACACAACTAAGAGGATATGCTTGACAAGTTATAAGTTGAAATCTCAAGCCCCTTACTTATGAGTACCGATCCTCATGCTACTCAACTTCAGTCACGAGCAAGCTCTTGTCATTGTAAATACATGCGTATCATCGAGAACCGCCAACGGGGCTATACCATAATCAAAATGATAAGGCAAGCAGACAGTGAGCATCTCAGCGATCTTATTTGCTATTTGCATAGGTTTTTATTGAGGATGCTTCATAGAATGCTCACTATAGTTATGCTGCAAGTTTCCCCCATGATTAGGCATGGCTTAGGCTAGCGGCCCAGGCGTTTCTCTAACACACATATAAACTCCATGATCTTACAAGTTCTACTTTTATTTCACACCGCTGGGATCCATAAGCAAAAGAACATGATATCAACTAGGTACAAAGTACCAAATGAAGTGTTGAAAGCGGTCCCCATGATACATGGTTCAGCTAACTTCAACTCATAAAGCGCAAGCATATATGCAACAAAGAAGGACCCAATGGTTCAAGTTTATTAAATGCAGGAAGGTAAAGTGTGCCATCAAGTTCGTGAGAGCTTTAATCACTAATTTTCGCATAACAAGTTTAATTTGGGAGGTAGAAAAAACAAGAATTTACTTGGAATAGCAATAATGCTACTAGGTAGGTATGGTGGACACAAATGGCAAAGGTTTTGGTTTGAGGGAGATGGATGCACGAGAAGAATTCCCTCTCAGTACAGGTTTTTGGCTAGCAAGGCTGGGTAACAAGTATTAGAGTTGAAGGAAACAAACAAACATACAAATGATAAAGACAAACATGAAATCTTCCTTGGAAGCACAAAAGATATTAACTAGAGAATACTAAACTTATGAGCAAATCAAGAAAGAAAGATGATGAAATTATTTTCCTCTAGAGTACTTCTATCTTTTTATTTTCAACTCTCAAAAAGGGTGTTGCTACTGACCGAGCCAGGTTTGCCAAAACCAACTGAATTAACTCAATGATCCCAAAGTGCTACCAAAACTAACAACAACATCAATCATATAACCACGAATTGAAAACTATCATAAGCTATGCAAAAGAGTGAATGATAGAACTTCGCATTAGTACTCCATAATGGAAACTCACACCAAGGGATACAAATCTAACGAGAGAGGGCACACTTCCATAATGCAAACCATACTACCAAATAACTCCTCTATTCATGATATGACTCTACTAACAAGGTAAAAAGATAGAAGATAGTGATATGATACCGCGGCACTCCCCCAAGCTTGGAACAAACCAAGGGGATGCCAAACCTGATGACGAATTACTCCTTAGGTGGTGGTGGTATCTTCTCATCTTCGTCCGTCTTCCAGGGTAAAGGTTTCCCATCAATAAAGGACATCGTGGTTTCCAACATCCTGAAACTTGCAGCAGCACTTATGCGTTTAAATCTAGCCTCATACTCACAGTTTTGATTTTGAACGTCACAGAACTGTGCTTGCAGTTTGTTGGTTGTTTGGCAGAGTGAAAAGACTTCATCTTTGAGTTCAGAAGTCTCCTTTTGGTGCTCGGCGATGAGTTCGGAACAAATCTTGTGGATGATGTCCACTTCGCGCTCCGCCATCTTCCTGTACCTAAAGACTTCTTGCTCCAATGCTTCCATCCTGTCCTCCAGATTTCCTTCACCTTTAGGGCCTTGAACTTCCTTAATCCGGACCTCCCCACCTTCGAGCAACAACTCCTTGGGATGAATCTTCAATTCTCTCAATATGGGTTGATGATATCTTCTAAGGGATCTCCCTTGGATGTTCCAGGGGAAGACATTGTGGCTCCAAATCTGAGATTACACCTGGCAGAAACAGATCGAAACAAAAACAAAACGAAAACACGATATACGAACCTCGGAAGATCCGGGGGGTTATATATTACGAAGTTTCATATCAAAAGGAAGGTACTGGGAGAAAACGGGTCGGAGACGGAGTCGTGGGCGGCCTCACCACCTGGTGGCGCGGCCAGGGGTGGGCCCGCGCCATGGGGTGGTGTGGGCCACCCTGGCTCCGGTTCCGTCCCTTTTTCGCTTCATAGCTTCCCTTATTGACTAAAAATTGCAAAAATATAGTTGGATTGTATTTTCGCGGAAGTTTTCTTACCAGAACTGTTACCTAGTTGGAAACGGACTCTGCAGGTCTCTGAATTTGGTATTGAGTGGATCCTTCCGGAGTCACCACTTGAATATCATCGATATCTTCATCTTCATATACTTATTACTCGAGTCATAAAACCTTTCTCTTCCTTGTTACACCACTATCTCGACTTTCCTGGAAATTTCTTTCAAACAACACTTCACACAGTTCTTATTAGCAACATTAGTTTAAGTGAAGTGATAAAACCTTTTGAGTCCAACTTTGACTGAAAACCATCAAAACAAAAGTTACTGTAGCAACTCCTTTCGAAAACCCAAAAAATAATTCAAAAAGCAAGTCGAATAAAGAAGCAAATGCAAGATTGGCAAAATCTATCAAAACAGACCAGCAGGTAAAGATCAATTTTTTCGAAAATCTTCTATTTCTCAAATCAAAAAGTGCAAAACTAACGAAAGTTAAATAACAACCAGGGGCAGAAGCAAAAAACATTGCAGCTCAATCCGATATACAGATATCTCTCATGAATTTTTACGGTGAAGCACAAAAATCTGTTTCGGGACAGCAACTTCCCCAAATCTTACTTCTCTCTCATTAGAGGTTGATCTTGACACAAAAACCAAACAAAACGGATAAGGAGCGGTTATTACCGAAGTAATAACTTCCAAGACTCAAAGAAAAAAAAACAAACTGAAAGCAAAAACAAATTGGGTTGTCTCCCATAAAGCTCTTTCTTTATAGCCATTAAGATGGGCATGATAATTTTCAAGAAGCTCTCATAGGGATATGATTTGAAGTGAAAGAGAGCATTAAGAAGCAAAACACACGCACATTTAAGTCTAACCCACTTCCTATGCAAGGGAATTTTGTAAACAAACAAGTTATTGGAACCAAAGGCAACTTGCATAAGAAGGCAAAAGAAATGCAACATAAAAACTTTCAGCATAAAACAAGGAAACTTGATATTATTGAGATGCACAAGAACACTTTTCCATCTCTCATAATAGCTTTCAGTATCATGCATAAACTTAACAATATAGCTATCACAAGGACTATCATAGCAATGATCACTTATTCTAACAGAAAACACAGGAATACTAGCTCTCATAACACTACTATGCGAAACAATATTAGAGGTATCCTTACAAAGGATAGTGTCTCCCTCTTTTCCATATTTAGCGACAAAGTCTTTCACATTTGCTACAATAGGTTCATCAATCATTTGTTTATCAGGTTCAGCAGCCCTACTCATACTTTCATTAACCATACTAGCTATCATAGAATGCTCCTTTACCTTAACTAGGAAAGGCATTTTCTCAATATAAGGTTTAGGTAAAACATGACTAGCAGTATAAACTTCAGTATTTCTTGCAGGAACACTCTTAGCAATATCTTTATAAGGTTAATGATACTTATTCCACTTCTTTTTAGGCACATCAATATAAGAAGCAAAATCCATAAAATAAGAAGCAATAGCTTGAGAGTCTAGACCATAAGCATTTCTAATATTTTGAAAGTCATCGGTTCCCATAAAAGATTCAATGCATTCATAATCATATTTTATACCTGACTTTCTACCTTTGTCGTTCTCCCAAGCTTCAGCATTGTCTTGAATATGGTCTAGAAGGTCCCATTTAACTTCTTAGTCCATGCGAGTGAATGATCCAGCACAAGAAGCATCCAATAAATCCTTGTCATGTAGAGGGAGCCTTGCATAAAAGTTATTGATAATAATATTGTTGGGGAGCTCATGAATGGGATATTTGAGCATTAGTAACTTCAATCTCCCCCAAGCTTGAGCAGTACTCTCTCCATCAAGAGGCCAAAAGTTGTATATTTGATTCCGATCTTTATGAATTTCACTAGGAGGATAAAACTTTGAATAAAAGAGAGGCACTATTTCCTCCCATTCCAGAGCTTGACCATTCTTCAGCAGCTTATACCATTCCTCAGCTCTTCCTTTCAGTGATAGTGAGAATAACTTCTTCTTAACTTGATCTGTAGTAATACCTGCACACTTGAACAACCCGCATAATTCGTGTATAAAGAGCAAATAATCACCGGGATGGACAGTTCCATCCCCAACATAGTAGTTATCCATAACACGATCAATAATTCTTGTAGGTATTTTGAAAACATCTTTCTCAACAGGTGGTGGCTTATCTACTACCTTAGCAGTGGTAGTAGCATTACCAAATAAGAAACTCAGCGAATTATCCATAATGAAAATAAAGCAACTAGCAGAAGTAAACAATACTCATAGTAGAAGTTTCCTTACCAGTTCCACTCTCCCATAGCGCTTCACTCCCCAGCAACGGCGCCAGAAAATAGTCTTGATGACCCACAAGTATAGGGGGTGTATCGCAGTATTTTCGATAAGTAAGAGTGTCAAACCCAACGATGAGAAAAAGGTGCTGGCTAGTGGTATGGATCAGGAATTCTCTGCAAATACTTAGCAAACGGATTTTTAGGGGTTTTTGATAAAGCAAGTAAACAAAGTACGAGTAAATAAAAGACAGTAGGAATAAATGCAGCAAGTGGCCCAATCCTTTATGCAGCAAAGGACAAGCCGGTTGTATTTCTATAGATGACCAAACATTCTCGAGGACACATGGGAAGACTGTCAAGTGCTTTTGCTTCATATAGTCGATTAATCTTCTCTAGCTTGCTAAGTGTTGTGTGGGTGAACCTGTGCTAATGTACCGTCCCATCCAAGACTTAATACATACTTGTGATTAAACCCCCTTGCAAACATCCGTAAGTACAAGAAAGTAATTAAGGTAGAAACCTAACCACAACTTTAAACTCTAAGACCCTTACGTCCCTTGTGCAATGGTTTCCTAACGGGGGTTCAGGTTTCTGTCACTCCGGCAACCCCTACGATTTGTAGCCAAATACACAATGCATTCCCCTAGGCCCATATAGGTGAAGTGTCATGTAGTCGACGTTCACATGACACCACTAGCAGAAGTACACCACAACTTAAATAACAATCTATTGAATCTTTCTCAACGCAACTCCACTACTAACAACAAGACTTCTCCCATGTCCTCAAGAACAAAACGAACTACTCACAAGACATCATATGGATCATGATTAGAGATGGAATAATGATGTATAACAATTTGAACATAAATAATAATTCAATGGTTCACTCAATAGCATCAACTACAAAGAGTAATCAACACCGGGAAAGTTTCCCCCTATGAACTATGGCAAGATTCAATGCAATTGTTACAGCAATATGGAGATGGTGATGAGGGTGATGATGGTGGTGATGATGATGATGATGATGATCCGGATGAAGTCCAGCTTGATGGTGGTGTTGATGGCGATGATCTCCCCTCTCCGGGAAGGAATTCCCCTGGCAGAAATCTGTCTGCCGGAGAGATCTTTCTCTCTCAGTGTTTTCCGCCCCGTAGAGGTGGCAGAATCTTTCTCTGGTCGCTCCCCGAGTCTTAGGGTTTCGGGGGAAGATATACGCTAGAGGGGAGAGGCTAGAGTGGGCCAGGGTGGCCACACCACTCCCTGGCGCGGCCTAGGCCTGCCCGCGCCATGGGGTGGTGTGGGCCCCCTGTGGCCCATCTCCACTCCATCTTCTGGAAAAATAGGATTTTCCATATATTTTCCCGGATTTTCTGATCTTCGCGAATTTTGCCTCAAAACAGCACCTTTTCCATCAGAATCCTGACTGCAGCGATCCATGCTCCAAAAGTCATCAACCATGCAAAAACAGATGAAATAACATAAGTATCACCTCTTAATACGAAATACATCAATGAATAATAGTGAATTAAGACATAGAATAGTGGTGCAAAATGGACGTATCAGGTACCCATCGAGGGGTCAAAATTAATATATCAGAAACCAGCGACAGTTTTGACGTTAGGTTCAACTTCTTGCTAAGATTTAGAATCTTGAAAATTTTGAACCCATTTTGAAAATGATCACATGAGAAATAAGGAGAGAGGGGAAATGATTTTTCTATTTTCTATGGGCAACCCATAAGCTTTTGAGGTGCATCTTAGGCTTAAAGATAACTTTATTTTCTCCATACTCTATAAGGTGAACCTTAATTAGCGAATTCCACATAGGCCTTAAGGTGTGCCTTTTACACATTACGGATGACCTTAGGGCATCACCATTGTATGTAAAAGTTGGTGATAAGATGGCTCCTAACATGACCATGAAATGAATATGGGTTGGAAATTGCAAATCTGCCTGATTGTATAACATCATCCTCCCAACATGATGTAATTTATCTCATAATTTTTTGAAAATCCTAAGTATGATATCCATTCTTCTTCGAGATCATGAGCATTGGGAGTATGGCCATGGATGATGAGTTGAGGTGTTGGATTGAGGGAGTATAGCTTTGGATTCCTGAACACAGAGGGGGTACGGCCTACCAAATTTCTATAATTACATGGACCATGAGCAAATTCAAAACCAAAATAAAGCGGTAAAATATCCCGCGTATCCGGACATAGTTCGTGCCCCAGAATTTCAGATACTTCGAAATTCCCATTTGACCCCTATTAAATTTTGTGGGCGGGGGCTTCACTCGTAATTTTCCCAGTATAGTGCTAGCAGTACCTAAACCCTACCCCCTCTCTCCTCCAAGAATACGTCACCAGCCGGAACATCCCCGCTGCACTTTAGTCGGCATCCCCACCACACCTGATTTGCTCAATGAACCCTCTTGTCCGGCGTGCCGAGCACATCATCGGCCGCCTAGGATCTGCTCCACGAACGCCATGGTCTAGCGTTCTGCTCATATCCTCACCCGTCCAAGATCTGCTTCCCCGTTGTCGACACCTACTATGACCGTAGCACCTTCGGTGACCTCGACGTGACCCGTGAGGATGCGGAGGAGGCCTAGACGCCGCCTGACCGAGGTAAAACCAGATCTCCCTACACGATTTGTTTGTTGGCAATGTATTGTATCCGTGCTAAATTTCCTAACTAATAGGTTGATATACACATGTTATGTACTAAATTAACCCGTTGTGGTTGCACTTAAACTCCACGCATGGAACTATTTTTATGTATTGTACTATTTCTTTGTGAATTATTAGTCACTTAACATATTTGTTTACATTCTCTGCTGTATCTATCCACATGAGATATGATTATATAATATCTCTCTAATTCGCCAATTTATGAACTATAGTATTTCCATCGTGCTATTGTCCTACTATCCTATACATGTTTACACACGTCATACTATTTGATCATTATGTATTGTCGATTTGATCTCTCTTAACGTGCGGCTCAAATTGTTTGCTGTTATTATGAAAAGAGCATCCTCAGTTTGCACACAATATCATAGAGTGAATGTCTCCTATAATCTTGTAAGACCCCATCACTTTTGTTTTACTTCATGCCAACGTATATCATGTTGGAACCTGTTTGTATTTACAGTTGGCCTTACCTTTATGCAGAGGAGCAAGAATGGAGTACATACTCCGCCCGTCCACATGAGCCACTGTAGATCTCGTGTAACACCTACCGTAAGGCCCCCCCACCCGAAGTTTGGTCCTTGCCACTTTTTTGTTTGCCTAAATTTACCATTTGTCTCTCTTGTCTTCACATTTTTTTGACAAAAATTAGCGTCAAACATTTTACCCCACTATGGTATGCTTTTGTTCCATGTGCTTAGTTCAATTTCCTAGATATGGAGAGGCCGGGTGTATTGCATCTGAGTTTTCTGATAATAAGAACAAGGCCACACTAGCGATAAAATCTGCACATGTATCATAAGGAACTCTATGCACTTCATCTTACTCTTGTATCTACTATGTATCATAGTTACATGAACTGGCTATTTTAATACGAGGCACTTGATGGTTCAGTTTGTTGTTCTCAGGCAACCGAACCGTTGAAATTATCTGGCTATTCATGAATAATTCAATGTATGATTGCTTGATTCATTGTTTGTCTAAAATTATCTGGCTAGCATATTCAAGGCTCACAATTAATGTGTTTTTGTTGGCTAAGTTACTCTTTTTTTGTCTATGATTAAATCAGTGGAAGATTTCGTTGTGTAGTGTCTGGCTAGTTTATATATGAGAAACATAATGGCCTAGTTTTCATATACATTTTATTCATGTTCTGCACATTCTTGTTTGAGTAGTCTGCACCAGGTACTTTGGTTGATTGCTCGCGTTGTTATTCAAAATGAACTTGTAGTTTGTTTCCCAAGTCTATTGTTTAAGTAACTTGTTTTGTCTTGGTCTCAGCCGTCTTCAAGTAGAGAAGTCATTTCACAGAGCAGCACATGCTCGCATCAATCCATTGCGCCTGCTGGTCCACTTATTCAAGAAGAAATAGATGTATGAGCCACCACTGTTAATTGCTTCCTTCCTTATATATTACCGCATTGACACATTTAAAATTCATGGTGGCGTGATTGCATGGTAATGCTGTTATAACTTGTTTTGTGTTTGTTTCAGGATGCAAATGACCCTCTGAATGACGAACAAAGACCCGCTTCTCCAAGTTCAGATTTTGTTTCACACAGCAGCAGTGAAAATACCTATTGCTCATGGCAAATCGCTTCGAATGATCCTCTTTTTCTAGCCGAAGATAATTTGAGGATGCCCTCCAAGATGCCCGTGATATTATTGAGCAAGAAACCAACAAAACAGATTCATTAATCACCATAGCACGCAAATACTTATATGAATTGAAAAATAGGCAAGCTTTGACGCAGAACATAGTTAACACCAGTTATGGTGTTTTTTAGCTGTCTGGACTCTGATGCAACTTTTATGCTTCATTTTATTACTATCAAGTTTACCAAGGATTGTAATAATCTACTATAATTCGTAGTTGTAAGTTGTTTGAGGATTGTTACTAACTGAGCATCTATCAGAATTACTACACACACATGAAATAGTGAAATTGTAAGAGGTACAACACACGATCTACTGGAACAGGGAGAACATTCATTGTATTACATGGGCACCATAGAACTTGCAAAATTCATAGATGTTCACTCAACAAAGTGAACACATAAAGAGCTGAGCTGAAGAGAATACATCAGGAGCAGACCCACACAGTCCATCAATCTGACGGATAGCCGTCGTAGTAATCGTAGTGGGTGGTACCATCCTCGCCATAAGGCGGAACCATCTGCAGCTCAGAATGCTCGACAATTCTACAATACTCTGCCAACAATCGATCGAGTTCGAAAGGATGGTCACTGATTCATAATCCTCCTACTCCATACCCATATACAACCCTTGGCTCCTCTTCCCATGCAAGAGCCTCAAAGTTGTAAGATCTAATCTCGGATAGGTCCGCATAGTATATGCTGCCGGCTGCACCGTGGGTACCCTGGTGCTATCAACATAGATGCATCGATTGTCAGCAACAAAGAGAGTACAACTTCTGATGCCTCTGACCGGCTGAAGGACACGGTTATGGGTATCAACCCGGTAAACAACCGGCCTGCCACGTAGACCGGTCCACTCACAACGAACAGCAACTCCCCGTCAGACTCGACGAGGTAAAAACGATTCTTTGGGAACTGGCAGCCCGGAACAGGGCCTGCAATGGTGGGATGCATCTCTAGGGTTCGTGCGGAGCGTGGCATCTAGACATCTCCATGAGTATCATCACACATAGTCAAGAGGATAGACCTGTAACTGTCTGCGACAAAAACATCACCGACATAAGAAGTCATGCTCCGGAGTTCCGCGAAGTCATACGGCGAGTACCAACATTCACCAAAGACCGGGCGACTCCCTTCCTCCGTGCTCTCATCCACCCACCGAATGGTGGTGTTTTGATGGTTTCATGTAAACACGATCAACGATGGGAACATCAACATAGCGACAGAACCAACCTACTCGGTCGGTATCTCCGGGATCAAGCGCTTGATAGCACCCGAGAAGGGGTTGTACAACCGGGTCTTGTACGGCTGCACCCTCTATCCAAGCATAAGGAGGCCGCTGGTTGTGCTACCGACATAAATGTACCTTCTAGAGAGAGATGGGGGAGAAACAGAGATTCAGTCAAGGTAAACAGACTAAAATTCAATCAAGGTAAACCATGATGGAGCAAAACCCTGGGCAACAAGTGGACAAAGAAACAGAACTTGAAAAACAGATATAGGATGTGAATGCAAAAAAGGATCGCATATATACAGATGAATATAAAGAAAGAACCTGCGAATACCCAGCTAATATTCTTCTCAAGGTGGTGACCAGTTCTCACATTCAGCAACGTGATGGTGACGTCATCTACTCGATACTCCCCCGACAACTGGTGCTCTAGAACAATCCAGTTGGCTAGCATAAAGTGCTCCTTCGTGAAGCTGCGCTAGGCGCTGCAGACTGGCCGAAAGGCGGTGTAGTTGTCGAAGTCATCCGTCGAAAGGAACATGTCACCTATCTTCTGGATGAGTCCCTCAGGGAGACCGTCTCATGGCGAGTCCTCCTGCTTCTTGCCAACCATGGATGATGGCATTCGTGTGGTCTCGGTCACATGGACTGGCACATGAAGCGGTTCCAGAGACACACATTTAAACAAAGGCCTGGGAAAGCCAAGCGAATCGAGTAAAAAAGACGACGACATGCACACAGCAACCGCAAGCGTGTTTCATCAAACTGGCATGGGCACGTGCATGCGCACGTGCACTAATTACGGTACAATGGTCGTGCACACCAGCGTACGACTCCTGGGCACACGCGAGTGTGTAGGTGTAGGATGCTACTACTAGTAGTAGTAGTAGTATCATAACCTCATTTGTGGACAAATTAAGTCAAATTTGTGGACAAATTAAGTCATTTAAAAAAATTAATGTCATTTGTGGACAAATTGAGTCAAATTCACTAAAATTCGATTAAATTGGACTAAAATGATCTCGAGATATAAGTTGTGGGACTAGTATTGCTCATTTTTCAATATGTGGGACTAAAATGCTCTCGTAGTGCAATATGTGGGACTAAATGTGTATATACCTCTTAATTATTTTACAGTCTCAATTGCTAGACTGGAGGACCAATTAATGCTCCTAGTTTTGCTCAATTACTCCTCTAGTTGACCGTAAAATATGAACCACCACGTCGTGTAATGCTCCTGGCCTATCATGTTGTTAAAACGGGAGTGCATCCATTGGCTTGTATGTTTTCAATTAGATGTGGTGGCCACGTGCATTGGCTGGATTTTAGGATTACTACTACATGCAATAACTAGCTATAAAGCGAGTAGGTGAACTTAATTCTCCGAACTAGTACTACTCTAGCCTAGTAATACCGAACACAGGGAGTACCTCAAGTGTGGTTATATGGATGATCAGTTGATGTGACTCTCGGCTATGAATTCCTCACCATATAGCCATACGTTCTACCACCTTTTTTTACTACTACTACTACTAGTAGTACATGGACGCTAGCAAAATTCAAAATCTCAATCGAGCGGCAAAATCACACACACCAACTTCGTAGCATTTCCTGCCTAACCATTTCAAAAACTTGGAGCCAAAATCTCCCACTGAGGGAGTACCATTTTTATATTATTATTATTAGGTGGATGCTAGCCAAATTCAAAATCTCAATCAAGCGGGAAAACCGCACACCCACTTTGAAGCATTTCTCGCCCCTCTGTTTCAAAAACTTTGAGGCAAAATCTCCCATTAGGGGAGTAACATTTTTGTATTATTATCAGAAGATGGGTGCTAGTGAAATTCAAAATCTCAATCGAGCGGCAAAACTGCACAACGACTTTGAAGCATTTCCCGCCCATCCATTTCAAAAAATTTGAGGAAATATCTCCCATTGGGGGAGTACCATTTTTGTATTATTATCAGATGGGCGCTTGTCAAATTCAAAATCTCAATCGAGCGGCTAAACCATACACTGACTTTGATGCATTTTCTGACCCTCAGTTTCAAAAACTTTGAGGCAAATTATCACATCGGGGCTGTCCCATTTTTATATTATTATTAGATGGATGGCGCCAAATTCAAAATCTCAATCAAGCGACAAAATCACACACCAATCTTGAAGCATTTCCCGCCCTTCAGTTTCAAAAACTTTTGACTACAAAATTCCCATTCTACCCATTGTGCTAATGCCATATGGGCAAGCTAAAGTCGGTAGCTTAGGCGCACGATCGTAATTTATGGTTATGTTCACCTCCTTAGTCCGTATTCACCCAGATGTTTCTGCTGGTCCTTCCAAAATCCCAGCCCCTATCTCCGATGCCCTCACCTCCAGGACCACCAAGCGCACTGGCCGGTGGAAATTCCACGGCAGCCGGAGCCGCTTGAGCTGCGGTCTCGTGCACCGCCACGGAGCTGCTTCACCGATGCTCACCCACCGGATCTGGTTCACCGGGTCTCCCTACCACTTCACGGGAGTTGTGGTGTCATTCACCATGCCGATGGCTTCATCGACCTCCCAAGCTCTGCTTCCTTGCCACCGAAATCTACCCAACCGTACCGGATCCGCTTCACCGGTGTACACCGGACGTGATCTAGTTCAAGGAGTTCCATGTCCACCGCTCTAGACCAGCTACTCGGCCATCGCCATTCACCTCAGTGACACTCTCGTCCACTGCGCTCAAGCCGCCATCGACCGCCTAAGATCTGCTTCCCCGATGCCAACAGCCACCGCAACCGTAGCACCCTCGGTGACTTGGACGTCACCCGCACAGTACCGAAGATGCTTAGACACCTCTCTGACCAAGGTTAACCAAATATGCAACCTGTTTTTGTTTTGTCTGCAGTATAGCAGCTTCCAGCCTATCGTAGTGAACTGCATTTTTGTCATCGTGCTTGTACATACAAGTCAGTGGGCATGCCTGTTCTTCGTGCTAGTAAATACAAGGTCATTAGACATGTTGGTTTGCATTCGCTGCTCTACAAATTTCAAGTCATGGACATTTCTGTTATTTTGTCATGCACATATTCTTAGCTACTTCATACAATATTAATTGCTTACTACTGTGTAATTCTTGCAAAATCTGAAGTCAGCGGAAAATATTAGTGTGGATTCCCTGCTCTACAATTGTTGAATCTATTTGGTTCATTCTGAGATCAGTTCTTGCTATTATTTCCTCCTTGGCATTATTTTGCTATCCTGTAGTAGTCGTTTAAACTCTTCATACTAATTCAATTATAATTTTGTTGTTGCCATCTGGTTCTTCAAAAGCTGCATCACTAACTATTTCCTTTTTCTTTCATATAGCTCAAAATGGAACAATGAACATGTTGGTTTGCATAGCCTATTCTATAGGTTCACAAGGGATGCCATTACTAACTTATCTGGTGCTGGTTCATCCTGAGCAATGGCATAACTGTCCTCTACTATGTAGTTCACTCTTGGTTTGCATTCCTACTCTAGTGTTCTCTTATGATGCCATTATAATTTATATCTGGTTGATTCTTAGCTATGACAGTAACTACATGCCATTGTGTAGCTCACCGCAAATTCTAAGTCATCCAATGACTCTATGAATTCCAAGAGATGCCACTGCTTCCATATATATTTGCTGAAATTCTAAGAAACACTTTGTTTGATTGCTCATTTCATTCTAGGCATACTTGTCTAATGCTTGTTTGTCCTATTCTATAGGTTCACGAGTGACGCCATTATATCTCGCATCTAGCTCTGGGTCTGGTTCGTCCTAAGACACGACATAACTATCCTATACAATATATAGTTCATTTGTGGTTTGCCTTCCTACTCTACAAGTTCTCGTATGATGCGGTTATAATTTCTATCTGGTTCATTCTTTGCTATGACAGTAACTACATGCATTTTGTGGCTCAGCGCAAATTCCGATTCACCCAACGTCTCTTGCATTTTAGGGTATAGAACTTCTTCCATATATATTTGTTGAAATGACTTGGCTAGTTTATTTTTGCTGAAATTCTAAGTCACACACACACATATTTGGATTGCTCGTTTCACGGTAGGCGCATGTGTTTAATGTGTGCTTGCTTGTCCTGTTGGTTTGACGTGTTGGTCAATAATTGAACCATCAACCAGTTGTAAACTCCAGATCATAGCTCCTGTCATATCAGTCAAATGAGTAGTTTGTCTTGTTTGATGTATTAACTTGTTATTACTTAGTTTCAGACTGCAATTATTGATATCGCCACCAAAGAGGGGGCTGCAAGATCATGTCTCCTCCAATGTAGCTATCACACTCAAAGGAAGATGCAGGTGATCAATTGAGAAAGCAAATTGGGGACTCTGCTATAAACTTGGTTATCAACTAAAATGCCGATTTTTCTTTCCCTTGAGTTGATAATATGTAACAATTTTAAGAAGTTTGCAGCTGATGCAATATCTAGATAACTCGTGTAGGCCATGTAGGCATTTAGTTGACACCGTCCACACATGGCGGTAGTCATTACGGTAACTACGCCAGGCAAATCAATTAGGAAACAGAACCGTGCTTTCTTATTGGCCCGTCGTGTATTCGGCCGACGATGAACAGTAAAAAATGTTGGATTATTATACATGTTTTATGATATTGGCATGGGCTTTAGAAAGGCCAAAACTATAAAAGGCCGTAAAAGTAACGAGCCGACACGCAAGTGGTAACATGCCATAATAGTAATAGGCCGCAACAGTTACAGGCCATAGCAGGCCATAACAGTAGCAGGCCAGAGCAGAAACAACCCATCACAGTAACATGCAAGAAACCGAAAAATCTCAGAACAGTAACATGCCAAAACAGTAGCGGCCTCAATATTAAAGGGCTGCAATAGTAAAAGGCCAAAATAGTAACGGCCCAAGAAATTTCCAGGCGAGGTCAGTAATAGGTCGACACATTTACCAGACTAGAAGAGTAAAGGGCTGCTTGCGGGCCTGAACAGCTAAAGGCTGGAACAGTGAAAGGCCAGAATAGTAACAGGCCGGAATAGTAATAAACCATCTCAGAGAAGGGCCGTCAGTAGGCGGCCCACGATGGGCTGCGATAAACAGTGATGGGCTGACTTCAGACCTTAAATGTACATGAGCGACTTGGCGCAGGCTGCTAATGGGCCACAGAGTGTTAGACCAACATGGGCCTTCTGTAGGCTGAAACAGAATCAGGCCTGAAGTTCGTGGACCACTTCTGGCTACAACTTTGGGCCCATTTCAAACAGTGTAAGACAAAACAGTAACGGGCCATCTTCTTGTTGGGCTCTCCAAATGGGCCGGCCCAGTTAGTATTTAGCAGGCCTTGGCTGGGCCATCTTCTTGCATGACGTCAGCAGTCAACGCGGCCGTCGAACAGATCTACGACGAAACAAGTTTTCATGGCTGAAGGGTGCGATCCACCACAGTCAGGAAAAAAACCGTGGTAGATTCTTTTGTGATGGGGCTTTTACCATGAAGGCCATCCGTCTTAGAAGACTTTTTAGCCACAAAAAATGGGCCTTCAACCATGAAAATCGTCCGTTGTAAAAGCCAACTTTTCTTGTAGTGACATATAAATCCTCTAGAGTCATTCATGTGTATTCTTTTCATAAACCACATCGAGAGTGATTGCATGTCTATTCTTTTCATAAACCACATGGATCCACTAGAGTCATTGCATGTGTGTTCTTTTCATAAACCACATGGATCCACCAGTGGCATTGCATGTGTGTTATTTTCATAAACCACATGGATCAACTGGAGTCATTGCATGTGTGTTCTTTTCACAAAACACATATGGATCCACTAGAGTCATTTGCACGTGTGTTCTTTTCCTAAACCATATATGGATCCACCAGAGTCATTGCATGTGTGTTCTTTTCATAAACCACAACACGAGTAATTGCATGTGTGTTCTTTTCATAAACCACATAGATCCACCAGAGTTAATGCATGTGTGTTATTTTCATAAACCACATGGATCCACCAGTGTCATTGCATGTGTGTTCTTTTCATAAACCACAACTAGAGTCATTAAATGTGTGTTCTTTTCATAAACCACAACTAGAGTAATTGGATGTGTGTTGTTTTCATAAACCACATGTATCCACTAGAGTCATTTGCATGTGTGTTCTTTTGATAAACCACATGGATCCACCTGAGCCATTTGCATGTGTGTTCTTTTCATAAACCACATGGATCCACCAGTGTCATTGCATGTGTGTTCTTTTCATGAACCACATCTAGAGTCATTGCATGTCTGTTCTTTTCATAAACCACATGGATCCACTAGTGTCATTGAATGTGTGTTTGATACGTCCAAAACGTATCTACTTTCCCGAACACTTTTGATATTGTTTTTCCTCGATACTTGTGTGATTTGGATACAACTAACACAGACTGACGCTGTTTTCAGCAGAATTACCTTGGTGTCTAGTTTTTGTGCAGAAAATCAACTATCAGGAAAAATCCCGGAAAATATGCCAATCCTATTTCACCAGAAGACTCATGGAGCCTGAAGATGAGATGGAGTAGGGCCACGAGGGGCCCACATGACCTGGCCGCGCGGGCCAGGCCAGGCCGTGGCTGGGGATGGTGTGGCCGCCTCGGCTTCCCCCTCGGCCTCCCTCTTTGCCTATAAGTTAGCTCTTAACCTAAAAACCAAGGGGGGTTCAACGTTTTTCCAAAAAGAGTTCCACTCCGCCGCCACCACCTGATTTCACAATTCGGAACCAGAAACTCCGTTCTGGCACCTTGCCGGGACGGGGAATTGGAGGAGATCATTGCGATCATCATCACCATCGCTTCTCCATCGACCATCCATGTTTCCCCCATCTATGAGTGAGTAATCCCCGGCTGTAGGCTATGGGGATGGTAGGGATTGGATGAGATCGTTCATTGTAATGGCATCAGATTGTTAGGGCATGGTGCCTAGTATCTTCTATTAGTTTTTTTTGATTTTGTTGTGACTTGTTATGCTTAATGCTTGTTAGTAGGGCCCGAGTGCCATGATTTCAGATCTGAACATGTTATTGATTCATTATGATAGTATTTTTGTGGTCTTACCTGCAAGTTGTATACACACGTTGTTGTCCGGAACCAAAGGCCCCAAAGTGATAGAAATCGGGATAACCGGAGGGAA
Organism: Avena eriantha; assembly: GCA_910589775.1. Taxonomy (NCBI): domain Eukaryota; kingdom Viridiplantae; phylum Streptophyta; class Magnoliopsida; order Poales; family Poaceae; genus Avena; species Avena eriantha. Next base: position 290,524,583 of record OU342745.1, on the reverse strand, counting down.
TGGCTTTGATGTGAGGATCGCATGTGTTCATTGAGTGTTAATGCTTTGATCCAGTGCTCTATTAAAAGGAGCACCTTAATTGCCAGTAGTTCCCTTGAGGCCCCGCTGCAAACGGGCTGGCAAGACAAAAGATGTTGTGCAAGTTCTCATTGCGAGCACGTATGACTATATATGGAACACATGCCTATGATTATTTAGTACTTGGATGCTTTATCTTATTTATCTGCAATTTCCCTATGTCTTGATTGCCATGTGAATTGTCTTGTCCATGCAACGCTCGTCCATCCATTCCTATGCCTACCGCGCTTTAATCCTACTGTTTACTGCAATTGTTACTACTGTCTTTACTTTTACTACTGCTATTACTTTGCTATTCCTACTACAAAACTATTGCTACTGATAAATTGCTGTGAGCCAGATTGTTTCTAGGTGCAGCTGAATTGACAACTTAGTTGTTAAGGCTTATAAATATTCTTTGGCTCCCCTTGTGTCGAATCAATAAATTGGGTTTCACTTCCCTCGAAAATACTACAATACACCCCCTATACTTGTGGGCCATCAAGACTATTTTCTGGCACCGTTGTCGGGGAGCATAGCTTTATTTATAAAGTCCACTTGAAATCACTATTGTTCGCTACCATCCATCCATCCATCATGGGTAAGTCTCGTGATGGCAAGGTTCCTATTTTACCATCCACTAGCAGAGGAGGTACGGTTTTGAACAACTCTATTGCTCTTGATTCACCGTTTGTTATGAGCAAGTTCCTTACACCACCACATACACATGCTACACACACTGCTATTACTGCTAAATCTGAAACTTCTGATACTTATGATGCTGCTTCTACTGTGCTTGATAAGAGTGGTTCATTAGGTCCTTTCCTAGATGCTACGATTGCTAGAACTATAGCTGGAAATACTGAAACTCCTAATGAAGACACTACTACACCTGTTAGTTCACCTGAGTCTAGAGAGAGCTATGATATTGAAGACGGTTATATTGAGATGACCGATGAATTTATTAAAGAATGTCAAAACACACATGATAGGAAGTGCTGCTAAGAGTCTCCTTGAGAGGCGTACTATAAAACCTAAATTGTCCCCTAATGCTAAGTTTGCTGCATCTCCCATAAACATTAAAGATAAGGATTATGATTTCTCTCTTGATTTATATTACATAACTATTGTGGAGAAAGAACCTTTTTGTGGGACTAAAAATGATAGTGCGGTAGCACATATGACTGAGCTTTCTACCGTGAGTGGCCTGTTTTCTGATGATATTAAGATGCGCACCTACTTTGTTGCTAAGATTTTCCCTTTTTCACTGAACGGAGAAGCTAAAACTTGGTTTAATAATTTACCTCCTAGATCTATTGATAGCCCCGATTGCTTGATTAGTACTTTTCAGGGGGATGATCCCCAGGTATCCCAACCGAATAAGAAACAAGAAAGTCAGAGCGCATCCGGCTAACCAGACGCAGCCGGACAAGGCAAGACAGGCCGGCTATCCCCTGGTAGCCGGATCAACAGGAGGCAGCCGGATACAGCTACATAGCCGGACTCAATCAATGGGACAGGGCGGCGTGTGTATCAGTGCACGGTACGCCCTGTACGGTGACAAGACTGGCAACTACCCGGCCATACCGAAGACTTTGCGCGGGTGACGCAGGAACAGTGGCCGGTGCTCACGACAGGCTCGCACGGCGTCCACTGTGCCTACGACAGCCATACCGCTCGTACTACAACGGGACAAGCCATACCGGACACTGTGGATGACTAGTCGGCTAGGACCTGCTTGTGGGGCCCGCCAGTCGGACTGGTCAGTGAGACCTTTGCCTCTCTGCCTATATAAGGAGAGGCAAGGCCTCAGTAGAAAGGGTTGGTCTCATTGCATTTAAGGCAGTAGCTAGAGAATACAGCTCGAGGAGCACTTGTAGTTCGCATATTCCACATAGTCAGATCCGGCAGGAGTAGGGGCTTTACCTCGTCACGAGGGCCCCGAACCTGGGTACTTCTTGCGTCCTGCTACGCTCGCTTGTATCCAATCCCGCCTGCGGACGCCATCGATAGCTTCCCTGCTAGTCCCCACACCTCTATCTAACCTCCTCAGGTACTGCCGTTCCCAATACAACGACAGTTGGCGCCCACCCTGGAGCTAGATGGCTTCAACCGGAGTCACGTTCCGCACGGGACTCCGCACTTCAGCCGGTGAGCACATGGCCTCCGGCCTGGTGCTCATGCTCGGCAGATTCGACTGCGTCATCGACAACGCTTCCTGCTTCGCCGGAACCTCCTTCCCAGCGAACGACACCGTTCTGCTACTCGGCGACCTCTCCGTTTATGTCGCCACCGTCCCGGAACGTTTCCCTAGGGAAATCATCTCTGTCGCGGAGCTGCCTTGCTCGGACGGCAGCGCCTCCGCCGCACCTCGCGACACAGAGGTCATGATGGCCGGTTCCAGCTCCCATCCCCGCCAGCCGCGGGAGCGAGGCGCGGACGAGGTCGGAACTTCTGCTCCCCCGCAGCCCCGGAACCCGGTGGAGGATACCATTGATCGGCTCCTGACGCCGGTTAACCTCGGGGATAACCCGGAGGAGGCGGAGGCCAACTTCAGCATGGAGAGACAGATCCTCCTCCATGAGGCCATGGAGCTAGCTGCAGCCCATAAGCAGCTCGAGATCACCCGGCGTGAGTACGACCGCACGCACGGCCTCACTCCGGCTACCGCGGAGCCGAGCCGGCGCGGCCAGGTACGGCGTCAGGGCGGCGAGCTCGGCGGTAGGTTGGAAAAGGACGGGGAACCGGATCTCGTGCCCGCCCTCGCACAACCCACCTACATCACGCCCATCAAGAACTTGCACGCGGCGTGAGCCGCGGCAGAGGAACTGCCCAGCCTAGAGGGCTAGGAGCGAGCCCGCCAGCAAGCCCGCGTGCAGGAGCTCCTCCGCGTCGCAGACGAGCAGGCTGGCGCCAACCGGCAGGTGCAGGAGGACCTAAGCTACTCCAGGAGGAGCGAGCTACCGGCCAACAGCAGGGGCGCGCCACGTGACACCCAGTAGGCATCCTCCCCTCAGCCGCCCAGGGCCCGCAGCAGACGCCGCAGCTCCGGTAACAGGGGCCAGCCGCGCCAGGAGCAGACGGTGAACAGCAACCCGCCACCTCCCCCTCCGCCAGCCGGAGCGCCTAGACCAGCCGGTTCCCGTCTCTCGGGCCGGGTGGGAGCGCCCAACCCGGATTGCCCGGATGCCCGCGACCGCATCGAGCTCCTCGCTCAAGCGCGCGTCACGGAGGACGAAGAGTCTACCGGTCCGGTTTGTTTCAGACCCCGTATCCGGAATGAGCCGTTTCCGGATAAATTCTCCCTGCCCAGGGACACCCCCAAGTACGACAGCAGCATGAAGCCGGAGGACTGGCTGACCGACTATGCTACGGTAGTCGGCATCGCCCACGGGAACAAGCACACAGTCGTGCGCTACATCCCCCTCATGCTAACTGGGTCAGCGAGGACATGGCTCAATAGCCTCGCGCCCAACAGCATCAATGCCTGGCCCGACTTCGAGAAGGTGTTCGTCCGCAACTTCAACGGCACGTACAAGCGCCCAGGGCGCCGGCGCGACCTGGCCTTGTGCGTCCAGGGCGACCACGAGACCGGCCGCGAGTACCTCGCCAGGTGGACAGAGCTGTGCAACACTTGCGAAGGCATCCTAGAGAGCCAAGCCATCGGCTTCTTCATTGAGGGTTGCCGCGAGGGCACCATGCTTCGCCACCGGCTACTGTGTGACGAGCCAAAGACCATGGCGGAGCTCATGACGGTTGCGGACCAGTATGCCACGGCGGATGCCGCCATGAAGAAGCCCCTCCGAGTAAACGCGGACGGACGACCGACTCCCACAGAGCCGGCTCGCGACCGACCCAGCAATCCGGCTGGAGAAGCCGGACCCTCTAGACGCCACGGCAACGACAACCGGTTCCATGGGAACCGCCAGGCCGGACAGCAGAAGCCTCGCTACCACGCGCGGCAAGTCAATGTTGTGGAGGGCGTGACCGATGCGCCGGCTAATGAAGCAAGAAGGCAGAAGCCACGGCTCACCTTTGACCAGATGTTCGACGGCCCGTGCAAGTGGCATAGCGGTCCCTTCAAGCCGGCTACACACACCACCCGGAACTGCAGCTGGACCCGCCAGCTAAAGGACCAGGGCAACCAGCCGCGTCCCCCGCCTCCACCACCGGGCGGACCTCCACCACCGGCTAGGGGAGCCGGCAATGATGGCAACGGCGGGAACAGCGGCAACAACAACGGCTACCCCGAGCCGCACGCCGCCTACCACATTTTCGAGACGGAGCAGGATGACAAGCACAGCCGCAGGCGACGCTCCAAGGAGGCCAACACCATCGCCTCTCCGGCCCCCCAGTATCTGAACTGGTCGGAAACCCCTATCACCTAGAGCCGGGCGGATCATCCTGAGCATCTACCGACTCCCGGGGGCTACGCCATGGTGCTCGACCCCCTCATCGTCTCCAACGCGCGCACTTGCCGATTCTCGCGCGTCCTCATCGATGGAGGCAGCAGCCTCAACCTCCTCTACCAGTCCTTGCTGGAGAAGCTGGCCATTCGCGAAAGCGACCTGCGCCCGACTACCACGACGTTCCACGGCGTACTGCCGGGGCTAGCCTGCGCCCCGCTGGGGAAAATCCAGCTAGACGTCATTTTCGGGACCGAGGAGAACTTCCGCCACGAACCAATCAGGTTCGAGGTGGTAAATCTAACGAGCTCCTACCATGCTCTCGTTGGGCGCCCCGCCCTCGCCAAGTTCATGGCCATCGCCCACTAGGCCTACCTCAAGACGAAGATGCCGGGACCCCATGGCGTGATTACCATTGCCGGCTGCTTCAGGCGATCGATGGAGTGCGCCTCAGCCGGTTCCAAACTGGCAGAGGCCCTCATCATAGCCGAGGAGAAGCGCGTGATCATGCGCAATGTGGCCATGGCCCATCAGGACATTCCGGCTAGCAGCAAGCCTGTTGGAGAAGGAGCCTTCCAGCCGGCAAAGGAGACGAAGAGGATCCTGCTCGACCCCTCCGATCCGACCAAGTTCGTCACCATTGGCGCCGGCTTGGATAGGAAATAGGAATGCGCTCGTCGACTTCCCCCGTGAGAATCGGGACATCTTCGCGTGGTCCCCCAAGGACATGCCGGGTGTGCCGAGGGAGTTCGCCGAGCACTCACTTCACGTGCGTCCGGATGCCAAGCCGGTCAAGCAACCTCTGCGCCGGTTCGCGGAGGAGAAGAGAAAGATAATCGATAACGAGATCACCCGGCTCCTTGCAGCCGGGTTCATCATGGAAGTGTACCACCCGGACTGGCTGGTGAACCCAGTCCTGGTACTGAAGAAGAACAAGACCTGGCGCATGTGTATCGACTACAGCAGCCTGAACAAGGCGTGCCCTAAAGACCCCTTCGCCTTGCCCTGTATCGATCATGTCATCGATTCCACGGATGGCTGCGATTTTTTGTCTTTCTTAGATTGTTATTCTGGGTACAATCAGATCCTGCTGAACCCGGCTGATCAGATTAAGACATCATTTATCACCCCCTATGGGGCTTTCTGCTATGTAACCATGCCTTTCGGCCTAAAGAACGCAGGCGCCACCTATCAGCGATGTATGCAGAAATGCTTGCACTCGCAGATAGACCGAAACATGCACGCTTACGTGGATGACGTGGTTATCAAGACCAAGGAGAAGCGCACCCTCCTCGAGGACCTGGGAGAAACATTTGGCAACCTCTGCCAGTACCGGATGAAGCTGAACCCAGAGACGTGCGTCATCGGAGTACCGTCCGGTCAGCTCCTCGGTTTCCTCGTCTCACAGCGAGGTATCGAGGAAAATCCGGAGAAGATCACGGCCATCGCAAGGATGCAACCGCCCAGGAACCTGCTAGGAGTCTAGAAGTTCACTGGATGCCTTGCCTCCCTCAGTCGTTTTGTCAGCCGGCTGGGGGAGAAGGCACTCCTGTTGTACCAACTGATGAAGAAGACGGACAAGTTCTTTTGGACTTCGCAAGCCAACGCCACGTTTCACGACCTCAAGCGCATGCTATCCACAGCACCGGTCCTAGCCATGCCGGCTAGTAAGGAGCCGATGTTGCTCTATATAGCAGCCATCAGCCGGGCCGTCAGCGTCGTCCTGGTGGTGGAGCGCCCCGAGGAAGGCAAGGCTCAGCCGGTTCAGAGGCCCGTCTACTACCTCAGCGAGGTTCTCTCCCTCTCCAAGCAGAACTACCCCCACTACCAGAAGATGTGCTACGGCGTATACCTGGCATGCAAGAAGCTCAAGCACTACTTCCAGGAGCATCAGATTAAGGTCGTGTGCACTGCACCCCTTTCGGAAATCATCGGCAACAAGGACGCCACCGGCCGAGTCGCCAAGTGGGCCATCGAGCTTGCCGCCTACTCCATCCAGTACGAGCCCCGGCTCACGATCAAGTCGCAAGCGTTGGCCGACTTCCTCGTTGTCTGGGCCGAGACCCAGTATCTCCCACCGGTTCCGGATTCGGACCATTGGCGGATGCACTTTGACGGATCAAAGATGCTTGGGGTCTTGGGAGCCGGCATCATGCTCACCTCGCCCAAGGGAGACCGGCTGGAGTACGTACTACAGATCCACTTCAAGGCCTCCAACAACGTAGCCGAATACGAGGCACTAGCGCACGGACTCCAGCTGGCCAAGGAGATCGGTGTCAACCGGATCCTGTGCTTCGGCAATTCGGACTTGGTGGTGCAGCAAGTATCTGGGGAATGGGACGCTAGAGACGCAAACATGGCTCTCTACCGGTTCCACATCTAGAAGCTCAGCGCCTCGTTCGACGGGTGTGAATTTCACCACATCCCCCGCGTCAACAACGAGGCAGCCGACGGGCTCTCCAAGATCGGATCCACCAGGAAGGCCATCCCACCAGGGGTGTCCTTGGAGCACCTACGCAAGCCATCCATCAACCCGTCGCCAGAATCGGACTCCATCTTCTGGGCAGGAACCGTTCCGGCCGGCTGGACGACGGAAGCAGAGCCGGCAGAACCACCAAAAAAGAAGACCTGCACCAACTCCGGCCGGGCAGCGCCTTCCGGCTCGCAAGGCCCGGGGGCTGCCGGCTCGCCCAGCGGCTCGGGGGCTACCTCTCCGGATACGCCATCCGGACAACCCCCGGACAGCCGTCAACTGGAGAACGTGGGAATCCTCGTCATTCGGGAAGTGCCATCCTAGGCACAGCCCTTCATGAGCTACATCGCCGATGGAGAACTTCCGGACGACGAGGTGCAGGCCAGGCAAATCTGGCGCCGCGCGAACGCATACACCATCATAAACGGCGAGCTATACAAGCGCAGTGTATCCGGAATCTTCCAAAGATGTGTTGATACGGATACGGGCCACCGGCTACTCAAGGACATCCACTAGGGCGAGTGCGGGCACCACGCTTCGTCAAGGGCGATAGTCGCCAAGGCATTTCGCCATGGTTTCTATTGGCCCACCGCCCTCGAGGACGCTGAGCAGCTGGTCCGCCCATGCAATGGGTGCTAGTGCTTCGGGCAGCTCAGGCATATGCCAACTTCGATACTCAAGACCATACCGATCACCTAGCCATTCGCAGTTTGGGGCCTTGACATGGTCGGTCCCTTCAGGCGAGCGCGCGCGGGCATGACCCACCTGCTGGTGGCGGTGGACAAGTTCACGAAGTGGATCGAGGCCAAGCCTATCCGAAAGCTGGACGGGGTGACGGTTGTCACCTTCTTCACCAACATCATCAACCGCTTTGGCTACCCCAACAGCATCATCACCGACAACGGCACGAACTTCGCCAAAGGGGCCTTCGCTCGGTTCTGCAGCAACAAGGGCATCCGGCTGGACCTCGCCTCCGTCGCGCACCCGCAATCCAACGGGCAAGTCGAAAGAGCAAACGGCTTAGTGCTAGCCGGCATCAAGCCACGTCTCATCGAGCCGTCGGAGCGTTCACCCGGATGTTGGATCGAAGAACTTACGGCTGTGCTGTGGAGCCTCCGCACCATGCCGAATAGGTCAACTGGCTACACGCCGTTCTTCCTGGTCTACGGATCGGAAGCCGTCCTCTCCACCGACATCGAGTTCGACTCCCCTCGCAAGCTTCTCTACAACGAAAAAGCCAACCAGGAGGCGCGGGAGGACGGAGTGGACCTCCTGGAGGAGGCCCGCGAGCTGGCCTTGTCCAGATCAGCCCTGTACCAGCAGCGACTACGTCGCTACCATTCAAACTGGATCCGCCCAGTCGCATTCCGCGAAGGCGACCTGGTTCTCCGGCTGGTGCAAGACACGAAGGGCATGCACAAGTTATCGCCACCCTGGGAGGGCCCCTTCATCATCAGCCGGGCGCTTCCCAACGACTCCTACTACCTCATCGACGCGCAGCAGCCACGCAAGAACAAGATGGACAAGTCAGACGAGGAGACCGAGCGTCCCTGGAACGCGGCCCTGCTACGCCCATTTTACACCTAGTCGCCAGACAGTGTATGTATCCCGAAACCCCTATGAATAAAAATACGGACCCCCACGAGAATCTCGGGGGCTCCTTGCCAGAAATATATATGCACCTGTTTTCTGGTTATTATTTTCCGGCTCCGGCAACCCCTACCCGGAGCTCGCCGGCTGGCCCGGCCTGCTAAGTCAACAAACCGGCTGAGTACTGTGCGACGATGTCAGAGGCCCACTCTTCATCTTAGCTATAGACCGCAACCCGGCTGTCCGGCTAGCAAGAGCAAAAGCCCGAGGCATCCCACATGAAAAATGAGGAGGAGACACGACAGATCGGGTGTCCCGGCCCTGCAACTAGCTCGAACCAATCCAGCTGCTAAGCCTTTAGTACCGTGCGCAATGTACTGTCAGCTCCCTTCGATTCTGGCTGCAGACCGCAACCCGGCTGCCCGGCAAGGACGCAGCAAAAACAGCAGAGCGCACGGGAAAGCGACTAAGTGTCTAGAAAGGGACAGGCCAGTTTTCGAAAAAACAAGCCGTTTTCCGGCTACAATTTGGCTGACTAACCTACTAACCTATGTGGACATGTGTGTATGCGTACGTACGTGCGTCCGACTACTTAGAGTCGGAGTTCAGGAGAAGGAAAGAAGATTCGAAGTCCTTGCCTTCATCAAGCGCTCCGAATCTCGGGGGCTACACCCACTGGGTGCGCTCGCGCGCCCCCAGTGGAATCTTAGGGTTCCCGACCGGCTAAAGGCGTTTAGCCGGCCATTCGGAGCCCAGGTGAGGCCAAAGGCTGGAGCAAGAAAAAGACAATGAAGATTCGAAGCACCTGGCTACGCCAACTACTCCGAATCTCGAGGGCTACACCCAGTGGGTGCGCTCGCGCGCCCCCACTGGAATGTTAGTTCCCCCGGCTAAAAGGGTTCAGCCAGCGAAATCAACCGACTAAGACAAGTCTAGTCGGATAAAGATAGAAGAACTGGGAAAGAAGGAAGATTCAAAGCACCTGCCTTCGCCAACTACTGCGAATCTCGGGGGCTACACCCAGTGGGTGCGCTTGCGCGCCCCCACTGGAGGTGTAGGTTATCCGGCTAAAGGTGTGTAGCCGGACAAGGTTAGCCGGGCCAAATGGCAAAAAGAAACTCAGTGCACAAGTAAGAAAAAAGGATTTCAACAATAACAAGCAAACGAGAGACGAAGCTCTCACAACTTACCCGACGTCAAAGACAGCCGGCTCAAACAGGCAAGGTTTACAGGTGTACAACACAAGAGAATTACACCCGGCATCCCGGGGCGATATCTAGGCAGCAGGACCCTTGCCGTGGGGGAGATCTTGGTCAGCAGAGGCTTCAGGCGGTGGAGGAGGCGTGGAGTCTGATCCAGTTCCGGCGCTGGCAGGTAGCGGCATCGGGGCCTCCACATCAGGAGTGCCAACGGACTCCGAGTCGGTGAGGACCTCGTCGGGGTCCACATAGTCGGCGATCTTGATGGTGGACCCACGGAGCTCCGGATGGGCTTGGCGGACGGCGGCAAGGTCAGCCCCGACACAGAACCCTCCGTCAATCTTCTCGACGCGGGCGTCCTTGTACTAGGAGAGCATCAAGGCCAAGGCCATCTCCGCTCCGGCTCGTGCAGCCAGATCCCGTAGCCGGTCCACCGCAGCCGGCACCTCTCCCACCTTCGCAGCCAGCTGCGCCATTGTCTCCGGGACCGGAGCCTCCGGCCAGACAAAGGAGAAGACGTCCCTCGCCGCCTGGCGAAGCTTAGCAGCCTCCTCGCCAAGAAGGATGACGAGCTCCTAGGCCGTAGGCTGCGCTCCCGGCTAATTCTCCTGCAGCCGGTTGTAGGCCAGCAGGTCTATGCCGGGGTAAAAAGCTGTCAGAAAAGAGAAGTCAGATCCGGCTACCGGATTCGGAAAGAAGAGGAGACGGAAAGAAGACTCACCTTTGGCAGTGTGGCCGACCTGCATCAGCTCCTCCACCAGCGCTTTCTCCTTGAGCGCCAACCGTTTGATCTCCTTCTCTTGGTCCTTGTTCTGGGCCTCGAGAAGGGAGAAAGCCTCGGTCCGGCTGGCGAGCGAGGCGTCACGCTCCTTGATGGTGCCCTCCAGACCGTCCACCAGCGTGTGCCAGTCCTTGTTCTGCAGCCGTAGAGTGGAGTTGGACTTGCTCAACCGGTCGTTCGCCTTCTTCAAGCGATCGATCTCGCGCTGAGCGCACATGAGGATGGCTACAACAAACCGGCTATCAGTCCCAAAAAAAGGGGGAAGGAGGCGGGCAAAGTGAACTCACTCTGGGAGGTCCCGTTGGTGGCAGCGAGCTTCTTCTCCAACGACTGGTTCCCGTCGGCTGTGGCCTCCAGTAGCCGGATCTCCTTCACCGCCAGCTCGAGCGTGGCGGCAAGGTCCGACAACGAGGCAGCGGAAGAGGCGTCATCGTCCACGACGTTGACGGCCAGGGACTCCTTCGCCGCGACCACCGCCGCCTGCCACTCCTTCCCGGGCTCCTCGTCGGAGTTGTCGTCGCCAACAATGACGAGCTCCTTGCCAGCAGCCCCCCGCGCACCCACAGAGGAGCCTTCTGGCTAGGAGGACCTCGCCTCCGGCTGAGGGACTTCCGGCTGGGCGGGGCCAGTCGGCTCAACCCGAGGGGGAGGCGAAGGCTCCGCCCCAGAGGAAGGAGGTGCGCTGGTCGGTGCAGTCGGGGTGCGAGGCGGCGACCCGGCGGGCGCGCGAGCCGGGGTCGCGGCTCCTAAGGAAACGAGCGTGCTAAGGAATAAGCGAGGAAGACAGGAGCAAAACAAGCCAAAGTCAGAAAAGGAGGAAAAAGGCAAACAGACAGAAGGGGAAGGGGGAGAAGGAACATACCCCGACAACACAGGAGGCGACCCCTTCTTCCGGCCAAGACGGCTTGACGGCAGGGTGCTGGACCGGCTTGGCGGCAGGGAGCCGGACCGGCTCCTCTTGGGCGCCGGCTCCTCCGCCGCGGGGCGGCGGGAGCCGGAGCAGCTGGCGCCGCTGCCACCCGCTCCCCCTTCCGTCGTGGAGCGCGTCGCCGGCTCCACGGTCGACACGGCCTCCTCCTCGTGCACCTCCGGGTGCGGGTCAGTGGCCGGCTCGTCATTCCGACTCGGGAAGGCGTCGCCATCCCCATCCGATTCCTCGCCGGACCACCGGGCGCGTGGCTCGGGCAGGTTGGGCGCGAACTCCTCGAGGGCCGCTGCGCCCTCCTCGCGGATGATGCAGGGGAACATCTGCCGAGCACAAAAGTCAGCCAGACGAAGACAAAGAACAAGAACAAGAAGACATCAAAAGGGCATCCGGCTAGAAGAGCTTACCCGAGGCGCGCGGTTCTCCCGTGTATACGGCGCCAGGCTGAACTTCCAGTTCTCCGGCAGCCGCTCCTTGGTGATCGTCCACACCCACTCCTTCAAGTTGTGGTAGCGGGGATCACGGCGCGACAGCCGGGTCGGGTCCAGCCAGCCCGAATAGTAGCACATCTTGTGTGCTTGTTGCTGCAACGGCATCATCAGCCGGGACATCTAGCTGAGAGTGACGTCCAGGCCAGTCAGCCGACAGTGGACGAGGGATCGCATGTGCTTCAGCATCTCGTCCGTCTCCGCCTTGTCGCCGTGGAGCTTCAAGTCCCAGTTCTGCCGGCTGGACTCGACGTCCTGGAAGGCCGGCAGATTGATCCGGTCGACATTGGTGAGGTTCTTCACGTAGAAGTATGACTGCTGCCACAGTCGCACCGTATCATGAAGAAGGAACTTGGGGTAGCCGGTCTGCGAGTGGGAGTAAATGGAGGCGCCACCGCAGACGACTAAGGGCCCCTGGGTGAACTGCACCTGCGGCCGGACTCGAAAGAGCCGGCAGAAGAGCCCGAGATCCGGCTGGATCCCGAGATAGCTCTCGCAGAAAGCAACGAAATGCGCCAACGTTTCGATTGCGTTGGCGCCGAGGTGGTGGAGACGAAGGTCAAAGAAGGCGAGGAAGGTCAAGAGGAACGGGTTCACTGGAAGGGCGAACCCGCGGGCTAGATGGGACAGGAATATGACGCGTTCGCCCTCCTCCGGATGCGGCGACACTTCCCCGGCCGGCGCCAGCCGCACCGCCACCTCCTCCGCCGGCGGGAGGACGCGGGTGGCGCGGTACTTCGCGATCTGGTCCTCGGTGATGGCGGAGCCGCACCAGGCCCCGCGGTCGGTGGCCATCTCCGGTTGATGAGGGGGAGCGGCGATGGAAGAGTGGCGGTGGCCCGTAACGACGACAACGGCGAGCGGGCAGCGTAGAGAGCAAGAGCGCGGAAGCAGGAGCACGTGGGGAAGAAGGAATTGCAGCGGGGGAGCGAAGGAAGGAAATCGCCTCCCCCGCGGCGTCCCTTTAAAGGACCAGAAGGGCAACCATCGGCGGGGCACGTGGCGTGCATCCGGGCGACCCACACCCCAACCGCCGCCTAAGATCCCATGTGCCGGAGCAGGATGCGCAGAAGATCCTGGAGCGGGAACCGAAGCACCGGACAGCAGCTTCCCGAGGCGACGTGCGACGGGACGTTACGCTGCCCGCCGCAGAGTAATGATGGCGCGTGCACGCGTGGCCGGCGTCAGCACAGACGTCACGGGTAGCGCAACCGCCAAGCTCAGTCGGACGCAAATTCAAAAACAAGAGGAAGCGCGCGCACATTTCGCCTAAGGGCGGAATCCACACGCGCTCGGGGGCTAGTGTCAGGGGGATGATCCCCGGGTATCCCAACCATGTAAGAAACAAGACAGTCGGAGCGCGTCCGGCTGACCAGATGCAGCCGGACAAGGCAAGACAGGCCGGCTATCCCCTGGTAGCCGGATCAGCAGGAGGCAGCCGGACTCAATCAATGGGACAGGGCGGCGTGTGTATCAGTGCACGGTATGCCCTGTACGGTGACAAGACTGGCAACTACCCGGCCATACCGAAGACTTTGCGCGGGTGACGCAGGAACAGTGGCCGGTGCTAACGACAGGCTCGCACGACGTCCACTGTGCCTACGACAGCCATACCGCTCGTACTACGACAGGACAAGCCATACCGGACACTGTGATGACTAGTCGGCTGGGACCCGCCTGTGGGGCCCGCCAGTCGGACTGGTCAGTGAGACCTTTGCCTCTCTGCCTATATAAGGAGAGGCAAGGCCTCATTAGAAAGGGTTGGTCTCATTGCATTTAAGGAAGTAGCTAGAGAATACAGCTCGAGGAGCACTTGTAGTTCGCATATTCCACATAGTCAGATCCGGCAGGAGTAGGGGCTTTACCTCGTCACGAGGGCCCCGAACCTGGGTACTTCTTGCGTCCCGCTACGCTCGCTTGTATCCAATCCCGCCTGCGGACGCCGTCGATAGCTTCCCTGCTAGTCCCCACACCTCTATCTAACCTCCTCAGGTACTGCCGTTCCCAATACAATGACAGTACTTTCCTGCAGAAATATTTTCCTCCTAGTGCTAGACATGCTATTTTGCAGGAACTGTTTGATTTTAAACAGGGAGAATAGGAGATATTGCCTAAATCATGGGCAAGATTTTGTGCTTTGATTCATGCACAAGCTAGATGTCCATTACCTAAGAATGAGCTTCTTGATATATTTTATAATGGACTAACTGAAGAATCTAGGACATACCTGGATAGTTGTGCTGATTGTGTTTTCAGGAATAGGACTCCCAAGGAAGCTGAGGAATTAATGGCTAAAATAAGCAAGAACTATGAAGATTGGACTCCTCCTAAACCAGCTATACCTGAAACAATTATACCTGAACTAGCCATACATGTGCCTATACCAACATCAAAGAAGAGGGGAGTTATTGAAGTAAATGATGAAGTGATGAAGGAAGCTAAGAAATGTCTTAAGGAGAAGGGAATTAAAGCTACAGATGTCAATAATTCACCTCCTATAGAAGAATTATTTAAGCCTATCCCCCATTCATCCACTATTGAGGTATACTCTCTCCAACACTTTGATGAAGGTGATATTCCTTACCTTAAACCTCCTGATCAATGGTTAGAAGAATTCGATATTTTTGTTGTTAAGCAAGATAATTTCAATAAAAGGGTGCAAAATCATCTAATGGAAAACTCTAGAGCTATTGTTGAGTTAAAAGATATTGTGGAAAGCACCTCTAATGATGTTAAAATGCTTGTTAAACATTTTCAAATGGTTCAAACTCAAATAGATCAACTTATTAAAGTGCAAAAATACTTGCTAGTTAATACTGCCAAAACATGCTTATGAAATTAGAACGAGAAGTGCTACTGCTACCCAGGATCCTCTATATCCTGAGGGGCATCCTAAAAGAATTGAGCAGGATTCTCAACAAGCTGAAAATAGTGGTACTACTCGTAAGAAAATAAAAAAGAAACATAAAACTATTGTAGAACCCTCTGAACCTGCTAAAGATCCTAATAGTATATCTGTCTCTGATGCTGAAACTGAAAGTGGTAATGAAGAAAATGATGTTCCTGATAAAGAAAGAGTTGAAGAAGAACCTGAAAAGCACACTAAGAATACTAAATACACTAAAGAAGATTTTGTTGCTAAGAAACATGGTAGTGAAAGAGAGCCTTGGGTCCAAAAACCTATGCCTTTCCCTGATAAGAAACACAAGTCAAAGGAAGATGAACACTATAATAAGTTTTGTGAGTGGATGAAACCTTTATTCTTGCAAATTCCTTTGACTGATGCTGTTAAATTGCCTCCATGTTCAAAGTATATGAAGGATATTGTCTCGAATAAAAGGAATATCCCTAATGAAGAAATTTCTACTTTGCTTGCTAATTATTCCTTCAACGGTAAGGTTCCAAAGAAACTTGGAGACCCACGGATTCTAACTATCCCGTGCTCTATGATACATTGCAAATGTATCTATAATTTTTGATATTCCATGCTTAGTTTTATCTACTTTCTTGTGTTTTGTCCACAGTTTGGAGTATTTTTCATATGATTTCTTGGACTAACCTATTAACAAGAGCCAGAGTGCCAGCTGCCTGTTTTCTGCTGTTTTTGGTTCCAGGAAAGTCAGAAAATGAATATTCTCGGAATTGGATGGGAGAAAAGCCAAAGTCATTATTTTACCGGGGGACACTTGGAGCCAGAATACGAGACAAAAAAGGGCCAGAGGGTGGCCACACCACTTGGCCGCACGGCCAGGCTCGGCCTGCACCAGGGGGTGGTGTGGCCAGCCCAGGCACCCCCTCGGCCTCTCTTTCTGCCTATATATTGCCTCTGATACGGAAACCCTAAGGACCCGAAAAAAATTGCACGAAAGAGTCTGTAGCCACCATCGTCTCTATCCCTAGATCGGGATGGATCCGAAGCTCTTCCCGGCACCTTGCCGGAGAGGGGAATTCACCCTGGAGGCCTTCTTCATCATCATGCAAGCCTCTGATGTGATGCATGAGTAGTTCATCTCTGGACTACGGGTCCATGTAGTAGCTAGATGGCTGGTTCTCCTCCTTTGTGCTAGCATGTTTAGATCTTTTGAGATCCGTTCATGATCAAGATCATCTATTTGTAATTCTGCATGTTGTGTTTGCGGGGATCCGATGAACATTGAGATGCTATTTCAGATTGATTATTGATTCTATCATGTCTTTGTTATTTGTGATCTTGCATGCTTTCCGTTGTTAGTATCTATCTTCGCTAAGTAGATGCTAGCAACTCCAAGAGTTAGTATTTATGCTCGATAGTGGGTTCATGCCTCTAGTAATCTAGGGAAGTGATAGAAATCTCTAAGGTACTAGATGTGCTATTGCTACTAGGGAGAAAACAACAATCCTTTGTTCATAGAACAATCGTATTGTTTACTTTACAGGCAATTTGTAATGCAATAATCTGTTACTTGCAACTTAATACTGGAGGGGGTTCGGATGATAACCTGAAGGTGGATTATTAGTCATAGATGCAGTTGGATGGCAGTCTATGTATAATGTTGTAATTCCCAATGAAGTCTCAAAGGAGTCAAGATGATTAGTATATGATTGTATGCTTTCTCGATGTTTGTCAATTGCCCCGCTGTAATTTGTTCACCCAGCATGTTATCTATCTTAATGAGAGCCACCTCTAGTGAACTATGGACCCCGGTCTTTTCTTTTACATTCTATCTACAATCAAACTGTTTACTACTTGTGTTTACTTTTTGCAAACTATTACTTCCTTCCATTCGATACGTTTAATCATTTCTTTTCAGAAAAACCGGTGAGATTGACAACCTCATCGTAAGTTGGGGACAAAGTTTTGTGGTTGTGTTGTGCAGGTCTCCAAGTTGCTGCTGGCACCGGTAGTGCGCCCTGCCAAGGCTCAACTAGCAACAACTTTGGGGTGTTTCCTTTCTCCTGAGGGAAAACTTGCTGCTGTGCTCATCATACCTTCCTCTTGGGGTTCCCCAACGAGCTCGATATATTTTGGGCCATCACTCTATTAAAAATAATTATGTTAGAACTGCTTTGTGTGATTTGGGAGCAGGAGTTAGTGCCATGCCTTTTTCTCTTTACAAGAGACTTCAACTCGAATAACTAATACCAACTAATATATCTTTGCAAATGGCTGATAAATCTACTACTATTCCTGTTGGTATATGTGAGGATGTACCTGTTCAAGTGGCTCATAATTGCTTGATATTAACTGATTTTGTTGTGCTTGAAATGCCTGAAGATGATAATAGGTCTATTATTCTTGGGAGACCTTTTCTTAACACTGTAGGAGCTGTTATTAATTGTAATCAAGGAAAGGTGACCTTTAATGTTAAGGACAAAGAGCATACTATCTATTTCCCCAAGAAGATTGATTGGACTTATGGTTTAAATTCAATTGAACATGTTGAGGGCATTCAAGTTGGAGAAATATATTTTCCCATACCAAGAGAAAAATTTGAAACTATTATGACTGGGACCATTGCTACCAAGGTTGAGGTAACATAATCATTAGTGGAATACAGAGTTTTGTTTCATATAAAATTGTTTTGGTAACAAGACCTGATCAACCTTGTTAACAAAAGGATTTCATTGAACAAGACAATGTTTTCACCATGATTATCTCTGCATTTTTGTTTTTCCTTTCTTTTAGTTTACTTTTATGTTGTTAGTTGCTTGCTTTTAGAGTGTTTTAGAACTTCTCAAGTTTTAGCCTTGTTTTGTCATTGCATCATTCCAGAAACCTTTTTCTGTCAGAAAATCATTCATCTATACCTGAAAATTCCTCAAAAATAAAGTGTCTCGAAAAATTCCAGAAAATTCGTATTAAATTTTTACGTGAAAAAAGGGGCATAGGAATGCCTGGAAGGTACCAGGGGGCCCACCAGGCAGGCACACCACCTGGTGGCATGGCCAGCCTAGGGGCACGCCTAGCCATGGTGTGGGCCACCCCTGGCCCTCTACTCACTCTCTCACTTGCCACTTCTCTCTCTCTCGAGAAAACACTAGTTCATTCCTCGAAATCGCGTTCCTGCCCTCGATTTTTCAATATCCTTGCTCAGCCCATCTTTGCTGCTGAAATTTGGAGCATTTCCTCTCCGGTATGTGACTCCTCCGGTTGTCCAAGTAGATTTGTGTTTAGTGGTTTATATCTTGAGTATTTTGCTGCTGTAGGTGACAGGTTATGAGAGATTTTAGGCTTCTTCAATGCTTAGAGATATAGTTTTGATGCATGTTTAGGCCTCTACAAGTCCCTATGAGTAGTGCCCTCCATTATATATTCACTTTGCAATCACTTGTTTAATAGATGTTTAAATTTCAGAATATCAAAGATGAATAACCATACCTTTGGAGAAATATTTGAGAGGGACACACCTAGGAGGTTAAGGCCCTCAAGATCAGCCTCTATCTTTAGGCCTTCATACAACAAAGATCTCATTACACCTCGCTTTGGTAATGAAGGAGATGATGGGGATGCTCACCCATCTACTTTTCCTTGTTTTACCTTCTTACAAGCTGCAAGGATTCTCGATGATTTCTTTCTATTGATTCAGAGGGTTGGTTTGACCTCATACATGCAAGATGAGAGTGAGCAATATGCTATGCTCACCAAAACTTTTGTTGAGAGTTTCGTTTTCACTAACACCCCCTATCAGTCAACTATTTCTTTCAGAATTTATAATCTGCCTTTTACCATGCTATTGGAAAGATTTTGCAGCATTATAGGTATAGGCATGATAGGGACCATGAAGAAGATTCAAGGGCGACCCGCTAATTTGCTGGAGCTCTATCAAGGGGTGACCAATGATGATGACCGCGTAGCTCAGCGCAGGAAGATAAGAAACATCCAACTCCTAGCTCTTAGATACTTTGCCTATTATCTTGCTACTAGCATTCTTGGTAGGGACAATACGAGTAATATATCCAATTATCATTTAGCCTTCCTTGCTGCTGCGCTTAACAATGATACTTGGTACAATCTTGGCTCTCTTATTGCTCACCGCCTAGCTGCTAGGGGGCCTATTTATGGGGGCATCATCGCTTCACATATGGTCAGTGCATTAGAGCTTTCGGTGGATCCCAATGATACTATATTGGCACCACAAAGGCTTGACCTTGCTGCCATGAAAACACATCACTTCATCACTTCTAACTCTGATATGGACAATTTAGTATACAAGATGTTGTTTACTGATGGGGATGAAAGGGAGATTCCTTTGCCGCAATCTACTTTGTTCAGTGTTCATAGGAGGCCGTGGTCGCGCTCCAAGGAGGAGGTGGACGAACAGCTCCGCTTGTTGGGTTTCCCCATGCAGCACCCAGGAGGATGTGCCCTCCTACGATTACTCTGCGCACTACGGTGGGGCGTCCTCGAGCTCGCACCAGGACGAGGGTACCTCCTCACCGTACTACGGAGGCACTCCTTCCTAGCCAGCTTGGGATTGATACCCACTAAGGCCAACAGCCTAAGCTTGGGGGAGGTACATCGACATCACACTCATCTCCATATCATTTTTCGTCGGTACTTTGTATATTCATGTTTCGTTCTATTTCTAGTTTTCGTTCTTTCTTTGCTTTTGATTTCTAAAACACAAAAAAGACCAAAAATATTTCCGTTGTTTCACTTTGTTTGCTTCTTCTTCTTTTTTCCTTGGTTTGCTTTTCCCTTTTTTCTTTGTTTGAACTATTCAAAAAACCCAAAAAGATTTTGCTTTTCTTGTTCTTCCTTTTTGGTTCTTGTTTTTAAAAATCGAAAACACCAAAAATATTTGTTGTTCTTCTTTGGTTGTGTGAGTTTGTTGAAGGGTTCAGCAGTCCTCAGTGGAATTTGGTTCCATGTTATTATTCAAGCCACACAAGTGAAGGGCAATAATGAGGATTAATGACAACTTGAGGTGTGGTAAGAGGCTGGTAACGAACTCTATTTGTTTTCATTTTTGTACATATACTCATCATTGTGGGCATGCTTAGCCTGTTCGTGTAGGGTGTATGTTATTTATGGATGCTTAGTAGTTCTTGCTTTCTTATGATTAGCTCCAGCTCGCTAATAATTTGTAGCATGTCATATGAATATTTTCTTGCATTAATCTATTCATAACTTGGTATGAAATTGTGGTATCCTCCTCTGAATGTTTCACTTGAATTGACTTGGCACATGCTCATGCATGCATATGACTGAAATAATCAGTTAAGCCTCGATGAATTATTTTGCCTTGAGGGTCTTGAATCACTTTCATGCCATGATTAGTCCTGTTTTGTTGCAAGCATGATTATGACAGTTATTGACTTTGGCCTAGTGAAGGTCATTCCTTGCTTGAGTCAGTTCTTGCTCTACTTTAGCCTTCATGGCCAATGCCACGTCCCTCTCCTTCTCGACTTTGTTAACCTCGGCTTGCACCCTCCCGAGATCTCAGTTAAGCTTGGTCGTGTCATCTGGTTCCCATAGCTTCATCTCAACACTGTCAAGGAGTGAGCTGAATACATATTCTTTCAACTCAACAGTCATTTCCCATAGTTTGTCCAGCGTTTTCTGCATCGATTTGGGCCACTCTAGATCTACCCATTTGATAACACCGCAACTTCCACCTTGCATCAATGCACGATGTCCTTGACACCGTAAAAATCTCATGCTTGCGTTTCATCCTTCGAACGCTACAAATTTAGCGGGCACATATCCATGTTTACATAGCAGAGGATGTCTTCATCCGCTAAACCGTGATAGTCGGAGTCATAGATCGTCTGGTTGGCCTAACACACCATACACGCATGAGTAAAGAGAGTAGATCTAGCTCAAAATAGATAAATGTCCACAGATTATAGAGATAGAGATGATACGACTCACATCGAAATCACCGTCCCTGTCATCATGACAGGTTTCCTCGCCATCTCCCCTTGAACCCATGGCGAGACGGGAGGGGGTGGCTGCTGGAGAGGGGATTGGGATGGAGGCGCATTCGGCTTGTGGCTATGACAGGATGGGAGTGAAGTGGGGAAAGTGGCTTCGAGGGGAAGGAAGAGAAGTACGGGGAGGAAGAGAAGTAATGGGGACGTGACAATCGAATATGGCCCACTAAACTCGTAAGTCGTGACACTTGCAACAAGGGAGCTCCAGGTGTTGCCAGTTTGTCCAGATCAAGCGGGCAGCAAGCATAGCCAATCATGCCGTAGAACAGCCTACTCGCGGATCGCTCTCACAAAGACCATCCTAATCGTCGAAGCGCCCCGATCGAACGGTATGTAACAGTCATCATGCAGAACAACTGTGTTAGGGCGTCCCTTCTAGAAGACTTGGTCTAATGGCCACCATTGGGGGGCTAAGGTTACGGCTCTCCTAAGGTTAGGATCCATATGTGGTTTATGAGAAGAACACACATGCAATTACACTGGTGATACGTGGTTTGTGAAAAGAACACACATGCAATGACTCTAACTATGGATTGTGAAAAGAACATGCAATACAATTACTCTCGTGGATCCATGTGTAGTTTGTGAAAGAACAGACATTCACTGACTCTAGTTGTGGTTCATGAAAAGAACACACGTGCAATGACGCTAGATGTGGTTTGTGAGAAGAACACACATGCAATGACTTTGGCTATGGTTCATGAAAAGAAAACACATCCGATGACACTGGTGTATCCTTATGTGGTTTGTGAAAAGAATACACATGCAATGACTCTAGGAGTGGTTTGTGAAAAGAACACACATGCAATGACATTGGTGGATACATATGTGGTTTGTGAAAAGAACAGATATTCAATGACTCTAGCTCTGGTTTGTGAAAAGAACACACATCAAGTAACTCTGGTGGATCCATATGTGGTTTGTGGAAAGAACATACATGCAATGACACTAGCTGTGGTTTGTGAAAATAACACACATGCAATCACACTGGTGTATCCATATGTGGTTTGTGGAAAGAACATACATGCAATGACTCTAGCTGTGGTTAATGAAAAGAACACACATCCAGTGACACTGGTGGATCCATGTGTGGTTTGTGTAAAGAACAGACATGCAATGACTCTATCTATGGTTAATGAAAATAACAGACATGCAATGACACTAGTGGATCCATGTGTGGTTTGTGAGCAGAACACACATGCAATTACACTGGAAGTGGTTCATGAAAAGAACACACATCCGATGACACTAGTGCATCCTTATGTGGTTTGTGAAAAGATAACACATGCAATGAATGTGGGTGTGGTTCATGAAAAGAACACACATCCAATGACACTGGTGGATCCATATCTGGTTTGTGGAAAGAACAGACATGCAATGACACTGGGTGTGGTTCATGAAAATAAGACACATCCAATGACACTGGTGGATCCTTATGTGGTTTGTGGAAAGAACATACATGCAATGACACTAGGTGTGGTTAATGGAAAGAACATACATGCAATGACACTAGTGGATCCATGTGTGGTTTGTGAGAATAACACACATGCAACGACACTGGTTGTGGTTCATGAAAAGAACACACATCCAGTGACACTGGTGGATCTATATGTGGTTTCTGAGAAGGCAAACATGCAATGACTCTAGCTGTGGTTCATGAAAAGAACAGACATGCAATGACAGTGCTGGATCCATGTGTTGTTTGTGAGAAGAAGGCACATGCAATGACTATGGGTGTAGTTCATGAAAAGAAAACACATCCAATGACAATGGTGTATCCTTATGTGGTTTGTGGAAAGAACAGACATGCAATCACTCTAGTTGTGGTTCATGAAAAGAACACACATGCAATCACACTGGTGGATCCATGTGTGGTTTGTGGAAAGAACAGACATGCAGTGACACTGGTGTGGTTCATGAAAAGAGCATACATGCAATGACGCTGGTGGATCCATGTGTGGTTTGTGAGAAGAACACACATGCAATGACACTGGGCGTGGTTCTTGAAAGGAACACACATCCAATGACACTGGTGGATCGTTATGTGGTTTGTGAAAAGAACATACATGCAATAACTCTAGTTGTGGTTCTTGAAAATAAGACACATCCAATGACACTGGTGGATCCATATGTGGTTTGTGGAAAGTACAGACATGCAATGACTCTAGCTCTGGTTTGCAAAAAGAACACACATGCAATAACTCTAGTTGTGGTTCATGAAAAGAACACACATCAAGTGACACTGGTGGATCCATATGTGGTTTGTGGAAAGAACACACATGTAATGACTCTAGTTGTGGTTTGTGAATAGAACAGACATGCAATGACACTTGTGGATCCATGTGTGGTTTATGAGAAGAACACACACGCAATGACTCTGGATGTGGTTCATGAAAAGAAAACACAACCAATGAAACTAGTGTATCCTTATGTTGTTTGTGAAAAGAACAGACATGCAATGACGCTGGGTGTTGTTCGTGAAAAGAATACACATGCAAATACACTGGTGTATCCTTATGTGGTTTGTGAGAAGAACAGACATGCAATGACTCTGGCTATGGTTCATGAAAAGAACACACATCCAATGACACCGGTGGATCCATATGTGGTTCGTGGAAAGAATAGACAAGCAATGACTCAAGCTGTGGTTCATGAAAAGAACATAGATGCAATGACACTGGTTGTGGTTCATGAAAAGAACACACATCCAATGACACTTGGTGTGGTTAATGAAAAGAACAGACATGCAATGCCACTGGGTGTGGTTCATGAAAATAACACACATCTAGTGACACTGGTGGATCCATATGTGGTTTGTGAGAAGAACAGACATCCAATGACTCTAGCTATGGTTCATGAAAGGAACATACATTCAATGACACTGGTGGATCCATATGTGGTTTGTGAGATGAACAGACATGCAATGACTCTGGATGTGGTTCATGAAAATAAAACACATGCAAGGACACTGGGTGTGGGTCATGAAAAGAGCACACATCCAATGACATTGGTGGATCCTTATGTGGTTTGTGAAAAAGAACACACATGCAATGACTCTAGATGTGGTTTGTGAAAAGAACACACATCCAATGACACTAGTGGATACATGTGTCGTTTGTGGTAAGAACAAACATGCAATGACTCTAGCTGTGGTTAGTTAAAATAATGGACATGCAATGACAATGGTGGATCCATGTGTGGTTTGTGAGAAGAACACACATGCAAAGACTCTAGTTGTGGTTCATGAAAAGAAAACACATCCAATGACACTAGTGTATCCTTATTTGGTTTGTGAAAAAACACACATGCAATGACTCTGGGTGTGGTTCATGAAAAGAACACACATCCAATGATACTGGTGGATCCATGTGTGGTTTTCTAGAAATAATAGACATGCAATGACACTGGGTGTGGTTCATGAAAATGACACACATCCAATGACACTGGTGGATCCATCTGTGGTTTGTGGAAAAAACAGACATGTAATGACTCTAGCTGTGGTTAATGAAAAGAGCAGACATGCAATGACACTTGTGGATCCATGTATGGTTTGTGAGAAGAACATACATCTAATGACACTAGTGTGTTTAATGAAATGAACAGACATGCAATGACACTAGGGGATCCATGTGTGGTTTGTGAGAATAACACACATGTAATGACACTAGGTGTGGTTCATGAAAAGAACACACATCCAATGACACTGGTGTATCCTTATGTGGTTTGTGAGAAGAACAGACATGCAATGACTCTAGCTGTGGTTCATGAAAAGAACAGACATGCCATGACACTAGTGGATCCATGTATGGTTTGTGAGATGAACAGACATGCAATGACTCTGGCTGTGGTTCATGAAAAGAACACACATCAAATGACACTGGTGGATCCGTATGTGGTTTGTGGAAAGAACAGACATGCAATTACTCTATCTGTGGTTCATGACAAGAACATACATGCCATGACTCTGGTGGATCAATGTGTGGTTTGTGGGAAGAATAGACATGCAATGACTCGGGCTATGGTTCATGAAAAGAAAACATATGCAATGACACTTGGTGTGGTGCATTGAAAGAACACACATGCAATGAGCTGGTGGATCCATGTGTGGTTTCTGGAAAGAACATACATGCAATGACTCTAGTTGTGGTTAATGAAAAGAGCGGACATGCAATGACACTGGTGGATCAAAGTGTGGTTTGTGAGAATAACACACATGCAATGACACTAGGTGTGGTTCATGAAAAGAACACACATCAAATGACACTAGTGGATTCATATGTGCTTTGTGGAAAGAATAGACATGCAATGACTCTAGCTGTGGTTTGTGAAAAGAACAGACATGGAATTAATCTAGCTGTGGTTTGTGAAAAGAACACACATCCAGTGACACTGGTGGATCCATTTGTGGCTTGTGGAAATAACAGGCATGTAATGACTCTAGCTGTGGTTTGCGAAAATAACAGACGTGCAATGACACTGGTGGATCCATGTGTGGTTTGTGAGAAGAACACACATGCAATGGCTCTGGCTGTGGTTCATGAAAAGAAAACACATCTAATGACACTGGTGTATCCTTATGTGGTTTTTGAAAAGAACACACATGCAATGACTCTAGGTGTGGTTCATGAAAAAAACACATCCAATGACACTAGTGGATCCATGTGTGGTTTTGTGGAAATAACAGACATGCAATGACACTGGTGTGGTTCATGAAAAGAACACACATCCAGTGATACTGGTGGATCCATATGTGGTTTGTGGAAAGAACAGACATGCACTGACACTGGGTGTGGTTCATGAAAAGAACACACATCCAATGACACTTGTGGATCCTTATCTCGTTTGTGAAAAGAACAGACATGCAATGACTCTGGTTGTGGTTCATGAAAAGAACACAAATCCAATGACACTGGGTGTGGTACATGAAAAGAACACACATGCAATGACACTGGGTGTGGTTAATGAAAAGAACAGACATGCAATGACACTGGTGGATCCATGTGTGGTTTGTGAGAAGAACACACATGTAATGAAACTAGGTGTGGTTCATGAAAAGAACACACATCCAATGACACTGGTGTATCCTTATGTGGTTTGTGAGAAGAACAGACATGCAATGACTCTAGTTGTGGTTCATGAAAAGAACAGACATGCCATGACACTGGTGGACCCATGTGTGGTTTGTGAGAAGAACAAACATGCAATGACTCTGGCTGTGGATCATGAAAAGATCACACATTAAATGACACTGGTGGATCCGTATGTGGTTTGTGGAAAGAACAGACATGCAATGACTCTAGATGTGGTTCATGACAAGAACAGACATGCAATGACTCTGGTGGATTTATGTGTTGTTTGTGGGAAGAATAGACATGCAATGACTCCGGCTGTGGTTCATGAAAAGAAAACACATGTAATGACACTGGGTGTAGTTCATGAAAAGAACACACATGCAATGACACTGGTGGATCCATGTGTGGTTTGTGGAAAGAACATACATGCAATGACTCTAGTTGTGGTGAATGAAAAGAGCAGACCTGCAATGACACTGGTGGATCCAAGTGTGGTTTGTGAGAATAACACACATGCAATGACACTGGGTGCGGTTCATGAAAAGAACACACATCAAATGACACTAGTGGATCCATATGTGCTTTGTGGAAAGAATAGACATGCAATGACTCTAGCTGTAGTTTGTGAAAAGTATAGACATGCCATAACTCTAGCTATGGTTTGTGAAAAGAACACACATCCAGTGACACTGGTGGATCCATTTGTGGCTTGTGGAAAGAACAGACATGCAATGACTCTATCTGTGGTTTGTCAAAAGAACACTCATCCAGTGACACTGGTGGATCCATATGTGGTTTGTGTAAAGAATAGACATGCAATGACTCTGTGGTTTGTGAAAAGAACAGACATGCAATTACACTGGTGGATCCATGTGTGGTTTGCGAGAAGAACACACATTTAATGACTCTGGCTATGGTTCATGAAAAGAAAACACATCCAATGACACTGGTGTATCCTTATGTGGTTTGTGAAAAGAACACACATGCAATGACTCTGGGTGTGGTTCATGAAAAGAACACACATCCAATGACACTGGTGGATCCATGTGTGGTTTTGTGCAAATAAGATATGTGCAATGCACTGGTGTGGTTCATGAAAGGAACACACATCCAATGACACTGTTGGATCCATATGTGGTTTGTGGATAGAACAGACATGCAATGACACTAGGTGTGGTTCATGAAAATAACACACAACCAATGACACTGGTGGATCCTTATGTGGTGTGTGAAAACAATAGACATGCAATGCCTCTGGGTGTGGTTCATGAAAAGAACACACATCCAATGACACTAGGTGTGGTTCATGAAAAGAACACACATGGAATGACACTGGGTGTGGTTACTGAAAAGAACAGACATGCAATGACACTAGTGGATCCATGTGTGGTTTGTGAGAAGAACACACACACAATGACACTGGGTGTGGTTCATGAAAAGAATACACATCCAGTGACACTATTGGATCCATATGTGGTTTGTGAGAAGAACAGACATGCAATGAATCTAGCTATGGTTAATGAAAAGAGTAGACAGCCAATGACACCAGTGGATCCATGTGTGGTTTGTGAGAAGAACACACATGCAATGACACTGGTGTGGTTCATGAAAAGAACACACATCCAGTGACACTGGTGGATCCATATGTGGTTTGTGAGAAGAACAGACATGCAATGAGTCTAGTTGTGGTTAATGAAAACAGCAGACATGCAATGACACTGGTGGATCCATGTGTGGTTTGTGAGAAGAACACACATCCAATGACACTGGGTGTGGTTAATGAAAAGAACAGACATGCAATGACACTAGTGAATCCATGTGTGGTTTGTGAGAAGAACACACATGTAATGAAACTAGGTGTGGTTCATGAAAAGAACACACATCCAATGACATTGGTGTATCCTTATGTGGTTTGTGAGAAGAACAGACATGCAATGACTCTAGCTGTGGTTCATGAAAAGAACAGACATGCCATGACACTGGTGGATCCATGTGTGGTTTGTGAGAAGAACAAACATGCAATTACTCTGCCTGTGGTTCATGAAAAGAACACACATCTAATGACACTGGTGGATCCGTATGTGGTTTGTGGAAAGAACAGACATGCAATGACTCTAGATGTGGTTCATGACACGAACAGACATGCAATGACTCTGGTGGATCCATGTGTGGTTTGTGGGAAGAATAGACATGCAATGACTTTGGCTGTGGTTCATGAAAAGAAAACACATGCAATGACACTGGGTGTGGTTCATGAAAAGAACACACATGCAATGACACTGGTGGATCCATGTGTGGTTTGTGGAAAGAACATACATGCAATGACTCTAGTTGTGGTTAATGAAAAGAGCAGACATGCAATGACACTAGTGGATCCAAGTGTGGTTTGTGCGAATAACACACATGCAATGACACTGGGTGTGGTTCATGAAAAGAACACACATCAAATGACACTAGTGGATCCATAAGTGCTTTGTGGAAATAATAGACATGCAATGACTCTAGCTGTAGTTTGTGAAAAGACCAGACATGCAATAACTCTAGCTTTGGTTTGAGAAAAGAACACACATCCAGTGACACTGGTGGATCCATTTGTGGCTTGTGAACAGAACATACATGTAATGGCTCTAGCTGTGGTTTGTGAAAAGAATAGACATGCAATGACACTGGTGGATCCATGTGCGGTTTGTGAGAAGAACACACATGCAATGACTCTGGGTGTGGTTCATGAAAAAAAACACATCCAATGACACTAGTGGATCCATGTGTGGTTTTGTGTAAATAACAGACATGCAATGACACTGGTGTGGTTCATGAAAAGAACACACATCCAATGACACTCGTGGATCCATATGCGGTTTGTGGAAAGAACAGACATGCAATGACACTGGGTGTGGTTCAAGAAAAGAACACACATCCAATGACACTGGTGGCTCCTTGTGTCATTTGTGAAAAGAAAAGACATGCAATGACTCTGGGTGTGGTTCATGAAAATAACACACATCCAGTGACACTAGGTGTGGTTCATGAAAAGAACACACATGCAATGACACTGGGTGTGGTTAATGAAAAGAACAGACATGCAATGACACTGGTGGATCCATGTGTGGTTTGTGAGAAGAACACACATGCAATGACACTAGGTGTGGTTCATGAAAAGAACACACATCAAATGACACTGGTGGAACCATATGTGGTTTGTGGAAAGAACAGACATGCAATGACTCTAGCTATGGTTTGTGAAAACAACAGACATGCAATGAATCTAGCTGTGGTTTGTGAAAAGAACACACATCCAGTGACACTGGTGGATCCATATGTGGTTTGTGTAAAGAACAGACATGCAATGACTCTGTGCTTTGTGAAAAGAACAGACATGCAATGACACCGGTGGATCCGTGTGTGGTTTGCGAGAAGAACACACATTTAATGACTCTGGCTGTGGTTCATTAAAAGAAAACACATCCAATGACACTGGTGTATCCTTATGTGGTTTGTGACAAGAACACACATGCAATGACTCTGGGTGTGGTTCATGAAAAGAACACACATCCAATGACACTGGTGGATGCATGTGTGGTTTTGTGTAAATAACATATGTGCAATGACACTGGTGTGGTTCATGAAAAGAACACACATCCAATGACACTATTGGATCCATATGTGGTTTGTGGATAGAACAGACATGCAATGACACTAGGTGTGGTTCATGAAAATAACCCACGTCCAATGACACTTGTGGATCCTTATGTGGTGTGTGAAAACAATAGACATGCAATGCCTCTGGGTGTGGTTCATGAAAAGAACACACATCCAATGACACTAGGTGTGGTTCATGAAACCAACACACATGCAATAACACTGGGTGTGGTTAATGAGAAGAATAGACATTCAATGACACTTGTGGATCCATGTATGGTTTGTGAGAAGAACACACATGCAATGACACTAGGCGTGGTTCATGAAAATAATACACATCCAGTGACACTAGTGGATCCATATGTGGTTTGTGAGAAGAACAGACATGCAATGACTCTAGCTGTGGTTAATGAAAAGAGAAGACAGCCAATGACACTGGTGGATCCATGTGTGGTTTGTAAGAAGAACACACATCCAATGACACTAGATGTGGTTCATGAAAAGAACAGACATGCAATGACACTGGTGGATCCATGTGTGGTTTGTGGGAAGAACAGACATGCGATGACTCTCGATATGGTTCATGAAAAGAAAACACATGCAATGACACTGGGTGTGGTTCATGAAAAGAACACACATGAAATGACACTGGGGGATCCATGTGTGGTTTGTGGAAACAACAAACATGCAATGACTCTAGCTGTCGTTCACGAAAGGAACACACGTCCAATGACACTGGTGGATCCATGTGTGGTTTGTGGAAAGAACAGACATGCAATGACTCTAGCTGTGGTTCATGAAAAGAACAGACATGCAGTGACACTGGTGGATCCATGTGTGGTTTGTGGGAAGAACAGACATGCAATGACTCTGGCTGTGGTTCATGAAAAGAACATACATGCAATGACACATGGTGTGGTTCATGAAAAGAACACATATGCAATGACACTGGTGGATCCATTTGTGGTTTGTGGAAAGAACAGACATGCAATCACTCTAGCTGTGGTTAATTAAAAGAGCAGACATGCAATGAAACTAGTGGATCCATGTGTGGTTTGTGAGAAGAACGCACATGCAATGACACTGGGTGTTGGTCATGAAAAGAACACACATCAAATGACACCGGTGGATCCTTATGTGGTTTGTGAAAAGAGCACACATGCAATGACTCTAGCTGTGGTTCATGAAAAGAACACACATCCAATGACATTGGTGGATCCATATGTGGTTTGTGGATAGAACAGACATGCAATCACTCTAGCTATGGTTTGTGAAAAGAACTGACATGCAATGACTCTAGCTGTGGTCTGTGAAAAGAACACACATCCAGTGACAGTGGTGGATCCATATGTGGTTTGTCGAAAGAACAGACATGCAATGTGTCTAGCTGTGGTTTGTTAAAAGAACAGACATGCAATGACACTGGTGGATCCATGTGTGGTTTGTGAGAAGAACACGCATGCAATGACTATGGCTGTGGTTCATGAAAATAAAATACATCCAATGACACTAGTGTATCCTTATGTGGATTTTGAAAAAAACACACATGCAATGACTCTAGGTGTGGTTTATGAA
This sequence comes from Avena eriantha, assembly GCA_910589775.1. Lineage (NCBI taxonomy): Eukaryota > Viridiplantae > Streptophyta > Magnoliopsida > Poales > Poaceae > Avena > Avena eriantha. The sequence continues at coordinate 290,493,462 of OU342745.1, read as the reverse complement.
AAAAACACATCCAATGACACTAGTGGATCCATGTGTGGTTTTGTGGAAATAACAGACATGCAATGACACTGGTGTGGTTCATGAAAATAACACACATCCAATGACACTGGTGGATCCATATGTGGTTTGTGGAAAGAACAGACATGCAATGACACTGGGTGTGGTTCATGAAAAGAACACAAATCCAATGACACTAGTGGATCCTTATGTCGTTTGTGAAAAGAACAGACATGTAGTGACTCTGGGTGTGGTTCTTGAAAAGAACACACATCCAATCACACTAGTTGTGGTTCATGAAAAGAACACACATGCAATGACACTGGGTGTTGTTAATGAAAAGAATAGACATGAATGACACTGGTGGATCCATCTATGGTTTGTGATAAGAACACACATGCAATGACACTAGTGTGGTTCATGAAAAGAACACACATCAAATGACACTGGTGGATCCATATGTGGTTTGTGGAAAGAACAGACATGCAATAACTCTAGCTATCGTTTTTGAAAACAACAGACATGCATTGACTCTAGCTGTGGTTTGTGAAAAGAACACACATCCAGTGACACTGGTGGATCCATATGTGGTTTTTGTAAAGAACAGACATGCAATGACTCTATGGTTTGTGAAAAGAACAGACATGCAATGACACTGGTGGATCCATGTGTGGTTCGCGAGAAGAACACACATTTAATGACTCTGGCTGTGGTTCATGAAAAGAAAACACATCCAATGACACTGGTATAACCTTGCATGGTTTTTGAAAAGAACACACATGCAATGACTCTGGGTGTGGTTCATGAAAATAACACACATCCAATGACACTGGTGGATCCATGTGTGGTTTTGTGGAAATAACATATATGCAATGACACTGGTGTGGTTCATGAAAAGAACACACATCCAATGACACTGGTGGATCCATATGTGGTTTGTCGATAAAACATACATGCAATAACACTGGGTGTGTTTCATGAAAATAACACACATCCAATGACACTGGTGGATCCTTATGTGGTGTGTGAAAAGAACAGACATGCAACGCCTCTGGGTGTGGTTCATGAAAATAACACACATCCAATGACACTAGGTGTGGTTCATGAAAAAAAACACATGCAATTACACTGGGTGTGGTTAATGAAAAGAACAGACATGCAATGACACTGGTGGATCCATGTGTGGTTTCTGAGAAGAACACACATGCAATGACACTAGTTGTGGTTCATGAAAAGAATACACATCTAGTGACACTAGTGGATCCATATGTGGTTTGTGAGAAGAGTAGACATGCAATGACTCTGGGTGTGGTTCATGAAAAGAACACACAGCCAATGACACTGGTGTATCCATATGTGGTTTGTGGAAAGAACAGACATGCAATTACTCTAGATGTGGTTCATGAAAAGAACAGACATGCAATGACACTCGTGAATCCATGTGTGGTTTGTGGGAAGAATAGACATGCAATGACTCTGGATATGGTTCATGAAAAGAAAACACATGCAATGACACTGGGTGTGGTTCATGAAAAGAACACACATGCAATGACACTGGTGGATCCATGTGTGGTTTGTGGAAAGAACAGACAAGCAATGACTCTAGCTGTGGTTAATGAAAAGAGCAGACATGCAATGACACTGGTGGATCCATGTGTGGTTTGTGGAAAGAACAGACATGCAATGACTCTAGCTGTGGTTCATGAAAAGAACAGACATGCAGTGACACTAGTGGATCCATGTGTGGTTTGTGGGAAGAACAGACATGCAAAGACTCTGGCTGTGGTTCATGAAAAGAAAAAACATGCAATGACACTGGGTGTGGTTCATGAAAAGAACACACATGCAATGACACTGGTGGATCCATGTGTGGTTTGTGGAAAGAACAGACAAGCAATGACTCTAGCTGTGGTTAATGAAAAGAGCAGACGTGCAATGACACTGGTGGATCCATGTGTGGTTTGTGAGAAGAACACACATGCAATGACACTAGGTGTGGTTCATGAAAAGAACACACATCAAATGACACTGGTGGATCCTTATGTGGTTTGTGACAAGAACACACATGCAATGACTCTGGGTGTGGTTCATGAAAAGAACACACATCCAATGACACTGGTGGATGCATGTGTGGCTTTGTGTAAATAACATATGTGCAATGACACTGGTGTGGTTCATGAAAAGAACACACATCCAATGACACTATTGGATCCATATGTGGTTTGTGGATAGAACAGACATGCAATGACACTAGGTGTGGTTCATGAAAATAACCCACATCCAATGACACTTGTGGATCCTTATGTGGTGTGTGAAAACAATAGACATGCAATGCCTCTGGGTGTGGTTCATGAAAAGAACACACATCCAATGACACTAGGTGTGGTTCATGAAACCAACACACATGCAATAACACTGGGTGTGGTTAATGAGAAGAACAGACATTCAATGACACTGGTGGATCCATGTATGGTTTGTGAGAAGAACACACATGCAATGACACTGGGTGTGGTTCATGAAAAGAATACACATCCAGTGACACTAGTGGATCCATATGTGGTTTGTGAGAAGAACAGACATGCAATGACTCTAGCTGTGGTTAATGAAAAGAGAAGACAGCCAATGACACTGGTGGATCCATGTGTGGTTTGTAAGAAGAACACACATCCAATGACACTAGATGTGGTTCATGAAAAGAACAGACATGCAATGACACTGGTGGATCCATGTGTGGTTTGTGGGAAGAATAGACATGCGATGACTCTCGATATGGTTCATGAAAAGAAAACACATGCAATGACACTGGGTGTGGTTCATGAAAAGAACACACATGAAATGACACTGGGGGATCCATGTGTGGTTTGTGGAAACAACAAACATGCAATGACTCTAGCTGTCGTTCACGAAAGGAACACACGTCCAATGACACTGGTGGATCCATGTGTGGTTTGTGGAAAGAACAGACATGCAATGACTCTAGCTGTGGTTCATGAAAAGAACAGACATGCAGTGACACTGGTGGATCCATGTGTGGTTTGTGGGAAGAACAGACATGCAATGACTCTGGCTGTGGTTCATGAAAAGAACATACATGCAATGACACATGGTGTGGTTCATGAAAAGAACACATATGCAATGACACTGGTGGATCCATTTGTGGTTTGTGGAAAGAACAGACATGCAATCACTCTAGCTGTGGTTAATTAAAAGAGCAGACATGCAATGAAACTAGTGGATCCATGTGTGGTTTGTGAGAAGAACGCACATGCAATGACACTGGGTGTTGGTCATGAAAAGAACACACATCAAATGACACCGGTGGATCCTTATGTGGTTTGTGAAAAGAGCACACATGCAATGACTCTAGCTGTGGTTCATGAAAAGAACACACATCCAATGACATTGGTGGATCCATATGTGGTTTGTGGATAGAACAGACATGCAATCACTCTAGCTATGGTTTGTGAAAAGAACTGACATGCAATGACTCTAGCTGTGGTCTGTGAAAAGAACACACATCCAGTGACAGTGGTGGATCCATATGTGGTTTGTGGAAAGAACAGACATGCAATGTGTCTAGCTGTGGTTTGTTAAAAGAACAGACATGCAATGACACCGGTGGATCCATGTGTGGTTTGTGAGAAGAACACGCATGCAATGACTATGGCTGTGGTTCATGAAAATAAAATACATCCAATGACACTAGTGTATCCTTATGTGGATTTTGAAAAAAACACACATGCAATGACTCTAGGTGTGGTTTATGAAAAAAACACATCGAATGACACTAGTGGATCCATGTGTGGTTTTGTGGAAATAACAGACATGCAATGACACTGGTGTGGTTCATGAAAATAACACACATCCAATGACACTGGTGGATCCATATGTGGTTTGTGGAAAGAACAGACATGCAATGACACTGGGTGTGGTTCATGAAAAGAACACACATCCAATGACACTAGTGGATCCTTATGTCGTTTGTGAAAAGAACAGACATGTAGTGACTCTGGGTGTGGTTTATGAAAAGAACACACATCCAATCACACTAGGTGTGGTTCATGAAAAGAACACACATGCAATGACACTGGGTGTTGTTAATGAAAAGAATAGACATGAATGACACTGGTGGATCCATCTATGGTTTGTGATAAGAACACACATGCAATGACACTGGTGTGGTTCATGAAAAGAACACACATCAAATGACACTGGTGGATCCATATGTGGTTTGTGGAAAGAACAGACATGCAATAACTCTAGCTATCGTTTTTGAAAACAACAGACATGCATTAACTCTAGCTGTGGTTTGTGAAAAGAACACACATCCAGTGACACTGGTGGATCCATATGTGGTTTTTGTAAAGAACAGACATGCAATGACTCTATGGTTTGTGAAAAGAACAGACATGCAATGACACTGGTGGATCCATGTGTGGTTCGCGAGAAGAACACACATTTAATGACTCTGGCTGTGGTTCATGAAAAGAAAACACATCCAATGACACTAGTATATCCTTGCATGGTTTTTGAAAAGAACACACATGCAATGACTCTGGGTGTGGTTCATGAAAATAACACAGATCCAATGACACTGGTGGATCCATGTGTGGTTTTGTGGAAATAACATATGTGCAATGACACTGGTGTGGTTCATGAAAAGAACACACATCCAATGACACTGGTGGATCCATATGTGGTTTGTCGATAAAACATACATGCAATAACACTGGGTGTGTTTCATGAAAATAACACACATCCAATGACACTGGTGGATCCTTATGTGGTGTGTGAAAAGAACAGACATGCAATGCCTCTGGGTGTGGTTCATGAAAAGAACACACATCCAATGACACTAGGTGTGGTTCATGAAAAAAAAACACATGCAATGACACTGGGTGTGGTTAATGAAAAGAACAGAAATGCAATGACACTGGTGGATCCATGTGTGGTTTCTGAGAAGAACACACATGCAATGACACTAGTTGTGGTTCATGAAAAGAATACACATCCAGTGACACTAGTGGATCCATATGTGGTTTGTGAGAAGAGTAGACATGCAATGACTCTGGGTGTGGTTCATGAAAAGAACACACAGCCAATGACACTGGTGTATCCATATGTGGTTTGTGGAAAGAACAGACATGCAATTACTCTAGATGTGGTTCATGAAAAGAACAGACATGCAATGACACTCGTGAATCCATGTGTGGTTTGTGGGAAGAATAGACATGCAATGACTCTGGATATGGTTCATGAAAAGAAAACACATGCAATGACACTGGGTGTGGTTCATGAAAAGAACACACATGCAATGACACTGGTGGATCCATGTGTGGTTTGTGGAAAGAACAAACATGCAATGATTCTGGCTGTGGTTCATGAAAGGAACACACAGCCAATGAAACTAGTGGATCCATGTGTGGTTTGTGGAAAGAACAGACATGCAATGACTCTAGCTGTGGTTCATGAAAAGAACAGACATGCAGTGACACTAGTGGATCCATGTGTGGTTTGTGGGAATAACAGACATGCAAAGACTCTGGCTGTGGTTCATGAAAACAAAAAAACATGCAATGACACTGGGTGTGGTTCATGAAAAGAACACACATGCAATGACACTGGTGGATCCATGTGTGGTTTGTGGAAAGAACAGACAAGCAATGACTCTAGCTGTGGTTAATGAAAAGAGCAGACATGCAATGACACTGGTGGATCCATGTGTGGTTTGTGAGAAGAACACACATGCAATGACACTAGGTGTGGTTCATGAAAACAAAAAAACACATCAAATGACACTGGTGGATCCTTATGTGGTTTGTGAAAAGAGCACACCTGCAATGACTCTAGATGTGGTTCATGAAAAGAACACACATCCAATGACACTGGTGGATCCATATGTGGTTTGTGGATAGAACAGACATGTAATCACCCTAGCTATGGTTTGTGAAAAGAACTGACATGCAATGACTCTAGCTGTGGTTTGTGAAAAGAACACACATCCAGTGACAGTGGTGGATCCATATGTGGTTTGTGGAAAGAACAGACATGCAATAACTCTAGCTGTGGTTTGTTAAAAGAATAGACATGCAATGACACTGGTGGATCCATGTGTGGTTTGTGAGAAGAACACGCATGCAACGACTATGGCTGTCATTCATGAAAAGAACACACAACCAATGACACTGATGTATCCATATATGGTTTGTGGCACGAATAGGCATGTAATGACTCTAGTTGCGGTTCATGAAAAGAACAGACATGCAATGACACAAGTGGATCCATGTGTGGTTTGTGGGAAGAGCAGACATGCAATGAATCTGGCTGTGGTTCATGAAAAGAAAACACATGTAATGACACTGGATGTGGTTCATGAAAAGAACACACATGCAATGACACTGGTGGATCCATGTGTGGTTTGTGGAAAGAACAGACATGCAATGACTCTAGTTGTGGCTAATGAAAAGAGCAGACATGCAATGACACTGGTGGATCCATGTATGGTTTGTGAGAAGAACACACATGCAATGAAACTGGGTGTGGTTCATGAAAATATGTCATGGTGGTGTCACGGAAGATGCCATGGATAGGCTGAAGGTGGGGACTAAGTGCACTAGGGGAATCCAGGGAGGGATAGTGTGGTGATTCCACACACAGTTACTTTGTATTCGATTCACTTCCAAGGTTTACGAGTGCTCCTTGAGCTGTATTGGAGAGAGGAGGAAGAAGTACTCTCTTACTCTCACCGCTAGCTTGCCCTCAGGAACCAAGTAAAACTCAACCCACTAGAGATCAACCCCTTCTACAGAGGCCTTAGCCCCCTTATATAGGAGTGGCTAGGTCTCCACTTAGGGCATACTTGGAGGTATATTCTAGGGAATATGCCTCTTCCCAAAATAGTAAGCCGACCGGGTCACTTTAACCCTGCGTCATCCATGCAGAGGCTACGTGAGCCTCTGCGGCGCCTGCATCAACTGACATAGGCATTGTCACCTTTGTTGGCCACGCCTCGGTGGTCCTGTCCTCTGTCCGCTTCGCTCACGCTCTGTGTACAGTGGTCACCTTTGACCAGCGAGATACCATCCTTCTCCTACAAGCTTGATATAACCCGGATCCTACATAGTTGATCTGGCCACACCTGTTCCTGCATACAAGTTAGATATACCTTACCGACTTATGGCATAACTCGGTTGAGCCCCAGTTAGGTGGACGTCCCCTTGTCCAGGTTACCCCGTGATTCGTCCTGCCTTGAGGTGACTTGGCCAGCACTTGCTTTGACCTTGACGTACCTCGGCTAACTAGGCCTTTATACCCCAGCGTGACACTACCCGGGGGTATCCCCCCAACATTAGTCCCCGAAGCTGGTGCGGTCTTAGCTGCCTTAGCCGCTAAGGCCACAACAGGTTCAATTTTACTGAGCCTCTTGCTCCTTCTCCGAGTTACCTCATAATCCGGATTCCATAGGTTTATTTTCCCTTGGCTCATTTCAAGTTTTTACTTGCTGGCCGGGTTACCTCGTACTCATCCGGGTCATTCTTCCTTCTCTCGTACGCTTCCCCACGTGGAGGCTAATCATTACTTTGCCTCATTTTAAGGGCCTGCTACTATAACCGCCGCAGTTATTGTCAGAAGTTACTGTGGCGCACGACACGTCGTGCCTGCCTCCTCGTTAACTGTATCATAATGTCGCGTCATGGGATCCGCTGCGCCCTATGGCCCTTCGTGTGGCTCGTCGCTGATTGGTCAATCCGGATCATACACGGCCACACGGTGTGGCCCGCCCGCAAAATGCGATCCCACTACCCCCTTACGGGAGTGGTTAAATAGGGGAGGGGTGCGCCCCTTGGGTCATTTCCCCGCTCCCACACCCCTCTGCCTCTGCTTTTTCCTCATCTTCTCCATCGACAGTGCCGTCACCACCGCATCTGAGCAGTAGCGCCGCTGCTGTACTGCTTCCACGCGCTCCAGCGCCGCCGCCACCTCCGCGCATCTCCTCTGCCATGGGTCCCCGCCAGTTCAGGCCACTGCCTCCCACCGCCGTTAGCGCAAGTGAGGGTAGTGACCTTGAGATGACTGAGGAGGAACTCACCGTCGCAGAGCAGGAGATGGAAGAAGACGCGGAGAATGCCGACTGTGGCGCATGGGCCAGATCCTGGGTCTGCTAGGATGACTTAGATTGGCTCTACCTCACTAGGCGTATCCCGGAGGGCATCGCCGCACTCCTCGCTTCCAACGAGCTTGCCCCCTCACCCGATCCGGGTGAGTATGTGGTGTTCCTTTCTCATTTCCAACATGGATTTGGTCTCCCAGTCAGTGACTTTTTCCACGACTGGCTAAACACATACGAGCTTCAGCCGCACCATCTTCCGGCTAATGCCATCACCTCTCTCTCTACCTTTGCCTCCACCATCGAAGGTTATGCCAGACTGTGGCCCACGAAGGAGCTCTGGATCCGGTTCTTTGGCCTTCATCGGAATGTGATTCCGAATGTAGAGCTAGATCCGGAGGACAAACAGCTCACATAGTTCGGCGCTGCGTCAATCTCTCCCCGGAAGTAGTCCATCTTCCCCCGAGTCACGGGGCTTGACTCTTGCAAGGGATGGGTCCGGACCTTCTTCTATGTCCGGAACAACACCTCCGAAGATATGATCCGGTTGCGCCCCTATACTCCGGGTCCTCCTAACCCGGATCTATGGGACAAGATCCCCAAGAAGCCCACTATCTTGGCGAACCAAGTCAACAAGAGGTTCAAGGAGCTGAAGGATCTCGTATTGCGCAATGAGGATGCCATGATCACATTTGTCCGCAACCGTATCTCCCCCCTCCAGAAACGCACACATAAGCTCTGTCATATGAGCTGGGGCCGCGACCCCAATCGGACCTCTTCGTTCGAGCTAAGCAACACCGAAATCTACCGCCAGGTCAAGGCCCTCTTCACCACTCACAAGGACTTCTCTTCGGAGTGGACGTGGGGGATTGAACATTTTTGCGGAGATAGGCTTCCTCCTGCGGTAAGTCTCGTGCCCCAAACTCTTTCCGAATTTAATTGCATGTCGGTCCTTGTTGTAGGTTTAATCTTGTTGCCTTTTCCTTCCCTTAGATGTTTCTTCAGCAAACCATCGAGGATGGCACCGAGCCTTCCCTCAAATGGGCGCCTGACCGGGATACCTCAGACGAGGAGGAACCGGATCAGGAGATGTTCCTTCCGATGGCGGATGCGACCAAGCGACCCACCGGTAAACTCTCTTCCATTAGAGATTGGCCTGACGATGAAGATGATTCGGATGTGGAGGTGATGGAAGCATTTGATGTTGTCCCCCTTTCTTATGCTTTTTCGGCATCAGCTAACCCGGGTGGGCAGATCCATGAAGACCCTCCCCTTGCCGTGGGTGAGCCTGTCCCGGTCGCGCCGAAGAAGAAAAGGGGAGCTGCCTCTGCATCCTCCTCCGGACCTTCTCAGCCAGCTAAAAGGCGGAAGAAGTTTGGGGACAAAACTGCCACCAAGCCCGCAACCAAGGCCACAGCCCGGACGGCTCGGAAGCCCAAAGAGCCCCTGACCTCAGATGAGTAAGCCTCTTCTCCCTTTGCTATTTACTTGTTCTTCTTTTATTATAGTTTCTCATCATACATTATTTGATTCGGCAGGGCCGCGGTGGAGGTCCCACAGAGTGGATCTGGCATTGCCTCGCCGCTCCGACACAACCCTTCTCCCCCTCGTGGCGACGATTCATGCCCGTTGAGCCCCATTCCGGAGGGTTCAGCGGCTACTCTGGGTTCCAGCCCACCTCGTCAAGAGGAGGGCAACTCCGGAGCGGGGGAGACTGGCTTTGCCGAGGCAGCAGCAACCACCACTTCGGCTCCGCCACAACCAGCTTCATCCGAGTTACCTTCAGCACCTCCGCCGAAACAGAAATCAGCACCAGCAGCATCATCAACTCCAGCACCAGCAGCAACAACAAAAGCAACAGCGTCAGCACCAAGCCCTTCCACCTCGTCCGAGTCTTCCAAGGCTCGGCGAGAAGACATCAGCAGCACCAAGGCTAGTGCCAAGGCGGCTCCCAAGGACAAATCCGCTGCAGCAACCTCAACTTCTCAGCAGCAGCCCAATGGCAAAAAGGCTCCTGACGCCACCAGGGCAGCATCCATCGAGGCTGGACAGCGCACACTCGCGTCCATGCTTTTGAAGAAAACTCCACCACCGAAGGACGCCCCTGCCGAGCCAGCTGATGCGCAACTTGTTTTGCACACCAGTCCCGCCATTGCCCGGTTGAGACGAGGGAAGCGCATGCCAAGGGTTTAGTGGCACCCCATATGCTTAGCAGCGAACGATACCCTCTGACCTTGATCGAGTTTGTAAATAACTGGAACAAGGCGGAGTTCGTCTACAACGACGATCTCCCAGAGAAGTTCAGTCCCGCCGAATTTGCTGCGCAGATGAATACTGCCGCCAAGGCAATTAATCTTTCGGGTCGGATGATGGAGGTACGTCACTTCGTCTTTTCCTTAACATGCAGTAGACATTAGTGATATAACCATTAGTCCCCAAGCCTCCGGGGGAGTAACTTGTTACTCGGTCGGATGCTCCCTAGAGAATTAATGTAGCTCCTTAATAACTTCGAATATGCACACACCTAGAGCCGGGTTAAGTTCCACTTGGCCCGGATTTTGTACACTTCGAACATGCACACACCTAGAGCCGGGTTAAGTTCCACTTGGCCCGGATTTTGTACACTTCGAACCTGCACACACCTAGAGCCGGGTTAAGTTCCACTTGGCCCGGATTTTGTACACTTCGGATATGCACACACCTAGAGCCGGGTTAAGTTCCACTTGACCCGGATTTTGTACACTTCGAATATGCACACACCTAGAGCCGTGTTAAGTTCCACTTGGCCTGGATTTTGTACACTTCGAATATGCACACACCTAGAGCCGGGTTAAGTTCCGCTTGGCCCGGATTTTGTACACTTCAAATATGCACACACCTAGAGCCGGGTTAAGTTCCACTTGGCCCGGATTTTGTACACTTCGAATATGCACAAGACTAAGCTATCTTTTTGTCCTCTTTTCAGGTGACCACCAACTGCCGGAGTGCTGAGTTTCAGCGTCTCTTGGATACTCACAAGATGCTGCGGGAAAAACATACTGCACTTCTCGCCGAACATGATAAATGGGGTAAGTTTTCTTCTTTGCATTTTTCCATTTCTCTTCATCTTTTTCTGCCAAACTAATCCCTCATTCGGATTTCGCAGCTGGTGTGGAGGCTGAGAATATCCTCATGAGGAAAAACTTAGACCAGATAAAGGGTAAGTCATTTTTGGTCAACTTTGCTATGCTCTCTATTTCCTTTTCTCTGTGGCTCGGCAAACATTCATACCTCGGCTTTGCCGGGTCAACAAACTATTTCAGCATCTCTTGAAGATAGTGTGCCCGTGCCTGATATGATGTTGCATTTTCTCGAACAAGCAGGGCAGCATCAGGCCGAACTCAAAAAGAAAGATGATGAGCTTGCCCTCCTCCGAACCAAAGATGATGAGATTGCCAAGCTCAAGGCAGATATGAAGAAATTGAAAGCGTAGCACCAATCCGAACTTCAAAAAGCTGGCCAGGACTTTACTGAAGAGCGCGAGCGCCTCAACCTCCAGATTGCCAAGGATCAAGAACTTCTCCAGGAGGCCGACGTCAAGCTTGAGTAGGCGAATACTGAACTTGTGCAATTTCACAAAAGGCGTGACGACTATATCAAGGAGCTGACCCGGATCCACAGCCACATCTCTCGTAAGTTCTTTTCCTTAAACCGGCATGAATCTCTCCAGGTTAACCTCTTGTACTTATTTCACTTGTCCTGTTTTTCAGACAAGCTTCCAGAGGGTGATGCGATTGCAACCAGTGCTGTTACCAAATTCTGCTAGCAGAGAGGTACTCCGTCTGGTTCTGGCGCCATTCCTCTTGATCTGGAGGACCTGCTTGTCAGCTTGTCCTCTAGAGTTGAAATCATGAAGAACCATGGCAAAGATATTCTAAGCGCAGCCGTCCGGGTCTTCAATGCCCTTTGGCCTGGCGAAGACAATCCAGAGGGTTCCACTGCCCTAATTAACAAGTTGATGGAGTGCGAGACCCAGCTAGACCTCTGGAGGGAATCCGCCGGGCGCGTCGGAGCTGAGACCGTTCTCCACTATGTGCTCACATGGTACGAGAAAATCAATCTCGATCTTTTCGAGCACAAGCGCACCGGGTCAAGGTGGTCCACCAATCCGGATTGTGTATCTCGTCGCAAGGCTTGCGCCCATAACCTCATTCAATATGCCCCATCCATCAATGGAATGAGGGACCAAGTTTTCTTGATGCCGTCGACGACGAATATGTCGAAGATGGTTCGGGTGAAGATGATCAGAGTGAAGCCTCGGACGTCGAAGAAGATCAAGATGAAGCTGAAGCCGAGGCTGGAGTTGCACCTGCTGGCGCCGAATTACCTCCTCCTGCTACTCCTTGAGCAAAAAAAGTTTGAAATTTATCAGATCCCTGGTATGCCTGGTGCAATTGTATCTAAACACATCAGTTATATTGTCGTGGTGGTGTCACGGCAGATGCCATGGATAGGCTAAAGGTGGGGACTAAATGCACTAGGGGAATCCAGGGAGGGATAATGAGGTGATTCCTCACACAGAAGATTTATATATGATTCACTTCCAAGGTTACAAGTGCTCCTAGAGCTGTATTGGCGAGAGAAGGAAGAAGGAACTCTCTTACACTCACCCACAGTAGACCCGTACAAGACCTACCAGAGATCAACCCTTAGAACCTAAACCAATCAGAATAGCGGAACCCCTTCTATAGAGGCCCTAGCCCTCCTTATATAGGGGGGCTAGGTCTCTACTTAGGGCATACGTGGAGGCATAGCGGAACCCTGGAATATGCCTCCTCCCAAAATAGTAAGCTGACCGGGTTGCTTTTCCCCCGCGTCACCCATGCAGAGGCTACGTGAGCCTCTGCGGCGCCTGCGTCAGCCGACACGAGCGTCGTCACCTCTTGTCGGCCACGCCTCGGTGGTCCTACCCCTGTTCGCTTCGCTCATGCAGTGCGTACCGGGGTTGCTTTTGACCAGCGAGATTCCTTCCTTCTAGAAGCTAGATATTACCCGGATCATAGTTGACCCGGCCACACCCATTCCTGCATACAAGTTAAATTCTCCTATCCGACTTACTGCTTAAGTCGGTCAAGGCTCCGTTAGGTGGTAATCCCCTGGTCCGGGTTACTCCGAGACTCGGCCTGCCTTGAGGTGACCCGGCCAGCGTCCGCTTTGGCCTTGCCGAACCTCGCCTAACTCGGCCTTTTATACCCCGGCGTGACCCTACCTGGGGGTATCCCCCCAACATTAGTCCCTGAAGCTGGTGTGGTCTTAGCTGCCTTGGCCGCTAAGGCCACATCAGGTTCAATTTCACTGAGCTTTGGACGTTATCTCCGAGTTACCTCCTGATCTCGGATTGCATGGATTTACGTTCCCTTGGCACATTCCAAGTTTTCACTTGCTGGCCGGGTTACCACCTTATTTCGGACCTCATGGTTTTACTTTCCCTTAGCACATTCCAAGTTTTCACTTGCTGGCTGGGTTACCACGGTCTCATCCGGGTCTTCTTTCCTTCTCTCGTACGCTAACCCACGTGGAGGCTAATCATTAGGTTGCCTCATTTTAAGGGCCAGCCACAGTAACCGCCGTAGTAATTGTCAGTTATCACTGCGCGCGGGTCACGTCACGCCTGCCTCCTCGTTTACCGCATCAATGCGTCACGTCACGGGATCAGCTACACCTTGTGGCCTTCCGTGTGGCTCACTACTGATTGGTTGAGACGGGACATACACGGCCACACCGTGTGGCGTACCCGCATGACATGATCCCACTTCCCCCTCGAGGGAGTGGTTAAATAGGGGAGGGGCGCACCCCTTAGGTCTTTTCCTCCTTTCGCGCCCCTCTGCCTCTAGCTCTTCTTCTCCTTTGTCTTCCCCGCGACAGCACCGCCGCCACTACTTCTAAGTAGCAGCGCCGCCGACGCACTGCTTCCCCACGCCTTTGCATCGCCGCCACTACTATGCGCCTCCTTCGCCACAGGTCGTTGTCAATCTAGGCCGTTGCCCCCCACCGCCGGTAGAGCCAGTGAGGGCAGCGAACACAAGATGACAGAAGCGGAGCTCGCCATTGCCGAGCAAGAGATGGAGGAAGACATCGCCATGGCGGACCGTGGTGCGTGGGCCGGGTCCTGGGTCTGCCAAGACGACCTGGACTGGCTCTACCGCACCAGACGCATCCCCGTTGGCGTCACCGCGCGCCTCGCCTCCGCCGAACTCTCCCCCTCACCGAATCCTGGTGAGTACGTTGTGTTCTTGTCCCACTTCTAGCGGGGGTTCGGTTCGCCGGTCAGCGATTGGTTAAGAACCTATGAACTCAGCCGCACCGCCTACCTGCCAACGCAATTACTTCTCTTTCTGCTTTCGCCTCCATGATCGAAGGCTATGCCGGACTATGGCCCACGAAGGAGCTATGGATCCAGTTTTTCGGCCTTCGTCTTAATGTTATTCCGAACATTCAACTTGATCCGGAGGATAAGCAGCTCACTCAATTCGGAGCTGCGTCCATCTCACCCCGGAGGCTGTCCATTTTCCCCGAGTCATCGGCCTAGACTCCTTCAAAGGATGGGCCCGGACTTTCTTTTATGTCCGGAACGCGGGCACTGAAGACTTGATCCGGCTACTCCCCTATGCTTCGGGTCCTCCTAACCCGGAGTTGTGTTGTCCCCAAGAAGCCCACGGCCTTGGCTAACTTGGTCCACAAAAGGTTCGCGGAGCTGAAGGAGCTCGGGTTGCGCAATGAGGATGCCATGATCACGTTCATCTGCAACCAGATCTCCCCCCTCCAGAAGCGCACTCACAAGGTGTGCCACATGAGCTGGGGTCGCTACCCCAACCGGACCTCGTCCTTCGAGTTGAGCAACACGGAGATCTATCGCCGGGTCAAGGCCCTCTTCACCACCCACAAAGACTTCTCCTCTGAATGGATGTGAGGAATTGAGCACTTTTGCTGCGATAGGCTTCCTCCCATGGTAAGCCTCATGGCGCAAACTTTCTCCGGATTAAATCATATGTTCGTCATTGTTGTATTTTTAACTCTGTTGACTGTTCTTTTCCTTAGCTATTCCTTCAACAAACCCTGGAGGATGGCACCAATCTGACCCTTAAGTGGGCGCCTGACTGGGAGACCTCGGACAAGGAAGAGCCGGATCAGGAGATGTTCCTCCCGATGCCCGACGCTACGAAGTGACCCACCGGTAAACTCTCTTCTATTAGAGATTGGCCTGATGATGAAGATGACTCGGATGTCGAGGTGATGGAAGTTGTTGACGTTGTCCCTCTTTCCTATGCTTTTCCGGCATGAGCTAACCCCGGTGGGAAGATCCACGAGGACCCTCCCCTTGCTACGGGTGAACCTGTTCCGGTAGCGCCGAAGAAGAAGCGTGGAGCTACATCAAGTTCCTCCTCCGGACCTTCTCAGCCCGCCAAAAGGCAAAAGAAGTCCGGAGACAAAACTGCCTCCAAGCCAGCAGGCAAGGCCCCAGCACGAAGGGCTCGGAAAACCCAAGGAGCCCCTGACCACAGATGCGTAAGCCTTCTTTCCCTCTGCAATTTATTCTTCCTTGCATTGTTTTCCTTTCTCTTTTGACATTATTTGATTCGGCAAGGCTGCGGTGGAGGTCCCTCAGAGTGGATCTAGCATCTCTTCGCCGCTCCGACTTAGCCCTTCCCCCCCCCCCCTCATGACGACGAGTCACGCCCGCTGAGCCCTATTCCAGAGGGTTCTGCGGCTGCTCCGGGTTCTATTTCACCTCGTCAAGAGGAGGGTAACCTTGGAGCGGGGGAGACCGGCCCAGCCGAGGCTACCTCAGCACCAGCACCATCAACCACTCCAGCACCATCACCAACTCCGGCACCAGCACCAACTGCAGCACCAGCACCAACTCCGGCAGCAAGAACATCAGCAGCAGCACCAAGTCCAGCAACAAGAGCACCAGCTCCAAGCTCCTCCGCCTCGTCCGAGTCTTCTCAGTCTCAGCGAGGAAGTACCCAGGTAGCTCCTAAGGGGAAATCTGCTGCGACCACTTCTTCCTCCCAACAGCCCAAGGGAAAAAAGGCCCCTGACGCCACTAGGACAACATCCGTCGAGGCTGGACAGTGTACCCTCGCATCCATGCTTTCTAAGAAACCTCCAGCCGCGAAGGACGTCCCTGCCGAACCAGCTGATGCGCAGCAACTTGTTCTGCGCACCAGCCCGGCCCTTGCCCTGGTTGAGAGGAGAGAGGCGCATGCGAAGGGCTTGGTGGCACCCCATATGCCCACCGGCGAGCGATACCCTCCAAGCCTGATTGAATTCGTCATGAATTGGAACAAGGCAGAGGTAGTCCAAGACGCTGATCTCTCGAAGAAGTTCGGTCCCGCCAAATTCTCCGCTCAAATGAACACTGCCTTTAAGGCTCTCAACATCGCGGGTCGGATGATGGAGGTACGTTACTCGTTTTCCTTAGCCAGTTGTAGGTATTTAGTAATATAACCATTAGTCCCCGAGCCTCCGGGGGAGTAACTTGTTACTCGGCCGGATGCTCCTTAGAAAACTAATGTAGCTCCTTGATAACTTCAAATATGCACACACCTAGAGCCGGGTTAAGTTCCACTTGGCACGGATTTAGTACACTTCGAATATGCACACACCTAGAGCCGGGTTAAGTTCCACTTGGCCCGGATTTAGTACACTTCGAATATGCACACACCTAGAGCCGGGTTAAGTTCCACTTGGCCCGCATTTAGTACACTTCGAATATGCACACACCTAGAGCCGGGCTAAGTTCCACTTGGCCCGGATTTAGTACACTTCGAATATGCACACACCTAGAGCCGGGTTAAGTTCCACTTGGCCCGGATTTAGTACACTTCGAATATGCACACACCTAGAGCCGGGTTAAGTTACACTTGGCCCGGATTTAGTACACTTCGAATATGCACACACCTAGAGCCGGGTTAAGTTCCACTTGGCCCGGATTTAGTACACTTTGAATATGCACAAGGCTAAGTTATATCTTTGTACTCTTTGCAGGTGACCACCAACCACCGTAGCGCTGAGTTTCCGCGTCTCCTTGACACCCATAAGACGTTGCGCGCCAAGCATAATGCACTTCTCGCTGAACATGAGAAAAGGGGTAAGTTTCTTCCTTGGCACTTCTTCGTTTTTCTTAATTTTCCTCTGCCGAACTAACCTATCATTCGGTTTCCGCAGCTGGGGTGGAGGCTGAGAACAAACTTATGAGGAAGAACTTGGATCAGATCATGGGTAAGTCATTTTTGTCCGACCTTGCTATGCTTTCTATCTCCTTTTCTCCTTGGCTCGGCAAACATTCATACCTCGGCTCTGCCGGGTCAACACACTATTTCAGCACTCTTGAAGATAGTGTGCCCGTGGCTGACATGATGCTGCATTTTCTTGAACAAGCAGGGCAGCATCAAACCGAGCTTAATAAAAAAGACGATGAGCTCGCCCTCCTCTGGACCAAGGATGATGAGATCGCTAGGCTCATGGCCGAGATGGAGAAAATGAAAGCACAACACAAGTCTGAGCTCCAAAAGGTTGGCCAGGATTACACAGAAGAGTGCGAGCGCCTCAATCTCCAGATCGCCAAGGACCAGGACCTACTCAAGGAGGCTGACACTGAGCTTAAGTCAGCGAATGCTGAACTTGTGTAGCTTCGCAAAAGACGTGATGACTGTACCAGGGAGTTGACCCGGATCCTCAGCCATATATCACGTAAGCTCCTTTCCCTTATCTGACATATTTATCCGGGTTACTTCACATGTCTTTTCTCTTACTTGTTTCTCTTGTCTCGTTTTTAGGCAAATTTCCTGTGGGCACTACCATCGCGAGCGCTGCAGTTGCAGATTTCCGCCGAGAGGGGGGTACTCCCGCTGCTCCTGGCGGTGAGGAGATTCCTTATGACATGGAGGACCTGTTGGTCAGCCTGTCATCTCGCGTGGAACTCATCAAGAACTATGGCAAGGATATCCTCGACGTTGCAGTCCGAATCTTTAACACGTTCTGGCCTGGAGAAGACACTTTGGAGACTACCACAATTCTTGTTGAGAAGTTAATGGAAATCGAGACCCAGCTCGACCTCTGGAGGGAGTCTGCTGGACGTGCTGCAGCTGATGCCGTTCTTCACCACATACTCACGTGGTACGAGAAGATCGATGTCAACCTCCTGACGCGCCTGCGCACCGGGTCCAAATGGACCAATGACCCGGAGTGGGTAGCTCGGCGCCAGGCTTGCGCCCATAGCCTCATCGAATATGCTCCCATTCATGAATGGACTGAGGGACCGAGCTTCCTGGAAGCCGCTGGTGATGAAGACGTTGAGAACGTTGAAGATGGCTCGGATGAGGATGGAGAGGACGATGCCTCGGATATCGAAGACAGTGAAGATGATGCCGAACTTCCTCCTCCTGCTGCTCCTTGAGTGAAAACACTTGAAAACTTATCATATCCCCGGTATGCCGGGTGGAATTGTATCCAGTACACATGTGATATTTTGCTACTAAGTTTCTAATGCCAGATTAACTTGGGCGCAGTCCCCGAGTTTCACTTTCTTGTTCGTCCAATCTTTCGGCTTGGTTTGTGTCTACCTTGATTCGGTTTTACGACTTACGAATCCGAGCTTCAAAAATTGTTTTAACAATACTTGGAAACTTTAGGCTTAGCTCAAAATAACTCAGCATAATAATTTGAAAGTAAATACTAGGTTAGTCCAAAAAACAGACGTCGGCTCGATTAAGTTCTTTTCCTTAGTCGTTTTTCATGTGCTAAGAAATTCCAAACTTGTGCTCTTGCTTGCCATGAAGCCAATTCTTGTTGGACAACAGCAAGTCGAAGAGTTGGGGTTTTTGTGCTCACACACTACTAATTCGAGTTAAGTGGAACAACTTACTCCAGCTGACGTATAAATAATAAAAGACAACAAATATTATTAATGCAGTCCCGAGTTACTGCTCGAGGTGCCAACACTTCATTGATAAGCTCATTGCCGGCATACATACCGACATCTGAGAAGACTTGGATACATACACTTCTTAGCTAAGTGTGGAAAGGACGAAGTAGAGCTACATTCCATGGACGCTTAGATCCCTCGCCAGACATGTCCGCCTTGTTCTTTTCCTGTGGCTTTGCATCTATAAGATAATAAGAATCATTGTGCAATGCTTTGCTCACAATGAATGGCCCTTCCCATGGGGGATAATTTATGCTTGCCAGTAGTACGTTGTACCAACCGGAGCACCAGATCGCCTTCCCGAAAGACTCGGGGGCTTACTTCCCGACTATGATAGCGTCGGAGATTTTGCTGATATATGGCGGATCTGGACAATGCCAGTTCTCTCGCTTCTTCCAGCAGATCAACATCATTTTGCCGGGCTTCTTGCACTTTGGCTTCTGTGTATTGGGTGACCCTAGGAGAATCATGCTCTATGTTGGCTGGTAATATAGCTTCTGCCCCATATACCAGAAAAAACGGCGTATAGCCTGTTGATCGATTCAGAGTTGTTCTTAAACTCCACAGTACCGCTGGTAGTTCTTCTATCCAACACCCCGCTGATCTTTGCAGCGGCTCAATGAGCCGGGGTTTTATCCCGGATAATACTAATCCGTTGGATCTTTCCACTTGTCTGTTCGATGCGGGGTGGGCTATCGAGGCTACGTCCAGCCGGATCTTCTTATCTCGGCAGAAACGCGCAAACGCTCCTTCCGCAAAATTTGTGCCATTATCAGTGATGATACTGTGAGGATAACCGTATCTCAAGATGATGTCTTTGAGAAATGTTACGGCCGTAGCTCCATCACACTTTCTTATAGGCTTCACTTCAATCCACTTTGTAAATTTGTCCACCATGACCAAAATGTGAGTCATATTCCCCCTTGCTGTTTAAACGGGCCAACCATATCCAAACACCATACGGCAAATGGCCATGTAATTGGTATGGTCTTGAGGTCCGGCATTGGCATATGTGTCTTGGTAGCATACCTCGGACAACCATTGCATTTTCTCACCAGATCTTCTGCTTGTTCTAAGGCACTTGACCAGTAGAATCCATGTCGGAAAGCTTTTGCCACAAAGGCTCGGGACGAGGCATGGTGGCCGCACTCCCCTTGATGTATATCTCGGAGGATGTCAAGCCCTTCTCTCGGGTCAACGCATCGCTGGAGGACATTGGTCACACTCCTTTTGTATAACTCGGAATTGATGATCGTGTATGCCTTAGCTCTCCTCTGTGTTTGCCTGGATAGTACCTCCTCAGTGGGCACAGTTCCATCTTTCAGGAATTGAAATATAGGTAGTGCCCAAGCTGGTATTGCTCGCACGGGGAACACATCCTCATCAATTTCCATCTGATCCACCGGCATAACTTCAACCGGATCTCACGGAGCAGTCCCCGAGTCTTGCGAAGCAGTCCCCAGGTTCGCTGAGGCAGTCCGGGGTTTGCCGAGGCAGTCCCCGGGTTACGCGCACCACCTCCCATGTCAATGTCCATGGGCACAACTCTGGATTCTGTATCTTCCGGGACGTAAATTGAGTCGGTTTCTAGGGACGGCCTAATAGATGGTTTTCTGAGGTGCTCTAATCGTACACCCGGTGGAATTGCTTGTCGGGTTCACCCGAGCTTCGACAACATGTCGGCAGCCTCATTTTCCACCCGGGGTACATGATGAAATTCGCATCCCTCAAAGTAACCAGATATCTTCTGCACATGAAATCTGTACAGAGCCATGTTTGGATCAAGGGCATCCCACAGTCCCGACACTTGCTGTACTACCAAATCCGAGTCGCCAAAGCACAGGATCCGACGTATCCCAATCTCTTTTGCCACTTTGAGCCCATGCACAAGTGCTTCATATTCAGCAACATTGTTTGATGCCGCGAAATGGATCTGCAACACGTATTTCAGCTGGTCCTTCTTTGGCGAGGTAAGTACGACTCCGGCGCCTAGCCCGGTTTTCGTTTTTGACCCGTCAAAGTGCATTCGCCAATAGTTCGGATCTGGTAGCGGCGGTTTGTATTGCACCTCGGCCCAGTCCCCAAAAAAGTCCGCCACAGCTTGAGACTTGATTGCTTCTCTTCTGTCATATTGTGGCACAAAAGGAGCTAGTTCAATTGCCCATTTTGCAATTCTGCCACTCGCATCCTTGTTACTCATTATCTTGGATATAGGAGCCTCAGATAATACCCTGATGGGATGCTCCTCAAAGTAATGCTTCAGCTTCTTAGCTGCCATGTACACACCATACGCCACCTTCTGATAATGTGGGTAGTTCTGCTTTGAGGCAGATAATACCTCACTCAGGTAATACACTAGCCTTTGCACCGACTTACCTTCCTCGTCGCGCTCTACCACTATTACTGCACTTACAACTCGGTTGGTTGCGGCTATATAGAGCAACATTGGCTCCTTTGATAGTGGAGAGGCTAACACTGGTGCAGTGGCTAACATCTTCTTTAAGTGGGCAAAGGCTTCATTGGCCTGCGGCGTCCAAACGAACTTATCCGACTTTTTCATGAGTTGGTAGAGAGGCAATGCCTTTTCTCCCAACCGACATACAAACCGACTCAACGATGCCAGGCAACCAGTGAACTTCTGGACATCGTTAAGACACTTCGGCAGTTCCATTCGTTCAATGGCTCGGATTTTAGTTGGATTAACTTCGATACCTCGGCTGGAGACAAGAAATCCGAGTAACTTTCTAGCCGGGACACCGAAGGTACATTTTTCTGGGTTAAGCTTCATCCGGAACCTTCTTAGGTTCACGAATGTCCGCCTGATATCGTCAAGGAGCGTTTTGCTTTCCTTGGTCTTGATAACCACATCATCCACATACACTTGTACATTTTGACCAATTTGGTCATCCAAACATTTTTGCATACATCTTTGGTACGTTGCCCCTGCATTACGTAAGCCAAACGGCATGGTGCGATAGCAATAAGCCCCATATGGGGTGATAAATGCAGTCTTTATTTGATCATCCGGATTCAGAGGTATCTGGTGGAAACCAGAATATGCATCAATGAACGACAACAATTGACATCCAGCAGTTGAGTCTATGACCTGATCTATCCTTGGCAGTGGAAATGGATCTTTTGGACACGCCTTGTTTAGGTTCGTGTAATCGATACACATACGCCAAACCACTGCCACATTCAGATCGTCTTTCTTCTTCTCGGCCAGCACCGGATTAGACAGCCAATCCGGGTAAAGAACTTCCATGATAAATCCTGCAGCCAGTAACCGAGCTATCTCATCTCCAATGACCTTTCTCCTATCCTCGGCGAAGCGGTGGAGAGGTTGCTTCACCGGCTTTGCTCCGGGTCTCACATTTAAAGAGTGGTCGGCCAACTCCCTCGGAACACCTTGCAAGTCCTGTGTGGACCAAGAAAAAATATCCCGATTCTCATGGAGGAAGTTGACGAGCGCGCTTTCCTATTTCTCACCTATCCCAGCACCAATTGTTACGGTGCGCTCTGGGAACATATGATCAACAGGAACTTTCCTGGTATCTTTTGTGGCTTGGAATGAGACACTTCCATGCGGGTTACTCAGCGCCGGCATATGCTGCTACGCGGACTAAGCCAATGCCTCCACCTCTTGGATTTTCCTTTTCTCTTGCGCAATCACGAGTGACTCGGCCAGGTTAGACCCGGCCGACGCACACTCAATGGAACGTCGGAAATCCCCAGAAATGGTAATCACTCCGTTTGGCCCGGGCAACTTCATCTTCAAGTAACTGATGTGACAACTTGCCATGAACTTGTTCAGTGCTGGCCTTCCGAGTAACGCATGATACACACTTTCCAAGTTCACCACTTCGAATTCCAAATTTTCAGTTCGGCAGTTATCTCTCGTGCCGAACAATACGTCAACCCGGACCTTGCCTATGGGCTCACAAGAAATGCCGGGCACAATACCATGGAAAGTTGTCCTTGTAGCTTGGAGCATGTTCTCCGAGATACCCAATTTGCGCATTGTGTCCGCATACATGATGTTAATGCTATTGCCATTGTCAATCGGTACCTTTGAGAACCTTACATTGATGTTAGGCTCAATGAATGTCGGATCCAGCACCAACGCATACAAACCAGGACTTGGCATAAGCTTGGGATGATCTTTAATGCTCCAAGTGATTTCTTGGTCCGACCAAGGCATATACCTCGTCACCGCAGGCATTACTGAATTCACCTCCATATGTCGGTGCTGCAAACTTTTTCTATCTGTTTCCTTAGTGGTGAACACACAGTAACTCTGATGATGCTCTCTGTACTCATTCCTCCCTTCATTTCCGGGGTACCTCTGATCCGGTTGATGCTGGTTTTCCACTTGATGCACTGCATCCCTTCTCTCATGGTTATCATACCTCGGCGGAGGGGGAGGCAACATTAGCTGTTGCGTGTTCGCTCCGGAGAGCAATTGCTGCCGGGGTAACTCCTGCCGAGGTTGATCATGCCGGGGTGCCTGAGCATTCCCTGAACCACCTTGCTCTATTTTGCGCATCCACTCACACTGCCTTGTTGTATGACCCGCTGGGTTACTCGGATTTGGCGTGTGAAATTTACACGGCTGATCCAACATTGACTCATAAGTATACCTCAGACGATCCTTCTTTTCTTGCCACTGTTTCTTTTGCTCTGGTGTCCAAGTTTTCTTGCCATCATTTCTCAGAGTCCATTGCCCTCCAGTTTTCTGACGTTGATTTCCCCCTGCTCCGGGCTGATCTTGATTCACAGCTGCAACTTGTTGCGAACTGTACCGGTGATCCGGTCTGTCATCTCTTCTTTTACCTCTGTAATCATTCCTCTGGGATGATCCTGCTCCATCTCTCTGGCAGTATTCATCATTTGACTCATTTGACATGAGCCTAGGTTGAGTCGGATCACCCAGAGCATACGAATCAGCGATCCGGATCATCTGTGCCAGTGTAGTTGGCATTTTCCTTTGCAACTTTTGCCACAGCTCGCTTGCATATCTGCATCCTTGCGCAAACCACGCTATGGCCTGTGATTCTATCACGCCCTCACATGAGTTTCTCACGGTGCACCACCGGGTTAAGAACTCTCGGTCCGTCTCATTCGGTCTTTGCTTACACATAGCTAGGGTCTGTGGCCTATTTGGCGTTTGATATGTACTTGAGAAATTGCTGATGAACATCTCCTCAAAATCTATCCAGCAGTTAATACTTACGGGTGGCAAATTGTTCAACCACACCCTCGCTGGCCCCTCTAACATCTGGGGTACATATCTCACAGCCCATCTCAAGTTGCCTGTAGCAATTTTCACTGCCGTATAATAGTTTATCAACCAATCCTCCGGCTTTGTACTCACGTCATATGTCTTAGTACCTCTGGGTAACTAGAAGTTAGGCACCGGAGGCTCCTTCATGATCTGGGGACCAAAACACGCAGGACCCGGAGGACCTTGACACTCAATCTGTTCCGACCTATACAGTCGATCCAGTTTTAGCCTGGCATCATCCGGCATCAAATCTTTGCTTCCCAATCTCGACCCTATCACATGATAGTCCGACCTTGGGTATCCCGCATTCACCATTTCCAAATCTCCATCATTGTACCGGTCTTGCTCTCGTGGAGCACCTCTCTGTTGCATACCTCGGCCGGCACTTTGCTCTTGCCTTGGTATATTCCGCTGTTGCGGTTGTCCTGCTCCTGCCGAGTTTCGATGTCCGGCATTGCCGTTCACAGCGTTTCATTGACCGGCATTGCCTTGGTCGCGATTACCTCGGCCAACTTCACCTCGGCTAACACTTCATCGATCATCATTTCTCTGTACTTCTTTTCCTTTCCCTTCCCTCGTCGGGTCATACGGGACGATCTGTTTGTTTCTTCTAGTGGAGGTTACTACCTCTTCTCTCCTAGGGCTGCCATGAGGAGACGATGCGGCTCCAGCGGATTTCTCCGGGTTACCCACCTCCGAATGAACAATCTTGGATGCCCCAGCCCTCTCCGGGTTTGCCCTGAGCAGTTCCTCATTTTGTTTGTTCGCGATCCAAACCAACTCATTGCCCCTTTCTTGTTGCCTCTGACGGGCTTCACCCATAAGGCCCTCTGACTCGGATGCAGCTGCATCTGCTGCTCTGAGGTTTTTAGCCGGGGTACTGTACCTCGGCAACCCCACGGACAAACAGTTTTCTGACTCCTCAATCCTGGTATCACCCTCTTTGTTCATTTCACTCATGAGATTTCTCCCCTTTACTTTTACAGCATCAACTTTGTTTGCCTTTGCGTACTCACGCAGCGTCATGTTCAACGACTGCTGAGCCGCAGCTATCTTTTTGCACCTTCTAGAATTTTTTGCCTAGTCTCCTCTAGCTCGGCCTGTGCCTGAGCCGGATCTACTACTGCTGCTACAGGGTTTGCCAAGCTATCCATCGTTTCCCGCAACACATTCTCTGGCCTCTCTAGCGGAGGACCTCTACCTTTCCTTGGTGCCTTGGGTGTTACCTCCGGATCTAGTGCCGGATCCTTGCTTGTGCCAGCGCTAGGCGCAGTCATCATCACCTCAGCATAGTCCGGGGAGCGAGTGATACGCGCCCCGTGAGCGAAGCTAAGGGGAGGCTCGCCCGCCTCGACGACGTGCCGCGGATGAACGCAAGATACATCCACAACGACGTAGACCTTGTGCGTGCCGAGCTTGACGAAGAGGCCGTTGCGCGGTAGAGGACGTGTGGCAAAGCAGCCAGTGTTGTCGCTGACAAAATCCAGCGCTCCAAAGCGCTGGACAAGCCCGGAGACGATGTGTTCGCCGGTGCTGATGAGGTTTCCCGTTTGGATCTTCACCCCTGCTAGCGCCGCTAGCCCCACGGTGGGCTCCAACTGTCGTGGTGGTGTCACGGCAGATGCCATGGATAGGCTAAAGGTGGGGACTAAATGTACTAGGGAAATCCAGGGAGGGATAATGAGGTGATTCCTCACACAGAAGATTTATATATGATTCACTTCCAAGGTTACAAGTGCTCCTAGAGCTGTATTGGCGAGAGGAGGAAGAAGGAACTCTCTTACTCTCACCCACAGTAGACCTGTACAAGACCTACCAGAGATCAACCCTTAGAACCTAAACCAATCAGAACAGCGGAACCCCTTTTATAGAGGCCCTAGCCCTCCTTATATAGGGGGGCTAGGTCTCTACTTAGGGCATACGTGGAGGCATATTCCAGGGAATATGCCTCCTCCAAAAATAGTAAGCCGACCGGGTTACTTTTCCCCCGTGTCACCAATGCAGAGGCTACGTGAGCCTCTGCGGCGCTTGCGTGACACGAGCGTCGTCACCTCTTGTCGGCCACTCCTCGGTGGTCCTGCCCCTGTTCGCTTCGCTCATCCAGTGCGTACCGGGGTTGCTTTTGAGCAGCGAGATTCCTTCCGTCTCCTAGAAGCTAGATATGACCCGGATAATAGTTGACCCGGCCACACCCGTTCCTGCATACAAGTTAAATTCTCCGATCCGACTTACTGCTTAAGTCGGTCGAGGGTCCATTAGGTGGACATCCCCTGGTTCGGGTTACTCCGAGACTCGGCCTGCCTTGAGGTGACCCAGCCAGCGTCAGCTTTGGCCTTGCCGAACCTCGGCTAACTCGGCCTTTTATATCCCGGCGTGACCCTACCAGGGGGTATCCCCCCAACATATATTTTGCTACTAAGTTTTTATGCCGGATTATATTGGGCGTAGTCCCCAAGTTTCATTTTCTTGTTCTTCCAATTTCTTGGCTCGGCTCGTGTCTACCTTGGTTCGGTTTTATGACTTACAAGTCCGAGTTTCAAAAATTGACTTAACAATACTTGGAAACTTTAGGATTAGCTCAAAATAATTCAGCGTAATAAATTTCAAGTAAGCACAGGGTTAGTCCAAAAACAAACGTCGGCTCGATTAAGTTTCTTTCCTTAGTCGTTTTTCATGTGCTACGCAATTCCAAACTTGTTCTCTTGCTTGCCATGAAGCCAAATCTTGTTGGACAGCAGCAAGTCGAAGTGTTAGGTTTTTGGTGCTCACACACTACTAATCCGGTTTAAGTAGAAGCAACTTATGCCAGCCGATATATAAATAGAAGATACAGAAGACAACCAATATTATTAAGGCAGTCCCCGAGTTACTGCTCGAGGTGCCAAGATTTCATTGATAAGCTCATTACCGGCATAAATACCGACATATGAGAGACTCGGATACATACACTTCTCTGCTAAGTGTAGAAAGGACGAAGTAGAGCTACATTCCATGGACGTTTGGATTCCTCGCCAGACCTACCCGCCTTGTTCTTCTCCTGTGGTTTTGCATCGATAAGATAATAAGAATCATTGTGCAATGCTTTGGTCACAATGAATGGCCCT
This sequence comes from Avena eriantha, assembly GCA_910589775.1. Classification (NCBI taxonomy): domain Eukaryota; kingdom Viridiplantae; phylum Streptophyta; class Magnoliopsida; order Poales; family Poaceae; genus Avena; species Avena eriantha. The sequence goes on along the minus strand of OU342745.1, from coordinate 290,466,001 downwards.
TCCCATGGGGGGATAATTTATGCATGCCAGCAGTACGTTGTACCAACCGGAGTACCAGATCGCCTTCCCGAAAAGTCGGGGGCTTACTTTCCGGCTATGATAGCGTCGGAGATTTTGCTGATATATGGCGGATCTAGACAATGTCAATTCGCTCACTTCTTCCAGCAGATCTACATTATTTTGCCATGCTTCTTGCACTTCGGCTTCTGTGTATTGGGTGACCCTAGGCGAGTCATGCTCTATGTCGGCTGGTAATACAACTTCTGCCCCATATACCAGAAAGAATGACGTATAGCCCGTTGATCGATTCAGAGTCGTTCTTAAACTCCACAGTACCGTTGGTAGTTCTTCTATCCAGCACCCCGCTGATCTTTGCAGCGGCTCAATGAGCCAGCGTTTTATCCCGGATAACACCAATCCGTTGTATCCCTCGACTTGCCCGTTCGATGCGGGGTGTGCAACCGAGGCAACGTCCAGCCGGATCTTCTTATCTCGTCAAAACGCACAAATGCTCCTTTAGCAAAATTTGTGCCATTATCCGTTATGATACTGTGAGGATAACCGTACCTCAAGATGATGTCTTTGAGGAATGTTACGGCTATGGCTCCATCACATTTTCTTGTTGGCTTCACTTCAATCCATTTCGTAAATTTGTCAACCATGACCAAGATGTGGGTCATGTTCCCTCTTGCTAGTTTAAACGGGCCAACCATATCCAAGCACCATACGGCAAATGGCCATGTAATTGGTATCGTCTTGAGCTCCGACATTGGCATATGTGTCTTTGTCGCATATCTCTGACAGCCATTGCATTTTCTCACCAGATCATCTACTTGTTCCAAGGCACTTGGCCAGTAAAACCCATGATGGAAAGCTTTCGCTACCAAGGCTCTGGACGAGGCATGATGCCCACATTCCCCTTGATGTATATCTCGGAGGATGTCAAGTCCTTCCTCCGGGTCAACACATCGCTGGAGGACATTAGTCACACTCCTTTTGTATAGCTCGGCATTGATGATCGTGTATGCTTTTGCTATCCTTTGAGTTTGCCTGGAAAGTACCTCCTCAGCGGGTAAGGTTCCATCTCTTAGGAATTGGAATATGGGTTGTGCCCAAGCTGGTACTGCTCTCACTGGGAACACATCCTCATCAATTTCCATCTGATCCACCGGCATAACTTCTACCGGATCATGCTGTGCAGTCCCTGGGTTTGTTGAGGCAGTCCTCAGGTTTTCCACGGCAGTCCCCGGGTTTGCCAAGGCAGTCCCCGGGTTTCGCGAACCGCTCCCCACATCAATGTCCATGGGCACAGCTTCTGATTCCGGATTTGCCGGGATAAAAATTGAATCGGACTCCGGGGATGGCCTGATAGATGGTTTTCTGAGGTGCTCCAATGCTACGCCTAGTGGAATTGCTTGTCGGGTTGATCCGAGCTTCGACAATACGTCGGCAGCCTCATTTTCCACCTGGGGTATATGGTGAAATTTGCATCCCTCAAAGTAACCAGATATCTTCTGCACATGAAATCTGTACAATGCCATGTTCGCATCCAGAGCATCCCATTGTCCGGAGACTTGCTGGACTACGAGATCCGAGTCACCAAAGCATTGGATCCGACGTATTCCAATGTCCTTTGCCACTTTGAGCCCATGTACAAGTGCCTCATATTCTGCAACATTGTTTGATGTAGTGAAGTGGATTTGTAGCACATATTTCAGCTGGTCCTTCTTTGGCGAGGTAAGCACAACTCCGGCACCTAACCCGGTTTTTGTTTTTGACCCGTCGAAGTGCATTTTCTAGTAGTTCGGATCTGGCAATGGTGGCTCATATTGCACCTCGGCCCAATCCACAAAAAAGTCCGCCACAGCCTGAGATTTGATTGCTTCTCTTCTGTCATATTGTGGCGCACAAGGAGCTAGCTCATTTGCCCATTTTGCAATCCTGCCACTTGCATCCTTGTTGCTCATCATCTCGGATATGGGGGCTTCACATATTACCTTGATTGGGTGTTCCTCGAAATAGTGCTTCAGCTTCTTAGCTGCCATATACACACCATATGCCACCTTCTGATAGTGAGGATAGTTCTGCTTTGAGGCTGATAATACCTCGCTCAGATAATATACTGGCCTTTGCACTGACTTACCCTCTTCGTCGCGCTCTACCACAATTACTGCACTTACAACTCGGTTGGTTGCGGCTATATAGAGCAACATTGGTTCCTTCGATAGTGGAGAGGCTAACACTGGCGTAGTGGCTAACATCTTCTTTAGTTGGATAAAGGCTTCATTGGCCTACGGTGTCCAAATGAACTTGTCCGACTTTTTCATGAGTTGATAGAGAGGCAGTGCCTTTTCTCCCAACCGACATACAAACCGACTTAAGGATGCCAGGCAACCAGTGAACTTCTGGACATCGTTTAGACCCTTCGGCAGCTCCATTCGCTCTATGGCCCAGATTTTAGTTGGATTGACCTCGATACCTCGGCTGGAGACGAGAAATCCGAGTAATTTTCCAGCCGGGACACCGAAGGTACATTTCTCTGGGTTAAGCTTCATTCGGAACCTCCTTAGGTTCGCAAACGTCTGCCTGATATCGTCAAGGAGCGTTTTGCTTTCCTTGGTCTTTATCACAACATCATCCACATATACCTACACATTTTGACCAATTTGGTCATGCAAACATTTTTGCATACATCTTTGGTACGTTTCCCCTACATTACGTAAACTAAAAGGCATGGTGCGATAGCAATAAGCCTCATACGGGGTGATAAACGCAGTCTTTATTTGATCACTTGGGTTCAGAGGTATCTAGTGGAAACCAGAATATGCATCAATGAACGACAACAACTCACACCCAACAGTGGAATCTATGACTTGGTATATCCTTGGCAGTGGGACTGGATCTTTTGGACACGCCTTATTCAGGTTCGTGTAATCGATACACATACGCCAAACCACTGCCACGTTCGGATCATCCTTCTTATTCTCCACCAGCACCGGATTAGATAGCCAATCCAGGTAAAGTACTTCCATGATAAATCCTGCAGCCAACAACCGAGCTATCTCATCTCCTATGACCTTTCTCCTGTCTTCAACGAAGCGGCGGAGAGGTTGCTTCACCGGCTTTGCTCCAGGTCTGACATTCAAAGAGTGCTTGGCCAACTCCCTCGGAACACCTTGCAAGTCCAGTGTGGAACAAGCAAAAATATCCCGATTCTCACGGAGGAAGTTGACGAGCTCGCTTTCCTATTTGTCATTTAACCCGGCACCAATTGTTACGATACGCTCAGGGAACATATCATCAACAGGCACCTTCTTGGTATCTTTTGTCGCTTGGAATGAGACACTACCATGCGGGTTACTCAGCGCCGGCATATACTGCTGCGTAGACTCAGCCAATGCCGCCACTTCTTGGATCTTTCTCTTTTCTTGCGCAATCACGAGTGACTCGGCCAGGTTAGATCCGGCGGATGCACACTCTATGGAACGTCGGAAATCCCCAGCTATGGTAATTACACCATTTGGCCCGGGCAGCTTCATCTTCAAGTAACTAATGTGACAACTTGCCATAAATTTGTTCAAAGCTGGCCTGCCAAGAAACGCGTGATATGCGCTCTCCAAGTTTACAACTTCAAACTCCAAATTCTCAGTCCGGCAGTTATCTCTTGTGTCGAACAACACGTCAACCCGGACCTTGCCTATGGGCTCACAAGAAATGCCTGGCACAATGCCATGGAAAGTTGTCCTTGTAGCTTGGAGCATATTCTCCGAGATACCCAACTTGCGCATCGTGTCCACATACATGATGTGGATGCTACTACCATTATCAATCAGCACCTTTGAGAACCTCACATTGATGTTAGGCCCAATGAATGTTGGATCCAACACCAGTGCATATGAACCAGGACTTGGCATGAGCTTTGGATGATCCTTGATGCTCCAGGTAATCTCCTGATCCGACCAAGGCATATACCTCGTCACGGCCGGCATTACTGCGTTGACCTCCATATGTCGCCGCTGCAAGCTCTTTCTGTCTGTCTCTTCCATAGTGAACACACAATAACTTTGATGATGCTCTATGTACTCATTCCTCCCCTCATTTCAGGGGTACCTCTGATCCTCTTGGTTTTGGTTCTCCACCTGATGCACTGCATCCCTTCTCTCATGATTGTCATACCTCGGCGGAGGGGGAGGCAACATTAACTGTTGCGTGTTTGCTCCGGAGAGCAATTGCTGCCGGGGTAACTCCTGCCGAGGTTGATCATTCCGAGGTGCCTGAGCATTCCCTGAACCACTTTGTTCTATCTTTCGCATCCACTCACACTTCATGGTTGTGTGACCCGCTGGGTTACTCGGATTTGGCAGGTGAAATTTACATGGCTGATCCAGCATTGCCTCATAGGTATACCTCTTACGGTCCTTCTTTTCTGCCACAGTTTTTTCTATTCTAGCGTCCAAGTTTTCTTTCCATCATTCCTTGGTGTCCATTGCTGTCCTCTAGTTTTTTGACTTTGACTGCTTCCTGTTCCGGGTTGATCCTGATTCACAACTGCAACTTGTTAAGAACTGTACCGACAATCCGGTCTGTCATCCCTTCTTTTTCCTCGGTAATCATTTCTCCTGGATGACCCGGCCCCATCTCGCTGACAATACTCCTTACTTGACTCGTTTGACGTGAGTCTAGGTTGTGTCGGATCACCCAAGGCATATGAATCAGCAATTTGGATTGTTTCTGCCAAGGTGGTTGGCATATCCCTTTGCAACCTTTTCCATAGCATGCTTGCATATCTGCATCCTTGTGCAAACCAAGCTATGGCCTGTGACACAATCACACCCTCACACGAGTTTCGCACTGTGCACCAATGGGTTAAAAACTCCCGGTCAGTCTCATTTGGTCTTTGCCTGCACATTGCTAGGGTTTGTGGCCTATTGGGCCTTTGATACGTACTTGAGAAGTTGCTAACAAACATCTCCTCAAAATTGATCTAACAGTTAATACTTCCGGGTGGCAAATTGTTTAGCCATACCCTTGCTGGCCCCTCCAGCATCTGGGGTACATATCTCACAGCCCATCTCAAGTTGCCCGTGGCAATTTTCACAGCAGTTGCATAGTTAATCAACCAATCCTCCGGCTTAGTGCTGCCATCATACGTCTTTGTGCCTCTAGGTAACTGGAAGTTAGGTACCGGAGGTTCCTTCATGATCCAGGGCCCAAAACAAGCTGGACCCGGAGGACCTTGACATTCAATTTGCTCCGACCTATACAACTGATCCAGTTTTAGCCTGGCATCATCAGGCATCAAGTTCCTGCATCCCAATCTTGATCCTATCATGTGATAGTCCGGCCTGGGATAGCCAGCATTCACCATCTCCGAATCACCATCATTGTATCTATCTTGCTCCTGTGGAGCTGCTCTCTGTTGCATACCTTGGCCGGCACTGCGCTCTTGCCGTGGTATATTCCGCTGCTGCGGTTGACCTGCACCTACCGAATTATGCTCTCCGGCATTGCCGTTTACAGCATTCCCTTGACCGGCGTTGCCTTGGTCGCGGTTACCTCGGCCAGCTTCACCTCGGCTCACACTTCTTCGATCCTCATTTCTCTGCACTTCTTTTCCTTTCCCTGCCCTTGTCAGGTCATATGGGACTATCTGCTTATTCCTCCTGGCCGAAGTTACAACCTCCTCTCTCCTAGGACCACCATGAGGAGACGATGCGGCTCTAGCGGATCTCTCCAGGTTACCCACCGCCGAATGAACGATCTTGGAGGCCCCAGCTCTCTCCGGGTTAGCCCTGAGCAACTCCTCATTTTTCCTGTTCGCGATCCGAACCAACTCATTGACTCTATCCTGCTGTCTTTGACGGGCTTCACCCGTCAGACCTTGTAACTCAGACGCAGCTGCATCCGCTGCTCTAAGGTTCTTTGCCGGGGTACTATACTTTGGCAGCCCCACGGACAAACAATTTGCTGATTCCTCAATCCTAGTATCACCCTCTCTGTTCATTTCACTCATGAGGTTTCTCCCCTTCAATTTTACTGCATCCACCTTATTTGCCTTTGCGTGCTCACGGAGTGTCATGTTCAACGACTGCTGAGCCGTGGCTATATTTTTCGCACCCTCTAGTATTTTTTTCCTAGTTTCCTCTAGCTCGGCCTGTGCCTGAGCCGGATCTACTGCTGCTGCTACTATGTTTGCCAAGATATCCATTGCCTGCTGCAGCACATTCTCAGGCCTCTCTAGCGGAGGACCTCTACTTTTCCTCGGTGCCTTAGGTGTTACCTCCGGATCTGGTGCTGGATCCTTGCTTGTGCCAGCGCCAGGCGCGGTCATCATCACCTTAGCATGGTCCGGGGAGCAAGTGATACGCGCCCCGCGAGCCGCACTAAGGGGTGGCTCGCCTCCTTCGATGACATGCCATAGATGAATGCATGACACATCGACAGCAACGTAGATCTTGTGCGCGCCGAGCTTGAGGAAGAGGCTATTGCGCGGGAGAGGACGCTTGCCGAAGCAGCCAGCATTGTCGCTGACGAAATCCAGCGCTCCAAAGCGCTGAACGAGCCAGGAGACGACGCGTTCGCCGGTGCCGTTGAGGTTTCCCATCCGGAGCTTCACCCCTGCTAGCGCTGCTAGCCCCACGGTAGGCGCCAACTGTCGTGGTGGTGTCACGGCAGATGCCATGTATAGGCTAAAGGTGGGGACTAAGTGCACTAGGGGAATCCAGGGAGGGATAGTGTGGTGATTCCACACATAGTTTCTTTGTATTCGATTCACTTCCAAGGTTTACAAGTGCTCCTTGAGCTGTATTGGAGATAGGAGGAAGAAGTACTCTCTTACTCTTACCGCTAGCTTGCCCTCAGGAACCAAGTAAAACTCAACCCACTAGAGATCAACCCCTTCTACAGAGGCCCTAGCCCCCTTATATAGGAGTGGCTATGTCTCCACTTAGGGCATACGTGGAGGCATATTCTTGGGAATATGCCTCTTCCCAAAATAGTAAGCCGACCGGGTCACTTTAACCCCGCGTCATCCATGAAGAGGCTACGTGAGCCTCTGCGGCGCCTGCGTCATCCGACATAGGCACCATCACCTTTGTAGGCCACGCCTCGGTGGTCCTCTCCTCTGTCCGCTTTGCTCACGCTCTGCGTACAGTGGTCACCTTTGACCAGCGAGATACCTTCCTTCTCCTACAAGCTTGATATAACCCGGATCCTACATAGTTGATCTGGCCACACTTGTTCCTGCATACAAGTTAGATATACCTTACCGACTTACGGCATAAGTCGGTTGTGCCCCAGCTAGGTGGACGTCCCCTGGTCCGTGTTACCCCGTGATTCGGCCTGCCTTGAGGTGACTCGGCCAGCACTTGCTTTGACCTTGCCGTACCTCGGCTAACTAGGCCTTTATACCCCAGCGTGACCCTACCCGGGGTATCCCCCAAACAAAATAACACACATCAAATGACACTGGTGGATCCTTATGTGGTTTGTGAAAATAACATGCATGCAATGACTCTAGCTGTGGTTCATGAAAAGAACACACATCCAATGACTCTAGCTGTGGTTTGTGAAAAGAACACACATCAAGTGACACTGGTGGATCCATATGTGGTTTGTGGAAAGTATATACATGCAATGACTCTAGCTATGGTTTGTGAAAAGAATAGACATGCAATAACACGGGTGGATCCATGTGTGATTTGTGATAAGAACACACATGCAATGACTCTGGCTATGGTTCATGAAAAGAAAACACATCCAATGACACTGGTGTATCCATATGTGGTCTTTGAAAAGAACACACATGCAATGACTATGGGTGTGGTTCATGAAAAGAACACACATCCAATGACACTGGTGGATCCATGTGTGGTTTGTGAAAATAACAGACATGCAATAACATTGGTGTGGTTCATGAAAGGAACACACATCTAATGACACTGGTGGATCCATATGTGGTTTGTGGAAAGAACAGACATGCAATGACACTGCGTGTGGTTCATGAAAAGAACACACATCGAATGACACTGGTGGATCCTTATGTGGTTTGTAAAAAGAACACACATGCAATGACTCTAGCTGTGGTTCATGAAAAGAACACACATCCAATGACACTGGTGGATCCATATGTGGTTTGTGGAAAGAATAGACATGTGATGACTCTAGTTGTGGTTAATGAAAAGAACACACATGCAATCACACTAGTGGGTCCATGTGTGGTTTGTGGAAAGAACAGACATGCAATGACTCTAGCTGTGGTTAATGAAAAGAACAGACATGTAATGACACTGGTGGATCCATGTGTGGTGCATGAGAAGAACACACATGCAATGACACTGGTGTATCCTTATGTGGTTTGTGAGAAGAACACACATGCAGTGACTCTAGCTGTGGTTCATGAAAAGAACACACATGCAATGACACTGGTGGATCCATGTGTGGTTTGTGAAAAGAACAAACATGCAATGACTCTAGGTGTGGTTCATGAAAAGAACACACATCCAATGACACTAGTGGATCCATATGTGGTTTGTGAAAAGAACAGACATGCAATCACACTGGTGGATCCACGTGTGGTTTGTGAAAAGAATAGACATGCAATGACACTGGTGGATCCATGTGTGGTTTGTGAGAAGAACACACATGCAATGACACTGGGTGTGGTTCGTGAAAAGAACACACATCCAATGACATTGGTGGATCCTTATGTGGTTTGTGGAAAGAATAGACATGCAATGACTCTAGCTGTGTTTCATGAAAAGACCACACATCCAATGACACTGGTGGATCCATATGTGGTTTGTGGAAAGAACAAACATGCAATGACTCTAGCTGTGTTTAATGAAAAGAACAGACATGCAATGACACTGGTGGATCCATATGTGGTTTGTTTGAATAACACACATGCAATGACACTGCGTGTGGTTCATGAAAAGAACACACATCCAATGACACTGGTGGATCCATATGTGGTTTGTGGAAAGAACAGACATGCAATGACTCTAGCTGTGGTTCATGAAAAGAACAGACATGCAATGACACTAGTGGATCCATGTACGGTTCATGAGAAGAACACACATGCAATGACTCTGGCTGACCCATATGTGGTTTATGAGAAGAACACACATACAATAAACTCTAGTGGATCTATCTTCGCATAATTTGATGTATGCCACAATGTATTTCATTGTACAAGACACTCACTTTCGATTTTTATACTACTCAGTTTTGCCCTTCCCCTCTATCTCTCTCTTTCATAGAAGCCCAAACCCGTGCTCACTCTGTCTGCTATGCCCTGATTGGTTGTCACAGTTTTCACGTGGATCGTGCGCACCAACCGTTGATCGTGTGTGATCCAACAATGATCGTTGCACACGACGTGCCCTTCACAGTACAGCGTGAAACTGCACGAATGTCTCCCTCAGTGTGAGACAGCACAGACGTCTCCCTCTACAAGAAGGAACATGATGCCGTCCATTGAAAAAGTCGTCGAGTGGTCATGTCATGTTTAATATAGTCTGCAAAAGTTACTAATGCTACTACAACACATGCATAGGGCAACAGGGTCATCGAGTGCACGGTTGTCGACGGGACGCTACAATTTATTGCCACTTGATTTTAATAAGACATATCCCATTATTACGCACCACTCTCAATCTCACTTCCAACTGGGCCCTACCGCAAGTAACTTGCATGAGTCAAGGGCCCCCCTCGAGTAGATCTAACGTTGCTAGAAATTGGTTCTGTGCCACTTGCATGCAGTGGAATCGAGGTCTTCCATGAGCGTGTTTTCAATGCAGCTCTAAAGTGGAGATCGTGGCTGTTTCAAAAAAAAGGAACCCAAAAGAGGTGGAGATCATGGTAGCCCCCCTGCCCCCTGCCCACCACACGTGTCCACTCGAGGACTACGAACAGTCCGGTGTTTATAAACCCACTCGAACTTCTTATTCCATGTGCTCGTGTCATTTTCCCCCAATCTGTCTAGTCCCAAAACCCCAATCTGCACCTACCACGCGCGCCGAAGCTCCCTCGCTTGCACTACCTCCTTCCCTAGGTGCGCCATGAAGCGTACGCATGGAGACAAGCCGGAGGTGAAGCCAGTTGAAGGTGCATCAACAGATGGCTTGGTCATCGCCAAGCAGGTAGAGGCGTCTTCTCCAGGTATGAATGCCGCTCGTCGCCACGCCGTCGAGGGTTCAAGCTCATCTATCTAGCCAGTAGCCATCGCTGCCGAGTAGCAGGTGGCCGACAACATCGTGGCCAATAATGTCGTGGTGCCAGCGGTAGATCTGAATGGGGGGCAGGCGGTAGCCAGAGGCAATCTGGTGCTCTACATCAATGACCCCATCGTCCTCCAAGAAATCTTCGACACAATTGTGGAGAATGATGAGTTCGAGGAGGAGGTCCCTGATGAGCAGTCCGAGGTACTACATTGCTAGCTTCTCTAGTCGAAGCCACAGATTTCACTATTCATACATAGGATTTTCTCAATCGTGTACATATTCTTTTGCTCTTGAAGTAGGGTAGTATATATATGGTTCGATCGGTCGATTGATGCATCTGCCATCTAGTCATAAAACCCCAATCCGTCTAGTCACAAAACCCCAATATGCTCATCTGCTATCTAGTTCAATTTCCTAGTTGAGTGTTGATTGTGATACACAACATGCCTATAACATTACATTTCTATTCCTTACTGAACCCAATGATTCAATTTTTCCCCAAAATAGTGTAAGGGCATCTAATGGTGTCGTTTTCTTAGGGATGGTTAGTGAACCTGAGGCAGCAATGCACATAAACATTATAGGTTGTGTTGTTGGTATTTTGGTTCTCCAACTCCATCTATGAAAAAATGAGGCCCAAATTTTTTTCTCATATGGAACCTATATATATAATCTTTGTATTGTTTCTGATCTATGAATGCGTCATATGATGCATATGTATATCCCTGAATACTGTTTTGTATGATTACATTTCAATTTCTTATTATGGCGAATGATTCAAAATTGCCCCAAAGAGAGGCAGGCACATTGGTGTCAGATTTTTCAGGGATGAGTTAGCGAACCTGGGGCCATGTACATGATCAATATAAGCTGTGCAAATGTTACTTGGTTCACTTACGCCATCCCTGAAGAAACTTATGAGGCCGCAATCTTTATTCCACATTCATAGAACTATGATATTTGAATTATCTATTCCATGCATTCATAGTGTATAAGAATTACATTTCAGTTTGTCACCGAGGCCGATGATTGAAATTTGTCCCAAAAGAGTTCAAGGGGAGACATGTATGATGGTGTCGTGTTTTAGGGATGGGTTGGTGAACCTGAGGCAGCAATGCACACAAACAATATAGGTTGTGTTGTTGGTACTTTGGTTCTCCAACTCCAACTCTAAAACAAATTATGAGGCCCTTGATTTATTCTCATATGGAACTACATGTATGATCCTTGAATTGTTTCTGATCTTTGAATGATTCGTATGATGCATATGTATATGAATGGTTTTGATCATAAGTATTTTTAACATGTACCTGAAGATTAATTGTTTGGTTTTTTTATTTATAATTACAATATTTAGGCTTGTTTTTGTACCTGACTATGTATATCCCTGAATATTGTTTTTTATGATTATATTTCAATTTCTTATTGTGTCTAATGATTCAAATTTGCCCCCAAAGAAAGGTAGACACATTAGTGTCAAACTTTTTTAGGGATGAGTTAGCGAACCTGGGGTGATGTACAAGAACGTTATAGGTTGTGCAATTGTTACTTGGTTTGCCCACTCCATCCCTGAAGAAATTTATGAGGCCCCTAGATTTACTACATACACTCTGATGCAATTAATTGTCACTGTGTTGAGATGAAATGATATATGAACTGATCAAACTATTGCTGAGATGCTTTCTCTTTGATATCCACGTATATATTGTCTTACATGTACACGTTGTTAATTCTTGAGTTGTAATACAATTCAATCATATGTATGATTTCTAAGTTATGTTCTTAATAATCAACAGAAGGATGATGATGAAGTGGACGATAGCAAGGAATCCATGGACAACAAGAGACGCTACATGTTGAGGCGGTTATGGTGTGGGCTAATCCGTTTCTACCGTAGGGGAGACTGTTTTGCCCATTCTGTGGCAGAGCAATCAATGTGGACCTCGACAACATGATCCAACACGTGATGGGCGTTGCCAGAGGAAGAGGCAAAAGCCATAGGCCGATTACCTTGGCACCGCACGCCGCCTTCAGCAAATTCTTCCGGGATTATGTTAGGACTGGCCTGTATCCCATCGACTAGGCTGTCCCTGCCTCCTGTTAATGCCCTGCCCTCCTAGGCGTCTCCATGTCCCGGACTCCTGCTGCCACCCCTACTTTTATTTTGTTTTAGTTAATTATTACTTATGTGTGGCATGTAAGACAATATATCCGTGGTGTCTCTGGTGAACCCTCTATATTAATATACTCCTTTATATGGAGTGCCTTAAAATTTCTAGTGTTCAATTATATTACTGATCATGCTCATGCACACTAAAAAATATTTATAGTGCTCGATTATATTATAATTGTCAAGGAATACATCAACAAGTTAAATTGGTCGAATTTTTTTATTGAATTAACTAAATGATCTCACATCGACGGTGGATGTTGGCAAAAGCCGAAGGCATCAGCCGAAGACCTTGGAGCGGCACGCAGTCTTCAGCAAATTCCTTACAGGTTCAACAAAAGGTTGCCGTTGCCCAGCTCCGAATTCGCTTACAGGTCCAACATGGCAGAACTTGAGCTACCACAGAGACCTCGGTAGAGGTGGAAGAATTTGTGCAGGTGCAACCACAACGATGGCGAGCTCGGATTCTAGAGGAGGAAAACAGAATAGAGCATGGTCAACATGATGACAGATCTCACCGGGAACCAATTCTCATCCACGGTGCGTCCATGGTGAGGGCGAGCTCCAACTCAGGATGGGGAGGAGAGTGGGGCCGAGCAGGTTCGTCACGTCCCAGCTCTGCGCCATGGCCGCGGCCACAGATTGCCGCTTTGGGAAGAAGAAGACGCATAATGGATGCAGACGCCAACGCTGCAAGCCTATAGGGAGGAGAGCGGGGCGGAGCAGGTTCGTCCACATCCCAGCTCCGCACCATGGCTGCGACGCCCCACAGATTGCCGCTCCAGGGAAGAAGAAGACGCGTAATGGATGCAGGCGCCAACGCTGCAAGCCTAATTGACACCTAAGCGACGAGAGCTACATAATGGCGAGAACTGACAGGGGGGAAACTTGACGGGCGTTAGCCTGATATTTTGTATTGAAACATAAAGTTGAATTCATGCCGAAAAAACCCTCTGAGTATTTGGCACACCAACTATAGTCATCGCGGCTGATTACAGGCAACTTGGGTACCGTGTTGCCTGGGTGCCCCAACTTTCGGGCAGCAAAATGATAGTCTCCATTGCATGTGTGTGCTTTTCACAAACCACATATGGATCCACAAGAGTCATTGCATGTCTATTCTTCTCATTAGCCACACCTAGAGTCATTGTATGTCTATTCTTTTCATAAACCACATGGATCCACTAGAGCCATTACATGTATGTTCATTTCACAAACCACATATGGATCCACTAGACTCATTGCATGTGTGTTCTTATCCTAAACGATCACTAGAGTCATTGCATGTGTGTTCTTTTCATCAACCACATTGATCCACCCCAGTCATTGCATGTGTGTTCTTTTCATGAACCACAGCAAGACTCATTGCATGTCTGTTCTTTTCATAAACCACATATGGATCTTCTACAGTTAATTGCATGTGTGTTCTTTCCACAAACCACATATGGATCCACTAGAGTTCATTGCATGTTTGTTCTTTTCCAAAACCACATATGGATCTACCAGAGTCATTGCATGTGTGTTCTTTTCATAAACCACAGCTAGAGTCATTGCATGTATGTTCTTTCCATAAACCACATGGATCCACCAGAGTCATTGCATGTGTGTTGTTTTTATAAACCACAGGGATCCACCAGTGTCATTGCATGCGTGTTCTTTTCATAAAACCCAACTAGAGTCATTAAATGTGTGTTCTTTTCATAAAACACAACTAGATTCATGGCATGTGTGTTCTTTTCATAAACCACATGGATCCACTAGAGTCATTTGCATGTGTGTTCTTTTCATAAACCACATGGATCCACCTGGGCCAGTTGCATGTGTGTTCTTTTCATAAACCACATGGATCCACCAACGTCATTGCATGCTTGTTCTTTTTATGACCCACATATGGATCTACTAGAGTCATTGCATGTGTGTGCTTTTCACAAACCACATATGGATCCACTAGAGTCATTACATGTGTTTTCTTATCCTAAACTAGCACTAGAGTCATTACATGCGAGTGCTTTTCAAAAGCCACAGATGGATCCACTAGAGTCATTGCATGTGTGTTCTTTTCATTAACCACATCTAGAGTCATTCCATGTATGTTCTTTTCATAAACCACATGGTTCCACTAGAGTCATTGCATGTGTGTTCTTTTCATCAACCACAAATGGATCCACTTGAGTCATTGCATGTGTGTTCTCATCCTAAACCAACACTTGAGTCATTGCATGTGTGTTCTTTTCATAAGCCACATGGATCCACTTGATTCATTGCATGTGTGTTATTTTCATGAACCACATCTAGATTCGTTGCATGTGTGTTCTTTTCATAAACCACATGGATCCACTAGAGTAATTGCATGAGGTATTCTTTTCACAAACCACATATAGATCCACTAGAGTTCATTGCATGTTTGTTCTTTTCCTAAACCACATATGGCTCCACCAAAGTCATTGCATGTGTGTTATTTTCATGAACCATAGCTAGAGTTATTGCTTGTGTGTTCTTTACACAATACACATATGGATCCACTAGAGTTCATTACATGTGTGTTCTTTTCCTAAACCACATATGGATCCACCAAAGTCATTGCATGTGTGTTCTTTTCACAGACCATAGCTAGACTCATTGCATGTGTGTTCTTTTCATAAACCACATGGATCCACCGGAGTCATTGCATGTGTGTTCTTTCATAAACCATAGCTAGAGTCATTGTATGTATGTTCTTTTTATAAACCACATGGATCCACTAGAGTCATTCAATGTGTGTTCTTTTCATAAACCACATGGATCCACGAGTGTCATTACATGTATGTTCTTTTCATAAACCACAAGTAGAGTCATTAAATGTATGTTCTTTTCATAAACCACAACTAGAGTCATTGCATGTGTGTTATTTTCATAAACCACATGGATCCACTAGAGTCATTTTGCATGTGTGTTCTTTTCATAAACCTCATGGATCCACTCGAGCCATTTGCATGTGTGTTCTTTTCATGAACCACATGGATCCACCAGTGTCATTGCATGTGTATTCTTTTTATGAACCACATATGGATCCACTAGAGTCATTGCAAGTGTGTGCTTTTCACAAACCACATATGGATCCACTAGAGTCATTGCATGTGTGTTCTTATCCTAAACTAGCACTAGAGTCATTGCATGTGTGTGTTTTCACAAACCACATATGGATCCACTAGAGTCATTGCATGGGTGTTCTATTCATTAACCACATCTAGAGTCATTGCATGCCTGTTTTTTCATAAAACAAATGGATCCACTAGAGTCATTGCATGTGTGTCCTTTTCATAAACCTAAAATGGATCCACTAGAGTCATTCCATGTGTGTTCTTATCCTAAACCAAAACATGAGTCATTGCATGTGTGATCTTTTCATAAGCCACATGGATCCACCTGTGTCATTGCGTGTGTGTTACTTTCATGAACCACAGCTAGAGTCATTGCATGTCTGTTCTTTTCATAAACCACATGGATCCACTAGAGTCATTGCATGTGTGTTCTTTTCACAAACCACATATAGATCCACTAGAGTTCATTGCACGTGTGTTCTTTTCCTAAACCACATATGGATCCACCAGAGACATTGCATGTGTGTTATTTTCATAAACCACAGCTAGAGACGTTGCATGTGTCTTATTTTCACAATACACATATGGATCCACTAGAGTTCATTGCATGTGTATTATTTTCCTAAACCACATATGGATCCACCAGAGTCATTGCATGTGTGTTCTTTTCATAGACCACAGGTAGAGTCATTTCATGTGTGTTCTTTTCATAAACTACATGGATCCACTAGAGTCATTGCATGTGTGTTCTTTTCATAAACCACATGGATCCACCAGTGTTATTGCATGTGTGTTCTTTTCATGAACCACATATGGATCGACTAGAGTCATTGCATGTGTGTTCTTATCCTAAACTAGCACTAGAGTCATTGCATGTGTGTGCTTTTCACAAACCACTTGTGGATCCACTAGAGTCATTGCATGTGTATTTTTTTTCATGAACCACATCTAGAGTCATTGCATGCCTGCTTTTTTCATAAAACAAATGGATCCACTAGAGTCATTGCATGTGTGTTCTTTTCATAAACCACAAATGGATCCACTAGAGTCATTCCATGTGTGTTCTTATCCTAAAATAAAACTTGAGTCATTGCATGTGTGATCTGTTCACAATACACATATGGATCCACTAGAGTTCATTGCATGTGTGTTCTTTTCCTAAACCACATATGGATCCACCAAAGTTATTGCATGTGTGTTCTTTTCATAGACCATAGCTAGAGTCATTGCATGTGTGTTCTTTTCATAAACCACATGGATCCACCAGCATCATTGCATGTGTGTTCCTTTCATAATCCACAACTAGAGTCATTGCATGATGTTCTTTTCATAAACCACATGGTTCCACCAGAGTCATTGCATGTGTGTTATTTTCATAAACCACATGGATCCACCAGT